>CM035430.1:158722555-159322555 GCA_020310875.1 Ceratopteris richardii | reverse complement strand
GCTTATGTATGTCCATGTGGTCATTGATATAGCGGTTATGTTTTTTTTTCTTTGCATTAAACCTTTTACATTTGATAAAGAGGGTTGTGGTGAGGTTTTCTTAACTGGGAGACACCTAGATGTCGGGGTCTCTTTGGTGATGCAGGTGGAAGACTTGCCCAGCCTCGCCATAGGAGATGTATGATAGTTGTTCATAGGTGCTCGATAAGCCTTATTGTCTTCTATTGGGTAATTGATTATATGTAGTGGAGTCAGTGATTCACTATGTAGGTAGACATGTCAATACTTGCAATTTTATGATATTTTGACATTGATCATATGCTCATTTTGTAGAGGATAGGCAAATTTTTTCCAGATTTTTTATCAACTATACAGTGGTCGATTTACTCCTTGATACAGTTATTTGTTGGTGTTCAGATCTTCTAGCTCCATTATCATTCTATTAAGTTCTCTACCATCATGACATCAGAGGTCTCAGACACATCCGATGGATCAGGGTCTAGTGCTAGTGTTCCGAGGAGGAGCTATAACTTGCAGGGCAAAGACCATTTTGAGATCCAAAAATTTGATGGCACAAACTTTGCTCTATGGAAGAATCAGATTAAAAATGTGCAGATTCAAAGGAGGCTTTCTTTCCCACTCTTGGCTGCTAGATTCTGGTGCTTCTTTCCATGTGACACCACATAGAGAATGGTTCTCTAATTATGCAGCAAAGTCTCTTGGTACCATGAGACTTGGTGACTCTTATCAGTGTTATGTTGTGGGGATTGGAGATGTGGTTGTGCAGTTCATTGATGGTTCAAAATTTACTATGCATAATGTATGCCATGTACCTCAGTTATCACACAGTTTGATGTCAGTTGGTCAACTTGATGACCTTGGTTACAAGGTGGTCTTCTATGCTCAATCCTTTTGCATATCAAATGGCAATATGGTTATTGCAAAAGGAAATAAAGTTGGCTATGTTTATCCTTTATTTGTATCATAGAAAGAACACTTGTTGGCTGTTACTAAACAACCTATGTCTTGTATTTGGCATGGTCATTTGGGCCATATATCTCGTAGTGGAATGGAAAATCTTTCTCATTCTGGCTACTTACATGTGTTATCTTTCTCAGATTTTTCATTTTGTGAGCACTGTCAATATGGAAAGTAAACAAAAAATGTGCACAGAACGCACATTGACTCTTCAATTCAGCCGACTAGGTCCTTAGGTGGTTCTCTTTACTTTGTCACTTTCATAGATGATGCTACTAGAAAAGTTTGCGTATATCCATATCCTATCAAATCGAAGGATGAGGTATTCCATACTTTCAAAAAGTGGCTTGCTTCAGTTGAAACTAAAAAAGGAACTAAGCTTAAGGCTTTACATTCAGATAATGGGGGTGAGTATACCTCACATGAATTCAGACTTTTCTGTCAGTCTAGAGGGATTTGTAGAGAGTTTACAACTCCTTATACCCCAATACAGAATGGTGTAGCATAGAGGATGAATAGAACTATTCAAGATAAAGTAGTCTCTATGTTGCATCATCCAAACCTCTCACAAGGTTTTTGGACAAAAGTAGTATTGACTGCAGTTTATGTGATTAACCTTTCATCTAGTACTGCGAAAGGGCTGAAAGTGGTACAAGAGTTATGGACAGGAAGCCACCATATTATGTTCATCTTCGAGTTTTCAGGTGTGAAGCATATGTTCATATACCCAAGAATCTTAGACAAAAGTTGGACCATAAGTCAAAGAAATGCATTTTTCTTGGATATGGTCGAGAAGGACAATTTGGATATAGCTTATGGGATCTTGAAACACAGTCAGTGATCGGAAGTAGTGATGTCATTTTCAATGAGTCTAAGATGCATAAACAGCCCATTAAGGAGGTTGAAGTGAGAAGAGTGGTATTTGAGGATACTTATCCTCCGGTTAACATGCATAAAAATGCTGCGCATAGGGATGTTCAAGAGAATGTCCATTCAGATCAATCTGCACATGTTCCCATTCAACAACCATTGAGACATTTTGCACGTGTCTCATATCCACCTGATAGATATGTTCTAGGTTTAGATTTTGTTATGCTAATAGATGCTGGTGAGCCTTCTTGCTACAAAGAGGCTATGCAGATAGAGGATCATGTCAAGTGGGAGTGTGCCATGAAGAGTGAAATGGGTTCTATTCACAAGAATGGTACTTGGGATTTAGTACTTTTGCTAAAGGGTAGCAAAGCTTTACCATGTAAATGGGTATATAAGCTGAAGTTCACATTAGATAGTGCTTCTCCAAAGTATAAAGCACGAGTTGTTGCAAAGGGTTTTAAGCAACAACATGGTGTTGATTTCGAAGAAATCTTCTCTCCAGTGATCAAGATGACTACCCTGCACATGTTTCTTGGATTCATTGCAATGGAGGACTTAGAGCTAGTCCAAATGGACGTGAAAAGTGCTTTCTTGCATGGAGATCTTACAAATGATATCTATACGGAACAACCAGAGGGTTATGTAGTTCCTGTCAAGGAAAGTCTAGTTTGTAAGCTCAAGAAGAGCTTGTATGGACTTAAACAGTCCCCTAGACAATGGTACCAAAAGTTTGATGCAGATTGATATGCTTGATACTTTATGTCGATGATATTTTGATTGCTGGGAAGTCCTCTTATGATTTGTCAATTCTCAAAAAGAAGTTGAGTGAGACATTTGATATGAAGGATTTGGGGGATGCCAAACATATTATTGGCATGTGCATTACTCGTGATAGGAGCAAAAGATGCATATACTTGTCTCAAAGTGAGTACACATCCAAAGTACTTCACATGTTCAATATGCAAGGTGGAAAGGCATTGAGTACACCTTTACCCACATACGTGAAATTGAGCAAGGATGATTGCCCCAAATCAGATGAAGAAAAGGAATTCATGACCAAAATTGTGTGTGAGTACGGTCAAGAGGATTTTAAGATATCTGAGTGGCACTAAGGACAAATGTCTATGCTTAGGTAGAGGAAAAGCATCCATTATTGGTTACACAGATTCTGACTATGTTGGTTGTGTACACAAGCATAAGTCTACATCAGGGTACATGTTTCATTTTGCTAGAGGTGCTATCTCTTGGAGATCTCGTCTTCAAGATTGTACAACTGTTTCCACCATAGAAGCAGAGCGTGTTGCAGCAAGTGAGGCATGTAAGGAAGCATTGTGACTTTTTCTTCTTGCTTGTGATATGGGTTTACCTCAGTATGTACCTCGTTTGCTCAGCGATAGTCAGAGTGCCATTGCTTTGGCTAAGCATCCGGTCTATCATGCAAAGACCAAGCACATTGAGGCGAGGTATCACTTCATTAGAGATTTCTTAGCCACTGAACACATTATTCTTGAGAAGGTACACACTCGAGATTGTTGGAGATTCACTCACTAATTAGACATAATGACATAAAGACAAAGGAAAGCAGAAACAAAGCATTCAGAAGAAAAACAGAAGCCTTAGTGAAGGGACAAATTCACGTATGTAATATACAACGTAGAAACTTCCAGAATTAGAGTTTGTTGAAACCGGATCAAATTGTATATAAGAGAGCTGAGATAGATAGATGAAAATGTGCGCATATGAGATAGAGAATAGAAGTAAGATATAGAAGACGCCATAGATCGCGTATGTAGAGATGAATAACAAAACCTGAAATGTCGGGTATTCATCTGAGAGAGATGGTAAGGAATAACTACTCAGAGTAGGAGAGTTTTCCATAGCTATGAGAAAAGTGAGGCCAAGCTATATTTTGTACACATCTTCTCTAATAGAAAACACATGTTCATGTGGAAGTTTGAGCGCATTCTTTGTATATGAAGAAATGTGAGAGATTTCATGTTACTGTGAAAGTTAGTTAACAGTTAAAGTTTTCTCTGTAAACATTTTCCGGTACTTCTGAGAGTTAGATCTTGTAACACAGTGTAAAGATTTTCATGAGTGATAGCTCACCTTGAAGCTAGGAGTCTCAACTATAAGTTGATCAAAGATTTCAGTGAAATGAATATGTACACACAGTACAAAGTCTGATTGGAAAGAAGCATCCAGAACTAGTAAAGTTTTTTCTTAAACTTTAGATAGAGTTCACTCAGTGAAGGAAGTTCAGGTATCACTTCCTTACTTCATGTATACACATTTGAAGTAACTACAAACAAAGTTGCAGTTGATTCTGGTAGTATTCCGGTATAATTCCGGTGACAGTCCGGTGAAGTTCCAGTGGAATTTTGGTAAGTTCAAAACACAGTTTTGACAAAGTTAAGTGACGCAAAGATTGTTTAACTGTAAGCAAATATAGTAGTGTAAAGATTGAAGTAAATAAGTTCAGAATTGAAGCTTTAAAGTGAAGGCACAAGTGCGTGAGTGAAAGTACACAATCATACACACACATACACACACACGCGCACAAAGTAAGATCAAAGAGAGGAACAATGGAAAGCTTCTATTGCAAACGAGTTCTCTTACAAAAGCTCTATTCTCTAACAAGCCAACCTCAAAAATGAGCTCTCTAGCTCTTTTTATAGTTTTTTGACTAGTTTTGGCCCTGTCCAGACCTAGTGTCCGGCCTAGTTAAAAATTAGGTTCCAGGGCTTATTTGAGGGCTCAAACGGAGTCTAAAAATTATGAAACTTGGTAGGATGATAGTTCTAATACTCCTCAAGCTCAAGGACTCCTTGGCTTAAACAAAATGGAGTTAGCAAAATAGAAAATGGTATTTACAATGGCTTTTAGTGATGAAAATCACTATTTTTGTAGGGAATTCTTGTGAAAAATTGACATACACTCCTTGGAGCTCCCTACTTGCTCTCTCTTCTTCTATGTCCACTTCTTTGATGTGCTTCCATGCTTTGTCCTTGACCTTGAGCTTCAACAACTTGGCAGATAGTCTTGGATCGATTGGTGAAGATATCGAAGACCAGAGGTTGATAGCGCAATTGCTTACAGGTTTGAGAGGAGATGAAAGGTGGAAACCTTTTGTACTCTCAACTGAACTGTCTTTAAATCATTTTGTACCAGATTTAAATCAGTTGCTTGGACTAATGCTAACGTTTGAGCAAGATTTGAAGACAGATGGAGAAAAAGGACATAGTTCGGCTATGTACACAAAGAATAAGAAGAAATGTGATAAAGGTAAAGAAAAAGATGAAGAAGAAGTGACTGCTCAAGTAAATTATGCAAGAGGATGAGGTAATGTCAGAAATAAAAGTAGAAATAATACAAAAGGAAGAGGTAACAAGAAAGCTTGCTGGATCTGTGGATTAAGCAATCATTTGGCTCATGATTGCTAGCATAATTCACAAGGATCAAATCAGAATCAGAACAATAACAGTAGAGGCAGAAGCGGAAGATATCAAAGAGGAAGACAAAGCCAAAGAGGCGGATATGGTAGAGGTGGAGCAAGAGGTTGGGGACAGAATCAATCTCACAACACTACCTACTACAACTATGCGAATGATACGCAGAATGATGATCATACGACGTCGATGATGAACTTGATAAGTGTGTCAGAGAATGAACACCTCAAGGTATTCTTTATTGACTCTGGTTGTTCAAATCATTTGTCAGGAAATATAGAATTATTATCAGAACTTGAAGGAGGAATTTCAAATCATACAGTACAGACAGGTGATAACACAAAACATAATGTAAGGTCAATTGGAAAGGTAAAGTGTAAGAATGGAGCTGACCTACTAACAAATGTTTTGTATGTTCCAACAATTCCGAAGAATCTGATCAGTGTGGGTCAGATAGTAGAAAAAGGTTTTCAAGTCAGGTTTACGAATGAAGGAGTATTTGTTGAAGATCCAGAGAAAGGATACAAACAGATTGTCCATGGTAAAAAGGAAGGTAGACTTTTTACTCTTAAAGTGCAAGGGAATGTTGGTCAAGCCTTGATCACACATGGTGATGAGATATTTACAGAATTAGACCTCTGGCATAAGAGATTAGGACATTTTAATGAAAAGGGAATCAAAGCTATGGTGGAGAAACAATCCGTGAAAGGATTACCAAACATGAAGAACCAACATATGATTCACAAATGTGAAGCGTGTCAGATGGGAAAAGCACACAGGTTACCATTTCAGAAAAGTGGTTACAAACACGATGGTGTGCTAGAGCTCATACATACAGATGTATGGGGACCTACGAAAGAAGGATCTATCAGTGGTTAAAGGTATTATGTTCTGTTTATTGATGATGCAACGAGATGGATAACTCTTTATGTTTTGAAAGAGAAATCAGAAGTGTTTGGAGCTTTCAGACATTTTCATGCATATGCTGAAAGACTTATAGGACAGAGACTCAAAAGACTAAGGTCTGATGGAGGAGGAGAATATTTTTCACGAGAGTTCAATGATTATCTATGGAATGCAGGTATAAAAAGGGAAATAACTTGCAGGTATACACCGCAACAAAATGGAGTAGCATAAAGGAGAAACCGAACTCTAATTGAGTTTGCAAGATCAATGCTAAAGGAGAAGAATTGTCCAAACTATCTTTGGGCTGAGGCTGTAAATACAGCTACATACTTGGTAAACAGATTACCATGTACAACTTTAAATGGGATGACCCCTTATGAAGCTTGGTGGGGCAAGAAACCAACACTTGATCATTGTAAAGTGTTTGGATCAGTTGCTTATGCTTATGTAGCATCATAGTTGAGACATAAGCTTGAACCAAAAGCTGAAAAATATGTGTTCATCGGATATGATGAAAAGCAGATGGGTTATAGGTTATGGAGTCCTCTAACCAAACAATTTATTGTTTCCAGAGATATGACATTTGATGAAGGAAAGAGCTGGTATACAGATAAAGAGCATAGTGCTGAAACACTTGAAGAAGAGATAAGAAGAAATGAAAAAGGTAACTCACATATGAAGTGAATGGAGATGAAGATTATATGCAAGCAAGTATGTCCAGGATCGAATCAGGTATGAGAAATGAAGATGGATCAAGATTTGATGAAGATGTGTATTCAGACACACATGAAGAGTTTGAACCAAGAAGGTCAAACAGAGTAAGGAAACAACCGACAAGGTATTCCTATGATACTTCTTATTTGACTCAGAAAAACTATGCTTACTTAGTAAAGGAAGATGAAGAACCTCTGAATTATAGTGAAGCAAAAGGTAAGAAAAATTGGGAAGAAGCGATGAAAGAAGAGTTCAATGCTCTTGAAGAGAACAAGACTTGGGAACTTGTTCCAAAACAAAATGGTAAGAAAGTGATTGGAAACAAATGGGTTTACAAAGTCAAGAAGCTTGCAGATGGAAGGATAGCCAGATACAAAGCTAGACTGGTAGTCAAAGGCTATGCTCAGACATATGGCATAGATTATGATGAGACGTTTAGTCCGGTGGCAAAGATGCTAACCATAAGGACATTGATTGCTGTAGTAGCATCAAAAGGATGGAAGCTAAGTCAGCTGGATATAAAGAATGCATTTTTGAATGGATATATATCAGATGAGGTTTACATGGAACAACCTGAAGGGTTCGTAAGTTCCAGTTACCGAGAACATGTTTGCAGATTAAGAAGAGCTCTTTATGGACTGAAGCAAGCTCCAAGAGCTTGGAATTACAAACTTGTGAAGTATCTCAATGACCTTGGATACGAAAGCTCAAAGGCAGATGCAAGTTTACTCATCAAGAGAACAGATGAAGGTATGATCTACATTTGTATTTACGTAGATGATATTATAATCACAGGTACCTCAGATGAAGGAATCAGAGAGGTAAAGAGATTGCTTGAAAAAGAGTTCAAGATCAGTGATCTAGGAAAGTTATCATACTTTCTTGGAATGGAAGTTACATATACAGATCATGGTATATATGTTTCACAAGAAAGGTATCTCCTAAACTTACTGAAGAAGTTTAACATGGAGAATTGCAGAGAAGCTTCAATACCGCTTGAAGTAAATCATAAACTTAACAAATATAGTGGTGCAGAGTTTAAAGATATGAGGAAGTATCAGTCATTAGTGGGAAGCTTAATTTATGCTACGCTAACAAGACCGGATCTCAGTTATGCAGTGGGAGTTTTATCACAGTTCATGCATTGTCCAAAGGATCAACATTGGGTTGCAGGACAAAGAGTTCTTAGGTATATTAAAAGAACTATAAAGGAAGGATTATATTATCCTTTTACGTCAGATATAAAGTTGAGAGCATATAGTGACTCAGACTGGGCAGGAAGTCAAGATGACAGAACACACATGGGTATATGATATACCTAGGAGATAAGCTTGTAAGCTGGTGTTCAAAGAAGCAACACATAGTAGCTTTATCGTCAACAGAAGCAGAATATAAAGGACTTGTGGAAGCAGCTAAAGAAGTGATATGGATGCAGACCTTGTTCAAAAGCATGGGTATTGATCAAGGTATACCTATCATACATGGACATAATATGAGTTTGTTGTATCTTGCAGCAAATCCAGTATTTCATGTAAGAACAAAACACAGAGAAATTCAATATCATTTCCTGAGGGAAAAGGTAATGGAGAAGGAGATTGAATTGGTATTCACTCCTACAAAAGATCAGATTGCAGATATTCTGACAAAAAGCTTGGATGGAGTAAAGACAAGCAGATTCAAAGAAATGGCAGGAATAAAAGAAAATAAGGATATATGAAGACCGGAAGATGCTAATTAGTGATTGAGGGGGACCTGTTGGAGATTCACTCACTACTTAGACATAACGACATAAAGACAAAGGAAAGCAGAAACAAAGCATTCAAAAGAAAAACAAAAGCCTTAGTGAAGGGACAAATTCACGTCTGTAATATACAACGTAGAAACTTCCAGAATTAGAGTTTGTTGAAACCGGATCAAATTGTATATAAGAGAGCTGAGATAGATAGATGAAAATTGTTGATATATTTAGGTAGTGATGTGTGTGAACACTCTAGGACTGCCGGGGCACTTTTTTCCCTCTTTAGGAGGTTTTTTTCCCCCGGCTTGTATATACACCTATTGCCCTAATGGGCTACTTATCTTTGTACATTCTCTAGTAATACATTCAGTCTTGTGTGTTGTGCTCCAAGCTTCTTCTTCTTCCTTGTGCTGTTCGCGTGCTTCCGCAGACGTCTAACTCCAACAATTGGTATCAGAGCAGGTCGTCGCTTCTTCTAGGGCACCGTCGACACTCCTCCGTTTGCAGTCTCAGATTCGCATGAAATTTGGTGAGCATACTCAGGGTGTTTCCGAGATAAAAACAGCTTTGCTATGTGTGCCAAAATCACGATCTGAGCTCGTTTCGGCCTCCGAACGCACTATCGCAGCGCTTGTGCAGGCTATTTCGTCCTTTTGTGCCAAAGGTATATACCAGTTTCTGTTCGCCAGTTTAAGCGTCTCGAAGTCTGCTACAGGTCTAGCAGAACTCGTTTGGGCAGTTCCGTTCAACTTTTTTAGATACAGTCAATTTTCTGCATCAAGGTATTTTAGTCACCAGCCATGGCTGAAAGCAGTGATGTATTCCGTATGTTGGCTGTTGAGGATAAGTTGGATGGTACCAACTACCCATTATGGGCTTATATGATGCGACATGTACTAGTTGCAAAAGGATTGTGGAACATTGTGCAGGGTGTTGAAAGACGTCCTGTTACACCTGTAACGACAGGTACTGCAAATACAGGTGTTGGAGCTGATGAAGATGGTGTCGAAGATGATATTCCGCAGAATCCTGTTCGTGCTGCTATTTCTGTTGCACCTACTGCAGAGCAGATTCGTTGGGATGGCAGAGATGCCCAGGCACATGCATTGATAGCTTTGTCTGTCAAACGTGCCATTATTCCTCACATTCGCTCTTGCAGAACAGCAAAGGATGCTTGGGATACACTTACCACTTTGTACCAGGCTAGGAATGAGGCTCGTGTTGCTTACCTCCGAAAACAGTTGGAGAGTGAGCACATGAATGAAGGTGATTCTATGGACAGTTTTCTTACAAAGATCAAAGACCTGAAGGAACAATTGATTTCTGCTGATGAGGTTATACCAGATAGCTCACTTGTGCAGACAATTCTGAATGGTCTTCCTGATTCATATCAGAGTTTTGCCTCTACTCTTCGGTTGATGATGAAAGGCAATCCGAATGCCTTGTCATTTGAGGAATTAGTCTCTGTTCTATTGCAGGAAGATCAGTCCAGGCAGAACAGGTCCATTATGCGTGTTGCAGATCAAGCTTTCCTGGCTAGTCAGAAGGGCAAAGGAAAATGGAGCTCTTCTACTAGTAAGCAGAAATCTGCAAATGCTGCACATTCAAAGAACCAAGAGAAAGATGAGAAAAAATCAGAAAAGCAGAAATTGTTTTGTAAGTACTGTAAAGGCAATGATCATATCATAAAGAACTGTCCAAAACTGGCTGCTAAAGAGGCAAAGAAGAAAGAGGCTGGAATGGTTTTTGCAGAGGCCTCTACACCAAAAACAGAGTCTGCAAATCTTGTGCAAGAAGAAGAATGGGCGTTTACTACTGTCTGCAGTTTTGACCCATCTTCTACTGATCAGTGCATGTCTGCAGTAGACTCAGATGTTTGGTACTTTGACAGTGGGGCGACCAAACATATTACCTCGCAGCGCAGTTTCTTCTCTTCACTCGAGCCTGCCCCTACAGGGAATACTGTCACATGCGCCAATAACTCCTCTTATCCTGTTATGGGAGTTGGTAAGATCATTCTGACTACTGCTGATGGTAGTTCTTTCACTTTGTCAGATGCTTTATTTGTGCTAGGGATAAAAAAGAATCTGTTATCAGTTTCTGCATTAGCCAAGATTGGCTTGGTTGTGAAATTTGTTGATGACAGGTGTACAGTCCATGATCTCTCAAATGGCGATGTGATTATTGCTTCTGGCATTTTATGTCGTGGGCTGTATAAGCTCATAGACTATGAAAGATCTGTGAATGATTCGGCATGTGCAGTTCATGATTCTCAGGCTATGTCAGATGCAAAGCTTTGGCATGCACGCTTTGGTCATCTGAATTTTGCTAGTTTGTTACACCTGCAGAAATCTGAAATGGTGTCCTCTTTGCCCAAACTTGAGGCACTTGGAAAACATGTTTGTGAAGGCTGTATTTTGGGCAAAATGCAGCGTTCTTCCTTTCCAAAAGATGGTTCAGTTCGGCCTACGCAGAAATTGCAGCTTGTACATAGTGATGTCTGTGGTCCTATGCAGACACCCTCTTTTGGAAATTACCTTTACTTCGTGACTTTCATTGATGATTTTTCCAGGCATGCATGGGTATATCCACTCAAAGCAAAGTCCGAAGTGTTCATGTGCTTCAAACAGTTTTTGGTTTTGGCTGAAAATCTGTCAGCATGTAAAATGGGCACCCTCTGTTCTGATCGAGGGGGGGAATATATGTCTTCAGATTTTAATGCATTTCTGGCTGAACGTGGGATAAAACACCAGTGTACAATGCCGTATACACCTCAACAGAATGGAGTTGCTGAACGGAAGAACATGTCTCTCATGGAGATGGCGAGGTGTATGGTCAAGAGTCAGGCTTTACCTCATAGTTTTTGGCTTGAGGCTGTCATGTGTGTAGCATATGTACTGAACAGGTGTCCCACTAAAGCGTTGCAGTCTATCACTCCATATGAGGCTTGGCATGACCGCAAGCCATCTGTTGCTCATTTGCGTGTTTTTGGTTGTTTGGCATATGCATTAGTGCCTGAATAACATCGTAGAAAATTGGATGATAAGGCAGTGAAATGTATTTTTGTTGGGTACAGTTCTGAAAGTAAAGGCTATCGTCTGTATCATCCACAGACTAAACGCATTCTGGTTAGCCGTGATGTTGTCTTTGTGGAAGATGCTATTCAGCCATTGCTTTCATGTACTAAGGAGACATCTGTTAGCTCCAAAGACATGTATGATACTTTGATGCCTCTTTTTACAGGTGGACAGTCTAGTGCTGGTCCTAATGAGGCAACTTCTCAGCCTTTGCAGGTTTCATATGATGATGCAGATCATTCCATTCTGATGCAGATTTACATGATGCACTTGCTGATGAGAGAGCTGATATTGAGCAGGCAAAAACTATGCCAAAATGGCTGGTGCAGACTTTGCGTGACAGCAAATTAGATGCACCTTTGTCATATCGTACTCGTTCAGGCTCTCATAGTGCCTCCTTTGCCTCAGATTGCTATGCTATGGCTGCATCTAGTCTCTGTGATGAGAATGAGCCTGTTTCTTTTGATGAAGCACAAAATTCAGAAAATTGGATGGCTGCTATGCAATCTGAATATGATGCTATAATGAAGAATGGTACATGGTCTTTATGTGACTTGCCTCCTGGCAAGAAGGCCATTGGCACTAAGTGGGTATACAAGCTGAAGCGTAAACCTGATGGTACAGTTGACAGGTATAAGGCTAGGCTTGTTGCAAAGGGTTATGCGCAGGAAAGAGGCATTGATTTTGATGAGACCTTTGCACCTACATGCCGTATGACTATTGTTCGGAGCATTTGTGCCCTTGCAGCCCATCATGGTTGGAATGTACATCAGTTGGACATTAAAACAACATTTCTGAATGGTGACTTGCATGAATAAGTGTATGTTTTTCAGCCCCGTGGCTTTGTGCAGAAAGGGCATGAAAACCAGGTTTGCAGGTTAAAGAAGGCGTTATATGGTTTAAAGCAAGCACCACGTGCTTGGTATGAGAAGATACATGCCTATCTGATTGCACATGGTTTTGAGAACAGTCCAACTGAAAGCACCTTATATGTTAAGCGTGCTAATGATGTGCTTCTGATCATTGTTGTCTATGTTGATGACATGCTGCTCACTGGTCCTATTGAGACACATATTGCTGATTTTAAGGCTGATTTGCATGCCTCATTTGAGATGTCTGATTTGGGGCATTTGCATCACTATTTGGGCATTCAGTTTATGCACGTTGATGGTGGAATGGCTTTGTGTCAAACGAAATATATTGACACATTATTGCAGCGTTTTGGCCTTGAAGACTGTAAGCCTATTGCCACTCCTATGGAGACAGGTTTACGATTGAGTCTTCATGATGCTGGAGATGCATTTGATGCTGTTCTCTATCAGCAGGCTGTTGGATGCTTGATTTACTTATGCATTACTCGGCCAGATATTCAGTTTGCTGTCTCACAGATGAGCAGGTTTATGCATTGGCCAGGAGTCACACATTGGAAAGCGGTTAAGCGCATCTTTCGCTACTTGAGTGGTACTCGGCTATTTGGGTTGTTTTATCCCAAGGGGGGATCACTACCGCCAGATTTGCATGCTTTTTCTGACTCAGATTGGGCTGGTTGCTATGACACTCGTGTGTCCACCAGTGGTTTTTGCTTCATGCTTGGTAGCTCATGTATATCTTGGTTGAGCAAGAAGCAGCCTACTGTGGCCACTTCTAGTTGTGAGGCTGAGTATAGGGCAGCTTTCACAACGACTGTTGAGTGTGTGTGGCTCAGAGGCCTTATGGCTGATTTGGGTGTTGGCCAGTCTTCTGCCACCACCATCTTCACTGACAGTCAGAGCGCATTGGCAGTTGCGAGGAACCCTGTGTTCCATGCTCGCACTAAGCACATTGAGGTGCATTATCACTATGTCAGGGAGAGGTTCTCTGCTGGGGAGATCAGCTTGGCATATGTGCCCACGCAGGAGAACATTGCAGATCTTTTCACGAAGGCTCTGCCTAGGGAGAAGTTTGAAGCTTTCCGCAAAGCTTTGGGCTTACTTCCTTTTGTGGAGTGATTTCCACATAGCTTGGCACTTCCTTATACATGAGTGCCAGCTCCTTGTTCACCGCATCACTCCCAGGGGGGATTTGTTGATATATTTAGGTAGTGATGTGTGTGAACACTTTAGGACTGCCGGGGCACTTTTTTCCCTCTTTAGGAGGTTTTTTTCCCCCGGCTTGTATATACACCTATTGCCCTAATGGGCTACTTATCTTTGTACATTCTCTAGTAATACATTCAGTCTTGTGTGTTGTGCTCCAAGCTTCTTCTTCTTCCTTGTGCTGTTCGCGTGCTTCCGCAGACGTCTAACTCCAACAAAAATGTGCGCATATGAGATAGAGAATAGAAGTAAGATATAGAAGACACCATAGATCGCGTATGTAGAGATGAATAACAAAACCTGAAATGTCAGGTATTCATCTGAGAGAGATGGTAAGGAATAACTACTCAGAGTAGGAGAGTTTTCCATAGCTATGAGCAAAGTGAGGCCAAGCTATATTTTGTACACATCTTCTCTAATAGAAAACACATGTTCATGTGGAAGTTTGAGTGCATTCTTTGTATATGAAGAAATGTGAGAGATTTCATGTTACTATGAAAGTTAGTTAACAGTTAAAGTTTTCTCAGTAAACATTTTCCGGTACTTCTGAGAGTTAGATCTTGTAACACAGTGTAAAGATTTTCATGAGTCATAGCTCATCTTGAAGCTAGGAGTCTCAACTATAAGTTGATCAAAGATTTCGGTGAAATGAATATGTACACATAGTACAAAGTCTGACCGAAAGAAGCATCCAGAACTGGTAAAGTTTTTTCTTAAACTTTAGATAGAGTTCACTCAGTGAAGGAAGTTCAGGTATCACTTCCTTACTTCATGTATACACATTTGAAGTAACTACAAACAAAGTTGCAGTTGATTCTGGTAGTATTCCGGTATAATTCCGGTGACAGTCCGGTGAAGTTCCAGTGGAATTTTGGTAAGTTCAAAACACAGTTTTGACAAAGTTAAGTGACGCAAAGATTGTTTAACTGTAAGCAAATACAGTAGTGTAAAGATTGAAGTAAATCAGTTCAGAATTGAAGCTTGAAGGAAAACGTGAAACTTTCTGTAAAGTGAATGCTCGGTGTTCACTAAATACAGTTATAAGTTTTCAGTTTCAGAGAGTTTGCTAAGCTACTAATGATTATAGAGGTGTTCTAACATCACTCTAGCTTAGTTTCTGTGGTGTAAGCGAATTCCGCAATAAGCGTTGCACCAACAGAGATAATGCTCTAGATGCTTTGACTAAAGCTCTACCACAGGATAACTTTTGATAGTGTTGTCACTTGATGGGTATTAGTTGATTCATGATCTTACACAGTCACTTGTATACTGTGTAACATGCCCATTAGGTGGGAGGTATATTTTGTATACTTACACTCAAGTATTCTTTATCATTCTTTATTTTTCTTCCATAGTTACTTTCGCCATATTGGCCTTTAGCGGGAGATTGTTACCATTAGTGTCCATGTGAAAGGCCAAATGGCCACCAGAAACTTCTTTGTATATGTTCTTTAATAAATCATATAGTGGTCTAGTCAGTCACAGACTGTAAGTTCGACCATATTTGTAAGACCTAAGAAGTCTGTCTTTGTGCTCCCTGTGTACTGTTTTTTCTGCGTATTTTGCAGTCTCTATGCAGACTACCGTGTGCGACCTTAGGAGCTCAATTTTCTACTCTCAAGTTATCGTCATGGAGCCCGCGAGAAGGAGAGCGCACTGTCGTGCATCGGTATTGAAATACTTCAATGAGTTTTGGTGAGCATACTCAGGGTCTTTCAGATAACAAAACCGCTTCGCTTTGTGGTGCCAAAATCACGATCTGAGCTTGTCTTGGCCTTCGAATGCACTATCACAGTGCTTTTGTAGGCTATTTTGTCTTTTTGTGCCAAAGATATATACTAGTTTTGGTTCTCGAGAGTCTCCTACAAGTTTAGCAAAATTTGTCTGGGTAGTTATGTTCAACTTTTTGAGATACAATCAATTTTCTACATCAAGGTATCTTAGTCACCGGCCATGGTTGAAAGCAGTGATGTATTCCGTATGTTGGCTGTTGAGGATAAGTTGGATGGTACTAACTACCCATTATGGGCCTATATGATGCATCATGTAATGGTATGAAAAGGACTCTTTTTTAATGCATTTCTGGCTGAACGTGGGATAAAACATCAGTGTACAATGCCGTATACACCTCAATAGAATGGAGTTGCTGAATGAAAGAACAGGTCACTCATGGAGATGGCAAGGTGTGTGGTCAAGAGTCAGGATTTACCATATAGTTTCTGGCTTGAGGCTGTTATGTGTGCAACATATGTGCTGAACAAGTGTCCCACTAAAGTGTTGCATTCTATCACTTCATATGAGGCTTGGCATGGTTGCAAGCCATCTATGTTGATATATTTAGGTAGTGATGTGTGTGAACACTCTAGGACCGCCGGGGCACTTTTTTCCCTCTTTAGGAGGTTTTCTTCCCCTGGCTTGTATATACGCCTATTGCCCTAATGGGCTACTTATCTTTGTAATACATTCAGTATTGTGTGTTTGTGCTCCAAGCTTCTTCTTCTTCCTTGTGCTGTTCGCGTGCTTCCGCAGACGTCTATCTCAAACAATTGGTATCAGAGCAGGTCGTCGCTTCTTCTAGGGCGCCGTCGACACTCCTCCGTTTGCAGTCTCAGATTTGCACGAAATTTGGTGAGCATACTCAGGGTGTTTCCGAGATCAAAACATCTTCGCTTTGTGGTGCCGAAATCGCGATCTGAGCTCGTTTCGGCCTCCGAACGCACTATCGCAGCGCTATTTCGTCCTTTTGTGCCAAAGGTATATACCAGTTTCTGTTCGCCAGTTTAAGCGTCTCGAAGTCTTCTACAGGTCTAGCAGAACTTGTCTGGGTAGTTCCGTTCAACTTTTTGAGATACAGTCAATTTTCTGCATCAAGGTATTTTAGTCACCGGCCATGGCTGAAAGCAGTGATGTATTCCGTATGTTGGCTGTTGAGGATAAGTTGGATGGTACCAACTACCCATTATGGGCTTATATGATGCGACATGTATTGGTTGCAAAAGGACTGTGGAACATTGTGCAGGGTGTTGAAAGACGTCCTGTTACACCTGCGACTACAGGTACTACAAATACAGGTGCTGGAGGTACTGGAGCTGATGAAGATGGTGTCGAAGATGATATTCCGCAGATTCCTGTTCGTGCTGCTGTTTCTGTTGCACCTACTGCAGAGCAGATTCGTTGGGATGGCAGAGATGCCCAGGCACATGCATTGATAGCCTTGTCTGTCAAACGTGCCATTATTCCTCACATTCGCTCTTGCAGAACAGCAAAGGATGCTTGGGATACACTTACCACTTTGTACCAGGCTAGGAATGAGGCTCGTGTTGCTTACCTCCGAAAACAGTTAGAGAGTGAGCACATGAATGAAGGTGATTCTATGGATAGTTTTCTTACAAAGATCAAAGACCTGAAGGAACAATTGATTTCTGCTGATGAGGTTATACCAGATAGCTCACTTGTGCAGACCGTTCTGAATGGTCTTCTTGATTCATATCAGAGTTTTGCCTCTACTCTTCGGTTGATGATGAAAGGCAATCCGAATGCCTTGTCATTTGAGGAATTAGTCTATGTTCTGTTGCAGGAAGATCAGTCCAGGCAGAACAGGTCCATTATGCGTGTTGCAGATCAAGCTTTTCTGGCTAGTCAGAAGGGCAAAGGAAAATGGAGCTCTTCTACTAGTAAGCAAAAATCTTCAAATGCTGCACAATCGAAGAACCAGGATAAAGATGAAAAGAAATCAGAAAAGCAAAAATTGTTCTGCAAGTACTGTAAAGGAAATGATCATATTATAAAGAACTGTCCAAAACTGGCTGCTAAAGAGGCAAAGAAGAAAGAGGCTGGAATGGTTGTTGCAGAGGCCTCTACACCAAAAACAGAGTCTGCAAATCTTGTGCAGGAAGAAGAATGGGCGTTTACTACTGTCTTCAGTTTTGACCCATCTTCTCATGATCAGTGCATGTCTGCAGTAGACTCAGATGTTTGGTACTTTGACAGTGGGGCGACCAAACATATTACCTCGCAGCGTAGTTTCTTCTCTTCACTCGAGCCTGCCCCTACAGGGAATACTCTCACATGCGCCAATAACTCCTCTTATCCTGTCATGGGAGTTGGTAAGATCATTCTGACTACTGCTGATGGTAGTTCTTTCACTTTGTCAGATGCTTTATTTGTGCCAGGGATCAAAAAGAACCTGTTATCAGTTTCTGCATTAGCCAAGATTGGCTTGGTTGTGAAATTCGTTGATGACAGGTGTACAGTCCATGATCTCTCAAATGGTGATGTGATTATTGCTTCTGGCATCTTATGTCGTGGGCTGTATAAGCTCATAGACTATGAAAGATCTGTGAATGATTTGGCATGTGCAGTTCATGATTCTCAGGCTATGTCAGATGCAAAGCTTTGGCATGCACGCTTTGGTCATCTGAATTTTGCTAGTTTGTTACGCCTGCAAAAATTTGAAATGGTGTCCTCTTTGCCCAAACTTGAGGCACCTGGAAAACATGTTTGTGAAGGCTGTATTTTGGGCAAAATGCAGCGTTCTTCCTTTCCAAAAGATGGTTCAGTTCTTCATTGGCACTAAGTGGGTATACAAGCTGAAGCGTAAACCTGATGGTACCGTTGACAGGTATAAGGCTAGGCTTGTTGCAAAGGGTTATGCGCAGGAAAGAGGCATTGATTTTGATGAGACCTTTGCACCTACATGCCGTATGACTACTGTTCGGAGCATTTGTGCACTTGCAACCCATCATGGTTGGAATGTACATCAGTTGGACATTAAAACAGCATTTCTGAATGGTGACTTGCATGAAGAAGTGTATGTTTTTCAGCCCCGTGGCTTTGTGCAGAAAGGGCATGAAAACCAGGTTTGCAGGTTAAAGAAGGCATTATATGGTTTAAAGCAAGCACCACGTGCTTGGTATGAGAAGATACATGCCTATCTGATTGCACATGGTTTTGAGAACAGTCCAACTGAAAGCACCTTATATGTTAAACGTGCTAATGATGTGCTTCTGATCATTGTTGTCTATGTTGATGACATGCTGCTCACTGGTCCTATTGAGACACATATTGCTGATTTTAAGGCTGATTTGCATGCCTCATTTGAGATGTCTGATTTGGGGCATTTGCATCACTATTTGAGCATTCAGCTTATGCACGTTGATGGTGGAATGGCTTTGTGTCAAACGAAATATATTGACACATTATTGCAGCGTTTTGGCCTTGAAGACTGTAAGCCTATTGCCACTCCTATGGAGACATGTTTACGATTGAGTCTTCATGATGCTGGAGATGCATTTGATGCTATTCTCTATCAGCAGGCTGTTGGATGCTTGATTTACTTATGCATTACTCGGCCAGATATTCAGTTTGCTGTCTCACAGATGAGCAGGTTTATGCATTGCCCAGGAGTCACGCATTGGAAAGTGGTTAAGCGCATCTTTCGCTACTTGAGTGGTACTCGGCTACTTGGGTTGTTTTATCCCAAGGGGGGATCACTACCGCCAGATTTGCATGCTTTTTCTGACTCAGATTGGGCTGGTTGCTATGACACTCGTGTGTCCACCAGTGGTTTTTGCTTCATGCTTGGTAGCTCATGTATATCTTGGTTGAGCAAGAAGCAGCCTACTGTGGCCACTTCCAGTTGTGAGGCTGAGTATAGGGCAACTTTCACAGCGACTGTTGAGTGTGTGTGGCTCAGACGCCTTATGGCTGATTTGGGTGTTGGCCAGTCTTCTGCCACCACCATCTTCACTGACAGTCAGAGCGCATTTGCAGTTGCGAGGAACCCTGTGTTCCATGCTCGCACTAAGCACATTCAGGTGCATTATCACTATGTCAGGGAGAGGTTCTCTGCTGGGGAGATCAGCTTGGCATATGTGCCCACGCAGGAGAACATTGCAGACCTTTTCACGAAGGCTCTGCCTAGGGAGAAGTTTGAAGCTTTTCGCAAAGCTTTGGGCTTACTTCCTTTTGTGGAGTGATTTCCACATAGCTTGGCACTTCCTTATACATGAGTGCCAGCTCCTTGTTCACCGCATCACTCCCAGGGGGGATTTGTTGATATATTTAGGTAGTGATGTGTGTGAACACTCTAGGACCGCCGGGGCACTTTTTTCCCTCTTTAGGAGGTTTTTTTCCCCCAGCTTGTATATACGCCTATTTCCCTAATGGGCTACTTATCTTTGTACATTCTCTAGTAATACATTCAGTATTGTGTGTTTGTGCTCCAAGCTTCTTCTTCTTCCTTGTGCTGTTCGCGTGCTTCTGCAGACGTCTATCTCCAACAATCTATTGCTCATCTGCGTGTTTTTGGTTGTCTTGCATATGCATTAGTGTATGAACAACATCATAGAAAATTGGATGATAAAGCAGTAAAATGTATTTTTGTTGGTTATAGTTCTGAAAGCAAAGGCTATCATCTGTATCATCCGCAACCTAAATGTATTTTGGATAGCTGTGATGTTATTTTTGTGGAAGATGCTATTCAACCCTTACTTTCATGTACTAAGGAGACATCTATTAGCTCCAAAGACATGTATGATACTTTGCTACCTCTTTTTACAGGTGGACAGTCTAGTGCTGCTCCTAATGAGGCAACTTCTTAGCCTTTGCAAGTGTCATGTGATGATGCAGATCATTCCATTTCTGATGCAGATTTACATGATGCACTTGTTGATGAGAGAGATGATATTGAACAAGCAAAAACTATGCCGAAATGGCTGGTGCAGACTTTGCGTGATAGCAAATTAGATGCACCTCTATCATATCATAGTCGATCAAGCTCTCATAGTGCCTGCTTTGCATCAGATTTCTATGTTACGGATGCGTCTAGTCTCTGTGATGAGAATAAGCCTGTTTCATTTGAAGAAGCAAAAAATTCAAAAAATTGGATGGCTACTATGCAATATGAATATGATGCTATAATGAAGAATGGTACCTGGTCTTTATGTGACTTGCCTCCTGGCAAGAAGGCCATGGGCACAAAGTGGGTATACAAGCTAAAGCGTAAACTTGATGGAACAATTGACAGGTATAAGGCTAGGCTTGTTGCAAAGGGTTATGCGCAGGAAAGAGGCATTGATTTTGATGAAACCTTTGCTCCTACTTGCCGAATGACTACTGTTCATAGCATATGTGCACTTGCAGCTCATCATGGTTGGAATGTACATTTGTTGGACATTAAAATAACATTTTTGAATGGTGACTGACGTAATCTGATATTATCGGCTTAATGAACTTCAATTACAACTTCTAGGTTTTGAATGTCTTGAGAATCGGATTGTCAATGATTATCCAATAAGGTTTGGTGGGCTTGCTCTAGAGTAGTATAGCGTTGATTGAGTGCTGCGTTCTCTTCTTCTAAGGTTGTCAGCTGCTCCTGTAATTATTGTTGTTCCGCAAGTATATTGTGGTGAGGATCTTCTAAAGTATGATATTCATGCTGCAACTGATAGATACATTGATGTATTGTAGCAAAAATATTATTTACATGCATAGATGCTGGGAAGGTGGATGATGCAGGGGGAATGGGAATGAGGGCAGGGGTGGTGAATGTAGTGGAAATAAGAGGTGATGTGGGTGGAGGGAGTATAAATAGACACAAAGCAAGGTTAGCTACTAAAGGGTTTGCTCAAACCCATGGTATTGATTATGAGGAGACTTTCTCTCCTGTTGCAAAAATGCCTACAATTAGGGTTCTCATTAGTCTTGCTGCATCTAGAAATTGGAAGCTCTATCAACTTGATGTAAAAAATGCTTTCTTGAATGGATGGATTTCTGAGGAAGTGTATATGGCACAACCTCCTGGATATGAGGATGCACATTATCCTAACTATGTATGCAAACTCAAGAAAGCTTTGTATGGATTGAAGCAAGCTCCAAGAGCTTGGAATTTCAGATTGGTGACTTATTTGCAGGACCAAGGATTCAAAGCTAGCAAGGCGGATACCTCTTTGTTCATAAAGAGGAATGGATCTGAAGTGATCTATTTATGTGTGTATGTTGATGATATTATTATCACAGGCAATGATCTTGAAGGAATCAAATAGGTAAAGAGTCAAATGAAGGAGGAGTTCAAAATAAGTGACCTCGGACCACTCACTTATTTTCTTGGATTGGAGTTAATCTACACAGATTCAGGTATATACATCACACAAAGGAAGTATGTGCATGACATGCTCGTCAAGTTCAAGATGGAAAATACCAAGTGTGCAGGTACACCTATGGAGCAAAATCATAAGCTTAGTGCTTATATAGGAGAGCCAATTGAAGACATCACAAGCTATCAAAGCTTGGTTGGAAGTTTGAACTATGCAACACTCACAAGGGTGGATATATGCTATAGTGTTAGCATATTGAGTCAGTTTATGCATAAGGCGAGAAGACCACATATGGAAGCGGCCAAGAGAGTCCTCAAGTACCTAAAGGGGACCATGAATGAAGGTTTGTTTTATTCATTTACTTCAGATATTGAGCTAAAGGTCTACTCAGATGTAGATTGGGCCGGATCTAGAGATGATAGAAGAAGCACATCCGGGTATATATCATTTGCAGGTTCAGAAATCATTTCTTAGTCATCTAGGAACCACATTTTTGGTGACAACACAAGCTCACTACATCTTGCAGCTAATCCGGTATACCATGCTAGAACCAAGCATATTGAACTCTACTACCATTATGTAAGGGAGAAGCTAATGAGCAAGGATATTCAACTCTCCTATGTCTCTACAGATATGCAATGTGCAGACATGTTGACTAAAGCTCTTGATGGTACAAAGTTAAGTAGATTCAAGTTGATGATTGGCTTGCAGGAAATCAAGGACAATTGAAGACTTATTTGGAGGCCAAGCATGTTAGGCTTGAGGGGGAGCTGTTGGTGCATTTTACCCAAGCCTACATGCTTGATATGCTTGATATTATCCTCATTTGTAAGTCACATGTGTAGTCATCTGAACACCTCTTGTAAAAGAGTACATTTTATCTCTCGTAATTGTGAAAAAGAAAAAGGAAAAAGATGGCTTACCTCATCCATGGTGTAAAAGAAAATTCGTGGCTCTAACTACCTAAAACCACAAATTTTTGAGCTAAGGGAATATCTCCTAACTTTGGGGATCACTTTTAGCTGGAGCCATTCGAATTTGAATTCAAAACTCCCTCCAAGAATATCTATAAAAAGAGCAAGAAGGAAGAGGCGATTAGCAAGCCTTGTACGTGACCACTTCATGTCATTTTGTAGAGATTGAAGAGCTTACTCCATAGCTCTATCATTCTACTCCCATTGTGAAAATATTCATTGCAGATGTGGTTGTAATCATATGTGAATCTATACATTTTTCATTATCTACTTCTCTGTTTTGTTCTCTGCTATACTCACTCAGAGTAGTAACTTCAGAAGGTCATATCTCGAGTTCTACTAAACATTTTTTAGTAACGTGTGTTGGATAGCTCGTAGTGTCTAGTTTCTGCATACCAATTTTCATGGTCATTGAATTTACAGTTTTGGAGATATCTGCATTTTACTGCTCATTGGTCTATCTCTGCAGAGCCCCGAGAATGGTGGGCATGTTCTAGAAATTGATGAATCTTGTTCTGAGTGCTCAGTCCATCATTTGAAGTGTTTTAACTTGGATTGGGAAGCTTGCTAAGTCTATTTGCTATGCCCAAAAGGAATTTATCTAATTCTTATCAGGTTGAGAGCACTCTTCATTTTTTCTAGCAGGTGTATGTCCAAAAATAGCAAGTTTTGGGAGCTAGTCATTTCGAAACTAGTCTGACTTGACTTAAACTTTTGGGATACATGTCCAAAGTACTTGGATGATATTTTGGTGGATTTAGGAAGCTCAAAGGGTCTACTAATCAACTCTGAAGTCTCAAGTGGCTGGTGTGAAGCTGGTTGTAGCAGCACCTACTCATCTTTGGATTGCATCCACCATCTCTCTTCACAAAAGGTCACCTCTGCCAAGGCATCTCAACCATCGAAGCAGATATGGGTACGGAAGGGCGAACTTTCCTAAGAAACTTTGGATGAAGCCTCAACCAAACCCTACTCTAATGATCAGCATAGGGTGCCTAATGAAATGTTTCTCCGACAATCATCCACAAAAATAATGTCTATCTGGGTACTCAAGAAGTCGATGAAGGCCGACCCACAATCAAGAAAAATTTGGGTGCCTAAGTCTTGCTTGAGGGTGCAAGTAGCCACCCATAAGCTTCACGAGACAAAGCTCCATTCATGCACAATCACACATGCATCAACGGGCACTAACAAGATCACTTGTAAATGGGTCCCTAAAAAGCCTCATTTCCAAGTAGATGCTCATGTAGAGTCTCCCATAGCCCACAGGCGGTCAACTTGTAAAGCCACACATTATGTTTGGTGACAGAAAGCTTGTAATAAATCCCCGACCCCCAATTTGTGAATTCACCCCGACCTACTAACTGCATCATCCTCACACTACACGATTCCACTTAGCACATAGAACTCTTCATTCACTAACTACACACACGATCACTGAGCACCAACTGACTCATTAACCTTATCACGGTGCCTCATGTTAATGTTGTAATGGGGACAAATAGTCATATCTTGTCCACTACAATGTTAACATGTGCTTCTATATTCTCACAATATCAACAAGCAAGGTAGTAGCATGGCAGAAGCAGCAAGTACTAGTTCACAGGCAGTGTCAAGCCCTCAAATAGTCAACATTGAAACCCTCCTCCTCGAGGGGCAATTGACAGAGAGACCCCAAGAACTCAGGGTGGTTCATGTACTTCCAATTCACGACCCTCCACAGGGGAACACCTCATAGGTGGGCAAGCATGCCCACTGGTTCAGTGATGTTGCAGGACCATTAGGAGATGGTACCTACTTCTGGGAAGCTGAATTAGAATTTAATGGCAAGTGGGGAAGATACCACTTCTTCATCCGCGAGTTTGAAATGTACCAAAATGCAAAAAATATGAGATCAGTATGGCCTAAAGTCGGCTTGGATAGTTACTTCAGAGCTATGTTGCCCAAAGCCGATTTTCTGCGCTGCTCATACATGATCAACACTCTCACGCCTAGCAGAGCCAAGGGAGGAGATAGTACATTTGTGCTTCCCGCTTTAACATGAGAACATGAATTAAAGAAGTTCATGAATTAAAGAACATGAACATGTGTGTGTATGGGTGTGAATGTTAGTGTGCTTCTCACTCACGCACTTGTGCCTTCACTTGCTCGAGGTCTTCATACCATCCTCACGTCTTCCCGTATTGACATTAAAGGAGGTGCTACTCATCACTGAGCTACAACTTTGGTCCCTGCAAATTTGTTTGAGTTTCCTCTCACCAATGTGAGCAAGCCTTTTGTGCCATATCTCCAACTCTGTTAGAGTTTGAGATCCATATCTAAACAAAGCTATGTTATTTGTATCTTCCACTTCAAAAGTGAAAAGCCTTCCTGTCTTTTCTCCTTTGGCAATCCTTCTAAAGCCTTGCCTTGGGTCTTCAACATATGCTCCAAATCGGTTGAATCTAACCTTCAATCCTTTGTCAACAATCTGTCCAACACTTATTAAATTTTTTGTAATTGTAGGGACATACAAGACTTTGCTTAAGAGGTTCATATTCCCATCTGATGTCTTCACACTACCTATCTTCTCCACTGAGTGCTTTGTGTCATCTCCTGCCTGCACTTCATGCTTGTTATGAGGATCTTCCAAATTAGAAAGTAAACCCACATTTCCTGCTACATGGTTTGAGCATCCCGAATCAATGTAAAATATGTGATCATCATCCTTACCCTTCTTTACTGATAGATTCATAATCAATAATGAATCTTCTTGACTTTGGTCCTCTGCATAGTTATTGTAGTCTCTTCTTCCTCTATTGCCACTTTGATAGTTGTTATTGTTGTAATTGTTGTTGTAGTAGTAGTTGTTGTTGTAGCCTCCATTGTATCTGCCTCTATTTGATCTAGAGACACCTCTATTGAATCCTCTTCCTCTTGAGTTCCTTAGATTGGAATCTCCCCCTGCCTTTCTTTCCACCTCTACCTTTTCCTCTAGCTCTTCCTCTACCTGCAAAGTTTGCTTGGAAAGAGCTACCTTCATCTTCATTCTTCCTATTCTTTGACTTGTCCTTGACCTTAGCTTTATCAGAATATAAGCCAGAAGTTTGATTACCTCTTGAGGACTCACCACCTTTGCTAATCTTTGCTTCATGAGTGAAGAGTTGGCCCATGAGTGTGTTGAGGTCGGGTACATGCATATCCATGTATAAATCCATGGCTGTTGTGAATGACTCCCACTTGTCGTCTGCTTTGATTCCATTTATGATTTGTCTAATGATTTGCTCCTGTTCAATTACCTCTCCAATGCTTCCAAGTTGGTCGGAAATCTCCTTCATCTTTGTGACATAATCAGTCACACTTTGCTTCGTGATTTTCTTCATTGTTGTGAACTCATCCACAATTGGTTCTTCCTTGCTCGAGTGTTGGAAGAGAAGAAAGAAGCAAGTACATTCCAGGTCTCTCTTGATGTCTTGCATCCCTTGACATGAGGTAAAAGAAAATCAGAGATTGAGTTTAGAATATAGGACCTTGCAAGTGCATCCTTCGAACACCAATTTGAAAGTCCTTCCACATCTTCATGTGATGGTTGCCCTTTGTTCCTCATGGTTGGCATTGCTTCATCTCCGGATATGAATCCATATAGATTCCTTCCTTGAAGGTAAGCCTCCATCCTTAGAGACCATGCCGGGTAGTTGTTTGGATCCAATTTGTCAATTGTTGATGGAAATCCATCTCCCCTGTTGCTTGACTATGCTCTGATACCACTGTGAAGAGAGATGGTGGATGCAGTCCAAAGATGAGTAGGTGCTGCTACAAACAGCTTCACTTCAGCCAACTGAGACTTCAGATTTGATTAGTAGACCCTTTGAGCTTTCTAAATCCACCAAAATATCAGCCAAGTACTTTGGAACATGTATTCCAAAAGTTTAAGTCAAGTCAGACTAGTTGCGAAATGACTAGCTCCCAAAACGTGCTATTTTTGGACATACAATTGCTGGAAAAAATGATCAGTGCTCTCAACGTGATAAGAATTAGATAAATTACTTTTGGGCATAGCAAATAGACTTAGCAAGCTTCCCAATCCAAGTTAAAACACTTCAAATGATGGACTGAGCACTGAGAACAAGATTCATCAATTTTTGGAACATGCCCACCATTCTCGAGGCTCTGCAGAGATAGACCAGTGAGCAGTAAAATGCAGATATCTCCAAAACTGTAAATTCAATGAGCATGAAAATTGGTATGCAGAAACTAGACACTACAAGATATTCAACGAATGTTATTGAAAAATGTTGAGTAGAACTGGAGATATGACCTTCTGAAGTTACTACTCTGAGTGAGTATAACAGAGAACAAAACAGAGATGTAGATAATGACAAATGTATAGATTCACATACGATTACAACCACATTGGGAAAGAATATTTGCACAATGGGAGTACAATGATAGAGCTATGGACTAAGCTCTTCAATCTCTACAAAATGACATGAAGTGGTCACGTACAAGGCTTGCTAATCGCCTCTTCCTTCTTGCTCTTTTTATAGCTATTCTTGGAGGGAGTTTTGAATTCAAATTCGAATGGCTCCACCTAAAAGTGATCCCCAAAGTTACGAGATATTCCCTCAGCTCAAAAATTCGTGGTTTTAGGTAGTTAGAGGCACGTATTTTCTTTTACATCATGGATGAGGTAAGCCATCTTATGCCTTTTTCTTTTTCACAATTACGAGAGAAAAAATGCACTCTTTTACAAGAGGTGTTCACATGACTACACATGTGACTTACAAATGAGGATAATATCAAGCATATCAAGCATGTAGGCTTGGGTGAAATGCACCAACAGCTCCCCCTCAAGCATAACATGCTTGGCCTCCAAATAAGTCTTCAATTGTCCTTGATTTCCTGCAAGCCAATCATCAACTTGAATCTACTTAACTTTGTACCATCAAGAGCTTTAGTCAACATGTCTGCACATTGCATATCTGTAGAGACATAGGATAGTTGAATATCCATGCTCATTAGCTTCTCCCTTACATAATGGTAGTGGACTTCAATATGCTTGGTTCTAGCATGGTATACCAGATTAGCTGCAAGATGTAGTGAGCTTGTGTTGTCACAAAAAATATGAGGTGTTGAAGAATGAAGACCAAGATCTATGTACAAAGACTTTAGCCACATGATTTCTTGAGTTGCATTAGCCAAACCTCTAAATTTAGCTTCAGTAGAAGATCATGCCACGGTTGGTTGCTTCATGGATGACCAAGAAATGAGTTTTGAACCTGCAAATGATATATACCCAGATGTGCTTCTTCTATCATCTCTAGATCTGGCCCAATCTGCATGTGAGTAGACCTTTAGCTCAATATCTGAAGTAAATGAATAAAACAAACCTTCATTCATGGTCCCCTTTAGGTACTTGAGGACTCTCTTGGCCGCTTCCATGTGTGGTCTTCTTGGATTATGCATAAATTGACTCAATATCCTAACACTATAGCATATATCCACCCTTGTGAGTGTTGCATAGCTCAAACTTCCAACCAAGCTTTGATAGCTTGTGACGTCTTCAATTGGCTCTCCTTCATAAGCACTAAGCTTATGATTTTGCTCCATAGGTGTACCTGCACACTTGGTATTTTCCATCTTGAACTTGACGAGCATGTCATGCACATACTTCCTTTGTGTGATGTATATACCTGAATCTGTGTAGATTAACTCCAATCCAAGAAAATACGTGAGTGGTTTGAGGTCACTTATTTTGAACTCCTCCTTCATTTGACTCTCGACCTGTTTGATTCCTTCAAGATCATTGCCTGTGATAATAATATCATCAACATACACACATAAATAGATCACTTCAGATCCATTCCTCTTTATGAATTAAGAGGTATCCGCCTTGCTAGCTTTGAATCGTTGGTCCTGCAAATAAGTCACCAATCTGAAATTCTAAGTTCTTGGAGCTTGCTTCAATCCATACAAAGCTTTCTTTAGTTTGCATACATAGTTAGGATAATGTGCATCCTCATATCCAGGAGGTTGTGCCATATACACTTCCTCAGAAATCCATCCATTCAAGAAAGCATTCTTTACATCAAGTTGATAGAGCTTCCAATTTCTGAATGCAACAAGACTAATGAGAAGCCTAATTGTAGGCATTTTTGCAACAAGAAAGAAAGTCTCCTCATAATCAATACCATGGGTTTGAGCAAACCCTTTAGCAACTAACCTTGCTTTGTGTCTATTTATACTTCCATCTGGATTCCTCTTGATTTTGTATATCCATCGAGATCCAATTACATTCATAGATGGCTTGTTAGGTACAAGCTCCCACATGTCATTCTCCTTCAAGGCTTCCATTTCTTCATCCATTGCATCTCTCCAAGGTTTCTTGCTTTGTGCTTCTTCGAATGTGGTAGGTTCTTCATTGGTTGAATCCTTTGCAATGTAGATTGAGTGCTTGGTGACCAAAGAAGTATCATAACCAAACCTCTCTGGTTTCTTCTTCTCCCTTGAAGACCTTCTAAGTGGTTGATGTGAGCTCTCGGGTCCATATGTAGCATCCTGCATTTTTGGTTTACCTTTGTTATTCCATAGCTTTAGTCTTTCCAAGTCTTCTAGGTGAATCTCCAAGTTACTTTCTTCAATCTGCTTTGGCTCCTTTGGTTGAAGTGCTGGGAAATCTTCATCCAAGTCATATGGAAGCTTCACTTTCCTCTCATAATCAAACCATGATTTTTCTTCATCAAAAATTACATCTCTACTCACAGAAAATCCTTTATTGGTTGGATTGTACAAGCTATATCCTTTTTGGTTTTGATTATAACCAATGAATACATACTTCTCTGGCTTGAGATCCAATTTCCCTCTTACTTGAGAAGGAATGTGAGCATAGGCTAAGCATCCAAAGATTTTTCAATGCTCTAGACTAGGTCTTCTTCCATTCCACACTTCATATGGAGAGGTTCCATCTAGTGACTTAAATGAAATTCTATTTATGAGATATGTGGCTGTAGACACAGCCTCTGCCCATAGGTAGTTTGGCAATCCCTTTTCGTTGAGCATGGACCTTGCAGCTTCGACAATAGCTCTGTTCCTCCTCTTTGCTACACCATTGAGTTCGGGTGTATACCTTATAGTGACTTCCCTTTTAATGCCTCTTTCATGCAAGAAGGCATCAGATTCAGAAGAGAAGTATTCTCCTCCACCATCTGATTTGAGCCTTTTCAAAGTCCTACCTGTTTGGTTTTCAACAAGACCAATATACTTCTTAAAGCAATTAAACACTTCATCCTTGTGCCTCATGAAAAACAGAATGGTCCACCTGCTACAATCATCTATGAAAGACACATAATATCTTGAGCCTGATATAGATGGCTCCTTACTTGGACCCCACACATCCGTGTGCACTAGATCCAAAGGATTTTGATACCTATACCCTCCTTATTAAAAGGTTGTCTATGAGCCTTGCCGAGTTGACAAGCTTCACACTTATAAATCATGTGTTGCCTTGTGATATTAGGCAAACCCAGTACACTTTGGTCCCTGCAAATTTGTTTGAGTGTCCTCTCACCAATGTGAGCAAGCGTTTTGTGCCATATCTCCAACTTTGTTAGAGTTTGAGATCCATAGGCAAACAAAGCTATGTTCTTTGTATCTTCCACTTCAAAAGTGAAAAGCCTTCCTGTCTTTTCTCCTTTGGGAATCCTTCTACAACCTTGCCTTGGGTCTTCAACATATGCTCCAAATCGGTTGAATCTAACCTGCAATCCTTTTTCAACAATCTGTACAACACTTATTAAATTTTTTGTAATTGTAGGGACATACAAGACTTTGCTTAAGAGGTTCATATTCCCATCTGATGTCTTCACATTACCTATCTTCTCTACTAAGTGCTTTGTGACATCTCCTGTCTGCACTTCATGCTTGTTATGAGGATCTTCTAAATCAGAAAGTAAAGCCACATTTCTTGCTACATGGTTTGAGCATCCCAAATCAATGTAAATAATGTGATCATCAGCCTTACCCTTCTTTACTGATAGATTCATAATCAATAATGAATCTTCTTGACTTTGGTCCTCTGCATAGTTATTGTTGTCTCTTCTTCCTCTATTGCCACTTTGATAGTTGTTATTGTTGTAATTGTTGTAGTAGTAGTAGTAGTTGTTGTTGTAGCCTCCATTGTATCTGCCTTTATTTGATCCATAGCCACCTGTATTGAATCCTCTTCCTCTTGAGTTCCTTGGATTCTTGAAACATTCTTCAGTAGTATGATTATTTAAGGCACATATATTGCAAGGTTGAGATGATTGGAATCTCCCCCGGCCTTTCTTTCGACCTCTCCCTTTTCCTCTAGCTCTTCCTCTACCTGCAATGTTTATTGGAAAGAGCTACCTTCATCTTCATTCTTCCTATTCTTTGACTTGTCCTTGACCTTAGCTTTATCAGAATATAAGGCAGAAGTTTGATTACCTCTTGAGGACCCACCACCTTTGCTAATCTTTGCTTCATGAGTGAAGAGTTGGCCCATGAGTGTGTTGAGGTTGGGTACATGCATATCCATGTATAAATCCATAGCTGTTGTGAATGACTCCCACTTGTCGTCTGCTTTGATTCCATTTATGATTTGTCTATGATTTTCTCCTCTTCAATTACCTCTCCAATGCTTCCAAGTTGGTCGGAAATCTCCTTCATCTTTGTGACATAATCAGTCACACTTTGCTTCGGGCTTTTCTTCATTGTTGTGAACTCCATCCACAATTGGTTCTTCCTTGCTCGAGTGTTGGAAGAGAAGAAAGAAGCAAGTGCATTCCAGGTGTCTCTTGATGTCTTGCATACCTTGACATGAGGTAAAAGAAAATCAGAGATTGAGTTTAGAATATAGGACCTTGCAAGTGCATCGAACACCAATTTGAAAGTCCTTCCACTTCTTCATGTGATGGTATCCCTTTGTTCCTCATGGTTGGCATTGCTTCATCTCCGGATATGAATCCATATAGATTCTTCCCTTGAAGGTAAGCCTCCATCCTTAGAGACCATGCGGGGTAGTTGTTTGGATCCAATTTATCAATTGTTGATGGAAATCCATCTCCCATGTTGCTTGACCATGCGCTGATACCACTGTGAAGAGAGATGGTGGATGCGATCCAAAGATGAGTAGGTGTTGCTACAACCAACTTGACACCAGCCAACTGACACTTCTTAGTTGATTAGTACACCCTTTGAGCTTCCTAAATCCACCAAAATATCAGCTAAGTACTTTGGAACATGTATCCCAAAAGTTTAAGTCAAGTCAGACTAGTTGCAAAATGACTAGCTCCCAAAACTTGCTCTTTTTGGACATACACCTGCTGGAAAAAATGAACACTGCTCTCAACCTGGTAATAATTAGATAAATTTCTTTTGGGCATAGCAAATAGATTAGCAAGCTTCCCAATCCAAGTTAAAGCACTTCAAATGATGGACTAAGCACTGAGAACAAGATTCATCAATTTCTGGAACATGCCCAACATTCTTGAGGCTCTATAGAGATAGACTAGCGAGCAGTAAAATGCAGATATCTCCAAAACTGTAAAGTCAATGACCATGAAAATTGGTATGCAGAAACTAGATAGTACGAGCTATCCAACGCACGTTACTGAAAAATGTTGAGTAGAACTGGAGATATGACCTTCTGAAGTTACTACTCTGAGTGAGTATAGCAGAGAACAAAATAAAGAAGTAGATAATGACAAATGTATAGATTCACATATGATTACAACCACATTGGCAATGAATATTTGCACAATGGGAGTAGAATGATAGAGCTATGGAGTAAGCTCTTCAATCTCTACAAAATGACATGAAGTGGTCACGTACAAGGCTTGCTAATCGCCTCTTCCTTCTTGCTCTTTTTATAGCTATTCTTGGAGGGAGTTTTGAAATCAAATTCGAATGGCTCCACCTAAAACTGATCCCCAAAGTTAGGATATATTCCCTTAGCTCAAAAATTCGTGGTTTTAGGTAGTTAGAGCCACGAATTTTCTTTTACATCATGGATGAGGTAAGCCATCTTTTTCCTTTTTCTTTTTCACAATTACAAGAGATAAAATTTACTCTTTTACAAGAGGTGTTCACATGACTACACATGTGACTTACAAATGAGGATAATATCAAGCATATCAAGCATGTAGGCTTGGGTAAAATGCACCAACACCTCCCCCTCAAGCCTAACATGCTTGGCCTCCAAATAAGTCTTCAATTTTCCTTGATTTCCTGCAAGACAATCCTCAACTTGGATCTACTTAACTTTGTACCATCAAGAGCTTTAGTCAACATGTCTTCACATTGCATATCTATATAGACATAGGATAGTTGAATATCCTTGCTCATTAGCTTCTCCCTTACATAATGGTAGTGGACTTCAATATGCTTGGTTCTAGCATGGTATACCGGATTAGCTGCAAGATGTAGTGAGCTTGTGTTGTCACAAAAAATGTGAGGTGTTGAAGAATGAAGTCCAAGACCTATGTACAAAGACTTTAGCCACATGATTTCTTGAGTTGCATTAGCCAAACCTCTATATTTGGCCTGAGTAGAAGATAATGCCACGGTTGGTTGCTTCTTGGATGACCAAGAAATGATTTTTGAACTTGCAAATGATATATACCCGGATGTGCTTCTTCTATCATCTCTAGATCCGGCCCAATCTGCATCTGAGTAGACCTTTAGCTCAATATCTGAAGTAAATGAATAAAACAAACCTTCATTCATGGTCCCCTTTAGGTACTTGAGGACTCTCTTGGCCGCTTCCATATATGGTCTTCTCGGCTTATGCATAAAGTGAGTCAATATGCTAACACTATAGCATATATCGACCCTTGTGAGTGTTGCATAGTTCAAACTTCCAACCAAGCTATGATAGCTTGTGATGTCTTCAATTGGCTCTCCTGAATCTGTGTAGATTAACTCCAATCCAAGAAAATAAGTGAGTGGTCCGAGGTCACTTATTTTGAACTCCTCCTTCATTTGACTCTTTACCTGTTTGATTCCTTCAAGATCATTGCCTGTGATAATAATATCATCGACATACACACATAAATAGAGTACTTCAGATCCATTCCTCTTTATGAACAAAGAGGTGTCCGCCTTGCTAGCTTTGTATCCTTGCTCGTGCAAATAAATCACTAATTTGAAATTCCAAGCTCTTGGAGCTTGCTTCAATCCATACAAAGCTTTCTTTAGTTTGCATCAATAGTTAGGATAATGTGCATCCTCATATCCAGGAGGTTGTGACATATACACTTCCTCAGACATCCATCCATTCAAGAAAGCATTCTTTACATCAAGTTGATAGAGCTTCCAATTTCTAGATGCAACAAGACTAATGAGAACCCTAATTGTAGGCATTTTTGCAACAGGAGAGAAAGTCTCCTCATAATCAATACCATCGGTTTGAGCAAACCCTTTAGCAACTAACCTTGCTTTGTGTCTATTTATACTTCCATTTGGATTTCTCTTGATTTTGTATATCCATCGAGATCCAATTACCTTCATAGATGGCTTGTTAGGTACAAGCTCCCAAGTGTCATTCTCCTTCAAGGCTTCCATTTCTTCATCCATTGCATCTCTCCAAGCTTGCTTGCTTTGTGATTCCTCGAATGTAGCAGGTTCTTCATTGGTTGAATCCTTTGCAATGTAGATGGAGTGCTTGGTGACCAAAGAAGTATCATAACCAAACCTCTCTGGTTTCTTCTTCTCTCTTGAAGACCTTCTAAGTGGTTGACGTGAGCTCTCCGGTCCATATGTAGCATCCTGCATCTTTGCTTTACCTTTGTTCTTCCATAGCTTTAGTCTCTCCGAGTCTTCTAGGTCAATCTCCGAATCACTTTCTTCAATCTGCTTTGGCTCCTTTGGTTGAAGTGATGGAAAATCTTTATCCAAGTCATATGGCAGCTTCACTTTCCTGTCATCATCAAACCATGATTTGTTTTCATCAAAAATCACATCTCTACTCACAGAAAATCCTTTATTGGTTGGATTGTACAAGCTATATCCTTTTTGGTTTTGATCATAACCAATGAATACACACTTCTCTGCCTTGGGATCCAATTTCCCTCTTACTTGAGAAGGAATGTGAGCATAGGCTAAGCATCCAAAGATTTTACAATGCTCTAGACTAGGTCTTCTTCCATTCCACACTTCATATGGAGAGGTTCCATCTAGTGACTTAGATGAAAGTCTATTTATGCTATGTGTGGCTGTAGACACAACCTCTGCCCATAGGTAGTTTGGCAATCCCTTTTCGTTGAGCATGGACCTTGCAGCTTCGACAATAGCTCTGTTCCTCCTCTCTGCTACACCATTGAGTTCGGGTGTATACCTTGTAGTGACTTCCCTTTTAATGCCTCTTTCATGCAAGAAGGCATCAAATTCAGAAGAGAAGTATTCTCCTCCACCATCTGATCTGAGCCTTTTCAAAGTCCTACCTGTTTGGTTTTCAACAAGAGCAATTTACTTCTTAAAGCAATTAAACACTTCATCCTTGTGCTTCATGAAAAACAGAATGGTCCACTTGCTACAATCATCTATGAAAGACACATAATATCTTGAGCCTGATAAAGATGGCTCCTTACTTGGACCCCACACATCCGTGTGCACTAGATTCAAAGGATTTTGATACATATATCCTCCTTATTGAAAAGTTGTCTATGAGCCTTGCCGAGTTGACAAGCTTCACACTTATAAATCATGTGTTGCCTTGTGATATTAGGCAAAACAAGTACACTTTGGTCCCTGCAAATTTGTTTGAGTGTCCTCTCACCAATACGAGCAAGCCTTTTGTGCCATATCTCCAACTCTGTTAGAGTTTGAGATCCATATCTAAACAAAGCTATGTTCTTTGTATCTTCCACTTCAAAAGTGAAAAGCCTTCCTGTCTTTTCTCCTTTGGCAATCCTTCTAAAGCCTTGCCTTGGGTCTTCACCATATGCTCCAAATCGGTTGAATCTAACCTGCAATCCTTTTTCAACAATCTATCCAACACTTATTAAATGTTTTGTAATTGTAGGGACATACAAGACTTTGCTTAAGAGGTTCATATTCCCATCTGATGTCTTCACATTACCTATCTTCTCCACTGAGTGCTTTGTGTCATCTCCTGTCTGCACTTCATGCTTGTTATGAGGATCTTCCAAATTAGAAAGTAAAGCCACATTTCCTGCTACATGGTTTGAGCATCCCGAATCAATGTAAAATATGTGATCATCATCGTTACCCTTCTTTATTGATAGATTCATAGTCAATAATGAATCTTCTTGACTTTGATCCTCTGCATAGTTATTGTAGTCTCTTCTTCCTCTATGGCCACTTTGATAGTTGTTATTGTTGTTGTAGTAGTTGTTGTTGTTGTAGCCTCCATTGTATCTGCCTTTATTTGATCCATAGCCACCTCTATTGAATCCTCTTCCTCTTGAGTTCCTTGGAGTCCTATAACATTCTTCAGTAGTATGATTAGATAAGCCACATATATTGCACGGTTGAGATGATTGGAATCTCCCCCTGCCTTTCTTTCCACCTCTGCCTTTTCCTCTATCTCTTCCTCTACCTGCAAAGTTTTCTTGGAAAGAGCTACCTTCATCTTCATTTCTTCCTATTCTTCTACTTGTCCTTGACCTTAGCTTTATCAGAATATAAGGCAGAAGTTTGATTACCTCTTGAGGACTCACCACCTTTGCTAATCTTTGCTTCATGAGTGAAGAGTTGGCCCATGAGTGTGTTGAGGTCGGGTACATGCATATCCATGTATAAATCCATGGCTGTTGTAAATGACTCCCACTTGTCATTTGCTTTGATTCCATTTATGATTTGTCTAATGATTTGCTCCTCTTCAATTACCTCTCCAATGCTTCCAAGTTCGTCAGAAATCTCGTTCATCTTTGTGACATAATCAATCACACTTTGCTTTGGGCTTTTCTTCATTGTTGTGAACTCCATCCACAATTGGTTCTTCCTTGCTGGAGTGTTAGAAGAGAAGAAAGAAGCAAGTGCATTCCAGGTCTCTCTTGATGTCTTGCATCCCTTGACATGAGGTAAAAGAAAATATAAGATTGAGTTTAGAATATAGGATCTTGCAAGTGCATCCTTCGAACACCAATTTGAAAGTCCTTCCACTTCTTCATGTGATGGTTGCCCTTTGTTCCTCATGGTTGGCATTGCTTCATCTCCGGATATGAACCCATATAGATTCCTCCCTTGAAGGTAAGCCTCCATCCTTAGAGACCATGCCGGGTAGTTGTTTTGATCCAATTTGTCAATTGTTGATGGAAATCCATCTCCCATGTTGCTTGACCATGCTCTGATACCATTGTGAAGAGAGATGGTGGATGCAATCCAAAGATGAGTAGGTGCTGCTACAACCAACTTCACACCAGCCAACTGAGACTTCAGAGTTGATTAGTAGACCCTTTGAGCTTCCTAAATCCACCAAAATATCAGCCAAGTACTTTGGAACATGTATCCCAAAAGTTTAAGTCAAGTCAGACTAGTTGCGAAATGACTAGCTCCCAAAACTTGCTATTTTTGGACATACACCTGCTGGAAAAAATGAATAGTGCTCTCAGCCTGGTATGAATTAGATAACTTCCTTTTGGGCATAGCAAATAGACTCAGCAAGCTTCCCAATCCAAGTTAAAACACTTCAAATGATGGACTGAGCACTGAGAACACGATTCATCAATTTCTGAAACATGCCCACCATTCTCGAGGCTCTACAGACATAGACCAATGAGCAGTAAAATGCAGATATCTCCAAAACTGTAAATTCAATGACCATGAAAATTGGTATGTAGAAACTAGACAGTATGGTCTATCCAACGCACGTTACTAAAAAATGTTGAGTAGAACTCGAGATATGACCTTTTGAAGTTACTACTCTGAGTGAGTATAGCAGAGAACAAAACAGAGAAGTAGATAATGACAAATGTATAGATTCACATATGATTACAACCACATTGGCAATGAATATTTGCATAATGGCAGTAGAATGATAGAGCTATGGAGTAAGCTCTTCAATCTCTACAAAATTACATGAAGTAGTCACGTACAAGGCTTGCTAATCGCCTCTTCCTTCTTGCTCTTTTTATAGCTATTCTTGGAGGGAGTTTTGAATTCAAATTCGAATGCCTCCACCTAAAAATGATCCCCAAAGTTAGGAGATATTCGCTCAGCTCAAAAATTTGTGGTTTTAGGTAGTTAGAGCCACGAGTTTTCTTCTACATCATGGATGAGGTAAGCCATCTTTTTCCTTTTTCTTTTTCACAATTACAAGAGATAAAATGTACTCTTTTACAAGAGGCGTTCACATGACTACACATGTGACTTACAAATGAGGATAATATCAAGCATGTCAAGCATGTAGGCTTGGGTAAAATGCACCAACAGCTCCCCCTCAAGCCTAACATGCTTGGCCTCCAAATAAGTCTTCAATTGTCCTTGATTTCCAGCAAGCCAATCATCAACTTGAATCTACTTAACTTTGTACCATCAAGAGCTTTAGTCAACATGTCTGCACATAGCATATCTGTAGAGACATAGGATACTTGAATATCCTTGCTCATTAGCTTCTCCCTTACATAATGGTAGTGGACTTCAATATGCTTGGTTCTAGCATGGTATACTGGATTAGCTTCAATGTTGGTGTAAATCACAAGCCTACACATTTGGCTTAGAAGGTATCATGAAGACTCTACATGCATAAAGAACCATAGGAACATGTGCTAGTGATTACTTACCACTTTACCTCATTGTAAAAGTCAATTTGACTTAGAATCTTTTGTAATCACCTACCCAAATGATTCATGGAAAAGTTAGTTCACTTGATTGAGAGAATATCTCCAAGTTTTTAGAAGCTTGATTAGAAGGAGCCAAGAATTTGAATTTGAATTCAAATTCTTACACATTCCATATAAAAGGTGAACTTGAAAAGTCGCGGTGAGAGACATCACTCCCGAGCTTCATTCTACTGTCATTGAGTGTGTGTGAGCACTACATCATAGTCTACACCTCTCTACACCATTAGGCAATGCTTGTCATGCCAATGGGATTGTACACAAGTGTTAATTTATAGATACATTTACATCATTCATCTCTGTGCTCACTGATTGTCTACTCCAAAGTCTGTCAACTTGTCAAGGGCATATCTCAGCGAATACTCCACCAAATTCAGTGATTCAAAGCTTGTTGGATTCAGCTCAAAATCATCTATATGCTGACAAAGTTTGAAGTGATTTCATTCAGCCAATGCAGAGAAATCGTCATCGAGGTGCTCACTGGTCTATCTCTGCTACAATCCTAAAAAGTCGGGGGTATACCAAATCTTGCTAAATTAATTTCTCTTAGCATAGTTCATTATTTTACATCATTCCACTTGCAAATGTCAGCTTACTAAGCTAATTGAATTCCCCTAGAAGGAATTTTATCAATTGCTACTGTGCTGGTCACACTGAGCAAAACATTGAGCAGGTGTCAAGACCAAAATACAAGGTTTTCTTGACTTTGTGACTTCCAAAGTTATCTGTTTTGATTCAATCATTACACACTTCATTTCCAAAGGGCATAGGCCATTTCTTGGTGTCATTGGAAAGCTAAGGGAGTCTACTAATCAAGTCTGAAGCTAAAGAGGGCTGGTACAAAGCAGGTTTTAGCAGTACCTACTCAATCTCTTGGATCATCCATCCATCTTTCCCAACAGTGGTATCAGAGCAAATAAGGTAAAATGGGAGATGGTTTTCTTCATTTATTGACAAATTGGACAGGAACAACTATCAAGCTTGGTCTTTAAGGATGAAGACCTACTTACAAGGAAGGATTCTCTATGGATACATCTTAGGAGATGAGGAATCGCCCTCATTCAAAGCAAGAGGTTTGCCAACCAAGGAGGAGCAAGAAAAACTCAACACATGGTGTGCAAGGGATGCATTGGCAAGGTCTTATCTACTCAACTCTATATCTGACTTTCTTTTAACTCATATCAGAAATTGTAAGACTTCCCAAGAGACTTGGGAAACCTTGTCATCATATTTTTCCGCCAATACAAGGGCTAGGAAAAATCAGTTGTGGATTGAATTCACAACACTAAGGAAGCAACCTAAGCAAGATGTTTTAGAATTTGTGACCAAGATCAAAGATGTTGCAGATCAGTTAGCAAGCATAGGAGAAGAGATTGAAGAGGAACAAATTGTAAGGCAGGTAATCAATGGGATCAAGGCTGATGACAAGTGGGAAAGCTTCACCACTGCAATGGATCTCTACATGGACATGCACACTCCAGATCTTACAACTCTCATGGGTAAACTATTCACACATGAAGCAAAGCTTACCAAGAGTGGAGATACTACCAAAGGTAACAAATCTTCTGCCCTATACACTGATAAGAAATCTAAGGATAAAGGCAAGAGTAAGAAGGTGGAAGATGAATGCTCTACCTCCCAAGCCAAGTATGCAGGGAGAGGTAGATCTTCAAGAGGTAGGGGCAAAGGAGGTAAGCAAGGTAGGGGGAGACCCTATAACACATCACCATGTAACATTTGTGGTGTGTCAAATCACACCAGAGATGAGTGTTACAGGAATTACAAAAATCACAGAGGAAGAGGCTACCAAAGAGATGGATACTCTCAGTCTAGAGGAAGGTTCAACCATCACCAAGGCCACAACAACGATTATAACAACAACTACAACAACAATTACAATGGCAACTACCAAGGAGGATTCAGAAACAGAAAGGACTACAAAAACTACACAGAGGAGTAGGATGACTCTCTCTTGATCATGAACATGACTTGAAAGTCAGGTAAAAATGATGATCACTTATTTTATATTGATTCAGGGTGTTCAAATCATGTGGCTGGTAATGTGGCACTACTCTCTGATTTTGAGGATCCAAAAGGTAAACACCAAGTCCAAACAGGTGATGATACAAAGCATTCTATAGTTAAAGTTGGAAATGTGAAAACTTGTGATGGTAATTAGAATTTGTTGAGCAGAGTACTTTATGTACCTATAATTACAAAGAACTTAATGAGTTTTGGTTAGATTGTAGGGAAAGGGTTGCAGGTCAGATTCAATCAGTATGGAGCATTTGTGGAGGACCCAAGACATGGATTCAAAAGGATAGCTAAAGGAGAAAAATCAGGTAGACTTTTCACTTTTGAGTTGGAAGATACAAAGAACATTGCATTATACAGTTATAAAGATCAAACACTTTCAGAGCTTGAGATTTGGCACAAGAGATTAGGGCACATAGGAGAACGGACCTTGAAGCAAATGTGCAGGGACCAATGTGTGCTTGGGATACCTAATGTATCCAAACAACATATGATTTACAAGTGTGGTGCTTGTCAATTTGGTAAGTCTCACAGGTTACCCTTCTCCAAGAAAGGATATATGCATGAAGACTATCTAGAGCTTGTACACACAGATGTATGGGGACCTAGCAAAGACCCCTCAGTCTCAGGTTCCAGGTACTATGTTTCTTTTATTGATGACTATAGCAGATGGACTGTATTATACTTTATGAAGCACAAAGATGGGGTATTTAATTGTTTTAAGAAATATCTTGCATTAGTTGAAAATCAGACAGGAAGGAATTTGAAGAGGCTAAGGTCAGATGGAGGAGGTGAGTACTTCTCCAATGAATTTGAGGACTTCTTGCAGGATAGAGGCATCAAAAGGGAAATAACCACAAGGTACTCTCCTGAACAGAATGGGGTAGCTGAAAGAAGAAATAGGTTAATTGTTGAGACAGCTAGATCTATGCTTAATGAGAAGAAATTACCTAACTATCTATGGGCAGAGAGTGTTTCTACTGCCACCTATCTCATAAACAAGTTACCATCAAAGTCACTTGATGGTATGACACCATATGAAGCATGGCATGGTAAGAGACCATCATTGGATCACTACAAAATTTTTGGATGTGTAGCATATGTACACATTCCTTCACAGGTAAGAGGAAAGCTAGATCCAAAGGCTGAAAAATGTATTTTCATTGGATATGATTTAAATAAAAAAGGTTACAGGTTTTTTAACCCTACCAATAAGGGATTTATGGTAAGCAGAGATGTGATCTTTGATGAGAATGATTCTTGGTATGAGAATGAATGCAGGAAGGTCAAACTACCCTATGATTTGGAAGAAGAATTTCCAAAACTTACAAAGGAGGAACCTACTCAGGATGGAGAGTCAAGTTCAGATGATGAAGATACAATCAACCTTGAAGAGTTCAAGGCATGGAAGTCCAAAGGCAAAATGAAGATGAAGCTTGAGGACATACCAGAATCTTCAACTCAATCAATCAGAAGGTCTCAAAGAGAAAGCAAAAAACCTATCAGAAATGGGTATGATACATCTCTTGTTACTAAACATTCAATTTATCTTGCAAAGGATTTGTCAAATGAAGAACCAGGTTCATATGAAGAAGCAATCACCAAGTCACAATGGAAAGAAGCTATGGATGAGGAGATTGAAGCACTCAAGGAGAGTGATACATGGGAGTTAGTACCCAAGAAGGACTCCATGAAGGTAATAGGATCCAGATGGATCTATAAATTGAAAAGAAATTCTGATGGCACAATTAACAGGTACAAGGCCAGATTTGTAGCCAAGGGTTTTGCACAAACCCAAGGCATTGACTATGAAGAGACATTTTCTCCTGTGGCCGAGATGCCAACAATCAGAGTGTTGGTTAGTGTGGCTGCATCAAAGAATTGGAACATGTACCAATTGGAGGTCACGAATGCTTTCTTGAATGGATGGATCTCAGAAGAGGTTTATATGTCACAACCTCCTGTCTATGAAGACCCTAAGAAGGTAACTTATGTTTGCAAATTAAAGAAGGCTTTATATGGATTGAAGTAGGCACCCAGGGCATGGAATTACAGGCTAACTACATACCTCCAAGACCAAGGTTTTGTCATGAGTAAGGCTGACACTTCTCTGTTCATTAAGAGAAGTAATTCAGAGGTAATTTATCTTTGTGTTTATGTTGATGACATCATCATTTTAGGCAATGATGTCAATGGAATCAGAAGCATCAAAAGCCAAATGATGAATGAATTCAAGATCAATGATCTTGGATTATTGAAGTATTTTTTGGGACTTGAATCAGTCTACACTAATTCAGGGATATACATTACTCAGAAGAAGTATGTGTAGGACATGCTGAAGAAATTTCACTTGTAGGATGCTAAAGCAGCTAGCACTCCAATGGAGGTGAACCTAAAGCTAAGTGCTCATGAAGGTGATGAAGTCCAAGATATTACAAGTTATCAAAGTATGGTGGGTAGCTTGAACTATGCTACCTTAACTAGAATTGATATTGCATATGGAGTTAGTGTGCTAAGTCAATTCATGCACAAACCACGGATACCTCACTTAGAGGCTGCAAAAAGGATCTTGAAGTATCTCAAGGGTACACAGAACCATGGTTTATACTTTCCTTACACTTCAGATATTGATATAAAAGTTTATTCAGATGGAGATTGGGTAGGATGCAAGGATGATAGAAGACGCACTTCTGGATACATATCTTTTGCAGGTGACAAACCAATTTCATGGTCTGCAAAAAGCAACCAACTGTTGCATTGTCTTCTACAGAAGCAGAGTATAGAGGGCTAGCTAATGCCACTCAAGAAGCAATTTGGATTAAGCTTTTGTACACAGAATTGGGCTTATATACTAGGCCTCCAATTATCTTTGGAGATAATACAAGTTCTCTTCACCTTGCAGCTAATCCTATCTATCATGCCAGGACCAAACACATAGAAGTTCATTATCATTATGTGAGGGAGAAGTTGCTAAGCAAGGACATTCAGCTAACCTATGTGTCAACCAATATGCAATGTGCAGATTTGCTGACTAAAGCTTTGGATGGGACCAAACTTTGCAGGTTCAAATCTATGATTGGATTGCAGGATGTACTTGAAGATTGAAGATAAAGACTTAAGCCAAAATGTTTGGCTTGAGGGGGAGCTGTTGGTGTAAATCACAAGCCTACACATTTGGCTTGGAAGATATCATGAAGACTCTACATGCATAAAGAACCATAGGAACATATGCTAGTGATTACTTACCACTTTACCTCATTGTAAAAGTCAATTTGACTTAGAATCTTTTGTAATCACCTACCCAAATGATTCGTGGAAAAGTTAGTTCACTTGATTGAGAGAATATCTCCAAGTTTTTAGAAGCTTGATTAGAAGGAGCCAAGAATTTGAATTTGAATTCAAATTCTTACACATTCCATATAAAAGGTGAACTTGAAAAGTCGCGGTGAGAGACATCACTCCGGAGCTTCATTCTACTGTCATTGAGTGTGTGTGAGCACTAAATCATAGTCTACACCTCTCTACAACATTAGGCAATGCTTGTCATGCCAATGGGATTGTACACAAGTGTTAATTTATAGATACATTTACATCATTCATCTCTGTGCTCACTGATTGTCTACTCCAAAGTCTGTCAACTTGTCAAGGGCATATCTCAGCCAGTACTCCACCAAATTCAGTGATTCAAAGCTTGTTGGATTCAGCTCAAAGTCATCTACATGCTGACACCGTTTGAAGTGATTTCATTCAGCCAGTTCAGAGAAATCGTCATCGAGGTGCTCACTAGTCTATCTCTACTACAGTCCTAAAAAGTCGGGGGTATACCAAATCTTGCTAAATTAATTTCTCTTAGCATAGTTCATTATTTTACATCATTCCACTTGCAAATGTTAGCTCACTAAGCTAGTTTAATAACCCTAGAAGGAATTGTATCAATTGCTACTGTGCTGGTCACACTGAGCAAAACATTGAGTAGGTGTCAAGACCAAAATAGAAGGTTTTCTTGACTTTGTGACTTCCAAAGTTATCTGTTTTGATTCAATCATTACACACTTCATTTCCAAAGGACATAGGCCATTTATTGGTGTCATTGGAAAGCTAAGGGAGTCTACTAATCAAGTCTGAAACTAAAGAGGGCTGGTACAAAGCAGGTTTTAGCAGTACCTACTCAATCTCTTGGATCATCCATCCATCTTTCCCAACATTCAAGATGTAGTGAGCTTGTGTTGTCACAAAAAATGTGAGGTGTTGAAGAATGAAGTCCAAGATCTATGTACAAAGACTTTAGCCACATGATTTCTTGAGTTGCATTAGCCAAACCTCTATATTTGGCTTCAGTAGAACATAATGCAACGGTTGGTTGCTTCTTGGATGACCAAGAAACGATTTTTGAACATGCAAATGATATATACCCGGATGTGCTCCTTCTATCATCTCTAGATCCGGCCCAATCTGCATCTCATTAGAACTTTAGCTCAATATCTGAAGTAAATGAACAAAACAAACCTTCATTCTTGGTCCCCTTTAGGTAGTTGAGGACTCTCTTGGCCGCTTCCATATGTGGTCTTCTCGGCTTAAGCATAAACTGACTCAATATGCTGACACTATAGCATATATCCACCCTTGTGAGTGTTGCATAGTTCAAAATTCCAACCAAGCTTTGATAGCTTGTGATGTCTTCAATTGGCTCTCCTTCATAAGCACTAAGCTTATGATTTTTCTCCATAGATGTACCTGCACACTTGGTATTTTCCATCTTGAACTTGACGAGCATGTCATGCACATACTTCCTTTGTGTGAATGCATATACCTGAATCTGTGTAGATTAACTCCAATCCAAGAAAACAAGTGAGTAGTCCGAGGTCACTTATTTTGAACTCCTCCTTCGTTTGACTCTTTACCTGTTTGATTCCTTCAAGATCATTGCTTGTGATAATAATATCAGCAACATACACACATAAATAGATCACTTCAGATCCATTCCTCTTTATGAACAAAGAGGTATCCGCCTTGCTAGCTTTGAATCCTTGGTCCTGCAAATAAGTCACCAATATGAAATTCCAAGCTCTTGGCGCTTGCTTCAATCCATACAAAACTTTCTTTAGTTTTCATACATAGTTAGGATAATGTGCATTCTCATATCCAGGAGGTTGTGCCATATACACTTCCTCAGAAATCCATCCATACAAGAAAGCATTCTTTACATCAAGTTGATATAGCTTCCAATTTCCACATGCAGTAAGACTAATGAGAACCCTAATTGTAGGCATTTTTGCAACAGGAGAGAATACTTCAAAAGTGAAAAGCCTTCCTGTCTTTTCTCCTTTGGCAATCCTTCTAAAGCCTTGCCTTGGGTCTTCAACATATGCTCCAAATCGGTTGAATCTAACCTGCAATCCTTTTTCAACAATCTGTCCAACAGTTATTAATTTTTTGGTAATTGTAGGGACATACAAGACTTTGCTTAAGAGGTTCATATTCCCATCTGATGTCTTCACATTATCTATCTTCTCCACTGAGCGCTTTGTGTCATCTCCTATCTTCACTTCATGCTTGTTATGAGGATCTTCCAAATCAGAAAGTAAAGCCACATTTCCTGCTACATGGTTTGAGCATCCCAAATCAATGTAAAATATGTGATCATCATCCTTACCCTTCTTTACTGATAGATTCATAATCAATAATGAATCTTCTTGACTTTGGTCCTCTGCATAGTTATTGTAGTCTCTTCTTCCTCTATGGCCACTTTGATAGTTGTTATTGTTGTAATGTTGTTTACAGTAGTAGTTGTTGTTGTTGTAGCCTCCATTGTATTTGCCTCTATTTGATCCATAGCCACCTCTATTGAATCCTCTTCCTCTTGAGTTCCTTGGATTCCTGAAACATTCTTCAGTAGTATGATTAGATAAGCCACATATATTGCAAGGTTGAGATGATTGGAATCTCCCCTTGCCTTTCTTTCCACCTCTGCCTTTTCCTCTAGCTCTTCCTCTACCTGCAAAGTTTTCTTGGAAAGAGCTACCTTCATCTTCATTCTTCCTATTCTTTGACTTGTCCTTGACCTTAGCTTTATCAGAATAAAAGGTAAAAGTTTGATTACTTTTGAGGACTCACCACCTTTGCTAATCTTTGCTTCATGAGTGAAGAGTTGGCCCATGAGTGTGTTGAGGTCGGGTACATGCATATCCATGTATAAATCCATGGCTGTTGTGAATGACTCCCACTTGTCGTTTGCTTTGATTCCATTTATGATTTGTCTAATGATTTGCTCCTGTTCAATTACCTCTCCAATGCTTCCAAGTTGGTTGGAAATCTCCTTCATCTTTGTGACATAATCAATCACACTTTCCTTCGGGCTTTTCTTCATTGCTGTGAACTCCATCCACAATTGGTTCTTCCTTGCTCGAGTGTTGGAAGAGAAGAAAGAAGCAAGTGCATTTCAGGTCTCTCTTGATGTCTTACATCCCTTGACATGAGGTAAAAGAAAATCAGAGATTGAGTTTAAAATATGGGACCTTGCAAGTGCATCCTTCGAACACCAATTTGAAAGTCCTTCCACTTCTTCATGTGATGGTTGCCCTTTGTTCCTCATGGTTGGCATTGCTTCATCTCCGGATATGAATCCATATAGATTCCTCCCTTGAAGGTAAGCCTCCATCCTTAGAGACCATGCCGGGTAGTTGTTTTGATCCAATTTGTCAATTGTTGATGGAAATCCATCTCCCATGTTGCTTGACTATGCTCTCATACCACTGTGAAGAGAGATGATGGATGCAATCCAAAGATGAGTAGGTGCTGCTACAACCAGCTTCACACCAGCCAACTGAGACTTTAGAGTTGATTAGTAGACCCTTTGAGCTTCCTAAATCCACCAAAATATCAGCCAAGTACTTTGGAACATGTATCCCCTCAAGCCTAACATGCTTGGCCTCCAAATAAGTCTTCAATTGTCCTTGATTTCCTGCAAGCCAATCATCAACTTGAATCTACTTAACTTTGTACCATCAAGAGCTTTAGTCAACATGTCTGCACACTGCATATCTGTAGAGATATAGGATAGTTGAATATCCTTGCTCGTTAGCTTCTTCCTTACATAATGGTAGTGGACTTCAATATGCTTGGTTCTAGCATGGTATGCCGGATTAGCTGCAAGATGTAGTGAGCTTGTGTTGTCACCAAAAATGTGAGGTGTTGAAGAATGAAGTCCAAGATCTATGTACAAAGACTTTAGCCACATGATTTCTTGAGTTGCATTAGCCAAACCTCTATATTTGGCTTCAATAGAACATAATGCCACCGTTGGTTGCTTCTTGGATGAACAAGAAATGTTTTTTGAACCTGCAAATGATATATACCCGGATGTGCTCCTTATATCATCTCTAGATCCGGCCCAATCTGCATCTGAGTAGACCTTTAGCTCAATATCTGAAGTAAATGAATAAAACAAACCTTCATTCATGGTCCCCTTTAGGTACTTGAGGACTCTCTTGGCCGCTTCCATATGTGGTCTTCTCGGCTTATGCATAAACTGACTCAATATGCTAGCACTATAGCATATATCGACCCTTGTGAGTGTTGCATAGTTCAAACTTCCAACCAAGCTTTGATAGCTTGTGATGTCTTCAATTGGCTCTCCTTCATAAGTACTAAGCTTATGATTTTGCTCCATAGGTGTACCTGCACACTTGGTATTTTCCATCTTGAACTTGACGAGCATGTCATGCACATACTTCCTTTGTGTGATGTATATACCTGAATCTGTGTAGATTAACTCCAATCCAAGAAAATAAGTGAGTGGTCCGAGGTCACTTATTTTGAACTCCTCCTTCATTTGACTCTTTACCTATTTGATTCCTTCAAGATCATTGCCTGTGATAATAATATCATCAACATACACACATAAATAGATCACTTCAGATCCATTCCTCTTTATGAACAAAGAGGTATCCACTTGCTAGCTTTGAATCCTTGGACCTGCAAATAAGTCACCAATCTGAAATTCCAAGCTCTTGGAGCTTGCTTCAATCCATACAAAGCTTTCTTTAGTTTGCATACATAGTTAGGATAATGTGCATCCTCATATCCAGGAGGTTCTGACATATACACTTCCTCAGAAATCCATCAACTCAAGAAAGCATTCTTTAGATCAAGTTGATAGAGCTTCCAATTTCTACATGTAGCAAGACTAATGAGAACCCTAATTGTAGGCATTTTTGCAACAGGAGAGAAAGTCTCCTCATAATCAATACCATGGGTTTGAGCAAACCCTTTAGCAACTAACCTTGCTTTGTGTCTATTTATACTTCCATCTGGATTCCTCTTGATTTTCTATATCCATCGAGATCCAATAACCTTCATAGATGGCTTGTTAGGTACAAGCTTCCAAGTGTCATTCTCCTTCAAGGCTTCCATTTCTTCATCCATTGCATCTCTCCAAACTTTCTTGCTTTGTGCCTCTTCGAATGTGGTAGGTTCTTCATAGGTTGAATCCTTTGCAATGTGGATTGAGTGCTTGGTGACCAAAGAAGTATCATAACCAAACCTCTCTGGTTTCTTCTTCTCCCTTGAAGACCTTCTAAGTGGTTGATGTGAGCTCTCTGGTCCATATGTAGCGTCTTGCATCTTTGCTTTACCTTTGTTCTTCCATAGCTTTAGTCTTTCCAAGTTTTCTAGGTCAATCTCCGAATCACTTTCTTCAATCTGCTTTGGCTCCTTTGGTTGAAATAATGGAAAATCTTCATCCAAGTCATATGGCAGCTTCACTTTCTTGTCATCATCAAACCATGATTTGTTTTCATCAAAAATTACATCTCTACTCACAGAAAATCCTTTATTGGTTGGATTGTACAAGCTATATCCTTTTTGGTTTTGATCATAACCAATGAATACACACTTCTCTGCCTTGGGATCCAATTTCCCTCTTACTTGAGAAGGAATGTGAGCATAGGATAAGCATCCAAAAATTTTACAATGCTCTAGACTAGGTCTTCTTCCATTCCACACTTCATATGGAGTGGTTCCATCTAGTGACTTAGATGAAAGTCTATTTATGAGATATGTGGTTGTAGACATAGCCTTTGCCCATAGGTAGTTTAGCAATCCCTTTTCGTTGAGCATGGACCTTGCAGCTTCGACAATAGCTCTGTTCCTCCTCTCTGCTACACCATTGAGTTCGGGTGTATACCTTGTAGTGACTTCCCTTTTAATGCCTCTTTCATGCAAGAAGGCATCAAATTCAGAAGAGAAGTATTCTCCTCCACCATCTGATGTGAGCCTTTTCAAAGTCCTACCTGTTTGGTTTTCAACAAGAGCAATATACTTCTTAAAGCAATTAAACACTTCATCCTTGTGCTTCATGAAAAACAGAATGGTCCACCTGCTACAATCATCTATCAAAGACACATAATATCTTGAGCCTGAAATAGATGGCTCCTTGCTTGGACCCCACACATTCGTGTGCACTAGATCCAAAGGATTTTGATACATATATCCTTTCTTATTGAAATGTTGTCTATGAGCCTTGCCGAGTTGACAAGCTTCACACTTATAAATCATGTGTTGCCTTGTGATATTAGGCAAACCAAGTACACTTTGGTCCCTGCAAATTTGTTTGATTGTCCTCTCACCAATGTGAGCAAGCCTTTTGTGCCATATCTCCAACTCTGTTAGAGTTTGAGATCCATAGCTAAACAAAGCTATGTTCTTTATATCTTCCACTTCAAAAGTGAAAAGCCTTCCTGTCTTTTCTCCTTTGGCAATCCTTCTAAAGCCTTGCCTTGGGTCTTCAACATATGCTCCAAATCAGTTGAACCTAACCTGCAATCCTTTTTCAACAATCTGTCCAACACTTATTAAACTTTTTGTAATTGTAGGGACATACAAGACTTTGCTTAAGAGGTTCATATTCCCATGTGATGTCTTCACATTACCTATCTTCTCCACTGAGTGCTTTGTGTCATCTCCTATCTGCACTTCATGCTTGTTATGAGGATCTTCCAAATCAGAAAAAAAAGCCACATTTCCTGCTACTTGGTTTGAGCATCCTGAATCAATGTAAAATATGTGATCATCATCCTTACCCTTCTTTACTGATAGATTCATAATCAATAATGAATCTTCTTGACTTTGGTCCTCTGCATAATTATTGCAGCCTCTTCTTCCTCTATGGCCACTTTGATAGTTGTTATTGTTGTAATTGTTGTTTTAGTAGTAGTTGTTGTTGTAGCCTCCATTGTATGTGCCTCTATTTGATCCATAGCCACCTCTATTGAATCCTCTTCCTCTTGAGTTCCTTGGATTCCTGAAACATTCTTCAGTAGTATGATTAGATAAGCCACATATATTGCAAGGTTGAGATGATTGGAATCTCCCCTTGCCTTTCTTTCCACCTATGCCTTTTCCTCTAGCTCTTCCTCTACCTGCAAAGTTTGCTTGGAAAGAGCCACCTTCATCTTCATTCTTCCTATTCTTTGACTTGTCCTTGACCTTAGCTTTATCATAATATAAGGCAGAAGTTTGATTACCTCTTGAGGACTCACCACCTTTGCTAATCTTTGAGTCATGAGTGAAGAGTTGGCCCATGAGTGTGTTGAGGTCGGGTACATGCAAATCCATGTATAAATCCATGGCTGTTGTGAATTACTCGCACTTGTCGTTTGCTTTGAGTCCATTTATGATTTGTCTAATGATTTGCTCCTCTTCTATTACCTCTCCAATGCTTCCAAGATGGTCGGAAATCTCCTTCATCTTTGTGACATAATCAGTCACACTTTGCTTCGGGCTTTTCTTCATTGTTGTGAACTCCATCTACAATTGGTTCTTCCTTGCCCGAGTGTTGGAAGAGAAGAAAGAAGCAAGTGCATTCCAGGTCTCTCTTGATGTCTTGCATCCCTTGACATGAGGTAAAAGAAAATATGAGATTGAGTTTAGAATATAGGACCCTGCAAGTGCATCCTTCGAACACCAATTTGAAAGTCCTTCCACTTCTTCATGTGATGGTTGCCCTTTGTTCCTTATGGTTGGCATTGCTTCATCTCCGGATATGAATCCATATAGATTCCTCCCTTGAAGGTAACTCTCCATCCTTAGAGACCATTCCGGGTAGTTGTTTGGATCCAATTTGTCAATTGTTGATGGAAATCCATCTCCCATGTTGCTTGACTATGCTCTCATACCACTGTGAAGAGAGATTATGGATGCAATCCAAAGATGAGTAGGTGCTGCTACAACCAGCTTCACACCAGCCAACTGAGACTTTAGAGTTGATTAATAGACCCTTTGAGCTTCGTAAATCCACCAAAATATCATCCAAGTACTTTGGAACATGTATCCCAAAAGTTTAAGTCAAGTCAGACTAGTTGCAAAATGACTAGCTCCCAAACTTGCTATTTTTGGACATACACCTGCTGGAAAAAATGAACAGTGCTCTCAACCTGGTAAGAATTAGATAAATACATTTTGGGCATAGCAAATAGACTTAGCAAGCTTCCCAAGCCAAGTTAAAACACTTCAAATGATGGACTGAGCACTGAGAACAAGATTCATCAATTTCTGGAACATGCCCACCATTCTCGGGGCTCTGCAGAGATAGACCAGTGAGCAGTAAAATGCAGATATCTCCAAAACTGTAAATTCAATGACCATGAAAGTTGGTATGCAAAAACTAGATAGTATGAGCTATCCAACGCACGTTACTGAAAAATGTTGAGTAGAACTCGAGATATGACCTTCTGAAGTTACTACTCTGAGTGAGTATAGCAGAGAACAAAACAGAGAAGTAGATAATGACAAATGTATAGATTCACATATGATTACAACCACATTGGCAATGAATATTTGCACAATTGGAGTAGAATGATAGAGCTATGGAGTAAGCTCTTCAATCTCTACAAAATGACATGAAGTGGTCACGTACAAGGCTTGCTAATCGCCTCTTGCTTCTTGCTCTTTTTATAGCTATTCTTGGAGGGAGTTTTGAATTCAAATTCGAATGGCTCCCCTTAAAAGTGATCCCCAAAGTTAGGAGATATTCCCTGAGCTCAAAAATTTGTGGTTTTAGGTAGTTAGAGCCACGAATTTTCTTTTACATCATGGATGAGGTAAGCCATCTTTTTCCTTTTTCTTTTTCACAATTACAAGAGATAAAATGTACTCTTTTACAAGAGGTGTTCACATGACTACACATGTGACTTACAAATGAGGATAATATCAAGCATATCAAGCATGTAGGCTTGGGTAAAATGCACCAACAACTCCCCCTCAAGCCTAACATGCTTGGCCTCCAAATAAGTCTTCAATTGTCCTTGATTTCCTGCAAGCCAATCATCAACTTGAATCTACTTAACTTTGTACCATCAAGAGCTTTAGTCAACATGTCTGCACATTGCATATCTGTAGAGACATAGGATAGTTGAATATCCTTGCTCATTAGCTTCTCCCTTACATAATGGTAGTGGACTTCAATATGCTTGGTTCTAGCATGGTATACTGTATTAGCTGCAAGATGTAGTGAGCTTGTGTTGTCACCAAAAATGTGAGGTGTTGAAGAATGAAGTCCAAGATCTATGTACAAAGACTTTAGCCACATGATTTCTTGAGTTGCATTAGCCAAAACTCTATATTTGGCTTCAGTAGAACATAATGCCACGGTTGGTTGCTTCTTTGATGGCCAAGAAATGATTTTTGAACCAGCAAATGATATATACCCGGATGTGCTTCTTCTACCATCTCTAGATCCGGCCCAATCTGCATATGAGTAGACGTTTAGCTCAATATCTGAAGTAAATGAATAAAACAAACCTTCATTCATGGTCCCCTTTAGGTACTTGAGGACTCTCTTGGCTGCTTCCATATGTGGTCTTCTCGGCTTATGCATAAACTGACTCAATATGCTAACACTATAGCATATATCCACCCTTGTGAGTGTTGCATAGTTCAAACTTCCAACCAAGCTTTGATAGCTTGTGATGTCTTCAATTGGCTCTCCTTCATAAGCACTAAGCTTATGATTTTGCTCCATAGGTGTACCTGCACACTTGGTATTTTCCATCTTGAACTTGACGAGCATGTCATGCACATACTTCCTTTGTGTGATGTATATACCTAAATCTGTGTAGATCAACTCCAATCCAAGAAAATAAGTGAGTGGTCCGAGGTCACTTATTTTGAACTCCTCCTTCATTTGACTCTTTACCTATTTGATTCCTTCAAGATTATTGCCTGTGATAATAATATCATCAACATACACACATAAATAGATCACTTCAGATCCATTCCTCTTTATGACAAAGAGGTATCCGCCTTGCTAGCTTTGAATCCTTGGTCCTGCAAATAAGTCACCAATCTGAAATTCCAAGCTCTTGGAGCTTGCTTCAATCCATACAAAGCTTTCTTTAGTTTGCATACATAGCTAGGATAATGTGCATCCTCATATCCAGGAGGTTGTGCCATATACACTTCCTCAAAAATCCATCCATTCAAGAAAGCATTCTTTACATCAAGTTGATAGAGCTTCCAATTTCTAGATGTAGCAAGACTAATGAGAACCCTAATTGTAGGCATTTTTGCAATAGGAGAGAAAGTCTCCTCATAATCAATACCATGGGTTTGAGCAAACCCTTTAGCAACTAACCTTGCTTTGTGTCTATTTATACTTCCATCTAGATTCCTCTTGATTTTGTATATTCATCGAGATCCAATTACCTTCATAGATGGCTTGTTAGGTACAAGCTCCCAAGTGTCATTCTCCTTCAAGGCTTCCATTTCTTCATCCATTGCATCTGTCCTGTTGGTGTAAATTGCAAGCCTACACATTTGGCTCAAAGGATGCATTGAAGTTTATACATACATGAAGAAGCATAGGAACATATGCTAGTGGATAATTACCACTTTACCTCATTGTAAAAGTCAGATTGACTTGGAATATTTTGTAACCACCTACCAAAATGATTGGTGGATAAAAGTAGCAGTTTGATTGAAAGAATATCTCCAAGAATTTAGGAGCTTGATCATAGGGAGCCACAAGTTTGAATTTGAATTCAAATTTTTTCCATCTCTTATAAAAATGGTCATGAAAAGTCGCGGGACAGAGAGAGCACTCCCGAGCCTAGCATTACTCATTTTTGAGTGTGTGTGTGAGGTCTATACTCAAGCCCACACCACTCTATACCATTTGGCATTGATGTTCATACAGATGGAGTTGTATACAAATGTTCATTAATACATACATTCATATTGTCCATCTCTGAGATCTCTGTTATTCTACTCAAAAGACTGTCAACTTGTCAAGGGCATATCTCGGTCAATTCTTCACCAAATTCAGTGATTCAAAGCTTTTTGGATTCAACTTGAAGTAATCTACATGATCTCAAAGTTTAAAGACATTCTATTCAGCCAGTTTGGAGAAACCTACGTCGAGGTGAACTCTGGTCATTTTCTGCTACAGTCCTAAAAAGTCGGGGGTATAGCTTAAGTTGCTAAATTGATTTCTCTTAGCATAGTTTATCATTTTACATCATTCCACTTGGAATAGGTAGCTTACTAAGCTAATTAGATATCCCTAAAAGGAAGTTTTCCAATTCCTACTGTGCTGGTCATACTGAGCAAAATACGAAGGAGGTGTCAAGCCATAAATAGAAGGTTTTCTTGAGTTTGTGACTTCCAAAGTTATCTGTTTTGATTCAATCATTGCACACATCATTTCCAAAGGACATAGGACATTTTATGGTGTCATTTGAAAGCTAAGGAGGTCTAGTTATCAACTCTGAAGCAAAAGAGGGCTGGTACAAAGCAGGTTTAGCAGTACCTACTCAGTCTCTTGGAGTATCCATCCATCATTCCCAATAGTGGTATCACAGCAAACTAAGGTAAAATGGGAGATGGTTTTCCTTCATTTATTGACAAATTGGATAGGAACAACTATCAAGCATGGTCTCTAAGGATGAAGACCTACTTACAAGGAAGGAGTCTCTATGGCTACATCTCAGGAGATGAGGAATTGCCCTCATTCAAAGCAAGAGGATTACCAACCAAGGAAGAACATGAAAAGCTCAACACATGGTGTGCTAAGGATGCATTGGAAAGGTCTTACTTACTCAACTCTATATCTGATTTTCTTTTGCCACATATTAGAAATTGTAAGACATCCCAAGAGACTTGGGAAACCTTGTCATCATACTTTTCCTCCAACACAAGGGCTAGGAAAAATCAGTTGTGGATTGAATTCACAACACTAAGGAAGCAACCTAAGCAAGCTGTTTCAAAATTTGTGACCAAGATTAAAGATGTAGCAGATCAGTTAGCAAGCATAGGAGAAGAGATTGAAGAAGAACAGATTGTAAGGCAAGTGATCAATGGGATCAAGGCTGATGACAAATGGGAAAGCTTCACCACTGCAATGGATCTCTACATGGACATGCACACTCCAGATTTTACAACTCTCATGGGAAAATTGTTTACTCATGAAGAAAAGCTCAACAAAAATGGAGACACATCCAAAGGTAATAACTCTTCTGCCCTATACACTGATAAGAAGTCTAAAGATAAAGGCAAGAGCAAGAAGGTGGAAGATGAAGGATCAACCTCTCAAGCCAACTATGCAGGGAGAGGTAGATCTTCAAGAGGAAGGGGAAGAGGAGGTAAGCCAGGTAAGGGGAGATCTTATAACTCCTCACCATGCAACATTTGTGGTTTATCAATTCATACTACAGATGAGTGTTTCAGGAATTACAAGAATCAGAGAGGAAGAGGATACCAAAGAGGTGGCTACTCACAGTCAAGAGGTAGATTCAACCATCACCAAGGCTACAACAATGATTACAACAACAACTACAACAATAATTACAATGGCAACTACCAAGGAGGATTCAAATCCAGGAAGGATTACAACAACTACACAGAGGAGCAAGATGACTCTCTTCTGATCATGAACATGACTTCAAAGTCAGGTACAAATGATGACCACCTATTCTACATTGACTCAAGATGTTCAAATCATGTGGCTGGCAATGTAGCATTACTCTCTGATCTTGAGGAACCAAAAGGTAAGCATTAAGTCCAAACAGGTGATGACACAAAGCATTCTGTAGTTAAAGTTGGAAATGTTAAGACTTGTGATGGAAATCAGAATTTGTTGAGCAGGGTACTCTATGTACCAACCATTACCAAAAATTTGATGAGTGTTGGTCAGATTGTGGAGAAAGGTTTGCAGGTTAGATTCAACCAATATGGAGCATATGTGGAGGACCCAAGACATGGGTTCAAGAGGATTGCTAAAGGAGAAAAATCAGGTAGACTTTTCACTTTTGAGTTGGAAGATACAAAGAATATTGCACTATACAGTTATAAAGATCAAACACTTTCAAAGCTTGAGATTTGGCACAAAAGGTTAGGGCACATAGGAGAAAGAAACTTGAAACAAATGTGCAGGGACCAATGTGTGCTTGGGATACCTAATGTATCCAAGTAACATATGATTTATAAGTGTGATGCTTGTCAATTTGGGAAGTCTCACAGATTACCTGTCTCAATGAAAGGATACATGCATGAAGACTACCTAGAGCTTGTACACACAGATGTATGGGGACCAAGCAAAGACCCCTCATTCTCAAGATCAAGGTACTATGTGTCTTTCATTGATGATTATAGCAGATGGACTATATTATACTTCATGAAGCACAAGGATGAGGTATTTAATTGTTTTAAAAAATATCTTGCATTAGTTGAAAATCAGACAGGAAAGAATTTGAAGAGGCTAAGGTCAGATGGAGGAGGTGAGTACTTCTCCAATGAATTTGAAAACTTCTTGCAGGACAGAGGCATCAAAAGAGAGATAACCACAAGGTATTCTCCTGAACAGAATGGGGTAGCTGAGAGAAGAAATAGATTAATTGTTGAGACAGCTAGATCTATGCTTAATGAGAAAAAATTACCTAACTATCTATGGGCAGAGAGTGTTTCTACTGCCACTTACCTCATAAACAGGTTACCATCTAAGTCTCTTGATGGCATGACACCCTATGAAGCATGGCATGGTAAGAGACCTTCACTTGACAATTGCAAAATATTTGGATGTGTAGCATATGTACACATTCCTTCTCAGATAAGAGGTAAGCTAGACCCAAAGGCTGAAAAATGCATCTTTATTGGGTATGATTTAAATAAAAAAGGTTACAGGTTTTATAATCCTATCAATAAGGGATTTATGGTAAGCAGAGATGTTGTCTTTGATGAAAATAATTCTTGGTATGAGAATGAATGCAGGAAGGTCAAATTACCCTATGATTTGGAAGAGGAATTTCCAAGTCTTACAAAGGAGGAACCTACTCAGAATGAAGCCTCAAGTTCAGATGATGAAGACAATATCAATCTTGAAGAATTCAAAGCATGGAAGTCCAAGGGCAAAATGAAGATGAAGAAGCTTGAAGACATACCTGAATCCTCAACTCAACCATTTAGAAGATCACAAAGAGAAAGCAAGAAACCTATCAGATATGGGTATGATACATCTCTTGTTACTAAACATTCTTTTTATCTTGCCAAAGATTTGTCAAATGAAGAACCAGGATCATATGAAGAAGCAATAACCAAATCAGAATGGAAAGAAGCTATGGATGAGGAGATTGATGCACTTAAAGAAAGTGACACATGGGAGTTAGTACCTAAGAAGGACTCAATGAAGGTAATAGGATCCAGATGGATCTACAAGCTTAAAAGGAATTCTGATGGCACAATCAATAGGTACAAAGCCAGATTGGTAGCCAAGGGTTTTGCACAAACCCAAGGCATTGACTATGAGGAGACATTCTCACCTGTGGCCAAGATGCCAACCATCAAAGTGTTGGTAAGTGTGGCTGCATCAAAAATTGGAATATGTACCAATTGGATGTTAAGAATGCTTTCTTGAATGGATGGATTTCAGAGGAGGTATATATGTCACAACCTCCTCGCTATGAGGATCCTAAGAAGGTAACATATGTTTGCAAATTAAAAAAGGCTTTATATGGGTTGAAGCAGGCACCTAGGGCATGGAATTACAGGTTAACTACATACCTCCAAGACCAAGGATTTGTCATGAGCAAGGCAGATACTTCTCTGTTCATTAAGAGAAGTAATTCAGAGGTAATATACCTTTGTGTTTATGTTGATAACATCATCATTACAGGTAATGATGTCAATGGAATCAGATATATCAAAAGTCAAATGATGAAGGAGTTCAAGATCAATGATCTTGGTCTATTGAAATATTTTTTGGGACTTGAATTAGTCTACACTAATTCAGGGATATACATCACTCAGAAAAAGTATATACAGGACATGTTGAAGAAGTTTCAATTGCAGGATGCCAAAGTAGTAAGCACTCCAATGGAGGTAAACCTAAAGCTAAGTGCCCATGAAGGTGATGAAATCAAGGACATTACAGTTTATCAAAGTATGGTGGGTAGCTTGAACTATGCTACCTTAACAAGGATAGACATTGCATATGGAGTTAGTGTGCTAAGTCAATTTATGCACAAGCCAAGGATACCTCACTTAGAGGCTGCCAAGAGAATCTTGAAGTATCTCAAGGATACACAGAACCATGGTTTGTATTTCCCTTACACTTCAGATATTGATATCAAAATTTATTTAGATGCAGATTGGGCAGGATGCAAGGATGATAGGAGGAGCACTTCTGGATATATTTCTTTTGCAGGTGACAAACCAATTTCATGGTTTTCAAAGAAGCAATCTACTGTTGCTTTGTCTTCCACAGAGGCAGAGTATAGAGGACTGGCTAATGCCACACAAGAAGCAATTTGGATTAAGCTTTTGTATACAGAATTGGGACTATATACTAGGTCAGCAATTATCTTTGGAGATAATACAAGTTCTCTTCACCTTGCAGCTAATCCTATTTACCATGCTAGGAACAAACACATAGAGGTCCACTACCATTATGTGAGAGAGAAATCGATAAGCAAGGACATTCAACTTACCTATGTATCCACCAACATGCAATGTGCAGATTTGCTCACTAAAGCTTTGGATGGAACCAAACTTTGCAGGTTCAAATCCATGATTGGATTGTAGGATATACTTGAAGATTGAAGATGAAGACTTAAGCCAAAATGTTTGGCTTGAGGGGGAGCTGTTGGTGTAAATTGCAAGCCTACACATTTGGCTCAAAGGATGCATTGAAGTTTATACATACATGAAGAAGCATAGCAACATATGCTAGTGGATAATTACCACTTTACCTCATTGTAAAAGTCAGATTGACTTGGAATCTTTTGTAACCACCTACCAAAAGGATTCGTGGATAAAAGTAGCTATTTGATTGAAAGAATATCTCCAAGCATTTAGGAGATTGATCATAGGGAGCCACAAGTTTGAATTTGAACTCAAATTTTTTCCATCTCTTATAAAAATGGTCATGAAAAGTCGCGGGACAGAGAGAGCACTCCCGAGCCTAGCATTACTGATTTTTGAGTGTGTGTGAGGTCTATACTCAAGCCCACACCTCTCTATACCATTTGGCATTGATGTTCATGCAAATGGAGTTGTATACAAATGTTCATTAATACATACATTCATATTGTCCATCTCTGAGATCTCTGTTAGTCTACTCAAAAGTCTGTCAACTTGTCAAGGGCATATCTCGGTCAATTCTTCACCAAATTCAGTGATTCAAAGCTTTTTGGATTCAGCTTAAGTAGTATACATGCTGTCAAAGGTTTGAAGACATTCTATTCAGCCATTTTGGAGAAATCTACGTCGAGGTGAACTCTGGTCATTTTCTGCTACAGTCCTAAAAAGTCGGGGGTATAGCTTAACTTGTTAAATTGATTTCTCTTAGCATAGTTTATCATTTTATATCATTCCACTTGGAATAGGTAGATTATTAAGCTAATTAGATATCCCTAAAAGGAATTTTTCCAATTCCTACTGTGCTGGTCATACTGAGCAAAATACTCAGTAGGTGTCAAGCCATAAATAGAAGGTTTTCTTGAGTTTGTGACTTCCAAAGTTATCTATTTTGATTCAATCATTGCACACATAATTTCCAAAGGACATAGGAGATTTTATGGTGTCATTTGAAAGCTAAGGAGGTCTAGTTATCAACTCTGAAGCAAAAGAGGGCTGGTACAAAGTAGGTTTAGCAGTACCTACTCAGTCTCTTGGAGTATCCATCCATCATTCCCAACATCTCCAAGCTTCCTTGCTTTGTGCTTCTTCGAATGTGGTAGGTTCTTCATTGGTTGAATCCTTTGCAATGTAGATTGAGTGCTTGGTGACCAAATAAGTATCATAACCAAACCTCTCTGGTTTCTTCTTCTCCCTTGAAGATCTTCTAAGTGGTTGATGTGAGCTCTCGGGTCCATATGTAGCATCCTGCATCTTTGCTTTACCTTTGTTCTTCCATAGCTTTAGTCTTTCCAAGTCTTTTAGGTCAATCTCCGAATCACTTTCTTCAATATGCTTTGGCTCCTTTGGTTGAAGTGATGGAAAATCTTCATCCAAGTCATATGGCAGCTTCACTTTCCTGTCATCATCAAACCATGATTTGTTTTCATAAAAATTACATCTCTACTCACAGAAAATCCTTTATTGGTTGGATTGTACAAGCTATATCCTTTTTGGTTTTGATCATAACCAATGAATACACACTTCTCTGCCTTGGGATCCAATTTCCCTCTTACTTGAGAAGGAATGTGAGCATAGGCTAAGCATCCAAAGATTTTACAATGCTCTAGAGTAGGTCTTCTTCCATTCCACACTTCATATGGAGTGGTTCCATCTAGTGACTTAGATGAAAGTCTATTTCCTTTTTCGTTGAGCATGGACCTTGCAACTTCGACAATAGCTCTGTTCCTCCTCTCTGCTAACATCTTGAGATATTAGATCCCCTCTCAAGACTTGGGTTACTACAGACTTTCCGTGTGGGCTACTCATAGTGTCTTTGTTGTTAGGTCTTCCTGAAGCTCCTTGACCTTCTAGTTCCCCTCTCTCATTGACCTGATCTAGGTTTTCAATCACTACATATATTTGACCCAACTTATCCATATAAACTCCTCCTTCATACTTTGTTGATGTATTTAGGTAGTGATGTGTGTGAACACACTAGGACCGCCGGGGCACTTTTTTCCCTCTTTAGGAGGTTTTTTTTCCCCCGGCTTGTATAAACGCCTATTGCCCTAATGGGCTACTTATCTTTGTACATTCTCTAGTAATACATTTAGTATTGTGTGTTTGTGCTCCAAGCTTCTTCTTCTTCCTTGTGCTGTTCGCGTGCTTCCGCAGACATCTATCTCCAACAATTGGTATCAGAGCAGGTCGTCGCTTCATCTAGGGCGCCGTCGACACTCCTCCGTTTGCAGTCTCAGATTTGCACGAAATTTGGTGAGCATAATCAGGGCTTGTGTAGGCTATTTCGTCTTTTTGTGCTAAAGGTATATACCAGTTTCTGTTCGCCAGTATAAGCGTCTCGAAGTCTGCTACAGGTCTAGCAGAATTTGTTGGGGCAGTTTTGTTCAACTTTTTGAGATACAGTCAATTTTTTGCATCAAGGTATTTTAGTCACCAGCCATGGCTAAAACCAGTGATGTATTCCGGATGTTGGCTGTTGAGGATAAGTTGGATGGTACCAACTACCCATTATGGGCTTATATGATGCGACATGTATTGGTTGCAAAAGGATTGTGGAACATTGTGTAGGGTGTTGAAAGACGTCTTGTTACACCTCTGACCACAAGTACTGCAAATACAGGTGCTAGAGCTGATGAAGATGGTGTCGAAGATAATATTGTGCATATTCCTATTCATGCTGCTATTTCTGCTGCACCTATTGCAGAGCAGATTCGTTGGGATGGTAGAGATGCCCAGGCACATGCATTGATAGCTTTGTCTGTCAAACGTGCCATTATTCCTCATATTCGCTCTTGCAGAACAGCTAAGGATGCTTCAGATACACTTACCACATTATACCAAGCTAGGAATGAGGCTCGTGTTGCTTACCTCCGAAAACAGTTGGAGAGTGAGCACATGAATGAAGGTGATTCTATGGACAGTTTCCTAACAAAGATCAAAGACTTGAAGGAACAGTTGATTTCTGTTGATGAGGTTATACAAGATAACTCATTTGTGTAGACCGTTCTGAATGGTCTTCCTGATTCATATCAGAGTTTTGCTTCTACTCTTTGGTTGATAATGAAAGGCAATCCAAATGCCTTGTCATTTGAGGAGTTAGTCTCTGTTCTATTGCAGGAAGATCAGTCCAGGCAAAAGAGTTCCATTACGCGAGTTGTAGATCAAGCTTTTTTGGCTAGTCAGAAGGGCAAAGGAAAATGGAGCTCTTCAACTAGTAAGCAGAAATCTGCTAATTCGACATATTCAAAGAAGGAAGATAAAGATGAAAAGAAATAAAAAAAGCAGAAATTATTTTGTAAGTACTGTAAAGGGAATGATCATATCATAAAGAATTGTCCAAAACTGGCTGCTAAAGAGGCAAAGAAGAAAGAGGCTGGAATGGTTGTTGCAGAGGCCTCTACACAAAAAACAGAGTCTGCAAATCTTGTGCAGGAAGACGAATGGGCATTTACTACTGCCTGCAGTTTTGACCCATCTTCTCATGATCAATGCATGTCTGCAGTAGACTCAGATGTTTGGTACTTTGACAGTGGGGCGACCAAACATATTACATAGCAGTGCAATTTCTTCTCTTCACTTGAGCCTGCCCCTACAGGGAATATTGTTACATGCGCCAACAACTCCTCTTATCCTGTTATGGGAGTTGGTAAGATCATTTTGACTACTACTGATGGTAGTTCTTTCACTTTGTCAGATGCTTTATTTATGCCAGGGATCAAGAAGAATCTGTTATCAGTTTCTGCATTAGCCAAGATTGGCTTGGTTGTGAAATTTGTGTTGATATATTTAGGTAGTGATGTGTGTGAACACTCTAGGACCGCCGGGGCACTTTTTTCCCTCTTTAGGAGGTTTTTTTCCCCCGGCTTGTATATACGCCTATTGCCCTAATGGGCTACTTATCTTTGTACATTCTCTAGTAATACATTCAGTCTTGTGTGTTGTGCTCCAAGCTTCTTCTTCTTCCTTGTGCTGTTCGCGTGCTTCCGCAGACGTCTAACTCCAACAATTGGTATCAGAGCAGGTCGTTGCTTCTTCTAGGGCGCCGTCGACACTCCTCCGTTTGCAGTCTCAGATTCGCATGAAATTTGGTGAGCATACTCAGGGTGTTTTCGAGATCAAAACAGCTTTGCTATGTGGTGCCGAAATCGCGATCTGAGCTCGTTTCGGCCTCCGAACGCACTATCATAGCGCTTGTGCAGGCTATTTTGTCCTTTTGTGCCAAAGGTATATACCAGTTTCTGTTCACCAGTTTAAGCGTCTCGAAGTCTGCTACAGGTCTAGCAGAACTCGTCTGGGCAATTCCCTTCAACTTTTTGAGATACAGTCAATTTTTTGCATTAAGGTATTTTAGTCACCGGCCATGGCTGAAAGCAGTGATGTATTCCGTATGTTGGCTGTTGAGGATAAGTTGGATGGTACCAACTACCCATTATGGGCTTATATGATGCGACATGTACTGGTTGCAAAAGGATTGTGGAACATTGTGCAGGGTGTTGAAAGATGTCCTGTTACACCTGTAACGACAGGTACTGCAAATACAGGTGTTGGAGCTGATGAAGATGGTGTCGAAGATGATATTCTGCAGATTCCTATTCGTACTGCTGTTTCTCTTGCACCTACTGCAGAGCAGATTCGTTGGGATGGCAGAGATGCCCAGGCACATGCATTGATAGCTTTGTCTGTCAAACGTGCCATTATTCCTCACATTCGCTCTTGCAAAACAGCAAAGGATGCTTGGGATACACTTACCACTTTGTACCAGGCTAGGAATGAGGCTCGTGTTGCTTACCTCCGAAAACAGTTGGAGAGTGAGCACATGAATGAAGGTGATTCTATGGACAGTTTTCTTACAAAGATCAAAGACCTGAAGGAACAATTGATTTCTGCTGATGAGGTTATACCAGATAGCTCACTTGTGCAGACCGTTCTGAATGGCCTTCCTGATTCATATCAGAGTTTTGCCTCTACTCTTCGATTGATGATGAAAGGCAATCCGAATGCCTTGTCATTTGAGGAATTAGTCTATGTTCTGTTGCAGGAAGATCAGTCCAGGCAGAACAGGTCCATTATGCGTGTTGCAGATCAAGCTTTCCTGGCTAGTCAGAAGGGCAAAGGAAAATGGAGCTCTTCTATTGGTAAGCAGAAATCTGCAAATGCTGCACAATCGAAGAACCACGATAAAGATGAGAAGAAATCAGAAAAGCAGAAATTGTTCTGCAAGTACTGTAAAGGAAATGATCATATTATAAAGAATTGTCCAAAACTGGCTACTAAAGAGGCAAAGAAGAAAGAGGCTGGAATGGTTGTTGCAGAGGCCTCTACACCAAAAACAGAGTCTGCAAATCTTGTGCAGGAAGAAGAATGGGCGTTTACTACTGTTTGCAGTTTTGACCCATCTTCTCATGATCAGTGCATGTCTGCAGTAGACTCAGATGTTTGGTACTTTGACAGTGGGGCGACCAAACATATTACCTCGCAGCGCAGTTTCTTCTCTTCACTCGAGCCTGCCCCTACAGGGAATACTGTCACATGCGCCAATAACTCCTCTTATCCTGTTATGGGAGTTGGTAAGATCATTCTGACTACTGCTGATGGTAGTTCTTTCACTTTGTCAGATGCTTTATTTGTGCCAGGGATCAAAAAGAACCTGTTATCAGTTTCTGCATTAGCCAAGATTGGCTTGGTTGTGAAATTCGTTGATGACAGGTGTACAGTCCATGATCTCTCAAATGGCGATGTGATTATTGCTTCTGGCATTTTATGTCGTGGGCTGTATAAGCTCATAGACTATGAAAGATCTGTTGATATATTTAGGTAGTGATGTGTGTGAACACTCTAGGACCGCCGGGGCACTTTTTTCCCTCTTTAGGAGGTTTTTTTCCCTCGGCTTGTATATACGCCTATTGCCCTAATGGGCTACTTATCTTTGTACATTCTCTAGTAATACATTCAGTATTGTGTGTTTGTGCTCCAAGCTTCTTCTTCTTCCTTGTGCTGTTCACGTGCTTCCGCAGACGTCTATCTCCAACAATTGGTATCAGAGCAGGTCGTCGCTTCTTCTAGGGCGTCGTCGACACTCCTCCGTTTGCAGTCTCAGATTCGCACGAAATTTGGTGAGCATACTCAGGGTGTTTCCGAGATCAAAACAGCTTCGCTGTGTGGTGCCGAAATCGCGATCTGAGCTCGTTTCGGCCTCCGAACGCACTATCGCAGCGCTTGTGTAGGCTATTTCGTCCTTTTGTGCCAAAGGTATATACCAGTTTCTATTCGCCAGTTTAAGCGTCTCGAAGTCTGCTACAGGTCTAGCAGAACTCGTCTGGGCAGTTCCGTTCAACTTTTTGAGATACAGTCAATTTTCTGCATCAAGGTATTTTAGTCACCGGCCATGGCTAAAAGCAGTGATGTATTCCGTATGTTGGCTGTTGAGGATAAGTTGGATGGTACCAACTACCCATTATGGGCTTATATGATGCGACATGTACTGGTTGCAAAAGGACTGTGGAACATTGTGTAGGGTGTTGAAAGACGTCCTGTTACACCTGCGACTACAGGTACTACAAATACAGGTGCTGGAGGTACTGGAGCTGATGAAGATGGTGTCGAAGATGATATTCCGCAGATTCCTGTTCGTGCTGCTGTTTCTGTTGCACCTACTGCAGAGCAGATTCGTTGGGATGGTAGAGATGCCCAGGCACATGCATTGATATCCTTGTCTGTCAAACGTGCCATTATTCCTCACATTCGCTCTTGCAGAACAGCAAAGGATGCTTGGGATACACTTACCACTTTGTACCAGGCTAGGAATGAGGCTCGTGTTGCTTACCTCTGAAAACAGTTGGAGAGTGAGCACATGAATGAAGGTGATTCTATGGACAGTTTTCTTACAAAGATCAAAGACCTGAAGGAACAATTGATTTCTGCTGATGAGGTTATACCAGATAGCTCACTTGTGCAGACCGTTCTGAATGGTCTTCCTGATTCATATAAGAGTTTTGCCTCTACTCTTCGGTTGATGATGAAAGGCAATCCGAATGCCTTGTCATTTGAGGAATTAGTCTCTGCTCTGTTGCAGGAAGATCAGTCCAGGCAGAACAGGTCCATTATGCGTGTTGCAGATCAAGCTTTCCTGGCTAGTCAGAAGGGCAAAGGAAAATGGAGCTCTTCTACTAGTAAGCAAAAATCTGCAAATGCTGCACAATCGAAGAACCAGGATAAAGATGAAAAGAAATCAGAAAAGCAGAAATTGTTCTGCAAGTACTGCAAAAGGAAATGATCATATTATAAAGAACTGTCCAAAACTGGCTGCTAAAGAGGCAAAGAAGAAAGAGGCTGGAATGGTTGTTGCAGAGGCCTCTACACCAAAAACAGAGTCTGCAAATCTTGTGCAGGAAGAAGAATGGGCGTTTACTACTGTCTGCAGTTTTGACCCATCTTCTCATGATCAGTGCATGTCTGCAGTAGACTCAGATGTTTGGTACTTTGACAGTGGGGCGACCAAACATATTACCTCACAGCGCAGTTTCTTCTCTTCACTCGAGCCTGCCCCTACAGGGAATACTGTCACATGCGTCAATAACTCCTCTTATCCTGTTATGGGAGTTGGTAAGATCATTCTGACTACTGCTGATGGTAGTTCTTTCACTTTGTCAGATGCTTTATTTGTGCCAGGGATCAAAAAGAACCTGTTATCAGTTTCTGCATTAGCCAAGATTGGCTTGGTTGTGAAATTTGTTGATGACAGGTGTACAGTCCATGATCTCTCAAATGGTGATGTGATTATTGCTTCTGGCATCTTATGTCGTGGGCTGTATAAGCTCATAGACTATGAAAGATCTGTGAATGATTCGGCATGTGCAGTTCATGATTCTCAGGCTATGTCAGATGCAAAGCTTTGGCATGCATGCTTTGGTCATCTGAATTTTGCTAGTTTGTTACGCCTGCAGAAATCTGAAATGATGTCCTCTTTGCGCAAACTTGAGGCACCTGGAAAACATGTTTGTGAAGGCTGTATTTTGGGCAAAATGCAGCGTTCTTCCTTTCCAAAAGATGGTTCAGTTCGGGCTACGCAGAAATTGCAGCTTGTACATAGTGATGTCTGTGGTCCTATGCAGACACCCTCTTTTGGAAATTACCTTTACTTCGTGACTTTCATTGATGATTTTTCCAGGCATGCATGGGTATATCCACTCAAAGCAAAGTCCGAAGTGTTCATGTGCTTCAAACAGTTTTTGGTTTTGGCTGAAAATCTGTCAGCATGTAAAATGGGCACCCTCCGTTTTGATCGAGGGGGGGAATATATGTCTTCAGATTTTAATGCATTTCTGGCTGAACGTGGGATAAAACACCAGTGTACAGTACCGTATACACCTCAACAGAATGGAGTTGCTGAACGAAAGAACAGGTCACTCATGGAGATGGCGAGGTGCATGGTCAAAAGTCAGGCTTTACCACATAGTTTCTGGCTTGAGGCTGTCATGTGTGCAGCATATGTACTGAACATGTGTCCCACTAAAGCATTGCAATCTATCACTCCATATGAGGCTTGGCATGACCGCAAGCCATCTGTTGCTTATCTGCGTGTTTTTGGTTGTTTGGCATATGCATTAGTGCCTGAACAACATCGCAGAAAATTGGATGATAAGGCAGTAAAATGTATTTTTGTTGGGTATAGTTCTGAAAGTAAAGGCTATCGTCTGTATCATCCACAGACTAAATGCATTCTGGTTAGCCGTGATGTTGTCTTTGTGGAAGATGCTATTCAGCCATTGCTTTCATGTACTAAGGAGACATCTGTTAGCTCCAAAGACATGTATGATACTTTGATGCCTCTTTTTACAGGTGGACAGGCTAGTGCTGGTCCTAATGAGGCAACTTCTCAGCCTTTGCAGGTTTCATATGATGATGCAGATCATTCCATTTCTGATGCACATTTACATGATGCACTTGCTGATGAGAGAGCTGATATTGAGCAGGCAAAAACTATGCCAAAATGGCTGGTGCAGACTTTGCGTGACAGGAAATTAGATGCACCTTTGTCATATCGTACTCGTTCAGGCTCTCATAGTGCCTCCTTTGCATCAGATTGCTATGCTATGGCTGCATCTAGTCTCTGTGATGAGAATGAGCCTGTTTCTTTTGATGAAGCACAGAATTCAGAAAATTGGATGGCTGCTATGCAATCTGAATATGATGCTATAATGAAGAATGGTACATGGTCCTTATGTGACTTGCCTCCTGGCAAGAAGGCCATTGGCACTAAGTGGGTATACAAGCTGAAGCGTAAACCTGATGGTACCGTTGACAGGTATAAGGCTAGGCTTGTTGCAAAGGGTTATGCGCAAGAAAGAGGCATTGATTTTGATGAGACCTTTGCACCTACATGCCGTATGACTACTGTTCGGAGCATTTGTGCACTTGCAGCCCATCATGGTTGGAATGTACATCAGTTGGACATTAAAACAGCATTTCTGAATGGTGACTTGCATGAAGAAGTGTATGTTTTTCAGCAACGTGGCTTTGTGCAGAAAGGGCATGAAAACCAGGTTTGCAGGTTAAAGAAGGCATTATATGGTTTAAAGCAAGCACCACGTGCTTGGTATGAGAAGATACATGCCTATCTGATTGCACATGGTTTTGAGAACAGTCCAAGTGAAAGCACCTTATATGTTAAACGTGCTAATGATATGCTTCTGATCATTGTTGTCTATGTTGATGACATGCTGCTCACTGGTCCTATTGAGACACATATTGCTGATTTTAAGGCTGATTTGCATGCCTCATTTGAGATGTCTGATTTGGGGCATTTGCATCACTATTTGGGCATTCACTTTATGCACGTTGATGGTGGAATGGCTTTGTGTCAAACGAAATATATTGACACATTATTGCAGCATTTTGGCCTTGGAGACTGTAAGCCTATTGCCACTCCTATGGAGACAGGTTTACGATTGAGTCTTCATGATGCTGGAGATGCATTTGATGCTGTTCTCTATCAGCAGGCTGTTGGATGCTTGATTTACTTATGCATTACTTGGCCAGATATTCAGTTTGCTGTCTCAGAGATGAGCAGGTTTATGCATTGCCCAGGAGTCACGCATTGGAAAGCGGTTAAGCGCATCTTTCGCTACTTGAGTGGTACTCGGCTACTTGGGTTGTTTTATCCCAAGGGGGGTCACTACCGCCAGATTTGCATGCTTTTTTTGACTCAGATTGGGCTGGTTGCTATGACACTCGTGTGTCTACCAATGGTTTTTGCTTCATGCTTGGTAGCTCATGTATATCTTGGTTGAGCAAGAAGCAGCCTACTGTGGCCACTTCCAGTTGTGAGGCTGAGTATAGGGCAGCTTTCACAGTGACTGTTGAGTGTGTGTGGCTCAGACGCCTTATGGCTGATTTGGGTGTTGGCCAGTCTTCTGCCACCACCATCTTCACTAACAGTCAGAGCGCATTGGCAGTTGCGAGGAACCCTGTGTTCCATGTTCGCACTAAGCACATTGAGGTGCATTATCACTATGTCAGGGAGAGGTTCTCTGCTGGGGAGATCAGCTTGGCATATGTGCCCACGGAGGAGAACATTGCAGACCTTTTCACGAAGGCTCTGCCTAGAGAGAAGTTTGAAGCTTTTCGCAAAGCTTTGGGCTTACTTGCTTTTGTGGAGTGATTTCCACATAGCTTGGCACTTCCTTATATATGAGTGCCAGCTCCTTGTTCACCGCATCACTCCCAGGGGGGATTTGTTGATATATTTAGGTAGTGATGTGTGTGAACACTCTAGGACCGCCGGGGCACTTTTTTCCCTCTTTAGGAGGTTTTTTTCCCCCGGCTTGTATATACGCCTATTGCCCTAATGGGCCACTTATCTTTGTACATTCTCTAGTAATACATTCAGTATTGTGTGTTTGTGCTCCAAGCTTCTTCTTCTTCCTTGTGCTGTTCACGTGCTTCCGCAGACGTCTATCTCCAACAAGATCTGTGAATGATTCGGCATGTGCAGTTCATGATTCTCAGGCTATGTCAGATGCAAAGCTTTGGCATGCACGCTTTGGTCATCTGAATTTTGCTAGTTTGTTACGCCTGCAGAAATCTGAAATGGTGTCCTCTTTGCCCCAACTTGAGGCACCTGGAAAACATGTTTGTGAAGGCTGTATTTTGGGCAAAATGCAGCGTTCTTCCTTTCCAAAAGATGGTTCAGTTCGGGCTATGCAGAAATTGCAGCTTGTACATAGTGATGTCTGTGGTCCTATGCCGACACCCTCTTTTGGAAATTACCTTTACTTCGTGACTTTCATTGATGATTTTTCCAGGCATGCATGGGTATATCCACTCAAAGCAAAGTCCGAAGTGTTCATGTGCTTCAAACAGTTTTTGGTTTTGGCTGAAAATCTGTCAGCATGTAAAATGGGCACCCTCCGTTCTGATCGAGGGGGGGAATATATGTCTTCAGATTTTAATGCATTTCTGGCTGAACGTGGGATAAAACACCAGTGTACAGTGCCGTATACACCTCAACAGAATGGAGTTGCTGAACGAAAGAACAGGTCACTCATGGAGATGGCGAGGTGCATGGTCAAAAGTTAGGCTTTACCACATAGTTTCTGGCTTGAGGCTGTCATGTGTGCAGCATATGTACTGAACAGGTGTCCCACTAAAGCGTTGCAGTCTATCACTCCATATGAGGCTTGGCATGACCGCAAGCCATCTGTTGCTCATCTGCGTGTTTTTGGTTGTTTGGCATATGCATTAGTGCCTGAACAACATCGCAGAAAATTGGATGATAAGGCAGTAAAATGTATTTTTGTTGGGTACAGTTCTGAAAGTAAAGGCTATCGTCTGTATCATCCACAGACTAAACGCATTCTGGTTAGCTGTGATGTTGTCTTTGTGGAAGATGCTATTCAACCATTGCTTTCATGTACTAAGGAGACATCTGTTAGCTCCAAAGACATGTATGATACTTTGATGCCTCTTTTTACAGGTGGACAGGCTAGTGCTGGTCCTAATGAGGCAACTTCTCAGCCTTTGCAGGTTTCATATGATGATGCAGATCATTCCATTTCTGATGCAGATTTACATGATGCACTTGTTGATGAGAGAGCTGATATTGAACAGGCAAAAACTATGCCAAAATGGCTGGTGCAGACTTTGCGTGACAGCAAATTAGATGCACCTTTGTCATATCGTACTCGTTCAGGCTCTCATAGTACCTCCTTTGCATCAGATTGCTATGCTATGGCTGCATCTAGTCTCTGTGATGAGAATGAGCCTGTTTCTTTTGATGAAGCACAAAATTCAGAAAATTGGATGGCTGCTATGCAATCTGAATATGATGCTATAATGAAGAATGGTACATGGTCTTTATGTGACTTGCCTCCTGGCAAGAAGGCCATTGGCACTAAGTGGGTATACAAGCTGAAGCGTAAACCTGATGGTACAGTTGACAGGTATAAGGCTAGGCTTGTTGCAAAGGGTTATGCGAAAGAGGCATTGATTTTGATGAGACCTTTGCACCTACATGCCGTATGACTACTGTTCGGAGCATTTGTGCACTTGCAGCCCATCATGGTTGGAATGTACATCAGTTGGACATTAAAACAGCATTTTTGAATGGTGACTTGCATGAAGAAGTGTATGTTTTTCAGCCCCGTGGCTTTGTGCAGAAAGGGCATGAAAACCAGGTGTGCAGGTTAAAGAAGGCGTTATATGGTTTAAAGCAAGCACCACGTGCTTGGTATGAGAAGATACATGCCTATCTGATTGCACATGGTTTTGAGAACAGTCCAACTGAAAGCACCTTATATGTTAAGCGTGCTAATGATGTGCTTCTGATCATTGTTGTCTATGTAGACGATATGCTGCTCACTGGTCCTCTTGAGAAGCATATTGCTGATTTCAAGGCTGATTTGCATGCCTCATTTGAGATGTCTGATTTGGGGCATTTGCATCACTATTTGGGCATTCAGTTTATGCAAGTTGATGGTGGAATGGCTTTGTGTCAAACGAAATATATTGACACATTATTGCAGCGTTTTGGCCTTGAAGACTGTAAGCCTATTGCCACTCCTATGGAGACAGGTTTACGATTGAGTCTTCATGATGCTGGAGATGCATTTGATGCTGTTCTCTATCAGCAAGCTGTTGGATGCTTGATTTACTTATGCATTACTCGGCCAGATATTCAGTTTGCTGTCTCACAGATGAGTAGGTTTATGCATTGCCCAGGAGTCACGCATTGGAAAGCGGTTAAGCGCATCTTTCGCTACTTGAGTGGTACTCGGCTACTTGGGTTGTTTTATCCCAAGGGGGGATCACTACCGCCAGATTTGCATGCTTTTTCTGACTCAGATTGGGCTGGTTGCTATGACACTCGTGTGTCCACCAGTGGTTTTTGCTTCATGCTTGGTAGCTCATGTATATCTTGGTTGAGCAAGAAGCAGCCTACTGTGGCCACTTCTAGTTGTGAGGCTGAGTATAGGGCAGCTTTCACAGCGACTGTTGAGTGTGTATGGCTCAGACGCCTTATGGCTGACTTGGGTGTTGGCCAGTCTTCTGCCACCACCATCTTCACTGACAGTCAGAGCGCATTGGTAGTTGCGAGGAACCCTGTGTTCCATGCTCGCACTAAGCACATTGAGGTGCATTATCACTATGTCAGGGAGAGGTTCTCTGCTGGGGAGATCAGCTTGGCATATGTGCCCACGCAGGAGAACATTGCAGACCTTTTCACGAAGGCTCTGCCTAGGGAGAAGTTTGAAGCTTTCCGCAAAGCTTTGGGCTTACTTCCTTTTGTGGAGTGATTTCCACATAGCTCGGCACTTCCTTATACATGAGTGCCAGCTCCTTGTTCACCGCATCACTCCCAGGGGGGATTTGTTGATATATTTAGGTAGTGATGTGTGTGAACACTCTAGGACCGCCGGGGCACTTTTTTCCCTCTTTAGGAGGTTTTTTTCCCCCGGCTTGTATATATGCCTATTGCCCTAATGGGCTACTTATCTTTGTACATTCTCTAGTAATACATTCAGTCTTGTGTGTTGTGCTCCAAGCTTCTTCTTCTTCCTTGTGCTGTTCGCGTGCTTCCGCAGATGTCTAACTCCAACAATTTGTTCATGATAGATGTACAGTTCATGATCTGTCAAATGGCGATGTTATTATTGCTTCTGGCATTTTATGTCATGGGCTGTATAAGCTCATTGACTATGAAAGATCTAAAAATGATTTGGCATGTGTAGTAAATGATTGTCAGGCTATGTCAGATGCAAAGCTTTGGTCATCTGAATTTTGCTAGTTTGCTATGCCTGCAGAAATCTGAAATGGTGTCCTCTTTGCCCAAACTTGAGGCACCTGGAAAACATGTTTGTGAAGGCTGTATTTTGGGCAAAATGCAGCATTCCTCCTTTCCAAAAGATGGTTCAGTTTGGGCTACACAGAAATTGAAGCTTGTACATAGGGATGTTTGTGGTCCTATGCAGACACCATCTTTTGGAAATTACCTTTACTTTGTGACTTTCATTGATGATTTTTCCAGGCATGCATGGGTATATCCACTCAAAGTAAAGTCCGAAGTGTTCATGTGCTTTAAGCAGTTTTTGGTTTTGGCTGAAAATCTGTCAGCATGTAAAAATGGGCACCCTCCATTCTGATCGAGGGGGGGAATATATGTCTTCTAATTTTAATGCATTTCTGGCTAAACGTGGGATAAAACACCAGTGTACAGTGCCATATACACCTCAACAGAATGGAGTTGCTGAACAAAAGAACATGTCACTCATGGAGATGGCGAGGTGCATGGTCAAGAGTCAGGCTTTACCACATAGTTTGTGGCTTGAGGCTGTCATGTGTGCAGCATATGTACTGAACAGGTGTCCCACTTAAGCACTGCAGTCTATCACTCCATATGAGGCTTGGCATGACCGCAAGCCATCTGTTGCTCATCTACGTGTTTTTGGTTGTTTGGCATATGCACTAGTGCCTGAACAATATCGCAGAAAATTGGATGATAAGGCAGTAAAATGTATTTTTGTTGGGTACAGTTCTGAAAGTAAAGGCTATCGTCTGTATCATCCACAGACTAAACACATTTTGGTTAGCCGTGATGTTGTCTTTTTGGAAGATGCTATTCAACCATTGCTTTCATGTACTAAGGAGACATCTGTTAGCTCCAAAGACATGTATGATACTTTGATGCCTCTTTTTACAGGTGGACCGCCTAGTGCTGGTCCTAATGAGGCAACTTCTCAACCTTTGCAAGTTTCATATGATGATGTAGATGATTCCATTTCTGATGCAGATTTACATGATGCACTTGATGATGAGAGAGCTGATATTGAGCAGGCAAAAACTATGCAAAAATGGCTGGTGCAGACTTTGCGTGACAGCAAATTAGATGCACCTTTGTCATATCGTACTCGTTTAGGCTCTCATAGTGCCTCCTTTGCATCACATTGCTATGCTATGACTGCGTCTAGTCTCTGTGATGAGAATGAGCCTGTTTCTTTTGATGAAGCACAGAATTCAGAAAATTGGATGGCTGCTATCAATCTGAATATGATGCTATAATGAAGAATGGTACATGGTCTTTATGTGACTTGCCTCCTGGCAAGAAGGCCATTGGCACTAAGTGGGTATACAAGCTGAAGCGTAAACTTGATGGTACAGTTGACAGGTATAAGGCTAGGCTTGTTGCAAAGGGTTATGCGCAAGAAAGAGGCATTGATTTTGATGAGACCTTTGCACCTACATGCCGTATGACTACTGTTCGGAGCATTTGTGCACTTGCATCCCATCATGGTTGGAATGTACATCAGTTGGACATTAAAACAGCATTTCTGAATGGTGACTTGCATGAAGAAGTGTATGTTTTTCAGCCCCGTGGCTTTGTGCAGAAAGTGCATGAAAACCAAGTGTGCAGGTTAAAGAAGGCATTATATGGTTTAAAGCAAGCACCACATGCTTGGTATGAGAAGATACATGCCTATCTGCTTGCATATGGTTTTGAGAACAGTCCAACTGAAAGCACCTTATATGTTAAGCGTGCTAATGATGTGCTTCTGATGATTGTTGTCTATGTTGACGACATGCTGCTCACTGGTCCTATTGAGAAGCATATTGCTGATTTCAAGGCTGATTTGCATGCCTCATTTGAGATGTCTGATTTGGGGCATTTGCATCACTATTTGGGCATTTAGTTTATGCAAGTTGATGGTGGAATGGCTTTGTGTCAAACAAAATATATTGACACATTATTGCAGCATTTTGGCCTTGAAGACTGTAAGCCTATTGCCACTCCTATGGAGACAGGTTTATGATTGAGTCTTCATGATGCTGGAGATGCATTTGATGCTGTTCTCTATCAGCAGGCTGTTGGACGCTTGATTTACTTATGCATTACTCGGCCAGATATTCAGTTTGTTGTCATCACAGATGAGCAGGTTTATGCATTGCCCAGGAGTCACACATTGGAAGGGGGTTAAGCGCATCTTTCGCTACTTGAGTGGTACTCGGCTACTTGGGTTGTTTTATCCCAAGGGGGGATCACTACCACCAGATTTGCATGCTTTTTTTGACTCAGATTGGGCTGGTTGCTATGACACTCGTGTGTCCACCAGTGGTTTTTGTTCATGCTTGGTAGCTCATGTATATCTTGGTTGAGCAAGAAGCAGCCTACTGTGGCCACTTCCAGTTGTGAGGCTGAGTATAGGGCAGCTTTCGTAGCGACTGTTGAGTGTGTGTGGCTCAGACGCCTTATGACTGATTTGGGTGTTGGCTAGTATTCTGCCACCACCATCTTCACTGACAGTCAGAGCACATTGGCAGCTGCGGGGAACCCTGTGTTCCATGCTCGCACTAAGCACATTGAGGTGCATTATCACTATGTCAGGGAGAGTTTCTCTGCTGGGGAGATCAGCTTGGCATATGTGCCCATGCAGGAGAACATAGCAGACCTTTTCACGAAGGCTCTTCCTAGGGAGAAGTTTGAAGCTTTCCGCAAAGCTTTGGGATTACTTCCTTTTGTGGAGTGATTTCCACATAGCTTGGCACTTCCTTATACATGAGTGCCAGCTCCTTGTTCACCGCATCACTCCGAGGGGGGATTTGTTGATGTATTTAGGTAGTGATGTGTGTGAACACACTAGGACTGCCGGGGCATTTTTTTCCCTCTTTAGGAGGTTTCTTTCCCTCGGCTTGTATATACGCCTATTGCCCTAATGGGCTACTTATCTTTGTACATTCTCTAGTAATACATTCAATATTGTGTGTTTGTGCTCCAAGCTTCTTCTTCTTCCTTGTGCTGTTTGCGTGCTTCCGCAGACATCTATCTCCAACATACTTGACGACCAGTCTAGGAACTATTTCTAAATCCGTAGATTTTACCATTCATGCTACTGACCCATTTATGCCATCAAGATAAATGGGTACTCCTTGTGGGTTGGTGGACATGTACTGTAGGGACGTTTGGTATTCTCCCTCTATGGTGGACATAAAGCCTTCCCTTGAGACTGAATCGTGCATGTCTTCAGAGGCAATGGTTATTTCATCTTCGGAGTCACTAGATGTGTCAGAGTAGACCGAATGATGGCTCGCTTGAGTAGCACTTCCTACAGACAAAATGATGCTTCTTGAACTTCCTAACACTTGTCCGGATCTCGCTTGAGTAGCACTTCCTACAGACAAAATGATGCTTCTTCAACTTCCTAACACTTGTCCGTAAAAGACTCAACGCTATTTTTGAGCCGGAAGGTGAGCAGTCGGATCATACAGATTCCGAGGAACAAGAGACACCTCCTCAAAACTCAGGAAACAACAACGGTACCACTAATAGCACAATGAGTGGTCAACAGCAGCAACAACAGCAACAACAACAGCCACCTCCACTTCGATCGGTTCCAACCGGGGTGACTTACACAAAGTTCGATGGATTTCCAGGTGACGACCCTGATGCACATGTGCGAACCTTTGAGATAAGCTATGCAGTGCTGAACCATCCACCCGATCCGGCGTACAAGGCCATCGTATTTCAGGCAACATTAGTCAACAAAGCAGCGAGGTGGTTAACAGAGTATGATATCAACCATTTCGTTCACTATGATGCGATAAGGGATGCATTTTTACAGAGGTTCCAGTTGAAGAAGAATCCCGCCGAAATCTTTGACTATTTGCAGAACAACCGACAGAAGCCGCACCAGACTGTTCAGGAATATGCCACATTGTTTAGAACTCATTTAAGACAATTGCCTCCGGCACATGCTAATTTATCGGATGATGTTATAACCCAGTGGTTCATTAACGGTCTGACCCCAAAGCTAAGACAAATCATGATCATCCGCTGTGTGGGGGCTATGACACTCGATGCTGTTATTGCGATGGCCCTGCAACTAGAGCATAAAGTTGGGGGATTCACCGAAGACTTGGAGTGCCTGAAAGCTAGTAAGAATGTTATAGATGATCCAGCTAAACAGATGTATTGCACCAAGTGCAAAAATCCAGGGCACACCAGTGCTACATGTGCCCTTAACCAGATGTATTGTGCCATCTGCAACACAACTGGACACTCAACGGAAAACTGTGCGTATAATGCTAAAGTGCAGGGACGAGCAGCTGTAAATGCTGCTATACAAGAACCAGGTTAGCCAACCACCCATTACGTGCCACCACAGATGCGAAACAATCTGTCGCAAGGATACAGAAATTATCGGGGACAGCAGAATACCAATTTCAATGCCAATTGATGGCAGGCGGGTACATCAGTGGAGGGTACTTCTTTGCCACCACCTCGATGTCATTTTTGCGGTGATATTGGCCACATCCGGAGATTTTGCAAGGATGCAGCAGAATACGACAAAAGGAAGAAGGAGCGTCAAAACCCGATGACCAACATGGTCTATATTTCACCAGTGGAATCACAAGCAACAATGGTCCAGACAAGATCGGGTAAGCAGTTGCAATTAGCAGCTGAGGTGTTCGAACCTGGTATCCGTAAGCAGCAGCGAATGTATACCAAAGCTAGCCAATGGGCAGCTAAAGAGCAAACTGTGTTTCCTGATCCAATTCCGGTAACACAGGTTCCCCTGCCAACGGCGAGAACGAATGGACAAAATCCTAACCCAATAACAGCCGAACCATCATCAGAAGCGGTGAGGAGTATGATTCAAACAGATCAGGTATGGGAGATTCTATCTAAGGCTTCAATTACACTCCCTTTGGGTCAGTTGCTCGCATTGGTGCCAGGAGTCAAGTAGCAATTTCCACAATAGGTCAGTCCTAGATCTCCCAGTACTCCGGCGACTGCAACAATACAACCGGAAACTGATTCTACGGTGGATCATTCAGTCCCATTAATCACTGTCTGGCATAAAAATCAAAAGATTACTCAAGTGCTAATTGATGGCGGTTCGGGTGTGAACATAGCAACTGCAGCCCTCTGCAAGAAATTAGGGTGGACCCAAATCGAGCCCGTCCAATTTTTTGTCAGAATGGCAGACCAATCCCGAGTCCATCCGGTGGGATTAGTACGGAATATCTTGATTACTTTGCAGGGTACCACGTTCAAAATGACTTTTGTAGTCTTAGAACTACCAGAATCCAGCCTCAACTATAATCTCCTTTTCGGTCGACCATGGTTGAAACAAGCCAAAGTTGTACAGGATTGGTCAGCGCAGGAATTGACTTTCAAAGATAATCACCGTAAATATGTTGTTAAACTGGATGCCATCCAGCCCTGTGAGCTTCATGCCAGACCATATGTAGCGGAGCCGGTCCACATGTTGGATGGCTTATCTGACGATGAGGAAGAGGCGTTTCTGAAGAACAATAAAGATCTGATCTCCTTAGGTAATGTAGATCTTCAATCAGTAGCGGACACGTGGAGCCCAGCAGCGTGTACGGTTGTTCCTGTGACCGGAGAGGCAGATGCAGATGATAGTGTTGCTATGGATAGAGCCACCCTACATCAACTTTTATAGTCAGCTGACGATCTGGTGAAACCTCGACAATTTTATGTCCCGGAAGATAAGTTAGTAACATATAATTTGGGTGATGAGGCTAACCCGCGACCTGTTAAGATTATGGTAGGATTGTCTGAGGCATTTCAAGAAGATTTGATCCGACTCCTGCATGAGTTTTCCGATGTTTTTGCTTGGGACTATCGCGATATGAAAGGTCTTGATCCACGCATCTATGAACATCGGGTAGTGCTCAAATCAGAGGCGAAGCCAATTAAACAATCCAGTTACCGAATGAACCCCAATTATGCCGTACAAGTCAAAGCAGAACTCGATCGGTTATTGAAGGTGGGATTCATTGTACCAATCGAGCACGCTGAATGGATATCTCCGATCGTGATTGTTTCGAAGAAAAATAAACAGCTACGTATCTGTGTGGATTACCGGAAACTGAATGCGGCCACAGTACCTGATCCATTTCCTCTCCCCTTTCTCGACACAATGCTAGACAGAGTGGCAGGGCATGAGATGTACTCCTTTCTGGACGGCTACAGTGGTTATAACCAGGTGCGAATGGCGGAACAGGACATACCAAAAACAGCTTTCATCACGAATTGGGGTGTTTATGCTTGTACAGTAATGTGGTTTGGGTTAAGGAATGGTCCAAGCACATTTCAACATTGTATGCAATAAATCTTTTCACCCTACCAGACTACTTTTATGCAAGTATATCTGGATGACTTTTCCTTATTTGGGAAAATTACCGCGCACCTGTATCATTTACAATGCTGCTTTCAAAAATGCCGCGAATACCAGTTATGCTTGAATCCGGCAAAATCTGTGTTTGCGGTCTCCTGTGCCAAACTCCTCGGCCATATTATCTCTGAGCAAGGCATACAAGTTGATCCGGATAAAGTTGCAGCCGTGTTGCAGGCACCAGTCCCTACAACACCGAAGGAAGTTATGCGCTTCCTAGGTCAAATCCGGTGGCATGGCAGACATTTACGGTGGTTAGCTCATTTAGCAACACCACTTAATTGTCTTATGACTAGTCGTCCAGGGCAGTATGATTGGAATCCCGAATGCCAAACGGCATTTGATCGTTTAAAGGGATTATTGACGCAGTCTCCAATTTTGCAACCCCCTGATTGGGAACGCCCGTTCCATGTCTTTGTAGATGCATCGGACATAGCCATTGGCAGCATTTTAATGCAACAAACTGACAAATGGTTTCGGCCTATCTATTATGCAAATCGCCGATTAGCCCCTGCTGAAAGAAACTATTCAGTGACCGAAAGAGAATGTCTCAGGTTGGTGTACTCTGTGAAGAAATTCCGGCATTATTTGTTGGGCCGAAAATTCACCTTTCACGTGGATCATGCCGCACTTGTGTATTTGGTCCGGCAGCAACATTTAGGTGGTCGCTTGACTTGATGGGTTCTATTATTACAGGAATTCTACTATGAAGTTGTTCATCGACCCGACATAGCACATGCCTTGGCAGATTTTCTATCTCGGTTGGATTCCGGCGAAGCTCCGGTGGGGGTTGATGACACTACACCAGCAATTTACGCTACTGAACCAGCTAGTGCCGAATCTACAGAGCCTCTTGTGCCACCTACCTACTATGATACGTTACTCACTTTTCTAACTGAAGGATGTCTTCCTCCTCATACTCCCCCTATTCTGCGGCAAAAAATTACAGTTTACAGTCGCAGATTCCGGTTGATTGTAGGTCAACTGTACTACATGGATCATACTGATGTCTTACTTCGTTGTATCCCACCACATGAAGCAGATTCGATTATGGCTATGGCTCATTCAATACCCTCAGGTGGACATTTTGTAGCCGATCTTACTCACCATAAAATTCTGCAAAGTGGGCTTTGGTGGCCTACCATGTACAAAGACGTGACTCAGTTTGTGCAGCGGTGTGACACTTGGCAACGGTCTGGACAGCCATTACATCGACATCTCTTTCCTCTGCAACCTGTCTTACCTTTGGAACCCTTCCAGAAGTGGGGTCTCAATTTTATTGGACCAATAACACCACCAGCCACCCTTAGCAACAATCGATATATACTGACTTGTACGGATTATGCCACCAGGTGGGCGGAAGCTTGGGCTTTATGGTCAGCCACAGCTGTTTCGGTGGTAAAATGCCTGATGAAGGACGTATTCCCGCGTTATGGATTACCCCTAGAACTTGTGAGAGATCAAGGAACACATTTTGCCAACAATTTAATGCGAGTACTAACGCACACTTTTCAAATTCTGCATAAATTCAATTCACCATACTATCCCCATGCCAATGGATTGGCTGAAAGTACCAATAAAACTCTGTTGACTATGCTTCGTAAATTGATCATGGAATCTCCAGAACGTTGGGACCAGTTACTTCCCGCAGTTTTATGGGCATACCGGACTACATACAAAGTGGCAACCGGAATGACTCCCTTCAAGCTTGCTTATGGGTTGGAAGCAATCGCGCCGATGGAGATTGTAGTGCCAAGCCTACGCATGGCCCTCACTCAGAAATTGTTACCCGAAGACTCTTTGCCATTTCGGTTGGAAGCACTCAGAGCCTTGGATGAACATCGTTGGGAAAGTTTGCTGGTTCTTCAAGAAGTTCAGTTGCGGCAAGCTCGTACCCATGACCGTTTCCTCAAGACTCCAGTTTTTATGGTGGGCCAACTTGTGCTATTTTATAATGCTAAAGCAAATCATTATGCTTGGAAATTTATATTACGGTGGTTCGGACCTTACCAGATTAGTGAGCAAGTGGGACCAACTACTTTTTGGTTGACTACCTTAATTGGAGTTCCCCTTTCCAAAGTAATTAATGGTTCAAAGCTACGCCCATATCACCAATCACCTGATCACCGCTGACGTGTCTCTCGTTTAACCACGTGTCATTTATTTTCTTTTTATTTCCATATTTCAGTTGAATATAGATTGTAACTCTCCTCGTTTTGATATCTAAATATGATTAATCGCCGCCCTGTGTTACTGGTTCTGCTCATGCATGCACGCCGTAATTATGGAAGTTATCATTTCAATACCGCGCGATGATTAGGGTTTTCGATCGCCTCACGTTGTCGTGTGTCTACTTAATCTTAATTCTTTCACTGTTAATTGCTATTGTGTCTGTGTGTTCTGTGTTCTGTGTTTTTTGTGTTCTCTGTGTTCTTGTGCTTTCGTGTGTGCGTCATGGAAACATTAGCCAATGTTGCTACCTTCCGTGAAGGACTCACCCCTGAAGTGAGTGAGTATTTGCGTATTCGTGGCCTCTTGAACTTCGCTGAATTGCCTTGGCATTCAGTGGAGTGTCAACCATTATATGCACAGATTATTGCCGCTATGGTTGCCACACCTGCTACGGAGCAGAGTTGGCCTATCCTTTGCTTACCGACACGCATAGTGATCACTCTGGCCTCGTTTGCCGATGCCTTCTGACTTCCTCGGGATGGATTGGAAAATGGTCCTCTCCTTCCTGTCGCTACCATGACCACATTATTCCCACGACACTCATCTAATGAGTACGCCATTCTATGTCGCCCTGATCCGGAACGTACCGCATTGCAATTTTTAGTTGCTATCCTGAATTTGCAAAAACGTACCTACGGGATTTCGCATCCCTTTTACTCGATGATTGACATGGCTTCTCGTGAGTCTGTCAATTTTGCATCTTTTTATTTTCAGCGCATTCACCGTGAATGTGTTACGGTTATTAAACATGTTAATAAGGGTGATCTTTCGCGCTTCGTCTACCCCATATCCTTACCTTTCTTTTTCCGGTACTCCAAGCCGCGCAACCGCCTCCAACCGCTCCTATCTTGTTCCATGAAGACTCTGTTCAAGTGCTCAAAGATGAGGAGGATGAGGATGAAGATCTCTTCCAACTTCTTCGTCGGAAACGCACCCGTATAAGTCCGTCGGAGAGCTAGGTGCAAGGCTCCAATGCCGGACATGAAGAAGAGGTATTCCACGACACTGCCACTTCAATTCATGTGGAGTCTTCTGGTCCTTCTTCTCAGAATCAACAGCAGGAACAAAGTGCGTCCACCACCGAATCTGAAGAAATTTCTTCTAGGGAGAATTCGTAGCAGCAAACCCAAGATAATGTGCAGGCCATTGTTACTGAGGTTGTTAATGAAGTGATTGCTTTGGTTGATGCTGTCATTGACAGAACTGAAGCGACAATGCAACAACCCACCGGAATCGTGTTGGTGCCTAATCTTCTTACCCCACTTCCTTCCAACATGAAAACTGTTGAGCCAATTGTTCTAGTCCAACCTATTGTTCCCGATGAACCCCCTTCTCCAGCTTCTTCTCCCACCTATTCTCCACCGTCTTCCCCTCATCTATTATCAGCCTCTTCATCCCAACCACTTCCTCCCCTTCCTCTTCCGGTTCGTATGTTTCATGAACTTTGTTGAAGCTCAAGATCAAGGACAAAGCATGGAAGTGCATCAAGGAAGTGGACACACAAGAAGAAGGAGCAAGTAGGGAGCTCCAAGAAGCACCTGTCAAATTTTCAGAAGAAATCCCTATAAAAATAGTGATTATTATCACTAAAAACCATTGTAAATACCATTTTCCATTTTTGTAACTCCATTTTGTTCAAGCCAAGGAGTCCTCGAGCTTGAGGAGAATTAGAACTACCATCCTACCAATTTTCATAATTTTTAGACTCCGTTTGAGCCTTCAAATAAGCCCTGGAACCTATTTTTTAACTAGGCCGGACACTAGGTCTGGACAGGGCCAAAACCACTCAAAAAACTATAAAAAGGGCTGGAGAGCTCATTTTTGGGGTTATCTTGTTGTAGTTTTCAGCTTTGTAAGAGAGCTCTTGTGTAATCTAAGATCTTCCATTGTTCCACTCTTTGTTCTTACTTTGTGCGCGTGTGTGTGTATGTGTGTGTATGCTTGTGTGCTTTCACTCACGCACTTGTGCCATCACTTGCTCACGGTCTTCATACCGGTCCTCACGTCTCCACGGATTGACATTTATGAGGTGTATCTCCTCACGTTGGAACTCACCATTGTGCTAGAGTGACACCAAATTTGGCGCCGTTGCCGGGGAGAGAGCTTGGAGGACGAGCGTGTGACGGTAAGACGTAGAGTAGCGACGTTGGAAGGTAAAAAATCACCATTTTCAGTTCAGTTTCTGAGTTTTTCTCCTTCTTCATCTTCACCATCATCACCATCTTCTTCCCTCTTCATATTCTCTGATTTTTTTCCATTTTCGCCACTACATTCACTTCCTATTTCACTTTCGGCTGTGAGGAACATGAGCAGAGCGTGCGCAAAGCAGAAGCGCTGAAGAAACACGCGTGAAAACCTCTCAAAACTTCAGAAATCTGATTTAGTATCGCGGAGTGACAAGAACAGCGTCTGGTATCGCGCAGGAGGTATCGCCAGTTTGGAGATAGATTTTTGCACCTACAGGCTAATAGGAGTGACAAGGAGAACACAAGGTACTCATATTTGCAAAAAATTTTGAATTTGGGTGTGAAAATCTCCAAGTATCGTGTCCGGTTGAGTTTTGGTATCGCGTACCAGAATTCCCGTGTATCGCGATACTTGTCGAGGTATCGTATCGTGCACGCCCACTTGAGGTATCGCGATACCATTTTGGTATCGTATCGTCAAGTGCTGGTATCGCGATCGCGGTCGCCTCAGTGGTATCGTATCGCGACAGTCACAGTATCTATCGTTGACCAAGTGGTATCGTATCGCCTGAGATTCTGGTATCGTATCGTGCACCTTGAGGTATCGTATCGCCACTTGCATAAGTATCATATCGCCCACCTAGTGGTATCGTATCGTGAGGTTGGTATCGTATCGTGCAAATTAGAGATATCGTATCGTGACCACTTTCAGTATCGTATCGTTTAAGAGAGCAGTATCGTATCGTGGAAGTTGGTATCGCCCCGGTGGTATCGTATCGTCTAGGTGGTATCGTCTCAAGTGGTATCGTGTAAGACAAAGGTATCGTATCGTGAAAATTTGGTATCGTCTCGCCTGTCCTGAGTTCCCAGAGAGATCCTGTTTCCCTGTTTTAACCCCCAGAACCCTGAACTGGCATAACTTTCTCATACGAAATCCGTTTGCTGTGATTTTGGTTTTGTTGGAAAGCTCGTGGGGAGTACAACCAAAACATCGACGGATTATTAGATAGGGTATTTTGAAGTTGACCCTCAGGAAAACTGGAAAACCAAGGTGTTCCAAAGGATTTTGAGCAATAGAAGAGAACTTTGGGACTAGAAGCCAAGGCTTATGAACCTGCGATCTGGCAGACACTTAGGCAAGGATAGACAAAGCATTAGATCATATGAGGCTAGTGTCAACCATACAGCCAAGTCTTGGGCTCAACAGCTTAGTGGTTGTCCTTACACGCTAAGTTCAGAAACCAGTGACTCAGAAATGTCTTTTAGCATGGAGAGACCCACACGCAGCTCAGGCACTGCTTATTTACAGACACCAGAAGGTCCTTATAAGACCCAATTGGAGTATATCAGGACCAACCAATTAGGTGCTCGCATCTATGAGGATGGTCTAAGACGATTAGTGGTTCAACTCAAAAATTCTGACCAACCCTTTGGACTTGAACACCCAGTGGTCAAGTTCGAAGAGGGTGCTTACATTGATAAGGAAGGAACCATGTATGTGGTTACCAACTTACCAGATAGGACAGATGAGTTTGGAAATATCATTCCTGAGAATGAGATAGGAGACCTAGAGCAAGGGGACCTAGGAGGAGAACCCAAGACCCCTAGAGGTAAGTCAGTCTTAACCAGAGTGCTCACTCCAGAATGGATTCCTCAAGATAACAAAAGCATAGAACTATTCGTGAATAGAGAAACGGAGGAAGCCTTTTGGAGATTTAGGCCAGATCAACCCAGCCCAGTAGTCACCATCTATGAATTCAAGGACCCAGAGACACCAGGGAAAGTTGTCTATCTAGATCACACATCTCAGAAATTATTCTTGGTATCAGATCATGACAGACATGCTTACACTTGGCAAGGTGAATCAATTTTCCCTCCACCAAGATCTAATGTTTCCCAGGGCCTCCAAGGAGTAGGATCATCCAAGGCTCATGAAACCCAGAGGGAAAGAACTAGAGAGAGACCGGAGGTAAGCTTTGCAGACACTGTAGGCAGAGACAGATCAGGATATGGAACGGAAAGACCGGAAAGGGAGAGACATAGAGTACATAGGCATCAAAGAGATGAACATGATTTTCCATTGCCCAGACCCCGAGAGCACTCAAGAACCCTTAGACCCTCTCAAGTGGTTAAGACAATGAAGAACTACTTTGATGGGTCAGGAGATCCTTATGATCATGTAGCCGAGTTCAAACAAGTGCTAAGAGCTGAACAGGTTGAAGACTTATTCACCCAGTTCGAGGCATTTGGTTTGACTCTTAAGGGTACTGCCTTAGCTTGGTTTCAACCCTTGAATAGTCGCAACTATCGAGAGATAGGTCAACTGTTAGAAGAATTCATTGTAGAGTTTTCCAAGAGTGGTATCAGGCATAACACATCATCCTTGATCCACAACTTTAAGCAGACACCCCCAGAAACAGTGCGACTTGCAGGAAGAAGGTTTAGACAATACTTGGAAAGATGCCCTGCACCGGAATTGCCCACACCAGCCAAACAAGTGGGGTTATTTTTAGATGGCTTACTAAGCACAAAGTTGAGATCATATGTGTATTTGAAAGAGCCTAGATCCATAGAAGAGTGTGTGCGGATATGCATTGACATAGAGGACAACTTGGGAGAGGAGTTAGGACTGTCCAAACTCTATAAGGACTCTGATAGTTTTACTAGTCATACTTCCAGAACGATAGATGAGATAGCTGAACAGGTTGCCAAAAAGCTAGGAGTTCAAAATAGACAACCATCAAGGGCCATCCCATTGAAGAGATGTTACAACTGTGGAGGAGACCACATGGCTAATGTGTGCCCTGGCTCAACCCCAAGGAAACCCTAATGCTCCATATTGCACCATCGAGAGGAAATACACAAACCACACGGCTCAAGATTGTCCATACAATAGGCAGGCTGTTAGACAAAATTATCAGCAACCTTACCAGTAGGGTAGGTATCAGAACCAGTACCAACAGCCATATTATAGGCCACAACAACAATACCAACCTCAATACCAGCAGCAATATCAGGCACCAAACAGGCCACAGCCAGTCCTGGGAAACCAACCACCAACTCCTGCCAATGTGATCCCAGTTAAGTATACGATGGCAGAAGAGAACCCGAATAGAGCATTGGTGCCACTAACCCCTTTGGTCTCAGAAAATGACTCTCATGCTCATAATTCAGACTATTCCCATGAAGGTAGTCCACATGCTTATTACATAGAGTCACCGGAGCAAAGTGAGATTTCTCCATATCAATACGAGGCACCACCTATGGAACAAAGCTGGGAGCCAGAATACTCGAGTGTCATGTATACGAATCCAAATCCTAGGCCCCTAGTGAGACAAGTAAGACCGCAAGCCCCTAGAGGACCATGTTTTAGATGTCAAGGTGACCATTTCATTCGTGAATGTCCCCACCAACCAGCTCTGGGACAAGGGCAAAACATCACAATACAAGGTTTTTGTCCTGAGTGCGGCAAGGAACATCTACCGAGAGAGTGCCCGAGAAATCCCTCTAGTGTGCCTAAGGTTACACCCATCAATGTGGTAGGCTTAGTGGCAGGTTCAAGTTCAAGTAGCAGTAATGTGGCTCCTGTACAGGCAGTTACTAGGGCACAGGTTGTACAACAAGAAAAACCATCTGAGCAATCGGAGTCAAGTGAGTCAGGAGAACCTAGTAAGAGGAAACCAAGAACATGGAAGGATACCAGAGAGAAGGCTAATCGCAAGTGGAACAAAAAGCTATCTGAAATAGAAGAAAGTCTAAAAGATGCCAAAACAAAAATAGAAGACATTGCATCTCAAAGCCCCTCGCATGCTGAAGCTCTATCCACTTCGCTTCATCCCACCCCACCACCCATTGTAAATAACCCACAGCCAAGGTCTGTTCTTGCAGACCCAGCCCCAGAAAGCTTGGACATGATGTTCAAGGCCTACCAGGCTCGCCTCAAGAAGGGCCAACAGCAGCAAACCTAGACAAGAGTTATCCCAGAGCAGATTTAGAGATTGAACGGATGAAAATGGTAGAACAAGCTCAAGCTATACTTGAGACTAGTCAAAAGTTCAATCAGACAAACTCTGTCAAATCTGATTTGCATTTCCAAGGCTTACTAGAAAGATTAGAGCAGTTGGTAAACAAACCACAAGTTTCTTTACCTCCGCAGGCTCAACCAGTTATTGAAAGAGGAAGCTCACCACCAATGGGAGCTTATGTTCCTAATTCCACGGATGCTGGAATACCTCCTTCAATTCAACAGTACTCTCAAGAGTTCTTGCGGGAAATACAAGAAGAGAAATGGGCCAAGGAGAAGGGTAATTCCCCTCCTATTCCTGAGATTGATGATCTTCATGATCAATTTCCCCAAGACATTCCGTCTATCTATGGAGATCAAACAGAGCAACAAGAGGCTGAGAGATTAGATTTTGAATCTAATTCTTTACAAGAGTTGCCTCATTTCACAGGCCCATGGGAATCTGAATCTCTCCAGATTAGAGCTCCCACAATATTGGTAAGACATGAAGACTCAGTGATTCCAAGAAACACTGATGTTGTAAAGAACACTAAGGTTCAGTGTCATCTCACTGTAGAGGAGCTGCTCAAGGCAAAACCAGAGCTATGGAATCATGTGAAGGATCAAGTTCCAGAACTTGATTCCAATATGCCAAAAGTAGGCCCTAAGCAGAAAGTACCAGAGATACCTCTAGACAAAATAGGGGACATGAGTGAAGGTGAAGAAGGTAATACTTATCTTCCAATCACCTATCAAGGTTACACAACCAAAGCAATCGTAGATTTAGGTGCTGGTGTTGCTATTGCGACCACTTCCTTGTGGAAGCGATGGGGCAAACCCACATTAAGACCAACGAGAATGAAACTTCAAATGGCAGATGGTCATTTTGAAAGACCTCTAGGATTGCTCGAAGGGATAACTCTAACCACTTGTGGTGTAGAGTTTGAACACACATTTGCTATATGTGACTTTGAAAAAAATAATGTCTACGAGATGATCCTAGGAAGACCCTTCCTACGACAATTGCAAATAGTACAGGATTGGGGAACCAACTCCTTGTACTTACAGCACTTAGGGGTCACCACCAAGGTCAATTTGAAGGATTACACCTTCAGAGATGTACCACCCCTACAGTGGAATTCTATCCACAAAGCGAAAGAAGATTCTATCTCCGTGCATTCTGGAAGTTCACCTGATCCATCATGGCTGCATGAAGATACTCACTTGTGGATGTGCAAGGTCGCAGAGGAAGAGGAAAAGCTCCTAAACGCGAGAGAAGAAGGAACTTCCCCAAGAGATAGACCAATCAAAGACCCAGCCTATACACCGATGATATTCCCAGATGAGGAATTTGAGCCTCATGGTTGGGCAGAAATCTTAGCTACCATGGACATTGCAGTTAATGAAGAACAATGGACACCTCATTGTGATGAGGAGGGTTATGATATTTCAGTGTTCATGTGTCAGCCCTTGTTGGAAGAGTGTGATCCTAGGGAGTTCATAGAAGAAGAAGAGAATGACGATGATCTAGAATCCATTGTGATGGATACTTACTTTGACTCAGAGGAACACTATTTAGAAGACATAGGAGTGTTAACCCAAAAAGAAGAAGAACCCCTCACGAGTATTAAAACGATAAATTCAAAGGAAGGAAGTAAAGGAGGTCAAAAGAAAAAGAAAAGAAAAGCAGTGAAACAAGAAGAGGAGGAATCATTGTTTGAAGTACCAGAAAACTTCAAGAAATATGAAGTTGAAGATCGAAGAATTGTGGTACGAATGCCAAAGAGAGAGGCCATTATAGGAGAAGCATATGACAATAAAGAAAAGACCAAAAAGATTGTAGTAACCTTTGAAGGGAACAAAGAGCGATGTACATACATAGGAGATGACCTAAGTGCAAAAGAAGAAGCAGAGCTTGTAGCTCTATTAAGGGAATATAGGGATGTGTTCGCATGGCACTATAGAGACTTGAAGGGAGTAGATCAAAAAATTTGCTCTCATACGATCCCCATGACGGCTGAGGCCAAACCCACCAAACAAAAGCCCTACACGTATAATGACACTTATGCTGCTAAAATAAAAGAAGAAATTGACAGGCTGATTGAAGCTGGATTTATCTATGAGATTGAGCATACTGAATGGGTGTCCCCCATTGTAGTGGTACCCAAGAAGAATGGAAAGTTGCGAGTGTGTATTAACCTTAAAAAGGTTAACGCCGCTACGATTAGAGATAGTTATCCACTTCCAATCACTGAACATTTATTGGAGCGTGTTGCAGGCAAGGAAGTTTATAGCTTCCTTGATGGATTTTCAGGCTACAACCAAGTAGCCATTGCCCCCGAAGATCAACATAAAACAGCCTTCGCCACAGAATGGGGAATCTTTGCATTCCGCGTGATGCCATTTGGGCTCACTAATGCACCTGCAACATTCCAAAGGCTCATGTGTCATGTCTTCAAAGAGTTCTTGCGAAAGAACTTAGAAGTATATGTGGATGACTTATGTGCTCATTCCCAACAAAGAAGATACCACATCCCTGAGCTCAGACAAATCTTCAACAAATGTAGAGATTATCGAGTGTGTCTGAACCCAGAGAAGTGTGTGTTCATGGTACGACAAGGTAAAATCTTAGGTCACATTGTTTCTAAGAATGGAATTTCAACAGATGAGGACAAAGTAAGAGCAATAGCAGAGCTGCCCAGGCCAAGGAATGTTAAAGAGGTACAAGCCTTTATGGGCCATTGTGGATATTACCGTAGGTTTATCCACATGTATGCCATCATAGCTAAACCTCTTTATGGATTGTTGACAAATTTTGAGTGGAACGATGAATGTGAAAAATCCTTCAATGAGCTAAAAAGACGCTTGTGCTCAGCACCAATACTGACCACTGCTGATTGGAGTAAACCATTCCATGTCCATGTGGATGCATCCAATCATGCCATCGGATGTGTGCTAGCACAACCCACGGGTGAAGGAAACCTAGATTTGCCAATAGCATATGCTAGTAGGCAATTAAATGCAGCTGAACGAAATTATACCACAACGGAGAGAGAAGGCTTAGGCATGGTATATGCTGTGAAAAAGTTTAGACACTATCTATTGGCCAATAAGTTCAAGTTTTTCACTGATCATCAAGCTTTACTATATTTGGTCAATAAACCTTGCAATACAGGCCGCTTAGTAAGATGGTTCCTTTTACTAATGGAATACGACTTTGAAGTTGTTGTCAGAAAAGGTAGGACCCACCTTAGGGCGGACCATCTTTCTCGCATCACTTCAGGAGAGCCACCGCAAGGAGTGTCGGATGAGCTACCAGATGCTTATTTGTTCAATTTAGAAGTTGTTCCTAAATGGGCAAATAAGTTGGTACCAGTCCTAACCTTCGGGCTGGCAAATAAGAACGTAAAAACAAGAAAAGAAGAAATTGTAAGATCACAAAAGTATCAAATATTGGCCGGAAGCATGTACAAACAAGATACAGAGGGTGTACTAGCTTGTTGTGTTGAGGACGACGAACATAATAGTTGGTTGCAACAAGCTCACGAGGGATTTCTAGGAAATCACTACTCTAAACAACGAACATGGCAAAACCTAAAACGTTTAGGAGTGTATTGGCCTAGCATGGACAAAGAAATACATGAGTGGATTAAGAATTGTCCAGTGTGCCAGAAGAGACCCCCAGTGGAGCATGCGACTCTTTATCATGTATCGTTAATTCCAGAATGGAGCGCTCCCCTGGTAGAATTTATGAGATCAGGAACACTAACGAACGAGGCTAGTCTAGCAAGAAGACGAAGCATGGAGCAAGAGGCTCAGGAATATGCCTTAGTAGGAGACAACCTATATCGAAGAGGCAAGGATGGTTATCTAAGATTGTGCGTTCATGAATCAGATTATTTGAAGGTCTTAGAAACTGCACATAGTGGTGTTGCAGGTGGACACTTTGGGCCTGACAGAGTAATTAAGACCATTCTATTCTCAGGACTTTGGTGGCCCACTCTTCATATGGATGCACATACTTATGTGAAGAAATGTGACACATGCCAACGTGCCCAATATCCAATAAGAAAAGATGAAATGCCCTTGAGGCCAATGATGGGAGGACGCGCATTCTCGAAGTGGGGCATAGACTTTGTTGGTCCTATTAACCCCCCAGCTAGAAACTCCCATGCGGAATACATTATTGTAGCCACTGATTACCTTACCAAGTGGGTAGAAGTAAAAGCCACAACAAAGAATGATGCTCAAACAACGGCTAAGTTCTTATTCGAAAACGTGTTCACTAGATATGGTTTACCAATAGAGTTGGTTAGTGATAGAGGTACGCACTTCTTGAATGAGGTCATTGAACATCTCCTTCAAGAATTCATGGTGATACACAAGAAGTCTGCCCCTTATCACCCACAAGCCAACGGACAGGCCGAGAGCACGAATAAGATCCTATGTAACGTATTAACAAAACTGGTGAATAATAAACGCTCTAATTGGGACAAACAACTTCATCATGCTGTTTGGGCATACCGAGTTGCCTACAAAACGATACTCAATGCCACCCCATTTCAGATGGTCTTCGAACAGAATGCTGTGCTACCATTAGATTTCCTAATCCCAGCTTTAAGAGTAGCACAAGAGCATGAGTGGAATGGACATGAGTTGTCTTCTAGGATCTTCGATCTAGAACGCTTAGGTGAGACGAGGCTACGAGCCGCAGCAGGCATTTATGCTGCAAAGAAACGACAAAAGGCATACTTTGATGCCCATATAAAGGATAAGGGATTGAAAGAAGGAGATCTAGTGCTGGTTTACACGCTAAAGCAACACGCCCGTAAGTTGGAAAAACGAGGATACGGACCCATGATTATTAATCGAATTTCCACTAGCGGTGCGGTTCAATTGGCCACTTTAGAAGGTGATATCCTACCAAACTATATTAGTGGATGCCGAGTCAAGCTATATCAAGAACCTCTTATAGAGGAAATGCTAATGAAACTCAACACTGCTAAGAAGCAAAAAGAAGAGGAGACAAGGGTTAGAGAAGAAGCACAAGCAGAGGCTAGAGAGCGCATCAGAAGAAATAAGTTACGGTGGCTAGGCCTAGATGTCAACACAAAAGCTCCAAAATATCACATGGACATGTGCCAAAAATCGGGCATAACTACTTATCGAATAATTGATCGACGGCCCTTTGTGACTATAGAGGTAGGACAAGGAAGGAGTGTAAAGACTGTGAGAGCATTGGTTGACTCCGGTGCAGCAACTTGTGCAGTTAGACTTTCATACTGCCAAGACCTGCAATTGAACATCAAGCCCATAGAAGCCTATCTCATAGGTTTAGGAGGCGTGGAAACCCCTTGTTTGGGCGAAGTGGAACTTCCCATTTACCTTCACGATGTTCCAATGAAAGTCAAAATGTTAGTGTGTCATGATGAGGACCTCACAGAGCCACTCGTCTTGGGTCAAGATTGGATTTACAACCATGCTGTCAACTTGAACCTAAGAAGTCAACTTCTTCATGTTTGGGTACATGAACAATGCATTACATTAGAATTGGAGAATTGCATGGCCACTGACCAGGGCACCACACGCTCTCTTCTTTCCTCTAAGGCTAATCTTCTCGAACAAGATGTTGTAGATGTCAAAAGCTCTATGATCCAGACGGACACAATCATGGAAGGACATTCGCAAAGGCAAGATGAACCTTCTTCTTTTTCAAAGAGTAAAGCATCCACATTAGTTCAACCTCAGAAGCAAACAAAACAGTGCAAGATAGCCAGTCTATCAAATAGACAAAGAGCCTTCAAGAAGAAAGAAGTTATGGGCATGAAGCAAATCTGGGTAAAGAAAGGAGTGCAACCATTGATGTTGCCTCAAAAATTCCCACCCAACCAGATCGACCATGAAAAAAGAAGGACTAAGCACCTACGACAGGCTCAAGCACGAAGAATCCAACAACTTTGGGTACCGAAGCAATCGAGGAAGGCCGACCACAATAAGGTACAAATCTGGGTGCCTAAAAAATTAGCTACAGCTCAACACGGGCGATTACAAATGTGGGTACCCAAGAAGCTCTTACATACACGACGGCCTATGCCCCCCACCATGCAAAAGGTCTCAACAAAGAAGCCAAGGAAAGCAAAGGGTAAGAACAAAACACAAAGACCAAAAGAAGATAAACTCAACCCTTCTGCAAAAGTAAGCAGGAAATCATCAAGGATATGGGTTTGGAAGCCAAAAACACTAGCAACATCCATAGAACCAAAGGGCCAACCACACTGGATACCAAAGTTGGGAAAGCATCCAAAGATGAAGTGGCCTGAGGTGACCTCTATAGGGCCAAATACTATTCTGAAATGGGCTCCAATTAGGAGGAGTACATCATTTCAAGATCCAACCGACACCTCCAAACAAAGAATGCATCAACTATGCAAGTAACATCAGAAGCCTCGACGTGCAGCAACCTATGCCTTTGGCATAACCTTGTCTGTTGCACCATTCAGGTAATGCATTTCCAAAGTATGCATCCATATAGGGCCACATTACACGGCCGTGCATAGACACAATTGAGAAATCCTAGGCACATGAGACACAATTGACATATGTAATATATTTTATTGATCCTAACCTCCTTCTTCTTGTTTTATAATTGTTCCAAAAAAAAAAAAAAAAAAAAGCAAAGAAGAGGACTATGTGCTTGAAAATGCTCATCAGCGAACTTTCAGCACGGACATCCATCAACAAAAAGGACAAGCCGATGGTCAAACACCATGAGGGAACTACAACGCGAAGAGATGAAGATCAACGGACCCTTCACCATGGTAAGACGTGTATGCTTCAACAACACTATAACCATGATAGAGTAGGAAACCTCTTCGTCAACATACCCTTGAGCACTTAGCTCAAGACCCAACCTCTTGCACCATACTTCTTGCCATGCATTTCCCAAGTACGCATACGTAGGGCCACATTACAAGGCCATGCACAAGGCACATATTTTGTTCAACCCAGGCACTAATGCACTTACCCATCATCCATTATGGGTTACAAGTACTTGGCATGAAAACTATGAAAGCCATCTTTGGAAGAATCAGAGGACATCACGGTGACCACTACAAGAGCAAGGAAGCCATCCACCATCGAGAGTTGCTCATAATCACCATTGACCACCTCCTTTGAGCAACTAGTCATTTTGGGACAACTCACACATGCACCATGAAGATGGAATGCAAGGCAGAAGTACGTACAAAGGGACTACAAACTGCAAGAGCTAACAGTGGCAAAGTGAAGAACCAAAAAAACGACCAGGCTACATTGGGAAGATGGATCGCCCCTGTTGGACGCAAAGGACGCTACCTCTCAACGTACTACATGGAACGACCACTACAACAAGGGTCTGTCAGGGACAACAGACTCAAGAGGGGGGGGAGTGTTGAAGCTCAAGATCAAGGACAAAGCATGGAAGTGCATCAAGGAAGTGGACACACAAGAAGAAGGAGCAAGTAGGGAGCTCCAAGAAGCACCTGTCAAATTTTCAGAAGAAATCCCTATAAAAATAGTGATTATTACCACTAAAAACCATTGTAAATACCATTTTCCATTTTTGTAACTCCATTTTGTTCAAGCCAAGGAGTCCTCGAGCTTGAGGAGTATTAGAACTACCATCCTACCAATTTTCATAATTTTTAGACTCCGTTTGAGCCTTCAAATAAGCCCTGGAACCTATTTTTTAACTAGGCCGGACACTAGGTCTGAACAGGGCCAAAACCACTCAAAAAACTATAAAAAGGGCTGGAGAGCTCATTTTTGGGGTTAGCTTGTTGTAGTTTTCAGCTTTGTAAGAGAGCTCTTGTGTAATCTAAGATCTTCCATTGTTCCACTCTTTGTTCTTACTTTGTGCGCGTGTGTGTGTATGTGTGTGTATGCTTGTGTGCTTTCACTCACGCACTTGTGCCATCACTTGCTCACGGTCTTCATACCGGTCCTCACGTCTCCACGGATTGACATTTATGAGGTGTATCTCCTCACGTTGGAACTCACCATTGTGCTAGAGTGACAAACTTGAATCGATGGGTCGCCTGTTGATCCAATTCTTGCAGTAGTTACCAATGCAACTGAAGATGGCCACTGACAATATCCGACAGGAGTTGCAACACAAGATTGATGTTCTAGAAGCTGATATTGCCCCACTACAGGAGGAAGCAGATGCTGTCAAAGCAAAAAACCATATTTTGCAGATGCAACTTCAGCAGCTTCAAGCCAGGCTTGCAGAACAAGATACCGTAATTGCTCAGCACGATGCAGCATTGGCCGAATTAACTGCCAAAGATGTTTTGATAAATGCTCGTGATGAAGAGATCAATCAGTTAAAACAGCTAGTACAGGATAAAGAAGATGCTAGAGTGGCAATGGGAAATTTTTTGGAAGAAACGCGAATCCAGCTTGATGAAGTCGTGTAGAGAGGACAGGAGATGGCTAATTTAGCTAAGCAAACTACTGCAGAACTCCATACCATAACTATCGATTTATTTCAGGCAAATTCTGCTCTTAAAGCCAAGACGACTCTGACTATTCAACTTCAGAAGGACATAGCAGGGATTAAGAAAGAAAGATATGCGTATTACCAGACAATTCAATATCAAGCTCAGGAGCTGGAGAGAAGAGAAAAACAGCTGGGAGTTCAAGCAGACCGACTATCAAGAATTGATAATCAAATAAATGATATGAGACTGATGTTGGAGATTCACTCACTAATTGTGCATAATGACATAAAGACAAAGAAAAGCAGAAACAAAGTATTCAAAAAATCAAAGCCTTAGTGAAGGGACAAATTCACGACTGTAATATACAGTGTGGAAACTTCCAAAATTAGAGTTTTGTTGAAACCGGATTAAAATTGTATATAAGAAAGAGCATAGAACCGGAATAGGAGAGCAAGAAAAGAGAGAGTGCAGAAGTGTGCATATGAGAGAAAAATAGCATAGAGTAGAAGACGCCAGAGATCGCGTATGTAGAGATGAATAACAAAACCTGAAATGTCGGGCATTCATCTGAGAGAGATGGTAAGGAACAACTACTCAGAGAAGGAGAGTTTTCCATAGTTATGAGCAAAGTGAGGCCAATTTTGTACACATCCTCTCTAATAGAAAACACATGTTCATGTGGAAATTTGAGCGCATTCTTCGTATGTGAAGAAATCTGAGAGATTTCATGTTACTGTGAAAAGTTAGTTAACAGTTACAGTTTTCTCAGTAAATGTTTTTTCGGTACTATGAGTTAGATCTCAAAGTACAATGTAAAGTTTTGTATGAGAGCTTATCTTGTAGCTAGACGTCTCAACTATAAGTTGATCAAAGATTTCGGTGAAATGGACATGTACATACAGTACAAAGTCTGACCGAAAAGAAGCATCCAGAACTGATGAAATTTTTCTTAAACTTCAAATAGAGTTCATTTAGTGAAGGAAGTTCACGTATCATTTCCTTACTTCATGTATACACATTTGAAGTAATTACAAACAGAATTGCAGTTGATCCCAGTGATATTCCGGTAAGATTCCGGTGACAGTCCGGTGAAGTTCCAGTGGAATTTTGGTGAGTTCAAAACATAGTTTTGGCAAAGTTAAGTGACGCAAAGATTGTTTAACTGTAAAGAAACACAGTAGTGTAAAGTCTGAAGTAGATCAGTTCAGAACTGAAGCTTGAAGGAAACGAGAAGATTTCTGTAAAGTGATTTTTCGGTGTTCACTAAATACAATTATAAGTTTTCAGTTTTAGAAAGTTTGCTAAGCTACTGATGATTATAGAGGTGTTCTAACATCACTCTAGCTTAGTTTCTGTGGTGTAAGTGAATTCCGCAATAAGCGCTGCACCAACAGTGGTATCAGAGCATGGAAAGGTTCTGAAGAGCATAAAAATTTTCTCAGAAGAAGAAACGGAAAGAGAATTTGAAGAATTCTCATAAAGGAAGGTGAAAGCTGAGGTGATCAACAACAAACGGCATCAAGAAGTGTTTTGAAGAAATTCTCAAGGGTAAAGGTTTGTAAAAGGTAAAACCTTTGAACATTACACTCACCGGAAGTAACAGAAACAAGAAGATCATGGAAGATCATATCTCAATTGATAAATTGGACAAAGATAATTATCCCGCATGGGTAATGCGCATGGAAGCCTTACTTATGAGTAAAGACTTAATGAAATATGTGACCGGAGAAGAAAAGAAGCCGACTTTTGAAGACGACAGTCAACCGAAGAAAGAAGAATTAGAAGCCTTGAAGCTGTGGCAGAAGAAAGATGCAACAAGAAGAGCATATATCTATAATACTGTTACAAATCATCTATTACCGCACATCAGAGGTCTGGAGAAAGCAGAAGATATATGGAGAGTGTTGGAAGATCACTTCCAAAATACTACGAAAGCTAGAAAGGCTAGCTTATGGTCGGAGTTCACAACGTTCAAGAAAAAGCAAAGTCAAAGCATTAGTGATTATTTCACTAAGATGAAGGACTTGGCAGACAGTCTTGGATCGATTGGTGAAGATATCGAAGACCACAGGTTAATAGCGCAAGTGCTTACAGGTTTGAGAGGAGATGAAAGGTGGAAACCTTTCGTACTCTCAACTGAACTGTCTTTAAATCATTTTGTACCAGATTTAAATCAATTGCTTGGACTAATGCTAACGTTTGAGCAAGATTTGAAGACAGATGGAGAAAAAGGACATAGTTCAGCTATGCACGCAAAGAACAAGAAGAAAGGTGATAAAGGAAAAGAAAAAGATGAAGAAGAAACGACTGCTCAAGCAAATTATGCAAGAGGAAGAGGTAACGTCAAGAAAAGAGGTAAAGGAAGAGGTAATCAGACTAATAACAAGAAAGCTTGCTGGATCTGTGGATTAAGCAATCACTTGGCTCATGATTGCTGGCATAATTCACAAGGATCAAACCAGAACTAGAACAATAACAGTAGAGGCAGAAGCAGAAGATATCGAAGAGGAAGACAAAGCCAAAGAGGCGGATATGGTAGAGGTGGAGCAAGACGTTGGGGATAGAATCAGTCTCACAACACTACCTACTACAACTATGCGAATGATACGCAGAATGACGATCATACAACATTGATGATGAACTCGATAAGTGTGTCAAAAATGAAGACCTAAAGGTATTCTATATCGACTCTGGTTGTTCAAATCATTTGTCAGGAAATATAGAATTATTATCAGAACTTGAAGGAGGTATTTCAAATCATACAGTACAGACAGGTGATAACACAAAACATAATGTAAGGTCAATTGGAAAGGTAAAATGTAAGAATGGAGCTGACCTACTAACAAATGTTTTGTATGTTCCAACAATCCCAAAGAATCTAATCAGTGTGGGTCAGATAGTAGAAAAAGGTTTTCAAGTCAGGTTTACAAATGAAGGAGTTTTTGTCAAAGATCCAGAGAATGGATACAAACAGATTGTCCATGGTAAAAAGGAAGGTAGACTTTTTACTCTGAATGTACAAGGGAATGTTGGTCAAGACTTGACCACACATGGTGATGAGGTATTTACAGAACTAGACCTCTGGCATAAGAGGCTAGGACACTTTAATGAAAAGGGAATCAAAGCTATGGTAGAGAAACAGTCCGTGAGAGGATTACCAAATATGAAGAACCAACATATAATTCACAAATGTGAAGCATGTCAGATGGGAAAAGCCCACAGGTTACCATTTCAGAAAAATGGTTACAAACATGATGGTGTGCTAGAGCTCATACATACAGATGTATGGGGACCAACGAAAGAAGGATCTATCAGTGGTTCAAGGTACTACGTTCTTTTCATTGATGATGCAACAAGATGGATAACTCTTTATGTTTTGAAAGAGAAGTCAGAAGTGTTTGAAGCTTTCAGACATTTTCATGTATATGCTGAAAGACTTACATGACAGAGACTCAAAAGACTAAGGTTTGATGGAGGAGGAGAATATTTTTCTCGAGAGTTCAATGATTATCTGTGGAATGTAGGTATCAAAAGGGAAATAACTTGCAGGTATACACCGCAACAAAATGGAGTAGCAGAAAGAAGAAACCAAACTCTAGTTGAGTTTGCACGAGCAATGCTAAAGGAGAAGAACTGTCCAAATTATATTTGGGCTGAGGCTGTAAATACGACGACATACTTGGTAAACAGATTACCATGTACAGCTTTAAATGGGATGACCCCTTATGAAGCTTGGTGGGGAAAGAAACCAACACTTGATCATTGCAAAGTGTTTGGATCAGTTGTGTATGCTTATGTACCATCACAATTTAGACATAAGCTTGAACCAAAAGCAGAAAAATATGTGTTCCTTGGATATGATGAAAAGCAGATGGGTTACAGGTTATGGAGTCCTCTAACCACACAGTTTATTGTTTCCAGAGATGTGACATTTGATGAAGGAAAAAGATGGTATACAAATAAAGAGCATAGTGTTGAAACACTTGAAGAAGAGATAAGAAGGAATGAAAAAGGTAAATCACAGATGCAGGTGAATGGAGATGAAGATCATATGTAGGCAAGTACGTCTAGGATCGAATTAGGTATGAGAAATGAAGATGGATCAAGACTTGATGAAGATATGTATTCAGATACACATGAAGAGTTTGAACCAAGAAGGTCAAACAGAGTAAGGAAACAACCAACAAGCTATTCCTATGACACTTCTTATTTGACTCAAAAAAACTATGCTTACTTAGTAAAGGAAGATGAAGAACCTCAGAATTACAGTGAAGCAAAAGGTAAAAAACAATGGGAAGAAGCAATGAAGGAGGAGTTCAATGCACTGGAAGAAAACAAGACTTGGGATCTTGTTTCAAAACCAAATGGTAAGAAAGTGATTGGAAATAAATGGGTTTACAAAGTTAAGAAACTTGCAAATGGAAGGATAGCCAGATACAAAGCTAGACTGGTGGTCAAAGGCTATGCTCATACGCATGGTATAGATTATGATGAGACGTTTAGTCCGGTAGCAAAGATGTCAACCATAAGGACATTGATTGCTATAGCAGCATCAAAAGGATGGAAGCTAAGTCAGCTAGATATTAAGAATGCATTTCTGAATGGATATATATCAGATGAGGTTTACATGGAACAACCTGAAGGGTTTGTAAGTTCCAGATATCCAAACCATGTTTGCAGATTAAGAAGAGCTCTCTATGGATTGAAGCAAGCTCCAAGAGCTTGGAATTACAGACAGATGCAAGTCTACTCATCAAGAGAACAGATGAAGGTATGATCTACATTTGTATTTATGTAGATGACATAATAATTACAGGAACCTCAGATGAAGGAATCAAAGAGGTAAAGAGACTGCTTGAAAAAGAGTTCAAGATCAGTGACCTAGGAAAGTTGTTATACTTTCTAGGAATGGAACTTACATATACAGATCATGGTATATATGTTTCGCAAGAAAGGTATCTCCTAAACTTACTAAAAAAGTTTAATATGGAGAATTGCAGAGAAGCTTCAACACTGCTTGAAGTAAATCATAAACTCAGCAAATATAGTGGTGCAGAGTTTAAAGATATGAGGAAGTATCAGTCGTTAGTGGGAAGCTTAATTTATGCTATGCTAACAAGACCGGATCTCAGTTATGCAGTAGGAGTTCTATCACAATTTATGCATTGTCCAAAGGATCAACATTGGATTGCAAGACAAAGAGTTCTTAGATATATTAAAAGAACTATAAAAGAAGGATTATATTATCCTTATACGTTAGATATAAAGCTGAGAGCATACAATGACTCAGACTGGGCAGGAAGTCAAGATGACAGAAGATCAACACATGGGTATATGATATACCTAGGAGATAAGCTTGTAAGCTGGTGTTCAAAGAAGCAACACACAGTAGCTTTATCGTCAATAGAAGCAGAATATAAAGGACTTGTGGAAGCAGCTAAAGAAGTGATATGGATGTAGAACTTTTTCAAAAGCATGGGTATTGATCAAGGTATATTGTTAGAAGAAGTATTTTTGATGGAAAATAATTGTAAAATGCCAAAAACTTGTTTTTGGAAACTCCTAGATAGCATATTTTTAGATCAAAAGAGGAAAGGACCAAAATTCAAGTGTGAAAAGGGACACTTGAAAATGTATAAAAGACAATTTCCTCTATTTCGAGAGGGTTGGTTATTTGTATTACATGCTATCCAAGCAAAGAGAGAGAGTTTCCTGCAGAAAATTGTGTTTCTTCCTTTTATGTGATTTCTTTGATTTGTTGAGTCTATTCTATGTGTATCCATGGAGATTTGCAAGCTTCTATTGTGAATTTCTGATGAATGTGTATGAAGAGAGTTGATTCCTAATGTATTGAGTGAGAAATTGATGAAGAATGGTGCTATAGATGAAAATCATCCGTTTTCACAAAATCGCGATTGTCTCGTCTGAAGGTTACATGTATCATTTTTGAGTTTTGACTTTATGATTGTATTCTACTGAGAAAATAACATGTTTTAGACACCAAGATTATTGAAAATGATGGAGTATTGCTCAAGATAATCCAAACCCTAGAAATTCCTCTTCATCTTCATTATTCTCAGAAATCCAGCCAGTTTTCTCTTATTTCTTGGATTCTATCATCTAGAAAGGGTTGTGGTCTCTTGTATACTAAATAAGATGTATTGTTGATTCTTTATGCTAAATGATTGAAGAGGACAACTCCAAAGGTTAACAACAAACATTTTTTGGTGCCGTTGCCAGGGAGTATAGCAAAAGCTTCATTGAAGTTGGACCTTGCTGGATCTTCTATTGATGATGGTATTGAACACATTGAAAAGGTAATACTCTTTAATCAAGAACTGGAAACATGAAATGGTAGATTTTTTTTGTTGTTTGTCTTTTGGGAAAAGAAAACAATAGATAATCTTTTGAGAAAAAGAAGTGTTGAAATTCTTGCAAATTGATAGTTGCTCTTATCATTTTTTGGAAGTAAAGTGCAGGTGTGCGAAAAGTTGAATCAAGAAAGCTGAAGATAAGGTAAAATGTGTCTATTCTTGCAATTGTAGAGTGCTTTTTGACCAAGTACCAAGCAAAATTGTTGATCTTGGGAAGATGATATGATTGCATTGAGAAAGTCAAGTAAAGTAGCTAGATGCAAGTAGATAGAATCCATTTGTTAATCAAGTCAAAGCAATAATCTTGAGAAAAAGTTTATTTGCATCTTGAAAACAAAAATGTTTGAGCTTATCTTTGCAAAAATTGACATTTGCATTTCTTAGCACATTTTTCTTTGGGAAGTTTTGCTCATGAACTGTTATGATAGCAAAGCATAAAGGAGTGTAACCAATCAAGAAACACACGATCAATAGATCACAAAACAAGAAACCCTAAGTGAAGTGTTTACCTTGATTTAGGGCAAAATACTTAGGTGTGGTTGTTAGGAGTAAAGGAGGTCAAGTGGAAGGAAATCCAAAAATTGCTAAAAAATTAGAAAATCAGAAAAATACGATTCTCTTCACAAGATCACGATTTTTTGGATTAATTCTTTGTTAATGATGTAAACAGTGCAGGTGATAGCTGATTTGTAGTGAAAAGAAATTGGAAGAGTTGAAAGAAGAAAGAAGACCCAAAATTGCAAAAAACAGGAAGTACAGGAAAAATACGATTCTCTGCATAAAATCACGATTTTCTATAAGAATTTTTTTTTGGAATTTTGAGCATATTTGGGTTTTGAGATAGGTAATTGTAAGAGATTTCATTAAGTTGAGTAAGAGAAGGAAGTTAAATTCCAAAAATCAGTAAGGATTGAGTATCAAGTGGGAAAAGTGGAAAAGAAGTATAGAATCGCAATTTTCACCAGTAGATAATGAGAGTGACCAATGATGAAATGTTAGGAATTGTGGGTTAAAAACCATAAAATTGTTGAAGGATAAAATTGGACAAGTAAAAAGTGAAAATTCTGAGGAAATAGCACATGATCGCGATTGTGTGAACACTATAAAACCCTGGAAATCTCAGGAAAAACTCATTTGAGTGAGAAAGAGAGGGAGAGAGAGCAGGAACAGGATCACGATCATCTGCAACCATAGAATTTTGGAGATTTTTGGATCAAGAAAGCAAGGTAAGGAGTTCTCAATACATTTTTTTTGTATGTTTTTAAACTTACATGATTATCAAAGCACAAAAAAACACAAAATAGCCAAAAACACGGAATCACGATGTTCTGAATTTTTTGAGTTTTCTGTGGAAAAAATAATAATATTAACTAAATTCTTTTATTGCATGTTAAAAAATAACTAAGGCGATTCTATTGAAGAAACAAAAATATGAAAATCAATACCTTGAAAATTTTTCAAAATCTGAACAGAATCGCGATTCTGTAGTCAAACACAAAATCGCGATTCTCTGAAACAAAGCACAAAATCGCGATTCCCAGAGCACGATTTTCATAAGAGAATCGTGTTTCTAACGATTGTGAGCAATCACGATCGTCTGGGAATAGAATCGTGGAAAAACACGATTCTCTTCACAGAATCGTGAAAAACACGATTCTCTCACACAATCGTGAAAACCACGATTCTCTCACAAAATCGTGAAAAACCACGATTCTCTCACAAAATCGTGAAAAATCACGATTCTTTCACAGAATCGTGAAAAATACAATTCCCTCACAGAATCGTGAAAACCACGATTCTCTCACAAAATCGTGAAAACCACGATTCTCTCACAAAATCGTGAAAAATCACTATTCTCTCACAGAATCGTGAAAAATACGATTCCCTCACAGAATCGTGAAAACCACGATTCTCTCACAAAATCGTGAAAAATCACGATTCTCTTCACAGAATCGTGGAAAACACGACTCTCATCACAGAATCGTGAAAATCACGATTCTCTTCACAAAATCGTGGAAAACAGTACTCTCATCAGAGAATCGTGAAAAAAAACGATTCTCTTCACAGAATCGTGAAAATCACGACTCTCATCACAGAATCGTGAAAAACACGATTCTCTTTACAGAATCGTGGAAAACACGACTCTCATCACAGAATCGTGAAAAACACGATTCTCTTCACAAAATCATGAAAAAACATGATTCTCTCACAGAATCGTGAAAAAACATGATTCTCTTCACAGAATCGTGAAAAAAACACGACTCTCTCACAAAACAGTGAAAAAACAGGATTCACTCACAAAATCGTGAAAAAACAGGATTCTCTCCACAGAATCATGGAAAACACGATTCTCTCTACAAAATCGTGAAATTAATTGAATGATCCTTAGATCTGGTAATAAATTATACTCACATTCCAAGCAAGAACTGGGAAGGAAGGAAATAGAGCCAGTTGTAGGGGAATTACAAGAAAGAGATTTAGGGCAAGAAATCCTTTGAGAAGAAGACATCATTGGCAAAATCAGGGCAGAATGCTTAGACCCTATCAAGTAGCCAAATGCATGAAAAATCAATATGAAGGATATTCTGATCCTCATGCTCATGCTGCAGAATTCAGACAACTAATTAGAGCAGAAGGGGTTGAGGATTACAAAGTACAATTTGAGGCATTTGGTGTAACCCTAACAGGACCTGCATTATCTTGGTTCATTCCCTTGAGAAAGGAAATGTATCTAGATATTGAATCCTTCCTAGAAGCCTTTATTGGGGAATTCTCAAAAACTGGAATAAAACATAGCACAGCTACATTGATACATAGCTTTAAACAGCAAAAAGATGAAAATGTCAGAGAGGCAGCTAGGAGATTCAAGCAGTACATTGACAGATGTCCCAGAGAAGAAGTACCTTCCATGGCAAGACAAGTATCCCTATTCATAGAAGGATTAAGAAGTGCCTAATTAAGAACCCTAGTGTATTATAGGAGATGCTCCGACCTAGGAGCATGTGTGAAAGAGGCAATAGATTTGGAAGACAATGGAGGACAAGACCTGTTAGCATTTGATCAACCTAGAACAAATGAAGATAAAATTCCACCAACAGAAGAATTGGCACAAGCCATTGCTAAAGCCCTAGAAGTAAGCACCAAAACCAATTTGATAAATACCAAGATAACTACAAATAAAAAATGCTATAATTGTGGAGAAAATCATTTGGTACAACAATGTCCATATCAAAAACCACCACATTTGCAAGATAGGAAAACACTCAAATACTGTACATTGGAGAGAAAATGGACAAATCATACCAGAGAAGAATGCTTCTACAATAAACAACCCATTAAGGAGAGAGAGTATGCAAGCCAAAGAGAATCTGGATATATTGAGAAACCAAGACCTGTACTTGGGCAACAACCTCCACTACCAACAAATGTGGTACCAATTAAATACACACCAATAGATGAGGGAAACTTAAGAACAAGATCACCTTACAAGGAAGATTATCAATGGAATGAAGAACAAGATCACCTTACAAGGAAGATCACCTTACACATTAGGAAGAGTGGGAAGGATATGAGTTGAGAGAACCAGAACTACAAGCCCTAGATTTGGGAAATGGGAGAATTGAGATGGATACAACCACATTCATGTATATGACCAATCATTATATGTCCAATCAAAAACCTCAATTCAAAGGAAGCCAAAAGATATCTTGTTATAGATGTGGAGGAGAACATTTCATTAGAGACTCTCCACAACCTCCTACATTAAGAATAGAAGGAGCTTATTGCAAGGATTGTGGCAGAGATCATTTAATAAAGGATTGTCCAAAAAATCCTCAAAAACAACAAAACACATCTAATAACATACCATTGAAAACAGTCAACATCATGGAGCAAGAAGAAGTGAGTGATAGTGATCAAGTAAATGTAAATGCTATAACAAGGGCACAAGCTAAACAACAAGAAACAACTAAAGAACAAAATAAAGGTTCAGTTTCAAAGGTGAAGAAAAACAGACAAAAAGGGAAATAGGAGAGGAAAAAAAGAATGGGTAAAAGTTTGGAAGAAGAGAATATGGAACAGTCAAACAGTAGTCCTCCTCAAAAGACACAAACCCAGTCAGAGATAAGAAATTCACAGAGTCTAGACACCTTGATAAAAGCATACAAGGGAAGAATTCAAGAGGGACCAAATCCTACACACCATGTAATGGCTTATCCTATGCCAGATATAGAACATGAAAGGATGGAAAAATGCAAACAAATCATACAAGAAGCACAACTCAAACTGGGGGAATTAGACAATTCTCAAACAACAGTTGGGGAGTAAAAGGCAACAAGAATAAGAGAAACAATTAATCAAGAAGATAACCCACAAATTACATTCCAGGTAAATATAGATAAACAATGTACAATCTTATACCACACCACATTGGAGGAATTGGTAAAACAGAATCCTCACTTACAATACAAAATGGAAAAATGGGAAGCAATACCAGAAAATCTTGATTCACAGCCACAAGAATTGGAGGAATTATGGTACATTCCTATTGATAAGATAGGAGGATATTCTGAAGGAGAAGAAGGGAACTCAACCTTGAGGATACAATTTGGTACAAATCATGCTCAAGCCATATTGGATAGTGGATGAGGTGTGGCTATCATGACTAAACAAACATGGGAAAGATGGGGAAAGAGTGAATTGATACCCACTAAAATGAGATTTCAACTGGCGGATGGACACATAGAAAAACCTCTAGGAATATGGGAAAAGGTGATTGTGGATATATGTGGAATAGAAATAGAGCATACTTTTGCCATAGTTGAATTTCCACAATCCACTTCATATGAAATTATCCTAGGAAGACCATTTATGAGACATATGCAAATTGTGCAAGATTGGGGTAATGACTGCCTATATCTTCAGAGCAAAGGGAGAATAACCAGAGTAAATCTAAGAAATGGCCATTATTGTGACATATTCCCCCAAGAATGGTTCAAGATACATCAAAATCAAGATTTAAGTGAAGAATCAGAGTTGGAAGATCAAAATGAAACAGAATCATCAATATGGAAGTGCAATGTGTTAAGAAACATTACAAATGGAAAGAGGAGATTAAGAAGAGAAGATTGTGTAGAAGGGAGAAAATTACAAGATGAGAGCTATGTACCACAAAAATTCAAAGATGAAGAATTTGAGCCATATGCTTGGAACCAGATTTTGGCTACTATGGATCTAGCTAGTGATGAGTATGTAGGAGTAGAACTTCAAAATGAAGAAGGGTATGATGTTTTTCACATTGGAATACAAATGATAAGAGTATCAAAAACAGAAGAGGACCAGGAAAAAGAAATGATATTGAAAAAAGGGAAAACACAATATTTGGAAGAAGTAAAAGCTGAAGATGCAATAAAAGATAAAATCTCAGGCAAATATAAGAAAAACAAACACAAGGAAATTGAAAAAGACCAAGAGGATGTAAAAAATGAGAAAATGACAAACAAAGATCAACAGTTTGATGTACCATCAAATTTCAAGACTTATGAAGTAGAAGAAAGACTACTTCTAAAAATGAAACCAAAGAGAGAAAAGAAAAAAGGAGAGGCATATGATAATGAGGAACAAACTAAGAAGGTTATGATCACTCAGGAAGAGGGGGAAGAAAGACATATTGTGATAGCTGATGACATGACAAAACAAGAAGAGGAGGCATTAAGAAATTTGGCAAAAAATTATAGGGATGTGTTTGCTTACAGTTATAAGGATTTGAAAGGAATTGATCCTAAAATCTGTGAGCATAAGATTCCTATTACACCTGATGCAAAGCCAAGCAAACAAAGACATTACACATTCAATGATAAATACTCTGCTAAAATAAAGGAAGAAATTGACAAGCTACTGGCTGCCAATTTCATCTATGAGATTGAGTATACAGAATGGATATCTTCTATAGTTGTAGTACCAAAAAAGAATGGGAAACTTAGGGTATGCATTAACTTGAAAAAGGTGAATGCAACAACTATAAGGGATAGCTATCCATTGCCTATAACAGACCATCTTCTAGAAAGAGTTGCAGGGAAGGAGGTGTATAGTTTTTTGGATGGTTTTTAGGATACAATCAGGTACCCATAGCATTAGAGGACCAACATAAAACTGCCTTGTCCACAGAATGGGGAATTTATGCTTTTAGGGTTATGCCCTTTGGGTTAACTAATGCACCAACAACTTTTCAAAGATTGATGTGTCATATCTTTAAAGAGTTCCTGAGGAGTGTAATGGAAATTTATGTAGATGATTTGTGTACTTTTTCATTAAAAAGACATGATCATTTGAAAGATTTAGAAAACATATTCAGGAAATGCATAACATACAGAGTATGTTTAAATCCAGAAAAGTGTGTATTCTTTGTAAGACAAGGAAGAATGTTAGGTCACATAGTCTCCAAAAATGGAATTTCAACTGATGAGAAGAAAATAAAGGCCATAGTAGAACTTCCAAGACCAACAAATGTAAAGGAACTTCAAACTTTCATGGGACATTGCGGGTATTATAGAAAATTTGTACACAAGTTTGCTGACATAGCTAAACCTTTGTATGCCTTAATCACAAAATTTGAGTGGACCAAAGAGTGTGACCAAGCTTTTGAGACCCTAAAAACTTGTTTGGTTACAGCCCCAATTCTGAAAACACCCCAGTGGGATAAAATTTTTCATGTCCATGTGGATGCTTCAAACTATGCTTTGGGATGTGTGTTAGCATAACCAATAGAAGGAAGCAAATTAGATTTTCCAGTTGCTTATGCTAGTAGGCAACTAAATTCAGCAGAGAAAAATTACACAACTACTGAAAGGGAAGGGTTGGGAATGATATTTGTTGTGAAAAAATATAGACATTATCTATTGGCCAACATGTTTAAATTTTTTTGGATCATCAAGCTTTACTCTACGTAGTAAATAAACCTTGTCACACTGGTAGAATAGTCAGATGGTTTCTTTTACTGATGGAGTTTGAGTTTGAGGTGGTGGTCAGACAGGGAAAAACACATTTGAGAGCAGATCATTAATCTAGAATCCAGGCCAAAGAACCAAGTTCACCTTAAGATGATGACCTGCCAGATACATATTTGTTCAAAGTAGAAAGTGTTCCTGAGTGGGCCATGACTTTAGTTCCTTTGCTAACGTCCTTGTAGAACATTTGGAAACAACACACATTTAGTATTACAAAGCAGAAACTTTATGTTGCTAGTTGGGCACTTGTATCACCTCAACCATTCATGCATATTGGAATATTGTACTCTAGAAGAGGAGCAACAAGAATATCTGAGAAGAGCTCATTGTTGGAACCCTTGTACTCATGCTTCCAGAGTAGTCACTGTAAGTAATCTCAATAGGATGGGGGTACATTGGCCTAATAAAATTCAAGATGTAACAAAATATATTGCTAACTGCTTGGAATGCCAATCCTTGCAAAACTCAGAACTTATAACTCTATATTGGTTTTAGAAAAATCCAGAATGGAGTGAGAACATCATTGAGGAATTGAAAAGGAAGAAGAAAGCAAAACAAGTAAGAGCTAGTGCAGACTCAAAAAATCTACAAATGATCTCTGAATAATATCAACTGATAGGAGAACAATTGTATAAGAGAGGGATGGATGGATATTTAAGAATTTGTGTTCCTGAAGATAGATATATGGAAATATTGGAAATGGCACATTTTGGAGTGGCAGGAGGTCATTTTTCAAGTGACAGAACTGCTAAACTCATATTATATTCTGGCTTTTGGTGGCCAACCCTATTTCCTGATGCGAGAACATATGTGAAAAGATGTGACATTTGTCAGAGGGTGAGTCAACCAAACAAACTAGACAATATGCCATTAGTTCCATTAATTTCAGCCATAGCATTTAGTAAATGGGGGTTGGATTTCATTGGACCCATACATCCTCCAACAAGACAATCCCATGCTGAATACATACTAGTAGCTACAGATTACCTGACAAAATGGGCTGAGGCCGAAGCTACAAAAAGAAATGATGCTCATACCACTGCTAGATTTCTCTATGAAAATATCATCACCGGATTTGGACTTCCAATTGAATTGGTAAGTGATAGGGGGACTCATTTTTTGAACCAAATCATAGCAAACATAACGGAATATTTCATGATTAGTCATAGAAAGTCAGCCCCATATCACCCACAAGCCAATGGGTTAGCAGAAAGCACTAATAAAGTACTTTGTACTGTATTGTCAAAATTAGTAAACACAAACAGGAATGATTGGGATTTACAACTTAATCATGTCCTATGGTGTTAGCAGCAGACAAGGAACTGAAGGACTGACAAGGCATGGCAATCAGAGAAGAGAGTCAGAGGGGAGAGAAGGCACAAGCAGACAAGGGAGTCAACGACGATCTGGCAAGTAGGCCAATAATTTTCTTCATGAAGAAGCAAGTACGAGCATTCACGCAGATCTAGCACTAAGGCAACCCTTTAATTTTTCAAAACCCTTACACCAATTAAAAGTGATTCTCATCACTAACAACCCCTGTAAATACCATGTTCACCTTTTTGTAGCTCCATTTTGTGCAAGCCGAGGAGTCCTCGAGCTTGAGGAGCCTTAGAAGTAGTTGCTTACCAATTTTCGTATTTTTTAGATCTCGTTTGAGCCCTCAAATAAGCCCTGGAACCTAATTTTTAACTAGGCCGGACACTAGGTCTGGACAGGGCCAAAGCTAGACAAAAACTATAAATAGAGCTAGAGAGCTCATTTTTGGGGTAAGCTTGTAATAGATTTCAACTTGTAAGAGCTTTTTGAAAGTAATCTAAGAACTCCATTGCTTCTCACTCTTTGTCTTGCCGTGTGTGCGCGTGTGTGTGTATGTGTGTGCATGTTTGTGTGCTTCTCACTCACGCACTTGTGCCTTCACTTGCTCGGGGTCTTCATACCATCCTCACGTCTTCCCGGATTGACATTAAAGGAGGTGCTACTCATCACTGAGCTACACCAAATTTTGGCGCCGTTGCCGGGGATCGAGCTTTGAGGACGAGCGTGTGATGGTAAGACGTAGAGTTGACGCGTTGGAGTTGTAGGTATTTTCTTCACTTTCATCTATTTTCTTGTTTTTTCTTCACCATCTTCATCACCATCATCATCATCACCATCTCCCACCTCCATCTCCATCATCGCGAAAATTTTCAGTTTTGATCATATCACCATCTCCACCTCATTTCCTTCATTCTACTTGTGAGAGAGAGCGAGAGAGCGATATTGCTTGCACTGTTTTTGCATGTTTCTTGAGCATTTTGCAGGTTCTTGCTGAATCATCATCCCCAGCACTCTGCGCAGGTACGAAACTCGTCGAAACTGTCTCTGTGTCGCCGGCCTCTGTCGATCGCGATCGACAGAAAAAACGCCCATTTGGTAAAACAAAGTGCACCACTAAGACCAGCACAAAGAGCACATTCTAAATCACTAAAAACAGTTGAAAAATTCCGTGTTTCTCTGTCAATCGCGATTGACACCGTCGATTGCGACCGACAGACCCTGTCAATCGCGACCGACAGACCTGTCGATCGCGACCGACAGACCCCACGACCGATTGACTGCCACGTAGGACCCTCTCAATCGCGATTGACACCGTCGATCGCGATCGACAGCCACGACCGACACCTCTGTTAGTCGCGATTGACACCGTCGATCGCGACCGACTGAATTTCAACAATTGATTGACTTTTTCGCGTAGCCACGTGTCCATCGCGACGGACACAGCCCCGATCGACTGAATTCACGGCGAAAAACTCGGAAAAAGTGTCGATCGCGATTGACACCATCGATCGCGATTGACAGGACTCACGACCGACTCTATCGATCGCGATTGACACTGTCAATCGCGACTGACGTGTCGATCGCGACCGACAGGCCCCGACGGACACCTCTGTCAATCGGGATTGACAGACCTGTCGATCGCGATTGACAGGCTTTTCGGCCAAAAAATTAGGGTTTTTATTCTAAGCTTTGGGGATAGTTTTTGGGCATATTGGTCTAGCAATTAGTGAGTTGTGAGGTCCCTACACATGTGCTTTTGAGAAAAATCCTGTGATCTGTTAGCCTGTTTGAACCCTGTTTTAGCACCAGAACCCTAAACTGACATAACTTTCTTGAGCTAACTTTGGAACTCTTACAGATCTATTGAGAGCATCGAAGGGCATTCTAAGCAAGAGTAAGTGCAAGCTTGGGAACACGCTTCCTGGGCACTCAAGGGCAACCAAGAAGGAAACAAAAGGTTGGAAATTCTCAACTCCCTTTGTCAATTCCTAGCTTAGGCTAAGAACGACTAGTGATAGGAGTAAGCCAGGGCGGCGATAGGCATTTATCAAGTTGAAGACTACCTAAATACTCAAGTTCAAGATAACTACATAATCTTTGTACGATTGAGAACCCTAAAGGAAAAGAATTTAACGTGGAACGATCAACTTAAAGTACTAAAAATACTCAAGTATTCCTGACGACGCAATATCAGAGAAGATCATAAACATGATAACACACTAAAAAAGAATTAAGTGACTAATACAAAGTAACCAGGCAACGAGGTTGTACTTGGGCAAAAATCGGGCTACTTAACTAGGCATATGAACCTTAGATCAGGACGACATCTAGTAAGGGATAGACAAAGCCTTAGGTCTTCAGAGGCTAGTGTCAACCACACTGCTAGGTCTTGGGCCCAGCAGTTGAGCCACCACTCATACTACCCTAGCTCTGAGACTATTGAATCAGAGATGTCTCCAGGCATGGACAGACCTACGGGAAGTTCAGGAGTGCCATACTTGCACAGAGTAGAAGGCCCTTACAAAACACAGTTGGAATACCTTAGGACCAACCGATTAGGTGCTAGCATCTATGAGGACGGTCTAGGAAGATCCGTGGTCTAGATTAAAAACCCTGACCAGTCCACTGGACTAGAGCACCCAGCTGTCAAGTTTGAAAACGGAGCATACTTGGACAAAGAAGGAACCATATACGTAGTCACCAGTCACCCAGATAGGACAGATGAATTCGGAAATGTGATCTCAGAAGCGGATTTAGGTGACCTGGAGCAAGGAAATACGGGTGTAGAACCTAGAACCCCCCGAGGCAAATCTGTTCTTACGAGAATTCTCACTCCTGAGTGGATTCCCCAAGACAACAAGAGCATAGATCTGCTTCTGAACCGAGAGACTGATGAAGCCTTTTGGAGGTATAAATCTGATCGGCCAAATGATATAGGAACAATCATGATCTATGAGTTTAAAGATCCTGATAGCCCAGGAAGAGTGACCTACCTAGATCACGCCTCAGAGAGGATCTTTGTGGTTACAGAAAATGATAGGCATGCTTACACTTGGAAGGGTGAATTCGTTTTCCCCCAACCAAGATCGAACGTGTCCTTTGGTCACCCAGGAGCTGGAACCTCCCACGCTCACGGAACTCAAAGAGACAGACATAGAGAAAGGACGGAGGTGAGCTTTGCCAACTCAGGGAGCAGAGAAAGAACTAGAATGGAAACCAATAGAATGGAACCCGAGGGACATAGAACCCCAGGAAACCGAAGGAATGTGGATGACTTCCATTTGCCAAGACCGAGAGAGCACACGAGGACCTTGAGACCGACTCAGCTAGTTAAATCCATGAAAAACTACTTCGATGGCACCGGAGACCCATATGATCATGTGGCTGAGTTCAGGCAGGTCTTGAGAGCTGAACAGGTGGAGGACCTATTCACACAATACAATGCCTTTGGTCTAACCCTTAGGAATACAACCCTTACATGGTTTCAGCCATTGAATGAGAGATAGTTCAGAAGCATAGACCAACTCCTAGAGGCTTTCATTATTGAATTCTCTAAGAGTGGCATAAAGCATACTACCTCCTCATTGATTCACAACTTCAAGCAAACCCCTCAGGAGACCGTGAGACTTGCAGGAAGAAGATTTAGGCAATACTTAGAAAGATGTCCTGTTTCGGAGCTCCCCACACCTGCTAAGCAAGTGGCTTTATTCTTGGATGGATTGCTAAGTACCAAATTGAGATCTTATGTGTACTTGAAGGACCCTAGGACCATAGAAGAGTGTGTACGCATGTGCATTGACATCGAGGATAACCTAGGGGAGGAGTTAGAGCTTTCCAAGATATACAAAGATTCAGATAATGCCTCTAGCCTCTCTTCCACGCAATCCACATCAATTGAGGAACTTGCAGAGAAAGTAGCTCAGAAATTAGGTGTCACTAACAAACAGATCCCAAGGTTTGCCCTGGTGAAAAGATGCTATACTTGTGGGGGTGAATGGCAAATGTATGTCCCATTATGGCTCAACCCCAAGTAAATCCTAGTAGCCAGTATTGCACCATAGAACGGAGGTACACCAATCACACCGCGCAAGATTGCCCATACAACAAGCAGGCGGTTAGGCAACCCTACCCTCAGCAGGGAAGATACCAGAACCCGTACCCTCCACAGCCATATGGCCGGCCACAACAACCTTATCAGCAACCATACCAAAACCAACAAAGGCCTCAGCCTGTGTTAGCACAACAACCCCCTGCCCCAGCTAATGTGATCCCAGTAAAATATGCAGCTGCAGAAGAGAACCTGAATAGAGCTATAGTCCCTGTCACGCCATTGCTTTCTGAAAGTGATCCCAGTGACCATAGCTTTGATTCTACACATGTCGATAGCCCCCAGGCTTACTACATGCAATCTCCTGAACATGGTGAGTCCTACTACAGTGAGGAACCGAGTGAACCTAGTTGGGAGTCAGATTACACAAACGTCATGTATACAAACCCCAACCCTAGGCCTCAACCTAGGCAGGTAAGACCCCCATTCCCTAGAGGACCATGCTACAGATGTCAGGGAGATCACCTCATTCGTGATTGTCCCTTACCTCCACCTACACAACCCCAGTTAGTAACAATCCAAGGCTTTTGTCAAGACTGCGGGAAGGAGCATCTCTTACGAGACTGCCCAAAGAATCCCAATAATATGCCAAAAATCACTCCTATCAACGTGATTGGGTTAGTTGTAGACTCCACAGGGAGTGTGACTTCCACTGCACCAGTACAAGTGGTCACTAGAGCCCAAGCACTACAACAAAACCAGGGTGTAGGTCAGCAAAAGAGCCCGGAGGCTAGTGAAACTGAGAGCGTAACCAAGAAGAGGACTAGAGCCTGGAGAGATAGTAGAGAAAGAATGAAGAGGCAATGGGCAAAAAAGATGAGTGAACTTGAGGAAAGCGTACGAGAAACTAGAGCCAGGATAACTAAACTCACCTCTCAACCCCTCTCTCAAATTACTCCACCACCACCATTCCCATCTCCATCCGAACCACCACCTTCCAACCCGCCTCACCTAATCCCACCACCCACTAGAGTAGGATCAGTCCTAGCAGATCCCACTCCCGAGGACCTTAACATGATGCTTAAGGCATATCAGGCCAGAATCCAAGAAGGGCCAAACGTGACTGATCATGCAAAATGCTACCCTAGAGCAGAATTAGAGCTTGAACGAACTAAAATTTGTGCCAAAATGGTGGAATTGGCTCAGACCATGTTTGAAGCCAGTCGCCTATTTAACATCTCTAGTTCAGCGAAGACCACAGTTACACTTTGATGGACTGCTAGAGAGAATAGAGAAGCTGATTGCACAATCAGAAAAGGAACCCGTCTCTCAACACAAGGAAAAGGCAAACGAAAGAGTAAGCATTCCTGCCCAGGAAGCCTATGTGCCTGAAGCCTATGTGCCTAACTCTACGGAGCCAGACACATCATCTTCTATGAATCGATTCACACCAGAATTCCTACACGAGATTCAAGAAGACAAATGGGCTAAAGAGAGTGAAGTCCCACCTCCTATTGAGCTTGTGGATGATGCACACAAACAATTCCCACAAGACATTCCATCCATTTATGAGGAGCAGGAGAGCAACCACTCTCAGGAAAGATTAGGCTTTGAGTCTAACTCTTTACAAGAATTACCCCACTTCACGGGTCCATGGGAAGCTAAATCTACATGTATGAGAGCGCCCACGGTCATGGTACGAAATGAGGACTCAGTCATACCTAAGAACACAGAGGTAGTGAAAAACACTAAGGTTCAGTGCAACCTCACCTTAGAAGAGCTACTCAAAGTAAGGCCAGAGCTATGGAAACATGTAGCCAAACAAGTACTAGAGATAGCAAAACCTCGTTCCCAGGTAGGATCCCAGAGAACAGTGCCAGAAATACCATTGGACAAGATAGGAGACATGAGTGAGGGCGAAGAAGGAAACACATATCTTCCTATCACCCATCAAGGATACACCACCAAGGCAATTCTCGACTCTGGCGCAGGAGTTGCAATTGCTACCACTTCCCTATGGAAGCGTTGGGGCAAGCCAACACTTAGGCCCACGAGGATGAAATTGTAGATGGCCGATGGTCACATAGAGAGACCCCTAGGGTTGTTAGAAGGAATAACTCTCACTACATGTGGTGTTGAGTTTGAGCATACATTCGCTATATGTGACTTTAGCAAAAATCATGCCTATGAGATGATTTTGAGAAGACCATTTATGCGACAGCTGCAAGTGGTACAGGATTGGGGAACCAACTCCTTGTATTTGCAACACTTAGGTGCCACGACCAAAGTGAATCTCAAAGATTACTCTCATAGAGATGTCCCTCCTATCCAATGGAATCCCATCCATAGAGCCAAAGATGATACGGAATCTGTGCATTCCATAGGATCAGGATCCTCATGGATGCATGAAGACACCCACTTATGGATGTGCAAAGTGGCAATAGAAGAGGAGAAAAGAGAAAAGGCCAGAGAAATAGGTGCAAACGAAACACATAGACCCATTCAAGACCCAACCTATGCACCTGTAGTATTTCCTGATGAAGAATTTGAACCCCACGGCTGGGCAGAAATCTTAGCAACAATGGATGTAGCCATCAATGAGGAACAATGGACACCCCACTCTGATGAGGATGGCTATGACATTTCAGTCTTCTCCATAGAGCCAATCATGGGAGAGGCAGTGTTAGAAGAGTGTGAACCTAGCCCTGATGCATTTGAGGACGCAAGTGACTCCGATTTAGAGTCAATCATTATGGACCCACCTTTTGCATCAGATGAAGAATACTTCTATGAAATAGAATTTCAACCCCAGAGGCATGGAGAGCTTACAAATGATGTAAGGCTAGCCACACAAGTGACCCTGAAGGAAGAAGGAAAGAAAAGAAAGAAGAGAGAAGTCTCACCAGAAGAGGAAGAATCTTTGTTTGAGGTCCCGGAAAATTTTAAGAAGTATGAGATAGACGATAGGAGAGTCATGATAAGAATGCCTAAATGAGAGGCACAATCAGGAGAGGCCTATGATAACAAAGAGACCACCAAGAAATAGTAGTGGCCCTAGAAGAAGGAGAGGAGAGATGCACGTACATAGGTCATGACCTAATAGAGGAAGAAGAGCATGCATTAATAGCCTTGCTAAGAGAATACAGAGATGTATTCGCTTGGAGTTACAAGGATTTGAAGGGAGTGGACCCTGACATATGTTCACACACTATCCCCATGACCTCAGACGCCAAACCCTCTAAGCAAAAGCCATATACATATAACGATAATTATGCTGCTAAGATCAAAGAAGAGATAGATAGACTGGTTGAAGCTGGATTTATCTATGAAATTGAGCACACTGAGTGGGTATCCCCCATTGTAGTGGTGCCTAAGAAAAATGGGAAGTTACGTGTATGCATTAACCTGAAGAAGGTCAATGCAGCCACAATTCGAGATAACTATCCGCTTCCTATCACAGAACATCTCTTAGAAAGAGTAGCAGGCAAGGAAGTGTACAACTTCCTTGATGGATTTTCCGGCTACAATCAAGTAGCCATAGCTCCAGAAGATCAGCATAAGACGGCTTTTGCCACTGAATGGGGCATATTTGCTTTTCGGGTAATGCCATTTGGGCTTACCAATGCTCCAGCCACATTTCAAAGACTAATGTGTCATGTGTTCAAAGAGTTCTTGAGGAAGAATTTAGAGGTCTATGTTGACAATCTTTGTGCTCATTCCAACATTAGACAAACCCATATTCCTGAACTCAGACAAATCTTTGACAAATGTAGAGAATATCAAGTCTGCTTGAACCCAGAAAAGTGTGTTTTCATGGTCAGGCAATGCAAGATTCTAGGACACATAGTGTCAAAGAATGGCATATCCACTGATGAAGAGAAAGTCAGAACCATAGCAGAGTTACCTAGGCCAAAGAATGTCAAGGAAGTACAAGCTTTCATGGGGCATTGTGGTTATTACCGACGATTTATACATATGTATGCCATCATAGCAAAGCCTCTGTATGGACTTTTGACAAATTTTGAGTGGACGGATGAGTGTGAGAACTCCTTCAATGAGCTAAAGAAGCGATTGTGTTCAGCACCAATCTTGACTACCCCAGATTGGAACAAGCCATTCCACGTTCATGTGGATGCCTCCAATTATGCAATCGGATGCGTGCTTGCACAACCTACTGGTGAAGGTAATATGGATCTTCCAATTGCCTATGCTAGTAGACAGTTGAATGTAGCCAAAAGGAACTACACTACCACTGAGAGAGAAGGATTAGGCATGGTATATGCAGTTAAAAAGTTTAGACATTATTTGCTTGCAAATAAGTTTAAATTTTTTACTGATCATCAGGCATTGTTATATCTGGTGAACAAGCCATGCAACACAAGTAGATTAGTAAGATGGTTTCTCTTGTTAAAGGAATATGACTTCGAGGTTGTGATAAGGAAAGGGAAGACTCACTTGCGAGCAGACCATCTCTCTAGACTCACATCGGGAGAATCCCCACAAGGAGTGTCAGATGACCTTCCCGATGCTTACTTGTTTAACTTGGAAGTGGTGCCGCAGTGGGCTAAGCCATTAGTGCCAGTATTGACATACGGGCCTAACCACCCAGTGATAAACACACAAAATAGAGAGGTAGTAAAAGCCCAAAAGTACCACATCATGGCAGGAAGTATGTACAAGCACACAGATCAAGGAATCTTGGCTTGCTGTGTGGAAGAGGATGAGTACGCTAAATGGTTGCAATTAGCACATGTAGGTGCATTAGAGCAACACTATTCAAAGCAACGAACCCTACAGACACTAAGAAGACTCGGAGTGCATTGGCCGACGATGGAAGCTGATGTCCAAAAGTTGTGCAAGGAATGCTCAATCTGCTGCACTAAACCACCTGTGGAACATGCCACTCTTTATCAAGTGTCCATAGTGCCAGATTGGAGTGAACCACTAGTATCCCTCCTGAGGACAAAAACATTCCCTCTAGACATGACTCTGGCTAGGAAAAGGAGTTTAGAACAAGAAGCCCAGGATTACTCACTCATTGGTGATAATCTATACAAGCGTGGTAAAGATGGTTACCTGAGGCTATGTGTCCATGAAAGTGAATATCTCAAGATCTTGGAAACTGCTCACCAAGGTGTAGCAGGAGGATACTTTGGACCAGATCGGGTGATCAAGGCAATTCTATTTGCGGGCTTCTGGTGGCCGACCCTTCACATGGATGCACATACCTATGTGAAACGGTGTGATGTGTGCCAGAGAACTCAGTATCCTATACGTAAAGATGAGACGCCACTGAAACCTATGATGGGTGGACGTGCATTCTCTAAGTGGGGAATAGACTTCGTAGGTCCTATTAATCCCCCAGCTAAGGGTTCCCATGCAGAATATATCATTGTTGCCACATACTATCTAACAAAGTGGGTAGAGGTAAAAGCCACAACGAAGAACGATGCTCAAACAACTGCTAAATTCTTGTTTGAGAATGTATTCACAAGATACGGGCTACCTATAGAGCTAGTCAGTGATAGGGGCACTCACTTCTTGAATGAAGTGATTGAAAATTTGCTCCAAGAATTCTTGGTAGTTCATAAGAAGTCGGCCCCCTACCACCCACAAGCTAACGGGCAAGCCGAAAGCACAAACAAGATTCTGTGCAATGTGTTGACCAAGCTAGTGAATAATAAACGCTCTGATTGGGACAAACAGCTACACCATGCTGTTTGGGCATACCGAGTCACCTACAAAACGGTACTCCAAGCCACCCCCTTTCAGATGGTATTCGGCCAAAATGTAGTGCTACCGTTGGACTTCTTAATACCTACATTGAAAGTAGCACAAGAGCATGAATGGACGGCTCATGAACTCTCCTCAAGACTTTTTGACCTAGAACGATTAGGAGAAACAAGACTGAGGGCGGCGGCAGGGATATATGCAGCTAAGAAACGACAAAAGGCATACTTTGATGCCCATGTCAAGGATAAAGGGTTGAAGGCAGGCGACCTAGTACTCGTATACACTTTGAAACAACATGCGAGAAAACTAGAGAAAAGAGGCTACGGACCCATGATCATCAATAGAATCTCAACAAGTGGAGTCGTGCAACTAGCCACATTAGAAGGCGATGTTCTCCCAAGCTACATAAGCGGATGCAGAGTCAAGTTATATCAGGAACCTATGACGGAAAAGATGCTAAATCGACTCAATATTGCCAAGAAACGCAAAGAAGAAGAAAAGCGAATTCGAGAAGAAGCTCAAGCAGAAGCTTTAGAGCGCATACGGAGAATGAAATTAAGAAGACAGGGTAGAGAGCAGACTAGGACAGATGCATATGCAGATCAAGGATATCATGTGGCTATGTGTGAAGTTTCAGGTGTTAGCTCTCATAGGATAATTGATCGACGTCCTTTTATAACCTTAGATATAGGACAAGGGAAGAGTGCAAGGACTGTAAGAGCCTTGATTGACTCAGGTGCAGCCATTAGTGCGGTTAAATTGTCTTACTATCAAGAGTTGACATTAACTGTCAATCCTATTGAAGCATATCTCATAGGATTGGGAGGTGTGGAAACCCCTTGCATGGGCGAGGTGGAACTTCCCATCTACATTCAAGACGAAGTAATGACAGTCAAGGTACTAGTGTGTCAAGATGAGGACCTCACTGAGCCTCTTGTCTTGGGTCAGGACTGGATTTATGATCATGCAGTCAACCTAAACCTAAGAAGTGGACTTCTTCAGGTATGGGTAAATCATAGTCGAATTACAGTTGAACTGCAAAAGGAGGCACTCAAGGAACTAGGTAAGGCACGAACTCCTGGTCCTTCCAGGAGCGCACATGAAGTTGACAATGCTATTCTTGTCCAAAATTGTATGATGCAGAAAGAGGATTGTCTCAACAATGGAGTCAAGGATAAGAAGGCACTCCCGTCTGTCCCAAAGGCCAGAGGGATGCAACAACCAAAGGCAGATCAAATACAGAAGGAGCAGAGTACCACCTATACAGGAGGCCAAAAAAAGAAGGAAAGCGGATTGTTTCAACCGTCGAAACCAGTATGGATGCGGAAAGGCGAACACCCTATTGCGACCAGGCCAACCCCACGGCCAAAACCTCTTATTAGTAATCAGCAACACGACACTAATAAGAGGTCTTTCATAAATTCTTCTGTGAAATTCAAGTCTATTTGGGTACCCAAGAAGTCAATGAAGGCCAGCCCACAATCACGACAAAACTGGGTGCCTAAGGCTTGCTTGCGGGCTCAAATAGCTACACTGAGGCCACACTCGGTACAGCATGTTTCACTCACTCGAACATCTGATGCCCAGTCTTACACATCACGCACAGACACATATTCTTCCATGAGCACAAGTAGAATCACTCGTAAATGGGTCCCTAAGAGGTCTCATTTCCAAGTAGATACTTCTATCAAACCTTCCAGAGTCTCCACAAAACCAAGATCCAAACCCATCCATGGTGTTTGGCAACCTAAAACTTGTAATAAACCCCCGGACCCAAGTTGTAAATCCATGCGACCTACTAACTACGTCACTCTCACACTACATCATTCCACCTAGCTCTTAGGTCTAACCAATCCCTAACTACACACACAAGTACCGAGCACTTACTAACCACCTAATCTCACCCGAACCCCATGTTAATGTTGTAACGGGGACAAAAAAAAAACGGTTCTATCTTGTCCTTTACAATGTTAACACCTGTTTCTATATTCTCACAGAATCACGAGGCAAGAAGTAACATGGCAGATACGACAGGAACTAGCTCTCAGGCAGGCACCAGCCCCCAAGTCGTGGACATTGAAAGTCTCCCAGTTGAGGAGGAATTGAAGGAACGCCTAGCGGCATTGAGGGCATTACACGCCATACCGGTTCAGAATCCTCCACAAGGGCACACTATGCCAGTCAGTAAAAACTCTCATTGGTTCAGTGATGTGGCAGGACCCCTAGGTGAAGGCACTTATATGTGGGAGGCCGAGATAGAATTCAATGGGCGTTGGGGCAGGTATCACTTTTTCACCAGGGAATTTGAGAGACTGCAGAATAATGAAGGATTGAAACCTATATGGAAGAAGGCAGGACTCTACGAGTACTTCAAATTCCAATTGCCAAAGCCGGATTTTCTAAGATGCTCTTATTTGATTAGCACCCTTACTCCGAGCAAAGACAAAAAGGGATACAACTCCTTTGTCCTCCCATCTCTCACAAGGGGCAATGAGCTCAAGCGTTTCAGATTGACTATCAACTTGGTAAGGGAAGCTCTGGACATGAAAGGTATGCACATTCCTACGGAGAAAGAGACTATGGTCCCCGACAATATGAAGAATAGGAATCTGACAAAGTTAAAAGACATGGTGGCAATGACGCCTACAATTGCCATTCACTTGCGAATGGTCATGCAGCATTTTGCATTTCCCGCTCAAGAGAGGTTCACAATGCCACCTAAGAAGATCTGGTTTAGTCTATACTTGGCAGATGCCTTTGATCTGACAATCAATATGCCCCACTAGATTATCGACCAAATCCACTTGGCTCATCAAAGGTGGTATAAGAAACAAAAATCTGTACTGTATGGATGCTGTGCTCTTACCAGGATCGTGTATAGATGTCTCGCGTATGATGTACCAGTGCAGAGGGCACTCATTTTGACCAGGGTGCAGGAGTTTCAACGCAGACTGTCAGCTGCAGGGCCTCCCTCAAAGAAGATGAGAGGTGCTGTCCAGATGCCTTGTGCACAAGCCCGCGGTGCAACCCTAACACCTGAAACAACTCCAAGGCTTCCCAGACGAGTGCAACCATTTACTATCAGGTTACCCAGGCACAGCACAGATGGCCCTAATCTTGTGTTTCCACCTGTACCTACTGATCTGGAATTTCCTCACGGATTCACTTTGGAAGATCTAACGGATGAAGAAGTTGCCAGAATCATTGAAGCTGTTAATGCGGAAGTCGAAGCAGACCAGGGTAGTGGACAACAAACTGCTACAGAATAACCCCAGCCAAGACAACCAGAAGTGGTGGAAGTGGAGGATGAAGAAGAAGAAGAACAAGAGGATGAACAGGAAGGATTTTCTGATGAGGAGGCGCATGACTATGAGCAAGAAGTTATACAGGAGCTAGAGGGTGCCCCAACATATACAAAGGAGTTGAAAAAGCTCTATGATACCATCAACAGGGTCCAACAACAACATAAGTTATCCCTTGCAGCAGGAAAGGCTATCATGCACCAAATCCTTGAGGAGGAAGGAGTCGAAGAACAATATCGTGCCACACTGGATATGATCTCTGATGCTTTAGGAGTACCTGAGACAGTGCATAGTGCCCTGGCACAATCACGCAGAACGGAAAGAAGATACGGAAGATGTCCCTCACGAGCAGGGAAACAGATGAATGTCTTAGTATCCGAAACACAAGGGATAGCCACGACCACGGGCACAACACACACTGTGCACGATACTGAAGAGACCCATGTGTCCAGTGCACCCCCATCACCCCCCTTGCCACCCCCGCCTCCCACTCCACCACATTCACCTCCCATTACCAATGTAACAACCACCGTCACCGCCTCCGAGTCCACTGCCATGACTGAAGCACAACCCGCCAATCAACCCACACACCCTCTCAACACCTCCATTGTATACACCTCCACTAACACTGTAATCCTAACAGCAGCTACTGACATCCCCATTCCCCCACTCACACTTCCGGGCAGTTCATATTCACAACTGCACACACCACTGTACACATTCACCACAATCACTGCACCCACAATTCCACTATTCACAATCACTCCCACTACTGCGTCCACCGTGGATTTTATGGACATATCACCCTCCACCGCACCTCCCCCTCCCCCCATACGGCCACAATCTCCCATTCCCCCACCACCCACTTCACCATTTTCCAGCACCGCATTCACACTTCCCTTCCCCTTTCCCTTTCCTTCTGCATTTAACACCCTTCCTGCATCCACCCCCATTAATAATGTATTTAATAACATGTATCAGTGCATGTCTCAGTTACAGCAACACTATCAGCACCTCGATGCTCAGCATACAAGTTTGTTCAGGAGTCATGAAACATTACAAGGAAGATTCATGGACTTAGAGAAAGAAAAGAGGCTCTTACAACAGCAGTTTAGTGCATTGCAAGAACAACATGAGCAATTAGTGGCAAATCCACTGCAATCAGATGCAGAAGAAAGACAACGAATGGATGATCTGCTACACTCCAAAATCACAGAGAACCTCAAGCTCCGCCGCAACATGGCTCTATTACGGAAGCATATGTCTACAGCCCTGGAAGAAAATAGACGGCTTCAGACACAAAACGAAGAGAACTTGGCTGTAGCCATGGAAGGTTCCCCACAAGAAATTGACCTGGAGAAGTTCAAGGCCATTCCCTCGGACAATATGCAAATCATATTGGAAACCCATGCTGATCTCCTCGAAGCCCATGCAGCCTTAGAAAAAGAAAGAGACGAACTACTAAGGCAAGTGGCAGCTCAACCAGAACCACCAAAAGAAGTCCCAACCACCGCTCACCCAACTGACGAAGTAGCAGCGCTCAAAGCACAACTCGAAGAATTACAAAAGAAAGTCCTTGAATATGAACGCCAACCCTCCCCCTTGGTGGAACCAGAACCTGAAGACCTAGTACCCATTGAAGTAGAGGAATCTTTTGAGGACCCGTATGTTCCGATGCCAACACCTGGAGGCAAGCAAACAGCAGAGGGCATGGACACCATTGAGATCGAGGCTCCTGAATGGATGCAGAGGTTAGAGAAAGTGGCCACAACCCATGATGACAGGGTAGCAGTTCAAATAGCATCCATGTCACGATTGGAAGAGGTAGTCATAAAATCCGATTACTTTAGAAACCTCTCCCATCATAGGTGGATCGGCACATCCGACGACTTGTATGTTCCATTTTGTGTCTTAATGGCGGATTATAATGCTGAGATCAAGCACCACACCTCAAGGGAACCAACCTCTGCCACACAGTCACACCAGACGACATCCCAGCAAGTGCCAAGCAGGGAAATATTCACCAACCAACCTAGAGAATTCGGCTACTTGAAACCTACCCGGAAATGAATCGCACATGGAATAACATGCCCCTGTATATCAAGTTCAATCCCTGCTACTGCCCTGTATTTCGAAGAAGGTCGTGGCCGGAATATACAAAAATGGTGCTGACAACGAGAGGATGTGAGAAATGGCTCAATTATGTCTACTTAGCGCCACCCAAAGGCCAACCTACTGTAGGATACATGATCTCGACTATTCGGCATTGGGGTGTCAGGTTCAAAAACGTACCAGATGTCATGACCCAAATGTGCCTTAAAATTTTTGAACTCATGATAGTCACCTTCAGGACCTTCATTAAGGAACCTCATCTCTCTTCGCTCGGATTCAATGAAGGCAATCAGGATCTTGTTTATGACATGAGCACAACGCCCTCTATTAATGTTGTTTATGCATGGCATGCCCGCATAAAGTACCTACCGGCCTGCTTCAAACAGACATTTGAAGAGATGTTTGTCACAGGGTTCTGGGAATATCACTCAGAGATCTTCATTCCCAGGCCCTCACATTTATTACAATTGTTTGCAGTGGAACAAGCTCTCCATTCAGAAAAGTTACGTATGCCACATCCAGAGGTTCCCGGGCCGGTAGATTGGGATGCTCTACTCACAGACTTGGCCAAAGGATTGAGGATTGCCGAACATCACTTAGCGCAAGACGTTGTCGAATACTACGTCCAACGACCCTCCCAACAAGGGTCTGTCAGGGACGACAGACGCGAGAGAGGGGGGGGTGTTAGCAGCAGACAAGGAACTGAAGGACTGACAAGGCATGGCAGTCAGAGAAGAGAGTCAGAGGGGAGAGAAGGCACAAGCAGACAAGGGAGTCAACGACGATCTGGCAAGTAGGCCAATAATTTTCTTCATGAAGAAGCAAGTACGAGCATTCACGCAGATCTAGCACTAAGGCAACCCTTTAATTTTTCAAAACCCTTACACCAATTAAAAGTGATTCTCATCACTAACAACCCCTGTAAATACCATGTTCACCTTTTTGTAGCTCCATTTTGTGCAAGCCGAGGAGTCCTCGAGCTTGAGGAGCCTTAGAAGTAGTTGCTTACCAATTTTCGTATTTTTTAGATCTCGTTTGAGCCCTCAAATAAGCCCTGGAACCTAATTTTTAACTAGGCCGGACACTAGGTCTGGACAGGGCCAAAGCTAGACAAAAACTATAAATAGAGCTAGAGAGCTCATTTTTGGGGTAAGCTTGTAATAGATTTCAACTTGTAAGAGCTTTTTGAAAGTAATCTAAGAACTCCATTGCTTCTCACTCTTTGTCTTGCCGTGTGTGCGCGTGTGTGTGTATGTGTGTGCATGTTTGTGTGCTTCTCACTCACGCACTTGTGCCTTCACTTGCTCGGGGTCTTCATACCATCCTCACGTCTTCCCGGATTGACATTAAAGGTGCTACTCATCACTGAGCTACATATGGGCCTATAGAGTGGCATATAAAACTGCATTAGGAACCACATCATTCAATCTAGTATATGGACAAAATGCAGTTCTGCCCTTAGAATTCCTTATTCCAACACTGAAGGTGGGTAGTCAATACAATTGGACCAGACATTAATTGTCTGAGAGAGTGGTAGAATTGGAAAAACTGGGAGCTTCTAGACTCCAAGCAATCATGAGCATCTATGTAGACAAGAAAAGACAAAAAGCTTATCATGATGTTCATATTAAAGAAAAAGATCTACAAGAAGGAGATCTAGTTCTGGCATATACAATAAAGGAACATCAGAAGAAATTTCAGAAAAAAGGACATGGGCCTTATATTATACATCAGATCAGTAACAGTGGATCTATCCAACTAGCTAACATAGATGGAGAAATCATGCCAAACTTCATAAGTGGATGCAGAGTTAAAAGGTATGACTTTCCATTAACCGCTTCTGAATGGAGAAGATTACACCAAACTCAAAATAGGAAAAAGGAAGAGGAAAACATAGGAAAGAGGCTCAACAGGAGGCAAAGGAAAGGATAAGAAAAACCAAAAACCTTAGAGAAGTCCTTCTGTGTGAAACACCTTAAAAAAAAAAAGAACATTTGCCTGTGATAACTATGGATTGTCAAGATGAAAAAATCAGGGTTTTAATAGATTCAGGTGCATAAGTGAATTTGATTAGTTCAGCTTTGTTGAATAAATTTAACCTAAAAAGGACTAAAAGCAAAACCTTTATCAAAACTTTGGAAGGACAAATGATACAAAGCATGTCTTCACCTTCTCTTAAAGTTAAGTTCAATACGGAATATATGAAAATAGATTGTGAAGAATGGCCAAATCACTTGATGACTGAAAAATTGATTTTGGGACAACCATGGTTAAGGCAAGGTAGAGTAATACTGGATTTTGAAAAAATGAAGCTCAAATTAACAGTAAATGACAAAAGGTTTTTAATATTCTTCTGGAGTACTGAAAAACAGGAAGATCAACAAGAGCTTCATGATTTAGAGCTGGAAGGATTTACTTTCTCATTAAAAGACACACAAACATTATCAATACAATTATTAAAGGATCAAGCTTCATTTAATCAAAACCAGCAACAAATTGAAGAAGCAAAAGAGGGTGAAGAGATAGAAGCAAGGTGGCAATTAGGGTATAATCAGAAGTATCAGGACATCAAAACAAGAAGGATGTGGAAACAAAGTACACACAAGGCCTGTTCATCAAAACAAATTCCCAGAACAAAATGGATATGGAAGCCAAAAAATTTCAACCACAGCTCATCAAATGAAGACGGGTGTATTCCCAGAATAGGATCAGCAAAGATTAAGTATTATTGGGTAAAAAGATGAGAGCTGATTCATTGGAAAAGGACATGAGTATCTGAGATGCAGTTAGGATCTTGGATAAAGAAAATTAGAGTGCTACATAGAAGAAATTTTGACATATTTAAAAAAAAAAAGAGAAAAGAAAAAAAAATGACAAATTGTTCTACCTTATCCTTTTTTTGAGAAAAGAAATAGGAGGGGAAGAAAGGAAGTGGAAAGGAAGTTGGAAAAATTATTTAAAAAGAAAAAAGAAAAAAAAGAGAGAAGAGAAAAAAGAGAAAAAAGAGAGAAAAATTACCCATTTCATTTTTTTTCTTATGAAAAAAAAGAGAAAAAGAGAAGAGAAAACTATCCATTTTTCCTTTTATTAGATATATAGCACAAAGCAAGATATAGGTAGAAGGGTAGCAGGTTTCTATTTATTATTTTTTATGTTTATTTTTTACTTTTTATGATTTTTTATTTTTTATTCATTTTCTTTTTAAATATCTTCTTCCTGGATAGAAGTTGTCAGAAGAGAAGAGAGCACTAGACATCTTGCTATACATGTAATGATCACTTTAATTGAGTCTTTTAAAGGAAGTCAGGACTTAACTGAGATTTTATTTTCATTCTTCTTTCATTCCATTTCAAAACAAATGTCATTTTCTATTTTTCTTATGACTCATGTGGGTGGAGTTTTTTCTTTTTTGTGTGATGCTATATTTTCTCCAGAATGATGAATTCGAAGGAACTACCAATCCATGAGTTCAAAGCAGACTTAGTCACTCTGTCTAGAGGACATTGGTTCTTAGACAATGAAGCAACAACGGAGACAGTAGAATTAGAATCTGATGAAGAGCAGGAGATTCCAGAAGCAGAAAAGATAGTCAAGGAACTCAAGGAAACTCTAGGTATTATTGGCCAACACATATTTACAGTGGGAGTTGGAGGTTACAAGTACACTATGCTGTGTCAGGAGTTTTACAAATTCTAGAAAAGTGCAGACAACTACAAAAGGTGGAAAGCAGTGGGATTACACAAGTTGCTGGATGAACCTATATTTTTCATAGACTTTGAAAGAGTGGCACAGGTAATGAACAGCTTGTTGGAAGTTGGGAAGGGCAATGAGGCATATTTCCAGTGTAAAGTCAAGGACAAAGAAAACCAGGAGGTGAATATCACTATAAAAGTAGAGCATATCAAGGCAGCCCTTCAGTTTTATCCAATGGGAACTAAGTTGGATAACAGCTTTGTTAAGAAGAATAAAGAAACATATACAGGATATTCTAAATTTCTTGATTTCAAAGGAAGAGATATTGAGGAATATGCCATCAAAATGTTTTTGCAATATTTCTGTTTCCCAAAACTGCCAAGATACACCATGCCACACAAACCACTGACACTGATTATGTTCAACAGTAAGGATAGAACTAAGCCCTTTGGAGTGATGGATGTAACACCATATATACATGAGCAATTGAAGGAAGCAGCTAAACACTGGGAAGAAGAAGTATATGAATGGAGCTCAATTTTTAACAAGGATTATATATCATGTTCTAGGGACGGAGGATCAATTACAATTGGCTCCAGCAGCCCAATATTTCAGAAATTTGATGGCAAGAATCAAAAGTCCTTCAAGGAAGATATCTGTAAGAGAATCAGAAGGTCAATCAAGTATGAGGGGAGCAAAAAGGAAAAGAAAAGGAATTTTAGAAGAAGTTGTTCCTATAAAGAAAAGGAGATTGGATCCAAGAAAAGTTGAATTGGAGCAGGTAGAAGCAACTAAGGAGGAGCATGAAGCTGCTCAGAAGCAAGTGCAATCTTCAAATGATCCTCATCCACCTCAGACAAGCAAAGAGCAGTTGTATACCTACTTGACTCAAGGTAATAATAAAAGGGCAGTATATGAAGCCCAATATCAAAAGATGTTGGAGGATTACTCTTGCAAAGCAACAAATTGGATTCAAGAGGAAGTAGAACATTATGAAGAGCTGCATGATCAGATGATGGCAGCTGAGATAGAGGAAGTGTTTGTAAAAAAAGAAGTAGAATTGTTAGCATATTTCAAAGAGCTACAAGGACCTCCTGAAACAAGAACTACAGTTGTAGTGAAGAAAAAGGTCCAGAAGAAACCTGTACAGAAGAGGAAGTTAACCAAGAAAAGTAAAGGAAAATCAGTAGCAGAACCTGTACAAAGAATGGAGACAGAGGTAGTGATAGTAGAAGAAAGGAACCAGAAGGAATCTACTGTTGTAGAAGAGTCGAAACTAGAAAAATCTGGAATAGCGGGCTCTTCACAATTTTCTTCAGACTCTGAAAGTGATATTGAAAATTTTTTGCTGAAAAGTTTGAATTTATCAGTACCTAGTACACCCAATGTGATAACACAGGTCACTGAAAAAAATAAAACACCAGAAGACTTGAGTAAGAAGCCCCAAGGGTAGCAAGACCAAGAAGAAGGAATAAAACAGGTTAGTCTTGAAGAAGAGAGAAGATTACTAAAAGGAAAAGCAGTGATGATAGAAGAGGAGAGTGAAGTAAGAAAGGAATTCAGCTATGGGTTAGTGGATTCAAGATTAAAGTCAATATGGACAATACCTTCACAACAAATCAATTTCAAATTGGATGAAGGAAAAGTAGAAGAAGAAAAGGGAGTTTAGTTATGCAGTCCAGCTAATAAACAAAAAGATACAGCTCAAATCAAGGAAACAGAAGAGGTTTTTTGTAGAAAAAGAGAATGCTCAAGAAGTAGAAGAGGGAATTACAGAGAAAGAGATCAACCAAAGCATAAAAGACATCCTGTATGACTTGAATCATAATGAAGAATTCACAATTACAGAAGATCAAAGACAAGAGGAAGGCCTGGATCTCATGGATATAGATGAGCAAGAAGAATGACAGAAAGAGCAGATAAGTAATGATCAGATAAAGATTACTGAGGAAACTGATTCAGCCATAATTTGGGAAGAGGAAGTACAAGTAAAGGAAAGACATATCTTTGAAGAAGAACAACAAGTAATGGAGAATAAGAAGGCAGAAGAAACAAAGACAACTACAGGTATATCAGAACAAAGGAATAAGGATGATCAGATATTGGAATATGAGGAAGATGTTGCAGACCAAGAAAAGATGGAAGCAGATAAGAGCCATGAAGAACAAAAGACCCAGGTCATAGAGTATGAGGAAGAAGATGAAGAAGATAAGGAGAGTAAAGAAAACAAGCAGATAGAAGTTAAACAAATGGAAATAGAAGTTGGGTTGGAAAGGATACCTAAAAATATAAGATCTGCTTGCAAGATCATTATGAGCAACATCGAGCAATTCATACCAGCAAGTAGAAACATGATTATATCAGGTATGGTAGCAGAATCTGAATTTGAAAAAGGCAGTAGTATCATTAAGGAGCACAAAAAAGAGAAAGAACAATTGGGAGAACAATTGAGGATCGTAAAGGAGAAAAATGAGGAATTAACACATAGGATAATTTCTTTGGAGGAATTAGAGGTACAACAACAAAATGAAATCCAATATCTTGAAGAGAAGTGTGCAAAACAGACAGAGCATAATAGTAAGATGGAGATGGAGCTGAAGAAAATAGAAGGGAGATACAGAACCTTACAAAGTTCTTATCAAATCATGGTCAAAGCAAATGAGGAAATAAACAAATTATTAATGGAAGAAGGCCACTTGAAGGAAGAAAGCAAGACTGTTAAGGTGACACAGGAGGAGAAGGAAGATTTGCACAAGGAAATCGTGAGATTGCAAACAGAGCTGAAAGAAGCCAAGGAGTTGGAAAAACAAGCTAGTATACATGCTGCTACCTCAATGAGGGGTTACAACAAATTACATATGGATATAGAAAAAGAAAGAAGTGATTGGCAGTCAAGTATAGAAAAGGAAAGAAGTGAATGGATAGCAGAAAGGGAGATATGGGCATCTCAAAATAGAAGTTTAATGATAACAATAGAAGAGCTACAGAAAAAGCTGGAAAAACCACAAACTCAGGTAGAAGATCAGATGGAGACTACACATACAGAAGATTATGAAGTAGGAAATGATGACAGAACTCAACATGGCAGTAAACTAGAAAATAAAGCACCGGAAGAAGAGTATTCAGAGGAGTTTGTCCAGAAACTTCTCACAGACAGAGAATCCAGAATGGATTTCATTAGAAAAATGCATGATGAATACGAGGAACAGATTGTTACATTTGCTTTAAATAAAGGGATAAATCCTGATCAACATCATTGGGCCGCAGATGGATTAGGCATACCTTTGTGCATGATCATGGAAAGTATTAAAAATTATCAGTTGGCAAGGGTGGGATTACCTCCAAACAAGTATCTAGAATATGAGGAAGATATCAATGTGACCAAGGAGCTATTTGAAAAAGCTAATCCAAAATGGAGAAATAGATGGTTGGATGCTAATAAAGAGTGCAGAAAAATATGGAAGGAAGCACCTATTCAGCTGAAGATTAACCCAGCATACTGCCCAGTAGCAAGGAGAAGAGAGTGGACAATTTTTTGGGAAAGAAGGAAAGAAGGACAAATTCCATCCAAATGGTTGAATTTTCCAAAGATAGCAGGTCCGAAGGCAGGAACATGGCCCACAATGAAGTATATGGTGGACACAACTGAATCTGTCATAGCCACATACAAGGATGTTAATGACCCAGCATGTATTTTACTAATCAGAGGAATGAGACTCATCTTGGCATGTATAGATACTTATACAGATACAGATGTAAGAATTCTAAATTACATTGGCTTGAATTCTCCTACTGATGCTTTAATATTTTATCTCAGTGAAACACCTGATAGGATATGTTTGATGGCATATTATAGCAGAATAATATTTTTGGGCAGCCATTATCTCCAGATTTTTGAAGATGCATTTGATTATGGGTTCTTTGAAAGGGAATCAGAAATATTTGGAAATTTGTCAATTGTAACAAAATCTCGACTCACTGCCTATGAAGCTGCTTACACACAGTACCTGAAAAAAGATGTAATTGATAAACCAGAGGCTGTTGTGCAGTGGAGGAAAGCACTATTTGAGATGGTAAACAATTTGAATATTACAGAAAGAAAGAGCCATGACCTACTGTCACAGGTTTATCAAAGAAAGAAGAAGTGAAGAAAGCATTCAGGATATTTGAGCAAGTATGTCTTTTGTCAGGAGCCAAAAGGTCTAGGAGGGGAAGAATGTTAGAAGAAGTATTTTTTGAAGTATTTTTGATGGAAAATAATTGTAAAATGTCAAAAACTTGTAAAAATAGCATATTTTTAGATCAGAAGAGGAAAGGACCAAAATTCAAGTGTGAAAAGGGACACTTGAAAATGTATAAAAGACAATTTCCTCTATTTTGAGAGGGTTGGTTATTTGTATTACATGCTATCCAAGCAAAGAGAGAGAGTTTCCTGCATAAAATCGTGTTTCTTCCTTTTATGTGATTTCTTTGATTTGTTGATTCTATTCTATGTGTATCCATGGAGATTTACAAGCTTCTATTGTGTATTTCTGATGAATGTGTATGAAGAGAGTTGATTCCTGATGTATTGAGTGAGAAATTGATGAAGAATGGTGCTGTAGATGAAAATCGTCTGTTTTCACAGAATCACGATTGTCTCGTCTGAAGGTTATAGGTATCACTTTTGAGTTTTGACTTTATGATTGTATTCTGCTGAGAAAATAACATGTTGTAGACACCAAGATTATTGAAAATGATGGAGTATTGCTCAAGATAATCCAAACCCTAGAAATTCCTCTTCATCTTCATTATTCTCAGAAATCTAGCCAGTTTTCTCTTATTTCTTGGATTCTATCATCTAGAAGGGGTTGTGGTCTCTTGTATACTTCCAGAATTGACAAAAATAAGATGTATTGTTGATTCTTTATGCTAAATGATTGGAGAGGACAACTCCAAAGGTTAACAACAAACATATACCTATCATACATGGAGACAATATGAGCTCGTTGTATCTTGCAGCAAATCCAATATTTCATGCAAGAACAAAACACATAGAGATTCAATATCATTTCCTGAGGGAAAAGGTAATGGAGAAGGAGATTGAATTGGTATTCACTCCTACAAAAGATCAGATTGCAGATATTCTGACAAAGAGCTTAGATGGAGTAAAGACAAGCAGATTCAAAGAAATGGCAGGTATAAAAGAAAAGAAGGATATATGAAGACCTGAAGATGCAAATTAGTGATTGAGGGGGAGCTGTTGGAGATTCACTCACTAATTGTGCATAATGACATAAAGACAAAGAAAAGCAGAAACAAAGTATTCAAAAAATCAAAGCCTTAGTGAAGGGACAAATTCACGACTGTAATATACAGTGTGGAAACTTCCAGAATTAGAGTTTTGTTGAAACCGGATTAAAATTGTATATAAGAAAGAGCATAGAACCGGAATAGGAGAGCAAGAAAAGAGAGAGTGCAGAAGTGCGCATATGAGAGAAAAATAGCATAGAGTAGAAGACGCCAGAGATCGCGTATGTAGAGATGAATAACAAAACCTGAAATGTCGGGCATTCATCTGAGAGAGATGGTAAGGAACAACTACTCAGAGAAGGAGAGTTTTCCATAGCTATGAGCAAAGTGAGGCCAAGCTATATTTTGTACACATCCTCTCTAATAGAAAACACATGTTCATGTGGAAGTTTGAGTGCATTCTTCGTATGTGAAGAAATCTGAGAGATTTCATGTTACTGTGAAACGTTAGTTAGCAGTTACAGTTTTCTTAGTAAATGTTTTTTCGGTACTTCTATGAGTTAGATCTCAAAGTACAATGTAAAGTTTTGTATGAGAGATAGCTTATCTTGTAGCTAGACGTCTCAACTATAAGTTGATCAAAGATTTCGGTGAAATGGACATGTACATATAGTACAAAGTCTGACCGGAAAGAAGCATCCAGAACTGATGAAGTTTTTCTTAAACTTCAAATAGAGTTCATTTAGTGAAGGAAGTTCACGTATCATTTCCTTACTTCATGTATACACATTTGAAGTAATTACAAACAGAATTGCAGTTGATTCCGGTGATATTCCAGTAAGATTCCGGTGACAGTCTGGTGAAGTTCCAGTGGAATTTTGGTGAGTTCAAAACACAGTTTTGGCAAAGTTAAGTGACGCAAAGATTGTTTAACTGTAAACAAACGCAGTAGTGTTTAGTCTGAAGTAAATCAGTTCAGAACTGAAGCTTGAAGGAAACGAGAAGATTTCTGTAAAGTGATTTTTCGATGTTCACTAAATACAGTCATAAGTTTTCAGTTTTAGAAAGTTTTCTAAGCTACTGATGATTATAGAGGTGTTCTAACATCACTCTAGATTAGTTTCTGTGGTGTAAGCAAATTCTGCAATAAGCGCTGCACCAACAACTGAGTCAAAATGCAGCCCTTGCCAATGATTTTTATTTGCAAGAGGCATTTTTGCAGACCCAGGCTGAAGTTTTGATGAGTCAAGTAATTGCAACCAGTTCAGTTCGAACTGATGCACAACTGGTAGAGCCGGAGACACTCAAATTGATGTTAGCTTCTTTAAAACAGAAGATTTCTAGAACCTTCAAATTAGCTAGAACCATGTATATCCAAGGCATCGTAGACGAGCCTTGATTTTGTTTGCATTGCGGGGTTAAGTCCACCGTGCGTGCCAATGTAAGGCATTATGTAATTTATATTTTCCTATACCGCACGTACCGAAAGGTCATACCGAAGTGTTGTAACCTTTTTACCAATTAATGAAAAGGCATTTCGGTGGTTCTCCGGTAGCGAGGAGACGGGATCGCCAGACTGTCTGTCTGGACGATTTGCGGCCTATGGAGACACCGTAGTGTAGCGTTCTTAAATTCTGAGTACTGTAACTCTTACTTTGTTAAGTTACATTAATTTGTGATTAACACAGTAATGTTATGTTATCGATAACAAGTATGTGCGACGATAATTACTAATTCCTGCATTTCCTACTGTGAAAAAGCTTAAACAAAGTATAAACAGTAAACCTGTATAGAGAATTCGATACTAGGTAATAACGTACTGCTTACTTGATGAGTTAAATGGGAAAAATAAGATACAGGGCCTCTGATTTATCAGACCCCTACCATCCCCAAGAACCCGAAAAGAACTTAAAAGTTTCTGTGACGGAAAGTGCCCTTTTAACACTACTCAGGCCGATACCAACTCTAGGCGATACACGATACTGGATTGAGGACGATACGATACCTTCTGGTTTCCTCGATACATGATATCGGTATGGGAGATACCAACCCAAGGCGATACACGATACCACCGAGGGTGATACCTGATACGCAATGATACGATATTGTTATATACGATACGATACTATAAAGGGTCACGATAGGATACCACTAAATTCAACAATACATGATACTGCTCCTCCTGACGATACAATACTTGCCTGTTGATGATACATGATACTACCTATTCTCATGATACGATACCTCTGTGGATCATGATATGATACCTCTAGACCAATGATATGTGATACTTCTTGTCCTTGATACGATACCACAAGACTAAAAGATACAATACCACTCAGATCTGCAATCCACGATAGCTCAACTTGGCAATACATGATACCTTCATGGTATCATGATACCTCAAGCAGGCACCCACGATATGATACCTAGCAAGTAACATGATACTAGGGAATTTTGGTATCACGATACCAAAACTCGATTGATCCTAGTACTATAGCCAAATGTAGTCTAAAATTTAAAAATGTTTAGTGCAAATTGTTTCCCCCTCACTCCTCTTCACTCTTGACACCTGTAGTGTTGAAAATCAAGTCTCAATCATGCAAAAAGGCTCAATCACAAGTTCTGCAAGTGGAACAATAAAAAAAGAGGACCCAAAGTTGTGGAATAAAGTTAGAAGCTCCACCAAACTCAATCAAATTCAAATCTCATCAAATCAGCCACCAAAAGCTGCACCTACACTCATTGGTGGGTGGTTAGCTATATTGTAGAAAAAGTAAAACTCTATATAAGAATCATCCCACCTTTGTTTCTTGAGTTGTATGCATTCCACGAGTTTCCCACTTAGTTTAGTGGTCATAAACCTCGAGAAAGAAGCCCCCTTGCTTGCTTACCTCATTTTCTCATGATTTTTCTCCTCTCTATCTAGAGGTGTAGTTAGGCTTTTCCAAATCTGATTGTACTAGATTGCAAAACATTGTTTGCTCTCTCATTGTACTCATTTTCATTGCTTTCAAGCTTCATTTGCTCTCTCATATTGTGCCCTAAAGTTTGCCAAAGTTTCAAGTTATTTGGCTGATTGAGTTGTGAGAAATTGCCAACTTTGTGAAGGTATATCTCTCCACATAGACAGAGTGTTGCAAACAAGTAGCTTGTTTTGCAGAGGGTGGTTCTACCAAATGGAATATCCATTTGGAATGATTTAAAGCTTTTTGGGGAGCTCTTATAGTCTACTACAAGTCTTCCAAATTTCATTTTATTTCTCTATACTAGTGCAGAGAAAAGTTTAGAACAGTGAGCATATATCACTGCTTGTGGACCTAGTGGAGGGCAACCATCTTCCATTTTTGCATTGGGTTGTTAGAATCATCCCCCATCAGTGGTATCAGAGCCATTTTTGAGGCTTGGAGACATCAGTGGCATCATACTGAATACTTGAAGGGATCAAGACAACTCGTGGAAGCACAAGGAGGACTCATCAAAGCAAGAAGACATCAAAATGGGGCTACATCGATCGAGATCTCAACTAGTCGAAGGTTAGCGAGGGAGAAGCTATCAAAAGGTAATATCCACACCTCCTAAAAGGGTGGAAAGCATTCACCACATCAGTTTATGTGAGGGATTCTGTACCAAAATTTGATCAATTAGTCACATTGATGGTCACCGAGGAGATGAACCAAGGAGGTTCACAATCAAAGGGCAACCAAGCCCAAGTTTTCTATGCAGGTAGAGGCAAAGACAAAAGAGGTGGAAAAAACTCCCAAGGCAGAGGGAGAGGAAGGTAAAGCTCAAGCTCAAGCAACCAAGAAGGCTCCAACCAAAGCTATGGATCAAGAGGAAGAGGAAGGAGTAGAGGAAGAGGAGGAAGATCACATGGAAGAGAAGCATCCAATGGAGAATGCTACAATTGTGGAAAACTGGGCCATTATGCAAGAGATTGTTGGTCCAAAGGAGGAGGCAATCAAGGATACAAAAGGAACCAAGGTAATTATGCTAGTACTTCAATAGATTCAGAAAATGAGAACTTGCTTATGATGTATGGTTCAAGTGAAAGATTCAATTCCCATTTACATGGTACATTAATAGTGGTTGTAGCAACCATATGAGTTGCAATAAAGATGTTTTCTTTAATTTACATTCATCCATCACTCGACGACATGTAGAGACAGGGGATGAAACTGAGCACAAGATTACACATGTGGGATATGTTTCATTGAATGGATCTCAAAGCTCCAAGGTGTTGAAGGATGTGTTGCATGTGCCAACCATCACAAAGAACTTGGTTTCGATAGATCAAATGGTTGAAAGAGGTTATGAGGTGAAGTTCAATGAGAAAGGATGTTTTTTTAAAGACCCCATACAGGACTACAAGCTCATAGCAAAAGGAAAGAATCAAGCAAGACTCTTCACCATGGAGGTAAAGCGATCAACCCCTCACACTGTCTACTTGTCAATGGGAAATAAATAGATTGTAGAAATCGACTTATAGCATAAAAGAATTGGGCACATAGACTTACAAAGGATGAAGGACATGCAAAGGAAGGGCTTGGTGAGTGGTCTACATGATCTTACATCTTAGAATATGCAACATTGTGCCATGCTTGTCAATTAGGAAAACAAAGCAGATTGCCATTCAAGAAGGGAGCACATGTGAGCAATGAAGTGTTGAATCTCATACACACAAATGTATGGGGACCTACAAGGGGGCCATCCATTGGAGGTAATAGATATTTTTTCACATTTATAAATGATCATTCAAGGTTTTTTTGGATGTATTGCATGAAGTCAAATTCAAAGGTGTTTTACCACTTCAAGAGGTTCAAAAACCTAGTGGAGAAGGAAACAGGGAAGTACATAAAGACTCTCAGATCGGATGGAGGGGGAGAGTATTTTCCAAATGAATATTCCGATTTTCTACATGAACATGGCATAAAAAGGCAATTCACTTGCAGGTATACACCTCAACAAAATGGGGTGGCAGAAAGGAAGAATAGATACATAGCAGAAGTGGCTAGATCTTTGTTAAATGAAATGAATGTTCCTAACTCTTATTGGGCTGATGCAACAAACACAGCCATATACATTATGAATAGGTGTCCAACCTCACGATTACATGGAGTTACACCTTACAAAGCTTGGTGTGTTAAGAAACCCAACCTTTCACATCTCAAAATATTTGGTTGTGTGTCTTATGTTCACATACCTCAAGAATTGAGACACAAGTTAGACCCGAAGGTAGATAGGTGTACATTTCTTCGATATTCTTCAGAGAGAAAGGGTTTTAGATGCTATAATCCTTGCACCAAAGAGATTAAGGTATCTAGGGATGTAATATTTGATGAGTTTTTGCCTTGGTATGGTAGCAAAGATGTGTTACATGCTGACGATGCATATGAAGTCGAGAAGAAGTTCAAAGAGCAACAACAAAGCATGGAGAGACGTGGTCCAACCACTTCAAGCACACCGTCAGTGGAGAGTACTACATCAGCTTGGCATGGAAGGACAGGGAATGAAGCTCATTCAAGTGGAGGAAGTAGCAAAGGAAAGGAAAAGGCAAATGAGGAAGACCATCGATGGGCTGCCACAGAGTGGGGAATGCGTTTTGTGTGATGCCATTTGGGCTCACCAATGCACCTGCAACATTCCAAAGGCTCATGTGTCATGTCTTCAAAGAGTTCTTGCGGAAGAGGTTAGAAGTGTATGTGGATGATTTATGTGCCCATTCCCAAGAAAGAAGATACCACATCCCTGAGCTCAGACAAATCTTCAATAAGTGTAGAGATTATCGAGTGTGTCTGAACCCAAAAAAGTGTGTGTTCATGGTGCGTCAAGGTAAAATCTTAGGTCATATTGTTTCTAAGAATGGAATCTCAATAGATGAAGATAAGGTACGAGCCATAGCGGAGCTGCCAAGGCCAAGGAATGTTAAGGAGGTACAAGCCTTTATGGGCCATTGTGGATATTACTGCAGGTTTATCCACATGTATGTGATCATAGCTAGGCCTCTTTATGCATTGTTTTCTAATTTTGAGTGGAACGAGGAATGCGAGAATTCTTTCAATGTGGGTTAATTCCAGATTGGTCATTAATTCCAGATTGGTCATTAATTCTTTCAATGTACTCCATTGGTAGAGTTTATGAGGTCGGGAAGATTACCCAAAGAAGCTAGCCTAGCAAGAAGACGAAGCATGGAGCAAGAGGCTCAAGGCTACGCCTTAGTAGGAGACAACCTATACCGAAGAGGCAAAGATGGTTACTTAAGATTGTGCATTCATGAATCAGACTATTTAAAGGTCTTAGAGACTGCACACAGTGGTGTTGCAGGTGGACATTTTGGTCCTGACCGAGTGATCAAGACCATTCTATTCTCAGGACTTTGGTGGCCCACTCTCCATATGGATGCTCATACCTATGTGAAGAAATGTGACACTTGCCAACGTGCACAATATCCTATTAGAAAAGACGAGATGCCTTTGAGGCCCATGATGGGAGGACGTGCATTCTCAAAGTGGGGAATAGACTTTGTAGGTCCTATTAACCCCCCAGCTAGAAACTCCCATGCAGAGTACATCATTGTAGCCATAGATTACCTTACCAAGTGGGTGGAAGTAAAAGCCACAACAGAGAATGATGCTCTAACAACAGCTAAGTTCTTATTTGAGAATGTGTTCACAAGATATGGACTACCAATAGAGTTAGTGAGCGATAGAGGCACACACTTCCTGAATGAAGTCATTGAAAATCTTCTCCAAGCATTCTTGGTGATACATAAGAAGTCTGCCCCCTATCATCCACAAGCTAATGGACAAGCTGAGAGCACAAACAAGATCCTATGTAATGTATTAACAAAACTGGTAAATAATAAATGCTCTGATTGGGACAAACAGCTTCATCATGCTGTGTGGGCTTATCGAGTAGCCTATAAAACAGTACTCAATGCCACCCCATTTCAGATGGTCTTTGGACAAAATGCTGTGCTACGATTAGATTTCCTAATCCCAGCATTAAAGGTAGCACAAGAGCATGAGTGGAATGGACATGAATTGTCCTCTAGGATCTTTGATCTAGAACGCTTAGGTGAGACGAGGCTGCGCGTGGCGGCAGGCATCTATGCTGCAAAGAAAAAACAAAAGGCATACTTTGATGCACACATCAAAGATAAAGGATTGAAAGAGGGGGACCTAGTGCTGGTTTATACGCTAAAGCAACATGCCGGTAAGTTGGAAAAAAGAGGATACAGACCCATGATCATTAATAGAATTTCCACTAGCGGTGCAGTTCAGTTGGCCACTTTAGAAGGAGATATCTTGCCAAACTATATTAGTGGATGTAGAGTCAAGTTATACCAAGAACCTCTTACAGAGGATATGCTTACAAGACTCAACACTGCTAAGAAGCGAAAAGAAGAGGAGTTAAGGGTGAGTGAAGAAGCACAGGTAGAGGCCAGAGAGCGTATTAGGTGGAATAAGTTAAGGTGACTAGGCCTAGATGTCAACTCAAAAGCCCCAAAATATCACATGGATATGTGCCAAAAATCAGGCATAATTACTTCTCAAGTCATTGACCGACGTCCCTTTGTGGCCATAGGATAGGACAAGGAAAGGGTGCAAGGGCTGTGAAAGAATTGATTGATTCAGGTGCAGCAAGTAGTGCAGTTAGACTATCCTACTGCCAAGACTTGCAGTTGAACATCAATCCCATAGAAGCTTATCTCATAGGATTGGGAGGTGTGGAAACCCCTTGTTTGGGCGAGGTTGAACTTCCCATGTACCTTCAAGATGTTCCAATGAAAGTCAAAGCGCTAGTGTGTCAAGATGAGAACCTTATAGAACCACTTGTCTTGGGTCAAGATTGGATCTATGACCATGCAGTTAACTTAAACCTAAGAAGTCAAATTCTTCAAGTTTGGGTACATGAACAATGCATTACCGTAGAATTAGAGAACTGCATGCTCCCAGATCATGGCACCACACACTCTCTTAGTTCTTCTAAGACTAATCATATGGAAGAAGATGTTGTAGGTGTCAAAAGCTCTATAATGCAGAAGGAGTCAATCGTGGAAGAACAGGTTTGAAGGCGGGTGGATCTTTCTTCTTCTCCAAAGAATCAAGTAGCCACAGTAGTTCCACAACACATGAAACACAACCATTCATGAGAACTGCTACATCAAATAGAAAGACACCATTCAACAAGAAAGCAGTTCCGAGCATGAAGCAGATCTAGGTACGCAAAGGAGAGCAACCACCAACCTTGCCCCCACAAATCCCATCCAGGCAAGCCAACCAGGCTAGAAGACGAAGGAAGGAGCTTGGACAAGCTCAACCACCAGGTATCCGACAAGTTTGGATGCCTAAGAAATTAGCTGAAGCTCAACACGGACAATTACAAATATGGGTACCCAAGAAGCTACTATATACACAACAACCTATGCTCTCCCATGTGAGAAAAGTCTCAACAAAGAAGCCAAAGGGAGCCAATGGTTTGAACCCAACACCAAGACCAACAGTAAACCAACTCACCTCTTCAACAAGAGTCAGAAGACAATCATCAAGGATATGGGTTTGGAAGCCAACAGCATCAGCGGCCCCTACAAGAACAACGCGCCAACCACAAGGGACACAACAGTCAAGGAACCAGCCAAGGATGAATATGTCGAAGATGCTCACTACACAGTCGCAGATCATTCTCAAATGGATCCCTGTAAGGCGGAAGGATCATTTGTCATCTCAGGATCCAATGGATACCTCCACAATAGATGGCATCAACATCCGCAAATAACATCGAAAAGCCTCGACGAGCGACAACCATGTGCTCCTTGCACAACCCAATCTTTTGCACCATTCAGGTTATGCATTTCTAGAGTATGCATTAATATAGGGCCACATTACAGGTCCGTGCATAGACACATTGGAGAGTCCCATGCACAAGAGCACATTGACATATGTCAACATTTTTTCTGATGCTAACATCTGTCTTCTTGTTTGGTGACATTGTTCCTCAAAAAAAAAAAAAAAGGAGAGGAAGCACTTGTTCCCAGGTTTGGCTCATGAAACATGAATGAGTCATGCTTGGTTAAAGGTGGAACTGTTGATTACTGGGCATTTATCAGTTTGGATAGAAGTATGTCTCGGCTAGCAGATGATATAATTGCTGCCTTACCTGGTAGAGGTCAAGAGCTTGGTATGAACATGGCATCCACAACTATGGTTTCCTCTTACTATGGTAGGAGTGAAGAGCTTGAAGGTCGGCAACTTGAAGTGATACTTAACTACTGCATGTAAGAGAGCATCCAGGGAGATATCTGCAAGGGGTAGTTCTGGTACCCTGCAAATCTTTGTATGTATACTGGATGAGAAGACTCCTGCTTATGGTGAACCAAAGTGAATATGTGAAACTAAGCTTGGTGTAGTTACCCAATGTCGTTTGTCAAGGAATATAAAGAAATTCAATTCTCAGTACTTGGCCAATGTTGCTTTGACAAGAGGAGACAGGACGAGTCACTCAAAGAATTTCATCAGTGAACCATCCACACGGACATTCATCGACAATGAAAGACTAGCTGACGGTCCATCACAAATGCAGTGAGTCCAACATGAGGAGATAAACATCGATTGATCCTTCACCATGGTAAGTAACTTTACTCTGGAAACACCATGACAGATTAGGAAACCTCTTCGTCGACATACCCTTGAGCACTTAGCTCAAGACTCCCAATTTTTGCACCATACTTCTTCCAATGCATTTTCCAAGTAAGCATGCATAGGGCTACCTTACAAGGCCATGCACAAGGCACATACTTTCCTCAACCCATGCACGAACTCACTTACCCATCAGTCATTATGGGTACTTGGCATGATTACTATGAACATCATCTTAACAAGATCTAGAGGCCATCAATGGCGACTCACAACGACACAATCATGCTGGAATCCAAGGAAGGAGCGCATACCAAGGGACAACAACTTCCAATGGCTTTTTAGTGTCAAATGAAGAATCGGACAACCAACCCTGCCACATTTGGAAGGAAGAAGGCTCTTGTTCCTACTGAACACACACTACCTCTCAAAGCACTACATGGAACAACCATTACAACAAGGGTCTGTCAGGGACGACAGACTCGAGAGGGGGGGAGTGTTGAAGCTGAAGGTCAAGGACAAAGCACAGGAGCACATCAAAGAGGTGGACACACACGTAGAAGGAGCAAGTAGGGAGCTCCAAGAAGTGTATGTCAAATTTTCAAAAGAATCCCCTACAACAATAGTGATTTTCATCACTAAAAAACATTGGAAATACCATTTTCTATTTTTGTAACTCCATTTTGTTCAAGCCAAGGAGTCCTTGAGCTTGAGGAGCATTAGAAGTATCATCCTACCAATTTTCATAATTTTTAGACTTCGTTTGAGCCCTCAAATAAGCCTTGGAACCTAATTTTTAACTAGGCCGGACACTAGGTCTGGACAGGGCCAAAACTAGTCAAAAAACTATAAAACGAGCTAGAGAGCTCATTTTTGAGGGTAGCTTGTTAGAGAATAGAGCTTTTGTAAGAGAACTCTTTTGTAATCGAAGCTTTCCATTGTTCCTCTCTTTGATCTTACCTTGTGCGCATGTGTGTGTATGTGTGTGCATGTTTGTGTGCTTTCACTCACGCACTTATGCCTTCACTTGCTCGTGGTCTTCATACCGGTTCTCATGTCTCCACGGATTGACAAGTAAAGGAGGTGGTGCTTACGCTTGAGCTACAAGTGTTGTGAAACTCGGCATGTTAACTCCTCCGAATTGGATGCCAGGAGAGAGAGGAATTCCCATGACATATGTGGTAATGGTGGAAGTGGGGGTGGTAGTGCCATGTGGTGAAGTGAGTTGTGTAGTGAGAGATGAGGGGTGTGGTGAGAGTGGTTCCGCCTTATGTTCTTCTGTTTGTGTGTTATCTCTTGGTTCTGATACATTGATGTGAATTTTCTTGCCGGATCGCATGGGGTAGGTAGGCACTCGTTTCTCAAAGCGATGAATATAAGCCATGGCTGCATGAACGGCTTCATCTAAGCCTATCGTGTCTGCGTGCAGGTTCATTGATTCAATAAACATGTCATCCACGCCTTCCTTGGCTAACATTTGGCTCATGAGCAACTTTCCTGTCTCGAGCGACAGTTTGTGTTGCTCTTGGACTCGCTTCATGCTTTCATACAATCTTTTTATTTGGGCCGAGTATGCTGGGGCACTTGCTAGTTCTGAAAGTTCGTCATATTCTTGATCATACTCCTCGTTTGCTTCTTCTTCTTCTATCTCTTCTTCATCCTCTTCTACTTCTACTACTTCCGGTTGGGTCGGGGCTGAAGTTGTAGTAGTGGGTTGTGGTCCTTGGGTCTGCTCTGCTTCCGTCTCCAGGTTAGACTCATTGATCATGTGGGCAATTTCTTCATCTGTCAAATCGGCTAGGGTGTAGCCTTGTGGGAACTCCAAGTCCGATGGAATTGGAGGGAACACCAGATTGGGTCCTTCTGCACCTGGTCTGGGTAGGCGAATAGTAAATGGTCGGACACGACACGTTTATGGAGGGGTCACCTCTGGTGTTGTGGTGGCTCCCCTCGCTTGGGCACACGGTAATTGCACTCCCCCTCGCATTTTCTTCGATGGAGGACCCCCCGTTGATAGTCGTCTTTGGAATTCTTGGGCCCTAGACCATACTAGTGCTCTTTGAATGGGCATGTCGTACGCTAAGCACCTGCAAATTATTTTTGTTAGAGCACAGCATCCATGAAGCACATTCTTCTGTTTCTTATTCCATCGTTGATGGGCTAGGTGGATTTGATCGATGATCCAGTGTGGCATATTGATGGTGAGATTCTCTGTCTCTGCCAAGTACAAGCTGAACCAGATCTTTTTTGGTGGCATTGTGAAGCGTTCTTGGGCGGGGAAAGCGAAGCACTGCATGATCGTTCGTAGGTGGAGAGCGATGGTTGGTGTCATTGCTACCATGTCCTTCAATTTGTTGAGATCCTTGTGCTTCATCCTGCCTGGAATCATTGTTTCTTTCTCAGTGGGAATATGCATACCTTGCATGTTCAATGCTTCTCGTACTAGGTTGAGGGTCAGTTTGAATCTTTTGAGCTCGTGGCCTGGTGTAAATGAGGGTAGCACGAAGGTACTATCACCTCCTTTATCCCTGCTAGGGGTGATGGTACTGATAAAGTAGGAACAGCGCAGGAAATCTGGCTTAGGTAAATGTGCCCGAAAATAGCCATCCAAGCCCGCTTTGTTCCATACTGATCGCATTACTTCTGCATTCTGATACTGCTCAAATTCGCAGGTAAATAAATGATATCATCCCCATTTGCCATTAAACTCAAGTTCTGCCTCCCAAAAGTAGGTGCCATATCCCAATGGCCCCGCGACATCACTGAACCAATGTGCATGTTTCCCCACTTGAGAAGTGTGCCCCTGAGGCGGGTCCTGAATAGGAAGCACATGCACAGCTCTAAGTTCTTGAGGTCTCTCAGTGAGTTGTGGTTCCAGAAGGAGGGTTTCAATGTCCACTATCTGGGCGCTAGACCCTGCCTAGGAATTGGTGCCTCCGGTTTCTGCCATGTTACAGCTTGCTTGCTAGTTCTGTGAGAATATAGAAGCATGAGTTCACATTGCAAAGGACAAGGTAGAAAAATTTTTGTCCCCATTACAACATTAACATGAGGGGAATGATGAGTTAGTCGATCAGTGAGTGCTCGATGATTGTGTGTGTTGTTAGTCCTATGAGCTAAGTGAAAAGATGCAGTGTGAGAATGATGCAGTTAGTAGGTGGAGATGAATGTACAAATGGGATCGAGGGGTTTATTACAAGCTTTTGGGCTGCCAAACATAGTGAATGACTTTAGGTTTTGGTTTTGTGGAGACTCTAGAGGGCTTTATGAGGGTGTCTGCTTGGAAATGAGGCTTTATAGGGGCTGTTGAAGCTCAAAGTCAGGGACAAAGCATGGAAGCACATCAAAAGCTGGACACACAAGGAAAGGGAGCAATTAGGGAGCTCCATGAAGTGTATGTCAAATTTTCAGATGAATCCCCTACAAAAATAGTGATTTTCATCACTAAAAACCATTGTAAATACCATTATCAATTTTTATAACTCCATTTTGTTCAAGCCGAGGAGTCCTCTAGCTTGAGGAGTATTAGAAGTACCATCGTACCAATTTTCGTAATTTTTAGACTTCGTTTGAGCCCTCAAATAAGCCCTGGAACATAATTTTTAACTAGGCCGGACACTAGGTCTGGACAGGGTCAAAACTAGTCAAAAAACTATAAAAAGAGCTAGAGAGCTCATTTTTGAGGTTAGCTGGTTAGAGAATAGAGCTTTTGTAAGAGAACTCTTTTGCAATCTAAGCTTTCCATTGTTCCTCTCTTTGATCTTACTTGTGCGTGTGTGTGTGTATGTGCGTGCATGTTTGTGTGCTTTCACTCACGCACTTGTGCCTTCATTTGCTCGTGGTCTTCATACCGGTCCTCACGTCTCCGCGGATTGACAAGTAAAGGAGGTGGTGCTTACGCTTGAGCTACACCAAATTTTGGCGCCGTTGCCGGGGAGAGAGCTTTGAGGACGAGCGTTGTGATGGTAAGATCGTAGATTTGCGACGTTGGAAGGTAAAAAAACTGTCATTTCCGTTCATTTTCTGTTTTTTCCTCTTCATCTTCATCATCATCATCATCTCCACCTTCTTCCATCTTCTTCTTCATAGAAATTTCTTGTTTTTTAGTGCATTTTCACCATTTTCATACCATTTTTCATGCATTATTGTGTGGGAAGGAGTTAGGAGGTGCAAGGGAGAGCAAGCGCTGTGTTTTTTTCATGATTTTGTGTTTTTTTCATGATTTTCTGCTCATACGGAGCTCGCCATAGCCGGCGCTCAGAAATTTGAATTTCCCGCCAAAAAACGCGATTCTGTGATGAAAATCGCGATTCTATGAAAATTCAAAATTTTTTGAAAAATCACGATTTTCTGTTTTCCCGTCTAAAAGTTGGTTGAAAGAATCACGATTCTGTGGTCATTCTCAGAATCGCGATTCTGTGATTGTGCTCAAAATGGTGATTCTCACAAATCACGATTTTCAGCCAAAAAAACACGATTTTGAGAAAACACGATTCCCTACTCAAAATCGCGATTCTCACAAATCACGATTTTCAGCAAAAACACGATTTTCAAAAAATCACGATTTTCAGCCAAAAAACATGATTCTGAGCAAATACGATTCTCTAAAACACGATTTTATGAAAACAGGATTCTCTGTTGACAATCGCGATTTTCATGTCAAAAACACGATTCTGAGCAAATACGATTTTCAGCGGGCTCAAAATCGCGATTCTCATAAATCACGATTTTCAGCCAAAAACACGATTTTGTGAAAAAAGACGATTCTGTGTAAACACGATTTTTTGCTCAAAATCACAATTTTCAAAAAACACGATTCTCTGCTCAAAATCGCGATTCTCATAAATCACGATTTTCAGCCAAAAACACGATTTTGTGAAAAAAGGCAATTCTGTGTAAACACGATTTTTTGCTCAAAATCGCGATTTTCAAAAAACACAATTCTCTGCTCAAAATCGCGATTCTCATAAATCACGATTTTCAGCCAAAAACACGATTTTGTGAAAAAAGGCGATTCTGTGTAAACACGATTTTTTGCTCAAAATCGCGATTTTCAAAAAACACGATTCTCTGCTCAAAATCGCGATTTTCAAAAAACATGATTCTCTGCTCAAAATCGCGATCCTCACAAATCACGATTTTCAGCAAAAACACGATTTTCAAAAAATCACGATTTTCAGCCAAAAACATAATTTTGTGAAAACACGATTCTGTGAGACAAAATCGCGATTTTCATGTCAAAAACACGATTTTGAAAACCACGATTTTGTGCAAAACACGATTTTGTGAATCACGATTCTCTGAGACAAAATCGCGATTTTCAAAAACACGATTTTGTGCTCAACATCGCGATTTTCAAAAACACGATTTTGTGCTCAACATCGCGATTTTCAAAAGCACGATTCTGTGTTCAACATCGTGATTTTCAAAAACACAATTTTCAGCTCAAAATCGCGATTTTCAAAACATGATTTTGTGAAAACACGATTTTGTGAACACAATTTTCAAGGCACAAAATCGCGATTCTCTTGATTTCACAAAATCGCGATTTTTTACAAAAGGTCCTGTTTGCCAGTTTTGACCCCCAGGAGCCTGATTTGACATAACTTTTTCATCCAAAGTCCATTTTTTGAGCTCTATAGCTCGTTGGAAAGCTCGTTGGAAACGCGTTGATTTTGAGATAGGATAATTTGAAGTTGACCCTCAAGTGGGACTAGGGAACCAAGGGAGCTCCAAAGAATTTTGAACCATACCAAAGGGAAAATTTGGACTCTTGACTAAAGCTTATGAACCTGAGATCTGGTAGACATTTAGGCAAGGATAAACAAAGCATTAGATCTTCTGAGGCTAGTGTCAACCATACATCCAAGTCTTGGGCACAACAACTAAGTGGTCATCTTTTACTAAGTTCATACACAAGTGATTTAGAAATGTCTTTTAGCATGGGAAAACCTGCAAGTGGCTCAGGGACTGCCCATCTACAAACACCAGAAGGTCCCTATAAGACACAGTTGGAATATATTCGGACCAACCGATTAGGTGCTCGCATCTATGAGGATGGCCTGAGGCGATCAGTGGTCCAACTCAAAAATCCATATCAATCCTTTGGACTTGAACACCCGGTGGTCAAGTTTGAAGAGGGTTCATATATTGATAAGGAAGGAATCATGTATGTGGTTACCAACCAACCAGATAGGACCGATGAGTTTGGAAATATCATTCATGAGAATGAGATAGGAGACCTAGAACAAGGAAATGTAGGACAAGGACCCCAGACTCCTAGAGGCAAGTCAGTTTTGACCAAAGTGATCACTCGAGACTGGATCCCTCAAGACAACAAAAGCATAGAACTATTTTTGAATAGAGAAACAGAGGAAGCCTTTTGGAGATTCAAGCCAGATCAACCTAGCCAATTGGGCATAGTTATCATCTATGAATTCAAAGATCCTGAGATACCAGGCAAAGTTGTCTACGTGGATAACACATCAGAGAAGATATTCTTGGTAACAGAACATGATAGACATGCATATACTTGGAAGAGTGAATTGATTTTCCCTCCACCAAGATCCAATGTTTCCCATGGCCTCCAAGGAGTAGGATCATCCCACGCTCATGAAGCCCAGAGAGAAAGAACTAGAGAGAGACCTGATGTAAGTTTTGCACACACCGTGGGCAGGAATAGGTCAGGATTTGAAAATGAAAGACCTGAAAGAGAGAGACATCAAGCACATAGGCAACAAAGAGATGAACAGGATTTTCCATTGCCTAGACCTCGAGAGCACCCAAGAACCCTTAGACCCACTCAAGTGATCAAGGCAATGAAGAATTATTTTGATGGGTCAGGAGATCCTTATGATCATGTGGCCGAGTTCAAATAAGTGTTAAGAGCTGAGCAGGTTGAGGACTTGTTCACCCAGTACGAGGCATTTGGTTTGACTCTTAAGGGCACTGCCTTGGCTTGGTTTCAACCACTGAGTAGTCGCAACTATCGCGATATAGGTCAACTGCTAGACGAATTCATTGTAGAATTTTCCAAGAGTGGTATTAGGCATAACACATCATCTTTGATCCACAGCTTCAAGCAGACACCCCAAGAAACAGCGCGGCTAGCAGGTAGAAGGTTCAGACAGTATCTAGAAAGGTGCCCCGCTCCAGAGTTACCCACACCAGCCAAACAAGTGGCTTTGTTCTTAGATGGCTTACTGAGCACAAAGTTGAGATCATATGTATACTTGAAAGAGCCTAGATCCATAGAAGAGTGCGTGCAGACGTGCATTGATATAGAAGATAACTTGGGTGAGGAGTTAGGATTGTCCAAACTCTACAAAGATTCGGATAGTTCTACTAGTCATACTTCAAAAATCTCCACGGAAAGCAAGTTGCCAAGAAGCTGGGAGTCCAAAATAGACAAACACAGAGAGTCACCCCATTGAATCGGTGCTATACTTGCGGAGGTGACCACATGGCTAACGTATGCCCAATGCAAAACCAAAATATTAGAGAAAGGAATGCTCCATGTTGTACTATTGAGAGAAAATACACAAACCACACGGCTCAAAACTGTCCCTACAATAGGCAAGCTGTTAGGCAAACTTATCAACAACCTTACCAACTAGGTAGGTATCAAAACCAATACCAACAGCCATATTATAGACCACAACAGCAATATCAGGCACAATATAGGCCACAACCAGTCTTGGGAAACCAACCACCAACTCCTGCCAACGTGATTCCAGTCAAATATGCTGTGGGAGAGGAAAATCCAAATAGAGCATTGGTGCCACTAACCCCATTGATACCAGATAATGACTCTCATGCTCATAGTTCAGACTATTCCCATGAAGGTAGTCCACATGCTTATTACACAGAGTCACCTGAACATAGTGAGATTTACTCATATCAATATGAGGTACCACCTATGGAGCAAAATTGGGAGCCAGAATATTCCAATGTCATGTACACAATCCTAACCCTAGGCCCTAGTTGAGACAAATGAGACCACAAGCCCCTAGAGGATCTTGTTTCAGATGTCATGGTGACCATTTCATTCGTGACTGTCCCCACCCACCATCTCCGAGTCAAGGACATGCTATCACAATACAGGCTTTTTGTCCTGATTGTGGCAAAGACCATCTCCCCAGAGATTTTCCAAGAAACCCCTCCAGTGCACCCAAGATTACACCCATTAATGTGGTAGGCTTAGTGGCAGATTCAAGTTCAAGTAGTAGCAATGGGGCTCCTATACAAGCTGTCACTAGAGCACAAGCCTTAAAACAGTATAAACCAGCAGAACAATCAGAGTCGAGTGAATCAAGAGAGCCTAGTAAGAGGAAAACAAGAACATGGAAGGATACTAGAGAGAAGGACAATCGCAAGTGGAATAAAAAGTTATCGGAACTAGAAGAAAGCTTAAAAGAAGCGAAAACAAAAATAGAAGACATTGCATCTCAAAGCCCCTCGCACGCCAAAACTCCATCCACTCCACCTCATCCCACCCCACCACCCATTGTAAATAGACCACAACCAGGGTCTGTTCTTGCAGATCCAACCCCAGAAGGCTTGGACATGATGTTCAAGGCCTATGAGGCTCGACTTCAAGAAGGGCCTACAGCTGCGAACCTAGACAAGAGTTACCCTAGAGCAAATTTAGAGATTGAACGGATGAAAATGTGCATGAAAATGGTAGAACAAGCTCAAGCTATACTCGAGACTAGTCAAAAGTTCAATCAGACAAACTCTGTCAAACCGGATTTGCATTTCCAAGGCTTACTAGAAAGATTAGAGCAATTGGTAAACAAACCACAAGTTTCTTTACCTCCACAGGCTCAACCAGTTATTGAGAGAGGAAGCTCACCACCAATGGGAGCTTATGTTCCTAATTCCACGGATGTTGAAATGCCTCCTTCAATTCAACAGTACTCTCAAGAGTTCTTGCGGGAAATACAAGAAGAGAAATGGGCCAAGGAGAAGGGTAACTCCCCTCCTACTCCTGAGATTGATGATCTTCATGATCAATTTCCCCAAGACATTCCATCTATTTACGGAGATGAAGCAGAACAACAAGAAGATGAAAGATTAGATTTTGAATCTAATACCCTAGAAGAACTGCCTCAATTTCCAGGCCCATGGGAATCTGAATCTCTCCAGATTAGAGCTCCCACAATACTAGTAAGAAATGAAGACTCAGTGGTTCCAAGGAACACGGATGTCATGAAGAACACTAAGGTTCAGTGTCATCTCACTGTAGAAGAGCTGCTCAAAGCAAAACCTGAGCTATGGAATCATGTGAAGGATCAGGTTCCAGAACTTGAGTCCAATATGCCAAAAACAGGCTCTAAGCAAAAAGTACGAGAGATACCTCTAGACAAAATAGGGGACATGTGTGAGGGTGAAGAAGGTAATACTTATCTTCCAATCACCTACCAAGGTTACACAACCAAAGCAATCATAGATTCAGGTGCTGGTGTTGCTATTGCGACCACCTCCTTGTGGAAGCAATGGGACAAGCCCACATTAAGACCAACTAGAATGAAGCTTCAAATGGCTGATGGTCATTTTGAAAGACCTCTAGGATTGCTCGAAGGGATAACTCTAACCACTTGTGGTGTGGAGTTTGAACATACATTTGCTATATGTGACTTTGAGAAAAATAATGTCTATGAGATGATCCTAGGAAGACCCTTCCTACGACAATTGCAAATAGTACAGGATTGGGGAACCAACTCCTTGTACTTGCAGCACTTAGGGGTCACCACCAAGGTCAATTTGAAGGATTACACCTTCAGAGATGTACCACCCCTACAGTGGAATTCTATCCACAAAGCGAAAGAAGATTCCATCTCTATGCATTCGAAAGTTCACTTGATCCATCATGGCTGCATGAAGATACTCATTTGTGGATGTGCAAGGTCGCAGAGGAAGAGGAAAAACGTTTAAAGGCAAGAGAAGAAGGAACTTCGCCAGGAGATAGACCAATTAAAGACCCAGCCTATGCACCGATGATCTTTCCGGATGAGGAATTTGAGCCTCATGGATGGCCAGAAATCTTAGGCACCATGGACATTGCTGTCAATGAAGAACAATGGACACCTCATTGTGATGAGGAGGGTTATGATATCTCAGTGTTCATGTGTCAGCCCTTGCTAGAAGAATGTGACCCTAGTGATGTCATAGAAGAAGAAGAAGAGAATGACGATGATCTGGAGTCTATTGTGATGGATAATTGCTTTAACTCAGAGCAGCACTATCTAGAAGATATCGGAGTGTTCACCCAAAAAGAAGAAGAACCTCTCACAAGTATTAAAATGGTAAATTCAAAGGATGGAAGTGAGAGCAGTCAAAAGAAAAAGAAAAGAAAAGTAGTGAAACAAGAAGAGGAGGAATCATTGTCTGAAGTACCAGAAAACTTCAAGAATTATGAAGTTGACGACCGCAAAATTTTGGTACGAATGCCTAAGAGAGAGGCCATCATAGGAGAATCATATGATAATAAAGAAAAGACCAAGAAGATTGTAGTGACCATCGAAGAGAACGAAGAGAGATGCACATATATAGGAGATGACCTAAGTGCAAGAGAAGAAATGGAGCTTGTAGCTCTATTAAGGGAATATAGGGATGTGTTTGCGTGGCACTATAGAGACTTGAAAGGGGTAGATCCAAGAATTTGCTCTCATACTATCCCCATGACTGTTGATGCCAAGCCCACCAAACAGAAGCCCTACACATATAATGATACCTATGCAGCCAAAATAAAAGAAGAAATTGATAGGCTGATTGAGGCTGGATTCATCTATGAGATTGAGCATACCGAATGGGTGTCCCCCATTGTAGTGGTGCCCAAGAAGAACGGAAAGTTGCGAGTGTGTATTAACCTTAAAAAAGTTAATGCCGCTACTATCAGAGATAGTTATCCACTTCCAATCACGGAACACCTTTTGGAGCGTGTTGCAGGCAAGGAAGTTTATAGCTTCCTTGATGGGTTTTCAGGTTACAATCAAGTAGCCATTGCCCCAAAAGATCAATACAAAACAACTTTTGCCACAGAGTGGGGAATCTTCGCATTTCGTGTTATGCCATTCGGGCTCACAAATGCACCTGCAACATTCCAACGGCTCATGTGTCATGTCTTCAAAGAGTTCTTGTGAAAGAGCTTAGAAGTATATGTGGATGATTTATGTGCTCATTCCCAAGAAAGAAGATTTCACATCCCTGAACTCAGACAAATCTTTAACAAGTGTAGAGAATATCGAGTGTGTCTGAACCCAGAAAAGTGTGTGTTCATGGTGCGTCAAGGTAAAATCTTAGGTCATATTGTTTGTAAGAATGGAATCTCAACAGATGAAGATAAGGTACGAGCCATAGCGGAGCTACCAAGGCCAAGGAATGTTAAAGAGGTACAAGCCTTTATGGGTCATTGTGGATATTACCGTAGGTTTATCCACATGTACGCGATCATAGCTAGACCCCTTTATGCCTTGTTGTCTAATTTTGAGTGGAACGACGAATGCGATAATTCTTTCAATGAACTGAAGAAATGTTTGTGCACAGCACCAATACTGATCACTCCTGATTGGAATAAACCATTCCATGTCCATGTGGATGCATCCAATCATGCCATAGGATGTGTGCTTGCACGACCCACAAGTGAAGGAAACTTAGATTTGCCCATAGCATATGCTAGTAGACAGCTCACTACAGCTGAACGGAACTATACCACAATTGAGCGAGAGGGCTTAGGCATGGTATATGCTGTGAAGAAGTTTAGACACTATTTATTGGCCAACAAGTTCAAGTTTTTCACTGATCATCAAGCTTTGTTATATTTGGTCAATAAACCTTGCAATACTGGACGCTTAGTAAGATGGTTCCTCTTACTAATGGAGTATGACTTTGAAGTTGTTGTCAGGAAAGGTAGAACCCATCTTCGGGCAGATCACCTTTCTCGCATCACTTTAGGAGAGTCACCGCAAGGAGTGTCTGACGAATTACTAGATGCTTATCTCTTCAATTTAGAAGTTGTTCCTAAATGGGCAAATAAGTTGGTACCAGTCCTAACCTTTGGCCTTGCAAATAAGAATGTGAAAACATCACAAGAAGAAATTGTAAGATCACAAAAATATCACATATTGGCAGTAAGCATGTACAAACAAGATACTGAGGGTGTATTAGCTTGTTGTGTCAAGGATGACGAACATAGTAGTTGGTTGCAGCAAGCTCATGAAGGATTGCTAGGAAATCACTATTCTAAACAACGAACATTGCAGAATCTAAAGCGTTTAGGAGTGTATTGGCCTAGCATGGACAAAGAAATACATGAGTTGATTAAGAATTTTCCAATATGCAAAGAGAGACCACCAGTGGAGCATGCCACCCTTTATCAAGTGTCATTAATTCCTGATTGGAGTGCTCCATTGGTAGAGTTTATGAGATCGGGAAGATTACCCAAAGAGGCTAGTCTAGCAAGAAGACGAAGCATGGCACAAGAGGCTCAAGGCTATGCCTTAGTAGGAGACAACTTATACCGAAGAGGCAAAGATGGTTACTTAAGACTGTGCGTTCATGAATCAGACTATTTGAAAGTCTTAGAAACTGCACACAGCGGTGTTGCAAGTGGACATTTTGGTCCTGACCCAGTGATTAAGACCATTCTATTCTCAGGACTTTGGTGGCCCACTCTTCATATGGATGCACATACCTATGTGAAGAAATGTGACACATGCCAACGTGCACAATATTCAGTTAGAAAAGACGAGATGCCTTTGAGGCCAATGATGGGAGGGCGTGCATTTTCCAAGTGGGGCATAGACTTCATAGGTCCTATTAATCCCCCTGCTAGAAACTCCCATGCAGAGTATATTATTGTAGCCACATATTACCTTACAAAGTGGGTAGAGGTGAAAGCCACAACAAAGAATGATGCTCAGACGATGGCTAAGTTCTTATTCGAGAATGTGTTCACGAGATATGGGCTACCAATAGAGTTAGTGAGCGATAGAGGCACACACTTCTTGAATGAGGTCACTGAAAATCTTCTCCAAGAATTCTTGGTGATACATAAAAAGTTTGCCCCTTATCACCCACAAGCTAACGGACAAGCCGAGAGTACCAATAAGATCCTTTGTAACGTATTGACAAAATTGGTAAATAATAAACGCTCTGATTGGGACAAACAACTTCATCATGCTGTTTGGGCTTATCGAGTTGCCTACAAAACGATACTCAATGCCACCCCATTTCATATGGTCTTTGGACAGAATGCGGTGTTACCACTGGATTTCTTAATCCCTGCTTTAAAAGTAGCACAAGAGCATGAGTGGAATGGACATGAATTGTCATCTAGGATCTTTGATCTAGAACGCTTAGGTGAGACAAGGCTACGAGCGGCTGCAGGCATCTACGCTGCAAAGAAAAGGCAAAAGGCATACTTCGATGCACACATTAAGGATAAGGCACTGAAAGAGGGAGATCTAGTGTTGGTTTACACACTAAAACAACATGCCCGTAAGTTGGAAAAACGAGGATATGGACCCATGATCATTAACAAAATTTCCACTAGCGGTGCGGTTCAATTGGCTACTTTAGAAGGTGATATCTTGCCAAACTATATTAGTGGTTGTAGAGTCAAGCTATATCAAGAACCTCTTACTAAGGATATGCTTAAGAGACTCAACACTGCTAAGAAGCAAAAAGAAGAGGAGTTAAGGGTGAGGGAAGAAGCACAAGCAGAGGCTAGAGAGCGCATAAGGCGAAATAAGTTAAGGCGACTAGGCCTAGATGTCAACTCAAAAGCTCCAAAATATCACATGGATATGTGCCAAAAATCAGGCATAGTGGCTTCTCAAGTCATTGACCGAGGACCCTTTGTGACCATAGAGATAGGACAAGGGAAGGATACAAGGACTGTGAAATCATTAATTGACTCAGGTGCAGCAAGTAGTGCAGTTAGACTTTCCTACTGCCAAGACTTGCAGTTGAACATCAATCCCATAGAAGCTTATCTCATAGGATTGGGAGGTGTGGAAACCCCTTGTTTGGGCGAGGTGGAACTTCCCATCTACCTTCAAGATGTTCCAATGAAAGTCAAAGCGCTAGTATGTCAAGATGAGAACCTTACAGAACCACTTGTCTTGGGTCAAGATTGGATCTATGACCATGAAGTTAACTTAAACCTAAGAAGTCAAATTCTTCAAGTTTGGGTACATGAACAATGCATTACATTAGAATTAGAGAACTGCATGCTCATAGATCATGGCACCACACACTCTCTTAGTTCTTCTAAGACTAATCATATGGAAGAAGATGTATGTGTCAAAAGCTCTATGATGCAGAAGGAGTCAATCGTGGAAGAACAGGCTCAACGACAAGCGGACTCCTCCTCTGGGGCAAGGACTAATGCCACCACAACAACTCAACCAACAAAGCAAGCACAACCGAACAGAACAACTGCTATATCAAATAGACAACGAGATTTCCAAAGGAAGGTTGTGCTGAGCATGAAGCAGATATGGGTACACAAAGGAGAGAAACCACCAGCCTTGGCCCCACAAATCCCATCCAGGCAAGCCAACCAGGTCAGAAGACGAAGGAAGCAGCTCGAACAAGCTCAATCACAAGGTATCCAACAAGTTTGGGTGCCTAAGAAATTAGTTGAAGCTCAACAAGGGCGATTACAGATGTGGGTACCTAAGAAGCTCTTACATCTACAACAACCTGTGTTCTCCCACATGCAAAAGGTCTCAACAAAAAAGCCAAAACGAGAAGAGGGTAAGAACCACGTATAGAGACCGAAAGGAGATCAAATCAGCTCTTCAACAATAGTAGGAAGACGTGCAAAAAGGATATGGGTTTGGAAGCCAAAAGTACAAGTAGCCTCCATCAAACCAAAGCGCCAACCACACTAGATACCACAGTTCAGAAAGCATCCAACGAGGAAGACGCCAGAAGTAATCTCTACAGTGCCAAATGCTGTTCTAATGTGGGTCCCTATCAAGAGGAAGGATCAGTGGTCATCTCGAGATCCAATGGATACCTCCAACAAAGATGACATCAACATTTGCAGGTGACATCAGGCCTCGACGAGCGACAACCATGTGCTCCTTGCACAACCCTGTCTTTTGCACCATTCAGGTCATGCATTTCCAAAGTATGCATTAATATAGGGCCACATTACACGGCCGTGCATAGACACACTTGAGAATCCCAGGCACAAGAGCACATTGACATATGTCAAAGATTTTTATTGATTGATACTAAACTCTGTCTTCTTGTTTTGTGACATTGTTCCTCAAAAAAAAAAAGAAAAAAAAAAAAAACTTGTCTCTAGGCTTGGCTCTTGGAACCTGAATGAGTAATGCTTAGTTGAAGGTGGAATTGTTGATTACTAGGCATTTATCAATTTGGATAAAACTGTGTCTCGGCTAGCAGATGATATTATTGCTGCCTTATCTGGTAGATGGCAAGCACTTGGCATGAACATGGCATCTACAACTATGATTTTCTCTTACCATGGTAGGAATGAAAAGCTTGAAGGTCCGCAACTTGAGTGATGCTTAACTACTTCATGTACGCGAGCATCTAAGGAGATATCTGCAAAGGGTAGTTCTGGAGGAGAAGACTCCTGCGTATGGTGAGCTAAAGAGAATATGTGAAACTCAGCTTGGTGTAGTTACCCAATGTTGTTTGCCAAAGAATATAAAGAAATTCAATTCTCAGTATTTGGCAAATGTTGCTTTGAAAAGAGGAGAGAGGATCAACCACTCAAAAGATCTCATCAGTGGACCATCAACATGGACATTCATCAACAATGTTCCATCCCAAAGGCCGAGTGTACAACACGAAGAGATGAACATCGATCAACCTTCTCCATGGTAAGTATCTTTACTCTGGCAACACCATAACCATGATAGATTAGGAAACCTCTTTGTCAGCATACCCTTGGGCACTTAGCTCAAGACTCACAATTTTTGCACCATACTTCTTCCAATGCATTTTCCAAGTAAGCATTTATAGGGCTACATTACAAGGCCCTGCACTAGGCACATATTTTCCTCAACCCATGCACGAACACACTTACCCATCACTCAATATGGGTTAGGAATACTTGGCATGACTACTATGAACATCAATTGTGGAAGATCTAGAAAACATCAACAGAGACTCACAACGACACAGTCATGTTGGAATCCCAGGAAGAAGCATGTAACTCCACTAGTCGAGATCCTATTTATGATCATAGGTCCATAGCCTCTCTTCTCTAATTTTCTCGCATGTTGTTTCAAGGTATACACCAAAACTAAGTCTCCGGCCTTCAATCCTTTATCCTTAACATGGGCATCAAAGTACGCCTTCTGTCATTTTTTAGCTGCATATATTCCTGCGGCAGCCCTCAGTCTTGTTTCTCCTAATTGCTCAAAGTCAAAGATCCTAGAGGAGAGCTCATGGATCGTCCACTCATGCTCCTGTGCTATTCTCAATGTAGGAATCAAGAAGTCCAAAGGTAGCACCGCATTTTGGCCAAATACCATCTGAAAGGATGTGGCTTGGAGTACCGTTTTATAGGCAACTCGGTATGCCCAAACAACATGGTGTAGCTGTTTGTCCCAATCAACGCGTTTATTATTCACCAATTTAGTCAGCACATTGCATAGAATCTTATTTGTGCTTTCAGCTTGCCCATTAGTTGTGGATGATAGGGGGCAGACTTCTTGTGTATAACCAAGAATTCTTGGAGCAGATTTTCAATAACTTCATTCAAGAAGTGAGTCCCTCTATTGCTAACTAGCTCTATAGGTAGCCCGTATCTAGTTAACACATTCTCAAATAAGAACTTAGCGGTCGTCTGAGCATCATTCTTCGTGGTTGCTTTCACTTCTACCCACTTGGTTAGATAGTCTGTGGCCACAATGATATATTCAGCATGTGAACCCTTAGCTGGGGGATTAATCGGACCAACAAAGTCTTTTCCCCACTTAGAGAATGCACGTCCACCCATCATAGGTTTCAGTGGCATCTCATCTTTGCATATAGGATACTGAGTTCACTGACAGACATCACACCGCGTGCATCCATGTGAAGGGTCGGCCACCAAAGTCCTGCAAACAAGATTGCCTTCATCACCCTATCTATTCCAAAGTGTCCTCCTGCTACACCTTGGTGAGCAGTTTCTAAGATCTTAAGATATTCACACTCATGGACACATAATCTGAGATAACCATCTTTACCCCGCTTGTATAGATTATCACCAATAAGTGAGCAGTCTAGGGCTTCTTGTTCTAGACTTCTTTGTCTGGCCAATGTCATATCTTGTGGGAATGTTTTTGTCCTAAGGAAGGCTACTAGTGGTTCACTCCAATCCGGCACTATGGACACTTGATAGAGAGTGGCATGTTCCATAGGTGGTTTAGTGCAGTAGATCGGGCATTCCTTGCACAACTTATGGACGTCAGCTTCCATAGTAGGCCAATGCACTCCGAATCTCCTAAGTGTATGTAAAGTTCTTTGCTTTGAGTAGTGTTGCTCTAATGCACCTACATGTGCTAATTGCAACCATTTAGCATACTCATCCTCTTCCACACAACAAGCTAGGATCCCTTGATCTGTATGCTTTTACATACTTCCTGCCATGATCTGGTATTTTTGGGCTTTTACTATCTCTCTATCTTGGGTGTTTATGATCGGATGGTTAGGCCCGTATGTCAATACTGGCACTAATGGCTTAGCCCACTGAGGTACCACTTCCAAATTAAACAAGTAAGCATCAGGGAGGTCATCTGATACTCCTTGCGGTGCTTCTCCGGATGTGAGTCTTGAGAGGTGGTCCGCTCTCAAGTGAGTTTTCCCTTTCCTCACCACAACTTCAAAGTCGTATTCCATTAGTAAGAGAAACCATCTTACTAATCTACCTGTATTGCATGGCTTGTTTACCAAGTACAATAATGCCTGATGATCGGTAAAAAATTTAAACTTATTTGCAAGCAAATAGTGTCTCAACTTTTTAACTGCATATACCATGCCTAATCCTTCTCGTTCAGTGGTGGTATAATTTCGTTCAGCTGCATTCAAATGTCAACTAGCATAGGCGATTGGAAGATCCATATTACCTTCGCCTGTAGGTTGTGCGAGTACACATCCAATAGCATAATTGGATGCATCCACGTGAACATGAAATGGCTTATTCCAATCTGGTGTGTTCAAGATTGGTGCTGAACATAATCGGCGTTTAAGCTCATTGAAGGAATTCTCACATTCATCAGTCCACTCAAAGTTAGTCAAAAGTCCATACAGAGGCTTTGCTATGATGGAATACATGTGTATAAACCGTCGGTAATAACCACAATGCCCCATGAAAGCTTGTACTTCCTTGACATTCTTTGGCCTAGGTAGCTCTGCAATAGCTCTAACTTTTTCCTCGTTTGTAGATATGCCATTCTTTGACACTATGTGTCCTAGAATCTTGCCCTACCTGACCATGAAAACACACTTTTCTGGGTTCAAGCAATTTGTCAAAGATTTGCCTGAGCTCATGTATATGTGTTTGTCTAATGTTGGAATGTGCACAAAGATCATCAACATAGACCTCTAAATTCTTCCTCAATAACTCTTTAAATACATGACACATCAGTCTCTGAAAGGTTGCAGGAGCATTGGTAAGCCCAAATGGCATTACTCTAAAGGCAAATATGCCCCACTGTGGCAAATGCCATCTTATGCTGATCTTCTGGAGCAATGGCTACCTGATTGTAGCCAGAAAATCCATCAAGGAAGCTGTACACTTCCTTGCCTGCTACTCGTGCTAATAGATGCTCAATGATAGGAAGCGGATAGTTATCTCGGATTGTGGCTACAATTTGCTCTATGGATGGAATTCCATTGGATAGGAGGGACATCTCTATGAGAGTAATCTTTGAGATTCACTTTGGTCGTAACACCTAAGTGTTGCAAGTACAAGGAATTGGTTCCCCAATCATGTACTACTTGCAACTGTCGCATAAATGGTCTTCCCAAAATCATCTCATAGGCATGGTTCTTGCTAAAATCACATATAGCAAATGTGTGCTCAAACTCAACACCACATGTGGTGAGAGTTATTCCTTCTAGTAGTCCTAAAGGCCTCTCTATGTGACCATCAGCCATCTGCAATTTCATTCTCGTTGGCCTGAGTGCTGGCTTGCCCCAACGCTTCCATAAAGAAGTGGTAGCAATTGCAACTCCTGTGCCTGAGTCCAGAATTGCCTTGATTGTGTATCCTTGATGGGTGATGGGAAGATAGGTGTTTCCTTCTTCACCTTCACTCATATCTCCTATCTTGTCTAGAGGAATTTCTGGCACTGTTCTATGAGAACCTACCTGGGAACGGGGTTTCGCTACTTCTGGCACTTGGTTAGCTACATGTTTCCATAACTCTGGCCTAACTTTGAGTAGCTCTTCTAAAGTGAGGTTGCACTGCCCTTTAGTGTTTTTCACTACCTCCGTGTTCCTAGGTATGATTGAGTCTTCGTTTCGTACCATGACCGTGGGTGCTCTCATACAAGTAGACTTAGCTTCCCATGGGCCTATGAAGTGGGGTAATTCCTGTAAAGAATTAGACTCAAAGTCTAATCTCTCTTGAGATTGGTTGCTCTCATGCTCCTCATAAATGGAAGGAATGTCTTGTGGGAATTGATCATGTGCATCATCCACCAGTTCAATGGGAGGAGGGACTTCACTCTCTTTTGCCCATTTCTCTTCTTGAATCTCTCGTAGGAATTCTGGTGTGTACCTATTCATAGAAGAAGAGGTGTCTGGTTCAATGGAATTGGGCACATAAGCTTCCTGTGGGGGAATGCTTATTCTTTTACTTGCCTCATTTCTTCCTTGGTTTTTTTCTTCCTTGGCAAATCTTGCAATTATGCTTTCTAACTTCTCTAATAGTCCATCCAAGTGCAATTGTGCCTTAGCTGAGCCAGAGTAGTTGAAGAGGCGATTGGCTTCCAATATGGTCTGAGCCAATGCGACCATTTTCGCGCAAAGCTTGGTTCTTTCTATCTCTAGGTCAGCTCTAGGATAGCATTTGTCATGATCCGTCACATTTGGCCCTTCTTGGATTCTAGCCTGATATGCCTTAAGCATCATGTCTATGTCTTCAGGAGTGGGGTCAGCTAGCACTGATCCTACTCTAGGGGGTGGTGGGATGGTCTGAGGTGGGGTGAAAGATGGTGGATTAGATGGTGATGGAGATGAAGGTGGTGGTGTGGTATGTGAGAGTTTGTTTGAGAGGTGAGTTCAACAATTTTGGCTTTTGTTTCCCTTATGCTTTCTTCTAAGTCGCTCATCTTTTTAGACCATTGTCTTTTCATTCTCTCTCGGCTATCTCTCCAAGCTCTAGTCCTCTTCTTGGACATGCTCTCAGTTTCACTAACCTCAGCACTTTTTTCTTGGCCTAAACTTTGGTTCTGCTGCAAGGCTTGAGCTCTAGTGACCACTTGCACTGGTGCAGTGGAAGTCGCACTCCCTGTGGAGTCTACAATTAACCCAATAACGTTAATTGGAGTTATTTTTGGCATATTATTGGGATTCTTTGGGCAATCTCGTAAGAGATGCTCCTTTTCGCAATCTTGACAAAAGCCATGTATTGTTACTGACTGTGGTTGTGTAGGTGCAGGCATTGGGCAATCACGAATGAGGTGATCTCCTTGACATCTATAACATGGTCCTCTAGGGAATGGGGGTCTTACCTGCCTAGGTTGAGGTCTAGTGTTGAGATTTGTGTACATGATATTTGCATACTCTGGATCCCAAGTAGGTCCACTCGGTTCTTCACTATAGTAGGATTCACCATGTTCAGGAGACTGCATGTAGTAAACCTAGGGGCTATCAATATGTGTAGAATCAAAGCTATGGTCACCGGGATCACTTTCTGAAAGCAAAGGTGTTACTGGCACTATGGATCTATTCAGGTTCTCTTCTGCAGCTGCATATTTTACTGGGATCACATTGGCTAGAGCAGGAGGTTGCTGAGCTAACACAGGCTGAGGTCTTTGCTGAGTTTGGTAGGGCTGATGATAGGGTTGTTGAGGTCTGCCATATTGTTGTCGTGGGTACTGGTTCTCGTATCTGCCTAGTTGTGGATATGGTTGAGGATAAGTTTGCCTAACCGCTTGCTTATTGTATGGGCAATCTTGTGCCGTGTGATTAGTGTATCTCCATTCTATGGTGTAGTATTGGCTACTGGGATTCACTTGGGGTTGAGCCATGATGGGACATACGTTCGCCATATGGTCACCTCCACAGGTATAGCACCGTTTAACTGGGGCAAATCTTGGGATTTGTTTGCTAGAGACACCTAGTTTTTGAGCTACTTTCTCAGGGAGTTCCTCAATTGATGTGGATTGTATGGAAGAGATGCTAGTAGAACTATCTGAATCTTTGTAGATTTTTGAAAGTTCCAATTCTTCCCCTAGGTTATCCTTGATGTCGATGCACATGCATACACACTCTTCTATGGTTCTCGGGTCCTTTAAGTACACATATGATCTCAACTTTGTACTTAGTAGTCCATCTAGGAATAAAGCCACTTGTTTGGCTGGTGTGGGTAACTCAGAAACAGGGCATCTCTCTAGATATTGCTAAACCTTCTTCCTGCAAGTCTAACCGTCTCTTGAGGGGTTTGCTTGAAGCTATAAATCAGTGAGGAAGTATTATGCCTTATGCCACTCTTAGAGAATTCAATAATGAATGCCTCTAGAAGTTGGTCTATGTTTCTGAAGTGCCTCTCATTTTGTGGTTGAAACCACGTAAGAGCGGTGTCCCTAAGGGTTAGACCAAAGGCATTGTACTACGTGAATAGATCCTCCACTTGTTCAGCTCTCAAGACTTGCCTAAATTCGGCCACATGATCATAAGGGTCTCCAGTGCCATCGAAGTAGTTCTTCATGGACTTAAATAGCTGTGTAGGTCTCAAAGTCCTCGTGTGCTCTCTGGGCCTCGGTAAGGGAAAATCCTCAGCATTTCTTAAGTTCCTTGGAACTCTAGTTCTCTCTGTTTCTTCTCTATTCGTCTCTGTTCGCATTCGTTCTCTTCCTATTGGGTTGGAAAAGCTCACTTCTGGCCTATCTCTACTTCTATCCCTTTGAGCGCCATGAGCTTGGGATGTTCCAGCTCCTTGGTGGCCAAAAGAGACATTAGATCTTGGTTGGGGAAAAATAAATTCCCCCTTTCAAGTGTAGGCATGTCTACCATGTTTTGTGACCACAAAGATCCTCTCTGAAGTACTGTCTAGATAGGTCACTTTGCCTGGGCTATCCGGATCTTTGAACTCATAAATAGTGATCGTTCCTATCTCATTAGGTTGTTCAGACTTATACCTCCAAAAGGTTTCGTCAGTTTCTCGGTTCAAGAGTAGATCTATGCTCTTGATGTCCTGGGGGATCCATTCTGGTGTGAGAATTCTAGTGAGAACTGATTTGCCTCAAGGAGTTTTAGGTTCTACACCCATGTTCCCTTGCTCTAAGTCACCTAAGTCCGTTTCTGGGATCACATTCCCGAATTCATCTGTCCTATCTGGGTGACTGGTGACTACGTATATGGTTCCTTCTTTGTCCAAGTATGCTCCATTTTCAAATTTGACGGCTGGATGTTCAATTCCAATGGGTTGGTCAGGGTTTTTAATCTAGACCACAAATCTTCCTAGGCCGTCCTCATAGATGCTAGCACCTAATCGGTTGGTCCTAAGGTATTCCAGTTGTGTCTTGTAGGGGCCTTCTACTCTATGTAAATATGGCACACCTGAACTTCCTATAGGTCTCTCCATACCTTGAGACATCTCTAACTCACTAGTTTTAGAGCTAGGGTAGTGCGAATAATGGCTCAACTGTTGGGCCCAAGACCTAGCAGTATGGTTGACACTAGCCTCTGAAGACCTAAGACTCTGTCTATCTCTTCCTAGGTGTCCTCCTGATCTAAGGTTCATATGCCCAATTGAATAATCCCAAATTTTCCCAAGTACAATTTTCGTTGCTGAGTTCTTTTGTATTAGTCACTTGTTCTTTTTAATTTCCCTTAGGGTGTCACTTCTTGTCCAATTAATCTTCGTCGCAAGGAACACTTAAGTTTTATCGTACTTTGAGTGTGGTCACTCGATTTAAATTCTTTTCCCTTAGGTTGTTTCACAATTGTAATCTCCTAACACTTGCACTTGAGTGATTAGAGTTCTTGGACTTGGTCGTTCTTAATGTATCCCTAATTGATCAAAAACCTCTATCCATACTTAGCCTAAGCTAGGGATTGACACAGGGTGTTGAGAATTTCCAACCTTTGTTTCTCTCCTCGGTTGCCCTTGTGTGCCTAGGAAGCGTGTTTCCAAGCCTGCACTTACTCTTGCTTTGAACGTCCTTCAATGCTCTCCTAGGACCTATAAAAGTCCCAAGTTAGTTCAAGAATTGAATTCCCTTAAGACAACAGACCCTGTTTATTCATGCAATTCAAACATCAAATTATTCTCTGGCTTTATGGGTAACAATCCTAAAGATCCCTTAGTTTTTCTTCCCCCCGAGCTTTCCAACAAAACAAAAATCACAACAATTGGATTTTGTATGAGAAAGTTATGACCATTGAGGGTTCTAGGGTTAAAACAGGGTTCCAACAGGCTAACAGGCAAACAGGACTTCTCGAAATACTTCGTGTAGCGGCCTCACAATGCTCTAACAAATTTCTAATGTTTCCCAAATAATACCCCAAAATAGACCAACTATCTTTTCCCTAAAAAATGGCCGAATTTGCCCGTCAATCGCGATCGAGTGGTCTATCAATCGCGATTGATATGTCAGTCACAATCGATGTGTTGGTCACGATTGACAGGTCCGTCGTGGCTATCAGTCGTGATTGATGGGTCAATCGCGATTGACACGTGGCCCGGATTTTCAGTCAATCGTGGTCAAAGGGTTGTTGACTCTGTCGATTGCGATTGATGTGTCGATCGCGATTGACAGGTCCGTCGCGAGGGGTCTATTGGTCGTGGTCAAACAGTCGTTGACTAGGTCAGTCACGATTAACAGGTCCGTCGTGGCTGTCAGTCACGATTGATGGGTCGATCGCGATTGATGGCTCGATCGCGATTGACACATGGCGCGTGCAAATTCAGTCGATCGTGGTTAGTCGATCGTTGACTCAGTCGGTCGTGATCGAGGTGTCAGTCGCGATTGACAGAGCCCTCGGCAAGTGTCCGTCGTCGTTTGTCGATCGTGATTGACAGGTCAATCGCGATTGAGAAAACAGAGGAGTTTTAAATTTTTAAACACATATTTAGGAAGCTCTAGACATGTAGATCGTGATTATGTAATTTGTTTAGCAAAAATATCATTTTTTCTGTCGGTCCTGATTGAGAGAGGTCAATGCCTTGGGACCTGCACAGTCAAATTTTTTACCTGTTGGAGCTGGTGCAGCTGCTGGGGATGCTGATTCCTGCAGGAAATCTCAAAAAACACAGAAAAGCACAAGCACACAAACGCTCTCTCGCTCTCTCTCACAAGTGAAATGAGGGAAATGGTGTGGGTGTGGTGATGTGACCAAAAAGCTGAAATTCTTGCGATGATGGAGATGGAGGTGGAAGATGGTGATGATAATGGTGGTAATGAAGATGGTGAAGAAAACAAAAGAAAATAGATAAAAGTGAAGGAAATACCTATGACTCCAATGCCTCAACTCTACGTCTTACCATCACACGCTCGTCCTCGAAGCTCGATCCCCGACAACGGCGCCAAAAATTTGGTGTAGCTCAGTGATGAGTAGCACCTCCTTTAATGACAATCCGGGAAGACGTGAGGATGGTATGGTGACCTCGAGCAAGTGAAGGCACAAGTGCGTGAGTAAGAAGCACACCAACATGCGCACACATACACACACACGTGCACACACGACAAGACAAAGAGGAAGACAATGGAGTTCCTTTAGATTACTTCCAAAATGCTCATACAAGTTAAAATCTATTACAAGCTAACCTCAAAAATGAGCTCTCTAGCTCTATTTATAGTTTTTGACTAGCTTTTGGCCCTGTCCAGACCTAGTGTTCGACATAGTTAAAAATTAGGTTCTAGGGCCTATTTGGAGGCTCAAACGAAGTCTAAAAATTATGAAAATTGGTACGATGCTACTTCTAATACTCCTCAAGCTCGAGGACTCCTTGTCTTGCACAAAATGGAGTTACAAAAAGGTGAAATGGTATTTACAATGATTTGTAGTGATGAGAATCACTCTTATGATGATGTTGTTTTGGAAAAATTTGAATGGCCTACTTGCCAGATCTTCGTTGACTGCTTAGTCTGCTTGTGCCTTCTCTCCACTCTGGCTCCCTTCTTTGGCTTCCTTGTCTTGTGAGTCCTTCAGTGCCTTGACTGCTGCCAACAGATGGGCTTAAATTTTCTTCTTCAAGTTCCTATGCAAAACCTCATGAAACTATGTAAATGCACCAGACGAGTCCTCTAGATGCATGAACCCAAGATCATGTAACATAAGTCTTGTGACAGTAGGAATTTAGTGTTTTTCAATAAAAGTGCCGGTCTCTTGTGTGAAAGGAAGAGTTTTAGGGCACATGTATATAAGTCACTTGATGACTCTTTGTAAAGGACCTTTTTCCATTGTGAGAATTGAAGCTATTTTTTTTTTTTCCATTTTGCCTCTTTCCTGGTGATTACCTTCTTCTCCAAGAACTTATGTGTGTTATTCTTGCTTGAAATGTGTGTGTGGGACTATTTTCTAGCCCCTCTCCTTCATGTTTGAATTGTTGTGGTGTGTGTGTGAGGCTTGAGGACTTATTGAATAGGTGTTGGTGTTTCCTGCCATTCACTATTTTGCTCAAAACCTTAAGCACGGTTGTCAAATTTGACTAAAAATACAATTATTATATGAGTCTCATCAAGAGCTTCAAAAAGAACCTATTATTGACCATATTGAGAGTTCGGAGCTGAGAGAAAAGTTTGAATTTGTGCTTATTGTTGTAACAGGTATCACAACGTGCATTTTCAGAGAATTAGTGAGTTGCAGAGGTAGCTAAGACAAGTCACATGCATTATAGCATAGGCACTTCACTTACCATCATGTCTGCACATGTCCTCATACACTTGATACGTCTAATCTCTTGGATTTAAAATTAAACATGTATTAGTCCACCACTATACGCACTTGTGGGGTGATTGAGGTATAGTCTCAGTTGACACAAGTCCCTAAGGCTTTACGACTTAGGTACACACGTTTTTGGTGTTGTTGTCAGGGAACAACCCAATCAAGGTGCCTTCATGATAGTTAGTGGCAAGTCATAAAATATTCCAACACTTGTTATTTCACACTTTAGGAGTGTGTGTAATGAGTTCATAGGGTTAGGAGTGAGGGAGTGCAGTTAGGGTTTAGAGGAGAGTGGGGGAGAGAGAGAGAGAGAGAGAGAGAGAGAGAGAGAGAGCGAGCGAGAGAGAGAGAGAGATAGGATTAGGATAGGTAGGTCATCATAAGAAAATCTTAGAAAACAATTTCTTGTCATTTCAGACTATGAACACTTCAAAGGCCTCAAGTACAGGACTTAGTCACTGAGAAGTCATTTGTTGGAACCTTGGTATCATGGAGAGCAATGATCGGTATTGCAGAGGTACTATCATGGAGAGCGCACAGAGCCGTGAGGTGTTAAGGGCAAAACTAAGGAGACTCATACTTGGAGGTGAGAGCTTGAACTCTATAATTTTAGAAAATCAAAAGAGCACTCACAAACATGATACAATACATTACCGGTATTGTGGGGTAGAATAGAGGGATTTTTATCATCTACATGATGGTGGATGATTCTAACAACCCAATGCAAAAATGGAAGATGGCTGCCCTCCACTAGGTCCACAAGCAGTGATATATGCTCACTGTTCTGGACTTTTCTCTACACCAGTATAGAGACTTAAAATGAAATTTTGCAAACTTGTAGTAGACTATAAAAGCTACTCAAAAAGCTTTAAATCATCCCAAATTAATATTTTTATTTGGATAACGACCCTCTGCAAAATAGGCTACCTATTTGCAACACTCTCTACCTATGTGCAAAGATATACCTTCACAAAGTTGGCAATTTCTCACAACTCAGTCATCCAAATAACTTGAAACTTTGGCAAATTTTAGGGCACAGTATGAGAGACCAAATGAAGGTTGAAATCAATGAAAATGAGTAGAATGAGAGAGCAAACAATGCTCTGAAATCTGGGACAACCCATTCAGTATGCTCAATCTCATAGATAAATCCAGCTTCAATCAGCCTATCAATTTCTTCTTTTATTTTGGCTGCATATGTATCATTATATGTGTAGGGCTTTTGTTTGGTGGGCTTGGCATCAACGGTCATGGGGATAGTATGAGAGCAAATTCTTGGATCTACCCCTTTCAAGTCTCTATAGTGCCACGCAAACACATCCCTATATTCCCTTAATAGAGCTACGAGCTCCATTTCTTCTCTTGCACTTAGGTCATCTCCTATATATGTGCATCTTGGATCTACCCCTTTCAAGTCCCTATAGTGCCACGCAAACACATCCCTATATTCCCTTAATAGAGCTACGAGCACCATTTCTTCTCTTGCACTTAGGTTATCTCCTATATATGTGCATCTCTCTTCATTCTCTTCAATGGTCACTACAATTTTCTTGGTCTTTTCTTTATTATCATATGATTCCCCTATGATGGCCTCTCGCTTAGGCATTCGTACCAAAATTTTGCGGTCATCAACTTCATATTTCTTGAAGTTTTTTGGTACTTCAAACAATGATTCCTCCTCTTCTTGTTTCACTGCTTTTCTTTTCTTTTTCTTTTGACTGCTCTCACTTCCATCCTTTGAATTTACAGTTTTAATACTTGTGAGAGGTTCTTCTTCTTTCTGGGTGAACACTCCTATATCTGCTAGATAGTGCTGCTCTGAGTTAAAGCAACTATCCATCACAATGGACTCTATATCATCGTCATTCTCTTCTTCTTCTATGACATCACTAGGGTCACATTCTTCTAGCAAGGGCTGACACATGAACACTGAGATATCATAACCCTCCTCATCACAATGAGGTGTCCATTGTTCTTCATTGACAGCAATGTCCATGGTGGCTAAGATTTCTGGCCAGCCATGAGGCTCAAATTCCTCATCTAGAAAGATCAGCTGTGCATAGGCTGGGTCTTTAATTGGTCTATCGCCTGGCGAAGTTCCTTCTTCTCTTGCCTTCATCACTTGAGTGGGTCTAAGGGTTCTTGTGTGCTCTCGGGGTCTAGTCAATGGGAAATCATGTTCATCTCTTTGTTTCCTATGTGCTTGATGTCTCTCTCTTTCAGGTCTTTCATTTTCAAATCCTGCTCTATTTCTGCCCACCGTGTGTGCAAAACTTACCTCAGGTCTCTCTCTGGGCTTCATGAGCTTGGGATGATCCTACTCCTTGGAGGCCATGGGAAACATTAGATCTTGGTGGAGGGAAAATCAATTCACTCTTCCAAGTATATGCATGTCTATCATGTTCTGTTACCAAGAAAATTTTCTCTGACGTGTTATCCAGGTAGACAACTTTGCCTAGTATCTCTAGGTCCTTGAACTCGTAGATGATGACTATGCCCAATTGGCTAGGTTGATCTGGCTTGAATCTCCAAAATGCTTCCTCTGTTTCTCTATTCAAGAATAGTTCTATGCTTTTGTTATCTTGAGGAATCCAATCTGGAGTGATCACTCTGGTCAAAACTGACTTGCCTCTAGGAGTCTGGGGTCCTTGTCCTACATTTCCTTGTTCTAGGTCTCCTATCTCATTCTCAGGAATGATATTTCCAAACTCATCAGTCCTATCTGGTAGATTGGTGACCACATACATGGTTCCTTCCTTATCAATGTATGAACCCTCTTCGAACTTGACCACTGGGTGTTCAAGTCCAAAGGGTTGATCTGAATTTTTGAGTTGGACCACTGATCGCCTCAAGCCATCCTCATAGATGCGAGCACCTAATTGGTTGGTCCGAATATATTCCAATTGTGTTTTATAGGGTCCTTCTGGTGTTTGTAGATGGGCAGTTCCTGAGCCACCTGCAGGTTTCCCCATGCTAAAAGACATTTCTGAGTCACTTGTGTCAGAGTTTAGTACGTAAGGACAACCACTTAGTTGTTGTGCCCAAGACTTAGCTGTATGGTTGACACTAGACTGAGAAGATCTAATGCTTTGTCTATCCTTGCCTAGGTTTCTACCAGATCTCAGGTTCATAAGCTTTGGTTAAGAGTCCAAAATTTCCCCTTGGTATGGTTCAAAAATCCTTTGGAGTTCCCTTGGGTTCCTAGTCTCACTTGAGGGTCAACTTCAAATTATCCTACCTGAAAATAAATGCATTATTCTTATAAAAAACAATTGAGACCATGTAGGATTCGAAACAAGCTTTCCAACGAGCTATAGAGCTCAAAAAATGGACTTTGGATCAAAAATTTATGTCAAATCAGGCTCCTGGGGGTCAAAACAGGCAAACAGGACCTTTTGGAAAAAATCACGATTTTATGAAATCAAGAGAATCGCGATTGTGTGAAATCAGAGAATCGCGATTGTGTGAAATCAGAGAATCGTGATTGTGTGAAATCAGAGGATCGCGATTGTGTGAAATCAGAGAATCGCAATTGTGTGAAATCAGAGGATCGCGATTGTGTGAAATCAGAGAATCGCGATTTTGTACCTTGAGAATCGTGTTTTCACAAAATCGTGTTTTTGCTGAAAATCGTGATTTGTGAGAATCACGATTTTGAGCAAAGAAAATGTTTTCACAGAATCGTCTTTTCACAGAATCGTGTTTTCACAAAATCGTGCTTTTGCTAAAAATCGTGATTTGTGAGAATCGCGATTTTGAGCAGAGAATCGTGTTGTTGAGAATCGCGATTTTGAGCAGAGAATCGTGTTTTTGAGAATCACAATTTCGAGCAGAGAATCGTGTTTTCACAGAATCGTGTTATGAAAATCGCGATTTTGTCTCAAAATTGTGGTTTTCAGAAATTTAGAGAATCGCGATTTTGATCACAACCACAGAATCGTGTTTTCTCAGAATCGTGTTTTTTTTTTGCTGAAAATCGTGATTTGTGACAATCGCGATTTTGAGCACAACCACAGAATCGCGATTCTGAGAATGACCACAGAATCGTGTTCTTTTCAAAAGGCTTTTAGGCGGGAAACAGAGAATCGCGATTTTCAAAAAAAAATTGAATTTTCATAGAATCGCGATTTTCATCACAGAATCGTGTTTTTTGGCGGGAACTTTGAATTTCTGAGCGCCGAGCAATGCCGAGCTCCGTATGTGCAGAAAATCATGAAAAAACACAGCGCTTGCACTCTCTTGCACTTCCTAACTCCTCCTCGCATAATAATGCATGAAAGATGGTATGAAAATGATGAAAATGCACTAAAAAACAAAAAATTTCTATGAAGAAGAAAATGGAAGAAGATGGAGATGGTGATGATGATGAAGATGAAGAAGAAAAATCAGAAAATGAACAAAAATGACACTTTTTTTACCTTCCAACATTGCAAATCTACGATCTTACCATCACAACGCTTGTCCTCGAAGCTCTCTCCCCAGCAATGGCGCCAAAATTTGGTGTAGCTCAAGCATAAGCACCACCTCCTTTACTTGGTATTCCGCAGAGACGTGAGAACCGGTATGAAGACCACGAGCAAGTGAAGGCACAAGTCCGTGAGTGAAAGCACACAAACATGCACACACATACACACACACGCGCACAAGGTAAGATCAAAGAGAGGAACAATGGAAAGCTTCGATTACAAAACAGTTCTCTTACAAAAGCTCTATTCTCTAACAAGCTACCCTCAAAAATGAGCTCTCTAGCTCTTTTTATAGTTTTTTGACTAGTTTTGGCCCTGTCCAGACCTAGTGTCCGACCTAGTTAAAAATTAGGTTCCAGGGCTTATTTGAGGGCTCAAACGAAATCTAAAAATTATGAAAATTGGTAGGATGATACTTCTAATACTCCTCAAGCTCAAGGACTCCTTGGCTTGAACAAAATGGAGTTAGAAAAATAGAAACTGGTATTTACAATGGTTTTTAGTGATGAAAATCACTATTGTTGTAGGGGATTCTTCTGAAAATTTGACATACACTTCTTGGAGCTCCCTACTTGCTCCTTATACTTGTGTGTCCACCTCTTTGATGTGCTCTTGTGCTTTGTCCTTGACCTTCAGCTTCAACAACACTATTCACGAACATCACATCCACCCCACCCACTGTCCCCATCTACACAGTCACACACACGTTTGACACCATGGAAACATCATAAGCCACAGCACCACTCCCCTCCCCCCACACAGCCTCAATCTCCCATACCCCCTCCACCCACCTCACCACTTGACTCCACATCATTCATGACTCCCTTTCCCTTCCCCATTCCCCCTGCATCCTCTCCTTTCCCTGCATTCTTTGATGTAAATAATGTGTTTTCGACGTTACATCAATGTGTGTACCAACTACAGAGTGAGTATCATGCCCTCAAAGACCGTCATCATCAACTAACTACGAATCATCAACACCTACAGAGGCGGCTTACAACTATAGAAGACGAAAATGCGAACCTCAATCAACGCTATACCACACTCCAGCAGGCCCATCAAACCCTCCTAGAGACACCCCAACCATCACAATTGCCAGGCGTCAAACAACTCAAAGCTTTACTTGAAGTCTACCAAGCAGATAATCTAAGAGTCCGACGTAATTTGACCCTACTCAGAAAACACATGGCTACCGCCCTTGAAGAGAACAAGCGTCTCCAGAAGCAAAACAAAGAAAACCTAGAAGCTGCAATGGAAGGCTCCCCCCACGAGATCGACCCAGAACAGTTTAAAGCAGTCCCCTCTGATACAATGAAGACAATCCTGGAAAGCTATGCTAATCTACTAGAAGACCATGATGATATAGAAAAGGAACGAGACGCACTGCGCCGCCAGTTCAAGGAACAAGAGGAACAACCGAAGGTCATACAGTCAACCTCGACTTCAGAGGAAGTAAAGGCATTAACGGAGCAGGTGGCAGAATTGCAGAAGAAGTTATTGGAATATGAAAGACAACCCTCTCCAGTTATAGAACCAAAGCCAGATGAATTGGTACCCATTGAGGTGGATGAGTCGTATGAGGAACCATATGTTCCTATGCCGATGCCAAGAGGTCAGCAAACCTCGGAAGGAATGGACACCCTAGAAGTCGAAGCACCAGAATGGCTTCAGACACTCGAAAAGACAGCTAAAACCCATGAAGATCGAGTGGCAGTCCAAATCCAATCAATGGCTAAATTGGAAGACACTATCATAAAGTCAGAATATTTTCGAAGTATCTCTCATCACAGATGGATAGGCACAAACGATGATCAGTATGTGCCATATTGTGTACTCTTGGCAGATTACAATGCAGAGATTAAACAACGATGTGGCAAGGCTCCAACCTTTGCCACACAATTCGGCCCTGATGATATTCCGGAGAGTGCTAAAAAAGGATCCATTCATCAACCCACCTGGCGGATACGACTCTTAGAAACCTACCCTGAAATGGTTCGTACCTGAAACAACATGCCGCTATTTATCAAATACAACCCTTGTTATATTCCAGTCCTCCGAAGACGCACGTGGCCCGAGTTTACCATTGTTGTAAAGAACGTCAAAGGCTGTGCAAAGTGGTTAAATTATGTCTATCTAGCACCTCCTCAAGGACCTCCCACCGTTGCTTATATGATCTCTACAATCCTTCACTGGAGCATTCGACTACGGAACACCCCTGATGTGATGGCATAGATGTGCATGAAGATCTTCGAATTAATGCTGATCACTTTCAGAACATTCAAGAACATCAAAGACCCCCACTTCCCAGGAGTTGGCTTCACTGACGGCAACCTAGATCTGGTATATGACATGAGAACCACCTCCTCAATAAAAGTAATATATGCCTGGCACGCAAGAATAAAATACCTCCCAGTTTGCTTCAAGCAGACCTTCGAGGAGATGTTCGTCACAGGGTTCTGGGAATATCACTCAAAAATATTTGTACCCAATCCCTCACATCTCCTCCACTCAGATCAATTGCGGGTGCCACATCCAGATGTCCCAGGTCCAATGAATTGGGATGCATTGTTAACAGACCTAGCACGGGGGCTGCGACTAGAAGAACACCACCTTGCTTCAGATGTGGTTCAATACTATGTCCAACGCTCAGCTAGACAAGGGTTTGTCAGAGACGACAGACGCGAGAGAGGGGGGGGTGTTGACAGCAGTCAAGGCACCGAAGGACTCACAAGACAAGGAAGCCAAAGAAGGGAGCCAGAGCGGAGAGAAGGCACAAGCAGACTAAGCAGTCAACGAAGATCTGGCAAGTAGGCCATTCAAATTTTTCCAAAACAACATCTTCATAACAGTGATTCTCATCCCTACAAATCATTGTAAATACCATTTCACCTTTTGTAACTCCATTTTGTGCAAGCCGAGGAGTCCTCGAGCTTGAGGATTATTAGAAGTAGCATCGTACCAATTTTCATAATTTTTAGACTTTGTTTGGGCCTCCAAATAGGCCCTAGAACCTAATTTTTAACTAGGCCGGACACTAGGTCTGGACAGGGCTAAAAGCTAGTCAAAAACTATAAATAGAGCTAGAGAGCTCATTTTTGAGGTTAGCTTGTAATAGATTTGAACTTGTATGAGCATTTTGGAAGTTATCTAAAGGAACTCCATTGTCTTCCTCTTTGTCTTGTGGTGTGTGCGCGTGTGTGTGTATGTGTGTGCATGTTGGTGTGCTTCTCACTCACGCACTTGTGCCTTCACTTGCTCGAGGTCATCATACCATCCTCACGTCTTCCCGGATTGACATTAAAGGAGGTGCTACTCATCATTGAGCTACACCATCCCTTGACAGACTTTGCATCTTTGTCCGTGTCTTTATGTGTGTAATGGGTCTTATCCTTCATCTTTGTAGTTGACCATCGCCATCACCTAGTGGACGCGGTTAGGACTGTTAGACAATTTGTTATTTTATCCGAGTCGAAGTCCTATGCTTCTGTCCTCCCCTTGGTATTCCTTACATTCATATCTAAGGGTGACTGTGTTATCATTGATGCTTGTTAAGCTCTTTTCCACTGCACACACCTGGTGGCTAAGAATGTGACTATCTTAGTCACTCATTTTTGCTTTTCAGCCTCTACCCCTTTCTAACTCTTTGCCTTTGGATAAATCTTTGTTCTCACACATCTGGACTTGTTGTGTTGTTAAGCTTGTTTACTTCTTTCCACCACACACATCATTTGGTAAGCACTGTATCTGTTTTTGTCTTTTAGTTGATTCTTCAAAGGTCTTGTGTTTAATCTTTGTTCATGCACTTTCGGACATCCTTCTTTTGTGTTGCAACCTGATGCATGCCCCTTTGGGGCTTTTGCGAGAGTGTGACTTATCTTTATTGAATAGTTTTTCTTTTTGATTTTCTTCTTCTTTGTCTCTTACTTGATTCTCCCTCCACAGTGATCAATCAATTAATATAAAGAAAATATGTGCACATAAGTGCTATTCTTGAAGGCATATGTATGGAACCATCCAAATGATAAATTGATGAAGAACATGTCCTCCTCAAGCATAATGAAAGCTTGATATTCCAAAAGCTCCCCCTCAAGCTAAATTATGCTTGAGTCTTCATTCTATGATAGGTTGAATACCTGTCATAGCTTTGAATCTACAGAGCTTTATCCCATCAAGTGCCTTTTTCATCATATCTGCTATTTGATTCTCAGTAGGAACAAATGAAATGTCAATTTCTTTTTCCATAAGCTTCTCTCTTACAAGTGGTAATGGAATTCTATGTGCTTTGCCCTTACATGAAAATTTGGATTTATAACTAGATGCATGGAACTTACATTATCTCCAAGTAAGTGAGGTTTCGAACTTAGAAGTCCCAAATCTGAGTACAACTCCTTGAGCCATATTGCTTCTTGAGTTGCAATAGCTAGACCACTATATTCTGCTTCAGTTGAAGATAAAGCAATCGTTGGTTGCTTCTTGGAACTCCATGATACCAATTTTGAACCTGCAAATGCTAAGTATCCAGAGGTACTTCTTCTATCATACTTTGCTCTTGCCCAATCTACATCTGAATAGATTTTAATATCCAAATCTGAAGAGTAAGGATTATAGCTTCCTTCATTAAGTGTCCCTTTTAGGTACTAGAGTACTCTCTTTGCAACATCCATGAGTGGTCTTCTTGGTGAGTGCATGAACTGACTAAGCACTCCCACACTATATGATATGCCTGGTCTTGTGTGAGTAGCATATATCAAGCTACCAACTAAGCTTTGATAGTCTTTAGGATCATTAATCTACTCACCTTCATAAACACTTAATTTATGGTTCGATTCCAAAGGTGTATCTGCAAGCTTTGTGTTCTCCATTCTAAATTTGAGAAGTAGGTCTTGAATGTATCTTCTCTGAGTTAGATACATCCCTTCCTCTGTATAAGTCACTTGCATACCTAGGAAATATGTGATCTCACCTAAGTCACAAATTTTGAACTCCTCTTGCATGTGTCTCTTGATCCTTTGAATGCCATTCAAATCATCATCTGTCACAATAATATCATCTACATATACACATAGATAGATGACATCATTGTGATCCCTTTTGATGAATAGAGGAGGATCCAAGTTGCTAGCTTTGAACCCTTGATCTTGAAGGTATGTAACCAACCTGTAGTTCCAAGCTTTAGGAGCTTGTTTCAATCGGTACAATGCTTTCTTAAGTATGCAAACATAAGATGTATGATTAGGGTTTTCAAAACTTGGTGGTTGTGACATACCTCTTCACTTATCCAACCATTTAATAATGCATTTTTTACATCAATTTGGTGGAGTCTCCAATTGCTTGCGGTAGTTACACTTATCAATGTTCTCATTGTAGCCATCTTTGCAACTGGTGAGAATGTTTCCTCATAGTGTATACCATGACTTTGTGAGCACCCTTCGGCAACTAATCTTGCCTTGTATGTGCAAACTGATCCATCTGAGTTTCTTTTAACTTTATATACCCATCTGCAACCAATTACCTTTTTATTGGGTGACATTGGAAACAAATCCCAAGTGTCCATCTCCTTCAATACATCTATTTCTTCTTTCATGGCCTTTTTCCAATTAGGGTTTTCCTTTGCCTCTTCATAGATTGAGGGTTCCTATGAAATTGAATCCCTTTCCAAGTAGGTTAAATGCCTCGTAACAAATGTGGAATCATATCCATACCTTTTTGGTTGTCTTTTCTCCCTTGTTGACCTTCTAGGTGCTTGCTTGGAGCATTCTCCACACTCTTGCATCTTTACTTTGCCTCTTGATGTCCATAGCTTGTAATACGTTTCCTTTTCATCTTGTTCATCATCTGTATCACTTCTAGGATCCTAGACCTATGTATCATTCTTGCTTTCTAATTGATGAGGATTAGAATCAAGATCATATGGTAGAGTTACCTTTTGTTTGTCTTCATCATACCAAGACTCAAGTGTTATTCAAACACAATGTCTCTACTTGTAGTGAATTGCTTGGTTGAAGGATTATAGGACGTGTAACCCATCAGAGTTGAGTCATACCCAATAAACATTGCCTTTGTAGCCCTTTCATCTAGCTTACCTCTCATTTATGATGGTACATGAACATAAGCTAAACAACCAAACAACTTGCAATGCCCAAGACTAGGTTTTCTTCCATACCATGCTTCATGTCATACCTTGGAGTGATTTGGATGGTAGTTTATTGACAAGGTACATAGTAGTTGAAATAGCCTCTGCCCATAGATAATGTGGCAACCTCTTCTCTTCAAGAATTGTTCTAGCCAATCCAACCAATGTCTTATTTCTCCTGTTTGTTATTCCATTTAGTTGAGGAGAGTACCTGGTAGTCACTTCTCTTTTGGTACCTTTATCCTAGTCACTTCTCTTTTGGTACCTTTATCCTACAAGAATTCATCAAAATCTTTGGAGAAGTATTCTCCCTCTCCATCTGATCTAAGCTTCTTGAGTGATCTACCTGTATGGTTCTCCACATGTGGTATATACTTTTTGAAGCAATCAAACACTTCATTCTTACTCTTGATAAAATACATAATAATCCATCTACTATGATCATCAATAAATGAGACATAATACCTTGATCCTGCCAATGAAGGTTCTTGGCTTGGCCCCCATACATTTGTATGTACTAATTCCAATAAGTTGTTGTGGATGTAGCCTTTGTGGTTGAATGGTTGTCTTTGTGCCTTCCCAATATGACATGCATCACATCTGTTGATCATGTGTTTCTTTGGTATGTTTGGAAATCCAAGATCACTTTGATCCCTGCATATATCTTTCAAGGTTCTTTCAGTCACATGAGCCAACCTCTTATGCCACACTTCAAGCTCACTGAGGGTTTGAGACCCAAAGTTGAATAGAGCTATGTTCTTGGTTTCTCCTACTTCAAAAGTAAAGAGCCTACCATGCTTCTCACCTCTGGCTATCTTCTTGAAGCCTTGACATGGATCTTCCACAAAAGCTCCATGTTGGGTGAACCTAACTTGCAAGCCTTTCTCAACTATCTATTGTACACTTATTAGGTTTTTTGTAATAGTGGGAACATAGAGTACCTTGCTCAGAATATTTATCCTGCCATTGGAAGCTTTGATAGTACCAATCTTATCCACATTATGCTTTATGTCATCCCTTGTTTGTACTTCATGTCTATCCTTTGTCCTTTCCAAATTAGATAAGAGAGCTATGTTTCCTACAACATGATTTGAGCATCCTGAATCTATGTAGAACAAATGATCATCTTCTTTACCTTCCTTGTGGCTTAAATTCATTAAGAGCAATGAGTCTTCATGTTGTTGATCTTTAGAATGATTGTTGTAGTCCCTTCTGTTATGGCCTCTATTGTTATTTTTGAAGTTATGTCCACCTCTGCTTCTATTGCCATCCACCTCTTCCACTTCCTTTCTCTATCTTCCCATTGAACCAACAATTCTGAGTGGTGTGGTTGGTCTTATCACAGATGGAACAAGGTTGAACATTTTTGCCTTTGGCCTTGTCATGCTTTGGTCATTTCTTCTTCCCTTTCCACTTGCTCTTGCCTGTAAAGTTGGCCTAGGAAGTCTCCTCTTCATCTTCTTCCTTCTTCTTGCCTGTAAGCTTCTTGTCCTTCTTATCTTCATATAAAGCACTAGTTGAATTGCCATGATAGGAGTTAGCTTCCTTTATGCTATTATTGGCATCTTGATTGAAGATTTGTCCAAGAAAGATGAAGTCTGGAGTTTGCACATCCATGATGAGATCATAGGCTATGATGAAAGATTGCCATTTCATGTCGCCTCTAATCCCATTGAGAATTTTCCTCATGATGGCCTCTTCTTCAATGAGCTCTCCAATGGATGCCAATTGATCAACAACCTCCTTGACCTTTGTAACAAACTCAGTGATGGTTTGTTTTTGAGTCTTCTTCATCTGGTTGAACTCATTCCAAAGATGGTTCTTCCTTGCTTTTGTACTAGCACAAAAGAAAGTCTCTTGGGGATCCCAAGTCTCTTGAGGTGTCTTGCATCATCTAATATGTGGTAATAGAAAAGCAGAGACAGAGTTGAGTATGCATGACTTTGCTTGGGCATCCCTTTCATACCAAAGTGTGAGCTTATCTGTTTCCTCTTGAGTAGGTCCTCCTTTGGATCTTGGAATAGCCATTGTTTCATCACTTGATACAATCTGGTATAGGTATTCCTTGCAAATAAGCCTCCATTCTGATTTGCCAAGCAGCATAATTATGTCTATCAAACTTCTCAATCATTGATGGAAAGCCATCTCCCATCTTGGATTTTCTCTAATACCACTAAAAGAAGTTGGAGAAGCTTGGAGAGGCTTGGAAAGTTGAGTTGTCAAGTGGTAAAGTTGGTCCAGCAAACCAACATAGGACCAGTCCTAGCTCATTGAATATGTAAGTTAGACCTTGTAGGCTTGTGGTTAGTGCAATAAAATGCAAATGGTACTTTTGGAACATCAATAAGAAAAAGCCGATGCAAAACAGATAAGTTGCACCTTGACTTGCTCACAAAAACCTTCTAAAAAAGGATGGAAGTTGTGACTTCAAACATTGAGATCACCCAGCACAGTTTCAATTAGAAAACTTCCTCTTAAGGGGGACTCACACATAGGGTTGGCTTGCTATAATGCATAAAATTCCTAATTTATAAGAAATATAGAAGGAGCAATCACCTTAGCACTGAATAAGTGTTATCATGATTTTTTAGGGATGTGCAGAGAATGACCCCAAGACTGTAAAACTTGAATTTCTCTACAATTAATGCACCAAATGACTTGAAATTTTTTATACATAAACTAAACAGTTGTACAATGCTTAATAACTAGAGTTGAAGCTCTATAGAGAGAGCAACATTCTCTGCAAGTTGATTGAATCTGAGGACGCAGGAGTAGAGAATAGAAATGGCACCAAACAATGATCAAAGAGTATATGTATTGCTTCAAATAAACAATCTTCTTAATGTAAAAATGATCTAGAGTCTTCATACAAACTCTTGAGGATATGAACACACCTTTTCTTCATGAATTCAAATTCAAAATTAGGCGGGTTTGATAGTTTAGATTGCTTGGAATCTTTTTCTACAATCTAGGAAAAGAGAAAGCTGAAGTCACACCTACTTCTTGATTGATTGATTGAGAATCAATCTCAATCACTTCTAACTTGTGGCTTTTAGGTCTTTTACTCTTTCTTTTTACAAAGGTAAATACCTTGAACCTGACAAGAAATGATCATAAGTGACCTACCAACTAATACAAAGAAAATATGTGCACATAAGTGCTATTCTTCAAGGAATATATATGGAACCATCCAAATGACAAATTTGATGAAGAACATTTCCTCTTCAAACATAATTAAAGCTTGATGTTCCAACACCATCAACAAATGCATCATGTAAATCTACATCAGAAATGGAATTATCTACATCATCATGTGGAACTTATAAAGTCAACAAAATTGCCTCATTTGGACCAACACTTCACTATCTACTGCTAAAAAATGTAGCAAAATGTCATAAACATCTTTGGAGCTAGCAAGGGTCCCCTTAGTACATGAAAGTAATGGCTGAATTGCATCTTCCACAAAAACAACACCATCACTAACCAAAATGCATTTAGGCTATGGATGATATAGACCATAGCCTTTTCTTTCAAAATTGTACCAAAAAAAATACATTTCTCTACTTTATAATCCGAAGTCTTGAGTTGTTCAGGCACTAGCGCATATGCCAGACAACCAAAGACATGTAGATGAACAATAGATGGCTTCAAACCATGCCAAGCCTCATATTGAGTGATAGATCGTAGTGCTTTTGTGGGATATCTGTTAAGTACATATGTTGCACAGATAATAGCCTCAAGCCAGAAGCTATGTGGTAAAGCTTAACTTTTGACTATACACCTCATCATCTCCATGAGAGACCTGTTCTTCCTTTCTAAAATTCCAATTTGTTGAGATGTGTACGGCACTGTACAAAGATTTTATATCCCAAGCTTAGCCAGAAATGCATTAAAATCAAAAGACATGTATCCCCCCTTAATCAGAATGGATGGTTTGCAATTTACATGTTGACATATTTTCCACCATAACTAAAAATTATTTGAAGCACATAAATACTTCATACTTTGCTTTTAATGGATACACCCATGCAAGCCTAGAAAAAGCATCAATAAAAGGTAGGAAGTTAAGATAGTTCCCAAAAGAAGTTGTGTGAATAGGACTACAACATCACTAGGAACAAGCTATAATTTATGAGAAGCTCTAATTCAACCATCTTCAGGGAAGGAAGAAAGTTTCATTTTTCCCAAAACATAGCCTTCACAAACATGTTTATAATGCATCTCAAGTTTGGGCAAAGAGGACACCATTTCATATTTTTGCAGGAATAGAAAACTAGCATAATTCAGATGGCCAAAGTGTGCATGCCAAAGCTTTGCATGTGAGATAGCTTGATAATCTTGAACTGCACATACTGAATCATTCATAAATTTTGCATACTCTATGAGCTTATATGGCCCACAACGTAAAATACTAGAAGCAATAACAAAAACGCCATTTACGAGATCATGAACTATGCATATGCTATCAAAAAATTTAACAACCAAGCCAATCTTGGCTAATGCTAAAACTAATAATAGATTATTATTGATCCTTGGTACGTACAAAGCATTTGACAATGTGAAAGAACTACCATCAATAGTAGTCAAAAGGATCTTACCAACTCCCATTACAAGATAAGAGGAGTCGTTAGTGCATGTGATAGTATCCCCTATAGGGGTAGTCTAAGGTGAACTAAAGGTAATATGTCTGGTTGCTCCACTATCAAAGTACCAAACATCTTAGTCTATTATAGACACACACTACTCATGAGAAGATGGGTCACTCACAACTGCAAACAATAGTAAATGCCCATTCTTCATTCTACACAAAATTAGCAGACTCTATTTTTGGCATAGAGGCCCTCTACAACAACTATTCTAGCCTCTTTTGTCTTTGCCTCTTTTGCAATCAATTTTGGATAGCTCTTTATGACATGAACATTTCCTTTACAATATTTGCAAAACTATTTCTGCTTTTCCGTTTTCTTCGCATCCTTGTCTTCCTTCTTCGACAGTGCGACATTCATAGATTTATGCTTGCCAATAGATGAGTTCCATTTACCTTTTCCCTTCTCATTGTCTAAGAAAGCTTGATTTGCAACATGCATAATGGACCTATTCTGCCTAAACTGACCTTCCTACAAAAAAACAGAGAAAAACTCTTCAAATGTTAAGGCGTTTGGATCGCCTTTCATCATCAATTCAAGAGTAGAAGCAAAACTCTAATATAAATCTGGAAGACTATTAAGAACATTCTACACAAGTGAACTATCTAGCAAGACTTCATTACCAAAAATCAATTGCTCCTTCAGATCTTTGATCTTTGTTAAAAAAATGTCCATAGAATCTCCTTCATTGCTGTGATCACTCTCCAACTTTCATTAGAGGTATGCAACACGAGCCTCATTTCTTGCATAGTATAAATTGATAAGTGTATCCCTATTGATATATTTAGGTAGTGATATGTCTGAACACTCTAGGACCATCGGGGCACTTTTTTCCCTCTTTAGGAGGTTTTTTTCCCCCGGCTTGTATATACGCCTATTGCCCTAACGGGCTACTTATCTTTGTGCATTCTCTAGTAATACATTCAGTATTGTGTGTTGTGCTCCAAGCTTCTTCTTCTTCCTTGTGTTGTTCGGGTGCTTCTGTAGACGTGTAACTCCCACAATTGGTATCAGAGCAGGTCGTCGCTTCATTTAGGGTGCCATCGACACTCCTCCATTTGTAGTCTCAGATTCACAGTGCTTGTGTAGGCTATTTCGTCTTTTTGTGCCAAAGGTATATAGCAATTTTTGTTCTCCAATATAAGCGTCTCGAAGTCTGTTACAGGTTTAGCAAAATTTGTTTGGGCAGTTCTGTTCAACTTTTTGAGATACAATCAATTTTCTGCATCAAGGTATTTTAGTCACCAAAGTAGTGATGTATTTCGTATGTTGGATGTTGAGGATAAGTTGGATAGCACCAACTACCCGTTATGGGCTTATATGATGCGACATGTGTTGGTTGCAAAAGGACTATGGAACATTGTGCAGGGTGTCAAAAAACGTCCTATCACACCTGCAACTGTTACAACTGCAGGTACAGAAGCTGATGTAGAAGGTGTCGAAGATGATGGTATTCTGCATATTCCTCTTCGTGCTCGAGTTTCTGCTGCACCTACTACAGAGTAGATTTGTTGGGATGGCAGAGATGCCCAGGCACATGCATTGATAGCTTTGTCTGTCAAACGTGCCATTATTCCTCATATTCGCTCTTGCAGAACAGCTAAGGATGCTTGGGATACACTTACCACATTGTACCAAGCTAGGAATGAGGCTCGTGTTGCTACCTACGAAAACAGTTGGAGAGTGAGCACATGAATGAAGGTGATTCTATGGACAGTTTCCTAACAAAGATCAAAGACTTGAAGGAACAGTTGATTTCTGCTGATGAGGTTATACCAGATAGCTCACTTGTGCAAACCGTTCTGAATGGTCTTCCTGATTCATATCAGAGTTTTGCTTCTACTCTTCGGTTGATGATGAAAGGCAATCCAAATGCCTTGTCATTTGAGGAGTTAGTCTTTGTTCTGTTGCAGGAAGATCAGTCCAGGCAGAACAGGTCCATTATGCATGTTGCAGATCAAGCTTTCCTGGCTAGTCAGAAGGGCAAAGGAAAATGGAGCTCTTCTACTAGTAAGCAGAAATCTGCAAATGCTGCATATTCGAAGAACCAAGACAAAAATGAGAAAAAATCAGAAAAGCAGAAATTGTTTTGTAAGTACTCTAAAGGGAATGATCATATCATAAAGAATTGTCCAAAACTGGCTGCAAAAGAGGCAAAGAAGAAAGAGGCTAGAATGGTTGTTGTAGAAGCCTCTACATCAAAAACAAAGTCTGCTAATCTTGTGCAGGAAGAAGAATGGGCGTTTACTGTTGTTTGCTGTTTTGACCCATCTTCTCATGAGCAGTGCATGTCTGCAGTAGACTCAGATGTTTGGTACTTTGACAGTGGGATGACCAAACATATTACCTTGTAGCACAGTTTCTTTTCTTCACTCGAGCCTGCCCCTACAGGGAATATTGTTACATGCACCAACAACTCCTCTTATCCTGTTATGAGAGTTGGTAAGATCATTTTGACTACTGCTGATGGTAGTTCTTTCACTTTTTCAAATGCATTATTTGTGCCAGGGATCAAGAAGAACCTGTTATCACTTTCTGCATTAGCCAAGATTGGCTTGGTTGTGAAATTTGTTGATGACAGGTGTACAGTTCATGATCTATCAAATGGCGATGTGATTATTGCTTCTGGCATTTTATGTCGTGGGTTGTATAAGCTCATAGACTATGAAAGATCTGTAAATGATTTGGCATGTGCAGTAAACGATTCTCAGGCTATGTTAGATGCAAAGCTTTGGCATGCATGCTTTGGTCATCTAAATTTTGCTAGTTTGCTACGCCTGTAGAAATCTGAAATGGTGTCCTCTTTGCCCAAACTTGAGGCACCTGGAAAACATGTTTGTGAAGGCTGTATTTTGTGTAAAATGCAGCATTCGTCCTTTCCAAAAGATGGTTCAGTTCGGGCTACTCAGAAATTGCAGCTTGTACATAGTGATGTATGTGGTCCTATGCGGATACCTTCTTTTGGGAATTATCTTTACTTCGTGACTTTCATCGATGATTTTTCCAAGCATGCATGGGCATATCCATTGAAGGCAAAGTCTGAAGTGTTCATGTGCTTCAAACAGTTTTTGGTTATGGATGAAAATCTATCAGCGTGTAAAATGGGCACCCTCCGTTTAGATCGAGGGGGGGAATATATGTCTTCTGATTTTAATGCATTTCTCGCTCAACGTGGGATAAAACATCAGTGTACAATGCCGTATACACCTCAACAGAATGGAGTTGCTGAACGAAAGAACAGGTCACTCATGGAGATGGCGAGGTGTATTGTATAGTTTCTGGCTTGAGGCTGTCATGTGTGGCTCAGACGCCTTATGGATGATTTGGGTGTTGGTCAGTATTCTGCCACCACCATCTTCACTGACAGTCAGAGTGCATTGGCAGTTGCGAGGAACCCTGTGTTCCATGCTCGCACTAAGCACATTGAGGTGCATTATCATTATGTTAGGGAGAGGTTCTCTACTGGGGAGATCAGCTTGGCATATGTGCCCACGCAGGAGAACATTGCAGATCTTTTCACAAAGGCTCTGCCTAGGGAGAAGTTTGAAGCTTTCCGCAAAGCTTTGGGCTTACTTCCTTTTGTGGGGTGATTTCCACATAGCTTGGCACTTCCTTATACATAAGTGCCAGCTACTTGTTCACCGCATCACTCCCAGGGGGGGATTTGTTGATATATTTAGGTGGTGATGTGTGTGAACACTCTAGGACCGCCAGGGCACTTTTTTCCCTCTTTAGGAGGTTTTTTTCACCCGGCTTGTATATATGCCTATTGCCCTAATGGGCTACTTATCTTTGTACATTCTCTAGTAATACATTCAGTATTGTGTGTTGTGCTCCAAGCTTCTTCTTCTTCTTCCTTGTGTTGTTTGCATGCTTCTGCAGATGTGTAACTCCAACAATCCCAAGCATCCTTTGTTGTTTTGCAAGAGTGAATGTGAAGGATAATGGCACGTTTGACAGAAAAAACTATCAATGCATGTGCCTGAGCATCCTTGCAATCCCATCAAAGTTTCTCTACAATAGGTGCAGTAGGAATAACAATACAAACATGAATATGAAGATCATCGTCTTCAGCACCATTTGCATCACCTTCAATAATTGTATTCGTAGGTGTATTAGGGAATTTTCCAATACCCTACACAATATTCAAGAACCCTTTTGCTACCAATACATGTCGTATCATATATGTCCATAACATGTAATTCGTACCATCCAACTTGTCCTCAATAGCCAGCATACCGAATACATCATTGCTTTCAATCATGGCCATTGAATAAATACCCTAATGCAGAAAAATGATTGTATCTCAAAAAGTTGAACAAAACTGCCTTGTCAACCTCTATGAAACCTATAGCAAACTTTGAGACAGTTGTACTGTTAACGTTAGTGTCCATGTGAAAGGCAAAATGGCCACCGGACACTTATTTGTATATGTTCTTTAATAAAACATATAGTGGCCTGGTCAACCATAGGCTGTATGTTTGATCGCATTTGTGAGACCTAAGAAGTCTATCTTCGTGCTCCCTGTGTACTATGTTTTCTGTGTATTGTGCAACATCCGTGCAAAGTATTGTGTGTGGCCTTAGGAGCTTGGTTTTCTACTCCGAGCATATCATTGTGGAGCTCTCAAGAAAGGAGAGTGCACTGTGGTGCATCGTCGTGGAAAAACTTCAATGGTATCAGAGTAGTTCGATGCAAAAGGCTTTGTTCCTTTTGTGTAAGTGAAGCGAGCACCCCCCCCCCAAGCTTACGACTAAGGCGGCGACCAAGGCATAGACCTTGGCATACCTTGTCATCCGAGTGACCGAAGTCACTGTTGGTGCCGTTGGCTGCACGTGAGGGAGGACCTCAATGATCAAGGAAGATAGAGGTTCCTGGTACTTCCCGGGAGGTCACCCATCCTTGTAATGTTCCCCCCGGAGCTCGCTTAACCATGACAATCTTTTGCCACTAAGATACACTCTTCTGGTGTCTGAAGAAGGGGAAAGACTAAGGTTGACATTACCTTGAACATGTTTTGATCCCTCAAAGCTTCATTCTTTGCTTTCAAAGCCTATTTTCGAAGCATTTTTGGGTGTCTTTTGGAGCCATTTTGGAGTACTTTTGCACATAGTTCTCTTCACACAGGCCTGTGAACATCAAGAAGAGTGTTATTTGTACTTCTTTGACAATAAATATCAACCTTTGGGGTTGTGTTTTTCAGACACACTCACAAAACTATAGGTTTCTAGAAAGGTTTTCAATTTTGGTGGGAGAAGCTGCTCCAAATTTATGCAGGCTTTTGAGCCAAAAACAACAGAGATTGATAAACACTTGCCGGAGTTATTGGCTAGTTTTTGGGCTGTGCATTCATCCTTTTAGTGTCATTTTACTGTATATATTGATCACATACACATCATGTATGCTTATGTGGATACCACTTATGTACGTCCATGTGGCCATTAATATAGCAGTTACATTCTTTGCATAAAGCCTTTTACATTTTATAAAGAGGGTCGTGGTGAGGTTTTCTTAACTGGGAGACGCCCAGATGTCGGGGTCTCTTTGGTGATGCAGGTGGAAGACTTACCCAGCCTCGCCATAGGAGATGTATGATAGTTGTTCATAGGTGCTCGATAAGCCTAGTTGGCTTCTATTGGGTAACTCATTATATGCAGTGGAGTCAATGATTCACTATGCAGGCAAACATGTTAGTACTTGCAGTTTTATGATATTTTGACACTAGTCATACGCTCATTTTGCAAAGGATACTCTGGCAAAATTTTTCCAGATTTTTAGTTTTGTCAACTATACAATGGTCGATTTACTCCTTGGTACACTTATTCATTGGTGTTTGGACTCTTCTAGCTCCATTATCATTCCATTCAGTTCTCTACCATCATGACATCAGAGGTCTCAGGCACATCCGGTGGATCAAGGTCTAGTGCTAGTGTTCCGAAGAGGAGCTATAACTTGCAAGGCAAAGACCATTTTGAGATCCGAAAATTTAATGCACAAACTTTGCTCTATGGAAGAATCAGATTAAAGATGTGTTGATTCAAAGGAGACAATGGAAGCCAGTAAATGGGATTTCAAAGAAGCCTTCTGACATGGATGAAGATGATTGGGATGAGTTAGATGAAATGGCCAGGTCTACCATTCGCTTGCACCTGGCAGATAATGTTTATTTTACAGTATTAGACTGTGAAAGTGCAGAGGAGCTTTGGAAGAAGTTATGCAATAGATATGAAAAAGAGACGGCATCAAATAAAGTGTATATGATGAGAAAATTATATGACCTTTGTATGAAGGACACAGATAGTGTTGCTGCTCATCTAAATGAGTTTGATGCTATATTCTCCCAGTTACAGGCTCAAAAAATGGATATGGATAACGAAATGAAAGCAGTATTGTTGTTATGCACCCTGCCATCATCATGGGATACATTTTGCACAACTATTCACAATAGTGCACTTGGTGGTAAACTTATCTATGATGACATATGTGGAGCACTCTTGAGTGAGGAGATTCATAGAAAATCTATGGTTGGCACTCAGAGTGGAGATGCATATGACGTTCATGATTCTTACCAAGGAAAGAATCAGCAACGTGGCAAGAGCAAGAACAAGGAAAAGAATGGTCATCCAAATAAGAGTAGAAGTAAATCAAGGAAGAGGGATATTGAATGCCATTATTGTCATAAGAAAGGACATATGAAGAAAGATTGTTATGCATTAAAGAATGCTAAAGGTAAAGGACAGTACGTTGATGGGCATGTTAAACAGTTACCTGCACCATCTACTTCGACTGTGAAGATTGAAGAAATTAATGCTATTTCTGATGATGCTGATGCGTTGACACTTGATAGTACTGTGCCATCTGAGGCGCTTATGGCTGATTCTCTTTCCCACACATGGCTGCTAGATTCTGGTGCTTCTTTTCATGTGACACCACACAGAGAATGGTTCTCTAATTATGCAGCAAAGTCTCTTGGTACCGTGAGACTTGGTGACCCCTACTAGTGTGATGTTGTGGAGATTGGAGATGTGGTTGTGCAATTCATTGATGGTTCAAAATTTACTATGCATAATGTATGCCATGTACCTTAGTTATCATGCAATTTGATGTCAGTTGGTCAACTTGATGACCTTGGTTACAAGGTGGTCTTTTATGCTTAGTCCTTTCGCATATCAAAGGGCAATATGGTTATTGCAAAAGGAAGCAAAGTTGGCTAACTTTATCCTTTATGTGTATCATAGAAAGAACACTTAATGTTAGCTGTTACTAAACAGCCTATGGCTTGTATTTGGCATGGTCAATTGGGCCATATATCTCGTAGTGGAATGGATAATCTTTCTCGTTCTGTCTACCTACCTATGTTATCTTTCTCCGATTTTTCATTTTGTGGGCATTGTCAATATGGAAAGCAAACGAGAAATGTGCATAGAATGCACATTGACTCTTCAATTCAGCCTTTAGATCTCGTTCATACAGATGTGTGTGGTCCCATGCCAACTAGGTCCTTAGGTGGTTCTCTCTACTTTGTCACTTTCATAGATGATGCTACTATAAAAGTTTGGGTATATCCTATCAAATCGAAGGATGAGGTATTCCCTACTTTCAGAAAATGGCTTGCTTCAGTTGAGACTAGAAAAGGAACTAAGCTTAAGGCTTTACATTCAGATAATGGGGGTGAGTATACCTCACATGAATTCAGCCTTTTCTGTCAGTTTAGAGGGATCCGTAGAGAGTTTTTCAGCTCCTTATACCCTAGTAGAGAATGGTGTAACTGAGAGGATGAATAGAACTGTTCAAGATAGAGTAGTCTCTATGTTGCATCATGCAAACCTCTCACATGGCTTTTGGGCAGAAGCAGTATTGACTGCAGTTCATGTGATTAACCTTTCACCTAGTACTACCAAAGGTCTGAAAGTGGCACAAGAGTTATGGAAAGGGAAGCCACCATATTATGATCATCTTCGAGTTTTTGGGTGTGAAGCATATGTTCATATACCCAAGAATCTTAGACAAAAGTTGGAGCATAAGTCAAAGAAATGCATTTTTATTGGATATGGTCGAGAAGGACAATTTTGATATCGCTTATGGGATCCTAAAACACGATCAGTGATCAAAAGTAGTGATGTCATTTTCAATGAGTCTAAGATACATAAACTGCCCATTAAGGAGGTTGAAGTGAGAAGAGTGGTGTTTGAGGATACTAGTCCTCCGGTTAGCATGCATAAAAATGCTGCACATAGGGATGTTCAAGAGAATGTCCATTCAGATCATTCTGCACATGTTCCTATTGAACAACCATTGAGAGATTCTGCACGTGTCTCACATCCACCTGATAGATATGTTCCAGGTTTAGATTTTGTTATACTAACAGATGCTGGTGATCCTTCTTGCTACAAAGAGGCTATGCAGACAGAGGATTATGTCAAGTGGGAGCGTGCCATGAAGAGTGAGTTGGATTCTATTCACAAGAATGGTACTTGGGATTTAGCACCTTTGCCAAATGGCATGAAAGCTTTACCATGTAAATGGGTATATAAGCTGAAATTCACATCTGATAGTGCTTCTCCAAAGTATAAAACATGACTTGTTGCAAAGGGTTTTAAACAACAACATGGTGTTGATTTTGAGGAAATCTTCTCCCCAGTGGTCAAGATGACTACCCTGTGCATGTTGCTTGGATTCGTTGTAATGGAGGACTTAGAGCTAGTCCAAATGGATGTGAAAATTGCTTTCTTGCATGGAGATCTTACAGATGAGATCTATATGGAACAACTAGAGGGTTATGTAGTTCATGGCAAGGAAAGTCTAGTTTGTAAGCTTAAGAAGAGATTGTATGGACTTAAACAGTCCCCCAGACAATGGTACCAAACTTTTGATGCTTTTATGAAGTCTCAAGGCTATTCTCGAAGTATTGAGGATCATTGTCTCTACACAAAGAGATGCTCAGATGGAAGCTTGATATGCTTGATACTTTATGTCGATGATATGTTGATTGCTCGGAAGCCCTCTTATGATTTGTCAATTCTCAAAAAGAAGTTGAGTCAGAAATTTGATATGAAGGATTTGGGGGATTCCAAACATATTCTAGGCATGCACATTACTTGTGGTAGGAGTAAAAGATGCATATACTTGTCTCAAAGTGAGTACATATCCAAAGTACTTCACAGGTTCAATATGTAGGGTGGAAAGGCATTGAGTACACCTTTACCCACATATGTGAAATTGAGCAAGGATGATTGCCCCAAATCAGATGAGGAAATGACCAAATTTCCCTATCAGTCTGTTGTTGGTAGTCTCATGTATGCTATGGTAGTTGTGAGACCAGATATTGCATTTGCAATGGGAGTTGTGAGCAAATATATGTCTAACCTTGGCAAGAAACATTGGGAAGCGGTCAAGTTGATTTTAAGATATCTGAGTGACACTAAGGACAAGTGTCTATGCTTAGGTAGAGGGAAAGCTCATTGGTTACACAGATTCTGACTATGCTGGTTGTGTAGACAATCGTAAGTCTACATCAAGGTACATTTTTCATTTTGCTGGAGGTGCTATCTCTTGGAGATCTCATCTTCAAGAATGTATAGTTGTTTCCACCACACAAGTAGAGTATGTTGCAGCAAGTGAGGCATGTAAGGAAGCGTTGTGGCTTTCTCGTCTTGCTTGTAATATGGGTTTACCTCAGCATGTACCTCGTTTGCTCAGTGATAGTCAGAGTGCCATTGCTTTGGCTAAGAATCCGGTCTATCATGCAAAGACCAAGCACATTGAGGTGAGGTATCACTTCATTAGAGATTGCTTAGCCACTAAGTGCATTATTCTTGAGAAGGTTCACACTCGAGATAATGTTGGAGATGCTTTGACTAAAGCTCTATCACAGGATAGCTTTCGACACTGTTGTCACTTGATGAGGATTACTTGATTCGTGATCTTACACAGTCGCTTGTCTACTGTGTAACATGCCCATCAGGTGGGAGGTATAGTTTGTATACTTACACTCAGGTATTCTTTATCATTCTTTACTTTTTCTCCCATAGTTACTTTGGCCATATTGGCCTTTAGTGGGAGATTGTTAACGTTAGTGTCCATGTGAAATACCAAATGGCCACTGGACACTTCTTTGTATATGTTCTTTAATAAAACATATAGTGGCCTCGTCAGCCACAGATTGTATTCGACTGCATTTGTGAGACCTAAGAAGTTTGTCTTCGTGCTCCTTGTGTACTGTGTTTTCTGTGTATTCTGTAGCATCCGTGGGAAGTACTGTGTGCGGACTCAGGAGCTTGGTTTTCTACTCCGAGCATATCATCGTGGAGCTCTCGAGAAAGGAGAGTGCAATGTGGTGCATCGTCGTCAAAATACTTCATGTACTGGCAAACCAAAACGTGTATATATCTTTGGCATAGAAGGAAAAAATTGCCTGCATAGGCGCTATGATACTACATTTGGAGGCCAAAAAAAGATCATATCAAAATTTTGACACCACAAAGCAAAGCAATTTTGAACTCCTAATTACTCTGAGTATGCTCACCAGTTTTCGTGCGAGTGGATGTGAGGGATAATGGCGTTTGAAAGCCAAATCTTTCAATGCATGTGATTGAGTATCTCTGCCATCCCAATAAAGTTGCTCCATAGTAGGTTCAACAAGAATCGAAGCATGACTAGGAAGTTGAAGATCATTATCTTCAACACCATCTCCATCACCTTCAATAACTATATTTGTAGGTGTAGTAGGATATTTTTCAACATCCTGCACAATATTCCACAGCCCTTTCACTATCAATACATGATGCATCATACATTCCCACAATGGGTAATTAGTACATACGACTAATCCTTAACAACCAACATATGGAATACATTATTGTTTTCAACCATGGCCAATGACTAAATACCCTGATGCAAAAAAAATGGTTGTATCTCAAAAAGTTGCACAGAAACACCTTGTGAAACTATCCTAAACCTCTAGCAAACTTCCAGCCACTTATACTGGCACACTAAAACTTGTATATATGTTTGGCACTACGATAGTCTGTTCGGAGGTTGAAATGAGCTAAAAAAAATTTCCGACACCACAAAACTAAGCAGTTTTGAACTCCTTGAGTATGCTCACGAAGGAAAAAATTGTCCGTAGATTCATTACGATAGTGCGTTCGGAGGTTGAAATGAGCTAAACAAAAATTCCAACATCACAAAACTAGGCAGTTTTGAATTCCTTGAGTATGCTCACCAATTTTTGTGTGATTATGAGATTGTGACTAGAGGGGTGTCAATAGTGCCGCAGATGAAGGGGTGACTTGCTCTGATAGCAATTGTTGGAGTTCAAGGTCTGTGATCCCACACAAACAATACAAAGAGGAAGAAGAAGCTTGGGCAAAACACAATACTGAATGTATTACCAAGTAAATGTACAAAAGATGAGTGACTTGTCAGGGTTATAGGCATATATACAAGCCAAGGGGGGAAACCTTCTAAGGAGAGAAAAAAGTGCCCTGACAATCCTAAGTGTGTTCAGATGCATCACTAACGAAGTATAACAACAACCTTCAATAGCCAACATTAGAAGTGCATAATATTAGCAGCCATGACTACTGACTATGACATGGTGCCACAAAAATTATTGTTTGCAAGAGAAAATGATTAAAAAATATCTTGCACAGCCATTACGATTCTTCACAATATACAAGCCAGAAAGGGCACGCTTGGAGGGGGAAAAAGTGCCCCCCAAGTGTACAAAAGTGTCTTCTAACACATCAGTACCAGAATATACTGACATCTTTGATAATTTGGAAGATTAAAAAAAGATCTTCCTTTTCATATTCAAGGTTCTGTGTGTGGTTGTGTGTGTGGGTTGAGAGAGAGAGAGAGAGAGAGAGAGAGAGAGAGATGTTTATATAGATATCTGGTAATCTCCCGTGATGTTTCTTTGTTTGAGCGTTGAGTTTAAAAGCTCTCTAGAGACTTGAAGAAGATTCTGATTTTATTCTTCAAGTATTGCAAGAGAAATGAACTGCATGATTATGAGCTTGTGTCCCCATGCACAAAGATTGAAACAAGGGGATTATTACCTGATTACGGGGTTGGGTGCACATGCACAAATTTCTTTATAATTGAAAGCAGAAGTCCAGCTGTAATATTTAGTTGACACCTTGTGCACATTTTCTAGCTCATGATATTATCCAGATCAACTGGCAAGGCCCTTGCCTCTATGAGAACCCCTATCCTGTAACCACGAATCTTCTCATTGCATGGAAATCTTTTCACTAACGTGAGACCTGATTTGTGTTCTTGCCAAAAAATTAGGGTATCCCATGAATATTCTTGAAATTTTACATATGAGTAAGATCCTAGGAATGTCGCTATTCTCCTTCAAGATTAACCATTAATCCAGCCCACACAATAGACCAAGCTGCAGACAAAATACACAGATGATAGTTTCAAATTGATGGATAGCGTTCTCAGGAAGTCAGCTTGAACATTTAGATTACATGCAGAAGATCCAGCTTAAACACATAGGTGATACACACACGATTATCCCGGGAGGAATGAAAGATCAAAGGATTTTGGACCTTTCTTAGGGAGCTTACTGTTGTAATACATTATTCAAGTACAAATTAGAGGATGGTGGAAGAAAAAAGGCTTCATCCAGCAGTGCTACCTCAAAGGGAAGAGCATTTTTTTTTTTTTTTTTTTTTGGGGGGGGGGGCTGCACTCAGGATGCAGCTCAACACATCTTGTGGTGAGGTGAAAAACAAATCCCTTCGGAGCTATGTTTGCCTTAGGGTGCTCTCGTTGATCACTACAGACAGTGGCAAGGGCTGTGCACACTGGGGCAGGTTGAAACAAGTCTCCTGGTTCTGACCTTAGGACTGTCCTTACCAAGTTCCTACACTTAGGAGGCCTTCAAGCTTTGTGTCGTAGTAAATGGTAATCGTTTAGCCCCTACTTGTGTGGGATTTGGGGATCCCATCGGTGCTGCTATGCCCTTCATTGTACTTCCAATGCCATTCAAGCTATCAGTGATAGAAGAGTATATCTCAAAGACTGAACTTCTCATTCAGTGAACTGCACTCAGGATGCAAGCTATCAATGATAGAAGAGTATATCTCATTCAGTAAGCTGCACTCACGGTGCAGCTCAACACATCATGTGGTGAGGTGAAAAACCAAATCCCTTCGGAGCTATGTTTGCCTTAGGGTGCTCTTGTTGATCTCTATAGACGGTGGCAAGGGCCGTGCACACTGGGGCAGGTTGAAACAAGTCTCCTCGTCCTGACCTTAGGACTGTCCTTACCCACTTCCTACCCTTAGGAGGCCTTCAAGGTTTGTATCGTAGTAAATGGTAATCGTTCAACCCCTGCTTGTGTGGAATTTGGGGATCCCATCGGTGCTACTATGCCCCTTTATCGTACTTCCAAAACCATTCAAGCTATCGGAAGAGTATATCTCAAACACAAAAAAGGTCATCAACAATGGCTTCAGAAAGCCCACATTGACAGAAAACAGTAATTTCTGATACGATAACATGATGTAGGCATGGACACTTGCGTTTTGCAATCTTGAAGGGGATTCACAAATGCAAATGGGCTTAGTTTGTTATAAACTGGAAATAATTTCCATTCGATACATATAATTTATCCCACTCTGCGAGATCGCCTGATATATAACAGGAGATCATCGCAACTGTGTATATATAATGTCTCGAACTGCACAAAAGCATAGAATTCAATTCAATAAGAAAAATAATGGCATATTGTTATGCATAGGATAATCAAGCAGGCAGAGCTTTCATCCAGCTCACGAAAGCTTGAAGATTGTTAAAGGAAGACCCACCTTCTTCAACTGCCTTCAACATAAGGTGTCTAACTTCCATTGCCCTAGCTCTAACCACCTCTCCTTCTTGCTCGAGCATCAACTTCCCCACCTGCGCTGTTATAATCTCTCTTCCAACAGGCTTTCGTCTTGCATCAGTCATTTTTAGTCCCACTCCCCATTTCGCTAGAGTGTCTGCATTGATATACTGGTCGGCAAACTGTGGCCATAAGAGTAACGGTATGCCCATTGACAAAGCCTCCATAGAGGAGTTCCATCCACAATGTGTCAGGAAGCCACCAATGGCACTGTGGGACAACACAAGTACCTGAGGTGACCATGATACAATCTTCATCCTCTCTTGGGTCCTCTCCAGAAAGCCTTCTGGCAGCTGTGTTCCCTTCTCACCTGTGAGATCATCCCGAACCACCCACAGAATGGCTAGCTTTGCAGCTTCCAACGCGAGTGCGAGCTCGTGAAACTGATCTTTGTCAACGATGGCAATGCTTCCCAATGAGACGTACAACACTGACTTGGGCTTCTGTGCGTCCAGCCACTGAAGGCAGCTATCTTCCTCGGTCCACAAGCTCGTTGTGGACAGATTATCCTTAGCTGATGCTCTTTGCAGAGTAGATGAGGGAAGAATGGGACCGATTGGAGTGAGACGTTTGAAATGTGACGGTATCACACTGCCTTCTAGCTCATGCACACAATTGCCGAGGATCCACTCGGATTGAGCGCATACTTCCATAGTTTCTATCACCGACCCAAATACATACTCATTAATGGCTTGATCTTCGGCTATTAGCCATGGCAGCTTCCATCCTTGCAGTGATGGCAGCTCTGGAAAGCTCACGATTTCATCAGGTTGTAGTAATCCTGCAAGGATTTGACATTGTGGCAAGTTCACTGATTAAGATTCGATGCAGCAGGCCACATCAAAATGTGCTTAATTAATTAATATACAAAGCATTCCATGAAAGCTACAGACATATCCTGTATGCCTTTGCGCTCTTCTACTATGGACATATCCTGTATGCCTTAGCCAACCATGGGAAATGAACTCACGCATATACATACACGAGGGCCTTACTCTTTCTCACAACTCACCATTCCTGGGGAGAGTTCCTTGAGTAGCTGCGCGGACATAATGAGAACAAAAGGCATAGGCAGAACCACTGGGAGGCCAGAACGCTACTCGCGGGATACCATATTTCTTGGCGACTACTAATGTTTGGACTGCCAGGGCGTCGGAGATGAGACACGTGATTCGCTCCCCTCCCGCAGTAAGTTTGTCAATCAGGTTCTCCAGGGCGGGGCCAATGTTGAGGATTATCTGGCTGAAGCTGTACAAGTCGTTGTCGCGGTTTTCGCCGTCGGAGAGGGTGTCGGGGATGTCCAGGAGGCGGATGGAGAGACCAAGGTCAGCTGGCAGGCGCCCTGCGTTACTCTGAAGGATTCTTTGGTGGTTGTACTGGGTGTTGACGAAAGTGACAAGAATGCCCTGCGAAGCTAGATGCTTGGCTAGCTGCATCAGAGGGTTGATATGTCCTGTTTCGGGGTAAGGCAGAAGAAGCGCATGGGGCTGCATGTTGAAGAAGCCGAGCAGAGGGAGCTTCTGCTGCGCTGCTGTGGAGGAGGTATGGAAGTAGACATGTAAGTCGAGCTGCTCCAGTGCTGTAAGTCCCTATATGCTTCCAGAACACGGGAAACTCGCGGCCTGAAAATTTGCGGTATTTTCTATTGTCAATTTAATTTTATAATAGAAAAATCGAGGAATATGATTGATTCCTCACATTTCTATTGTCTATGCTTCTTCAAGCTGAGAATGTTCTCGATCTTTTTCCTTGAAACTTATACAAGTTTAAATTCATATGCTCCTTGTCATTCTTCATGTACATTCACATATATATGTATAATTTTTACATACATGGTAAAATGTGTTACCTAATAAACAGATTAAAAAAATCACATACCATAAAACAATTTGACTTACTAATCAAATTATGGTCAAAGTGAACATCAAACACGGACTTGCATGGGAGATCCTCTTGTGTTTAAATTTGATGCTCAAATGGGATCAAACTTGGATTTGAACATACTTTGATTTTCATCTGTAGACATGGGCATCTTTTATCGACACACACACATAATTTGATTTTCATTTGTAGATATGGACATCTTTTAAATATATATATTTATATATATATATATATATTTATATATATATATATATATATATATATATATATATATCATGAAGGACAATGGCGGGTACTTTAAATCATCAACCATGAAGAAAAGAGGATGATACGAAGATCACAAGCAAGTGATGCATGCAACTTTCAAGGTGAGAAACACAACAAAGCACACACACATGCACTCCATGAAAAGTAGATAGAGTGGAACAATGGAAGTTCATATTCATCAAGACAACTCTCAAAATGAGCCACAAGCTCTATTTATAGTTTTTAGACTAATTTTGACCGATTTCAACATCTATTGTCTAATAAAATTAAAAAATAAGCTCTAAATTAATTTGGTGACTCAATCAAGCTCCAAAAATGTGAAAATTGATAAGCTCGAGGACTTTTGAACTTCCATAAAATGGAGCTAACGTTTACAAAATGGAGCTAATATTTACAAATTGGTTTTTTATTATAAATTTCTAATGATGAAAATCACTATTTTGATGATAAAAAGTAGGATTTTCTCAATTTGAGCTTTTTGGCCTTCTCTGTACATACTTCATCTTCTTCAATGTCTGCTCCTATTGTGGTTTCCACTTGGACCACTTGATGCTCTATCCTATCCTTGTCCAAGGCTCCCCTCCCTCTCACATCTATCATCCTTCTTCACATCTATCATCCTTGTCCAACGTTCTTGGGAGTTGTCGATATAAGTATGTAATAGATCAATAGTCAATGTTCATTTTGCAACACGGATTCCTTTGCCTAACTCAGCTTGAAGCCTTTGCCAATCGATGTTGTGTGATGTATCCGGTTAGCATAATAAGTAATGTTGTGAATATTGAATTGTTTCATAAGTGAATAAATGAAGCTAGTAAATGTTCGGCCATGAAATATTGTGGTGAAGATGTAAGAAATAATAGCATGGCGGAATAGACTAGTAGACATAGTTGGAAAAAAAATGTACAAACAAAGAGAGGTGTGGAGTGAGAGATAGAGAACTCAAATTCTCAAATTGCAAGAGTAAAGCTACAAAGATGGTGTTATCCATCCGTGCACTCCCAATATGGAACTTAGATAAAGAACTAGACAGATTCTAGATGAAAGGCTTACTAGTGCACAATGTTGTGTAAAGATACACATGAGCCATGCTTATATAGCTTTTACAATGGGAGTTGATATAGATAAATGTCGTCGGGAGAGACAAAATAGTCGACAAAGTATACAATTCGACAATATCTCCACGAGCAGAAGTCTTTGCATCTTGGCCCTATGGACTAGGGGCATAACCCCCTTTGAGCCTATAGAAGGGGGTAAGCCCACTTTGCACTCTCCCCATTTAGGTTCTATGGGGGAAGCTTTGTGGTGCCATGTTGTAGTATACCCAAGGGGAGCCAAGGCCCACACCACCTTGCATGGAGGCAATGGAGAAACTCAAGAAAGACTCTCCTATCATCCAACCAACCCTCCAGCATGCTCAAGCCATTAGCCATTAGCTCCAAGCTATGCCACAAACCCTTGAGAACATGGAGAGGAAGGTCATCAAGGATCCTTGTCCACAAATGGAAAATTAAAGAAATGCAACACATTCTACTCACACACAAAGGAGAGACAAGCATGCACACACACCTCACTCTCACACTCAAAGACAAAATACACAAGTGCACATAGTATAAGAGTAAAGGAGTTCTTCTATTCATTTCAAGATATGTACATGGAGCTCATGTCGAACCAAAAGCTCCCCTTTTCCAAAAATGAGCTTCTATATTTATAGGCTAAGCTCTTTTCCCCATGTGCTCCTATGACTAGTAAAAAAAGGAGCATGTGTCTAATTACCATATCTTATGAGATCTTGACAAATATTCTTTTTTAACAACCCAAATCTCAAGAAATGGGCGGCGTGGGAAATTCTACATGGATATTTGAGTTTTCTCATGTGTTTGCAAAGAAGAGATTTATTTACAACTTTCCAAGCCTTAGCCTTGTAGAATTATAAAAAAGGGGCCTAAGAGGGTGTTGTCATGTGTAAGCCTATATATATACAAAGGGGTATTCTCATGATCTAGGGAGGGTTCCCATCCACAAAAGAAAATGTGTGCACATCCTACAACCCAACACTCTACTCCCCCTAGACTTTGTCATCCTTGACAAAGCTAAGAGAAGAGGGTCATACATAGTTAAAGAGGTCCAAGTTTGAGTCTTCAAGTCTTCCAAGCTTTGAGATTGCGCCAACCTTCAAGGTGTTGTAGATTCTTTCAGTGTTGAGCGACACAATCATCCTCAGAGGCAATCAGCCCAACATACATCCTACTGAATAGTCATTTGTAAGACTGGACAAACCTTCACAAGGAGCTCCAAAACCTAAAATTTACACATAAAAAGCAAGTTGACTGTATTTGATTGAAAAGAAGAAAATACTAAGCATGTATTCCGTATAGCTTGTAATTTCCTGCTTGAGAGAAACATCAAGTCCTACAAGACTTTGCTCCTCAAAAAATTTATCCCCATGAAGATCTTCCCTCCTATTATGTCTGTCATCCCTCTCTAGCATGTATGTTAGATTTTGGACACAATCTCATGAAAGGAAGTCCCAAAATTAACATAGTCCATCTTGAAGATCTTCATATCCCTGCAAATCAAGTAAAAATAGCTCCAAGGAGCCCATTAATAAAAATAACCTTACAGATCTCCACATCTTCTTATGTATTTGACGTGCCCTAATCGCATAGTAATCTTAAATGTGTTTTCTCACAAGTGCATGTGTGACACATTGTAAAGTAACACATGATTATTATATGGTTCCTTAAGTGTCTCATGCAAGTATAGCATACTTCCTTCCTCCGTTAGGGTGGTGTTATGTGTATCCTTTTGCACAAGAGTGATGAGAACCACTAACGGAGTTAATACAATGTCATTGCAGCATATAGTAAGCCTGCAATCATTCCTCAAGCATACAAGGATCGCAAATGACTATTCAACATCAAAACAAGATTCTTTCCGAAGTGTAGGTAGAGTTTTGGACACCATCTCCATATGGGGAAATCACAAGAATATTAGTGCACCTCATCCTATCAAACATGCAAGTAACTTCCAAACATATTCAACATTTCTAAGAGAGCAACCCCTGCGTTTGCAAGAATCTCAAAGGCATAACCATATTCCATGTGTCATACGAAGGTTAGATCTGCAACTTAAATAGCTAACAAAGGCATCGACAAGCATGGAGATTTCACTATAAGTGCCTCCAGAAAGAGAGAGTGGATTCAATCATCAATCATGGAGCCGGTGCACACAAGTGCAGATCCGTTCTCTGATTCTAGAATAGGCACGAGGATTTCCACAAGAGGGTAGGGAAAGTGGACACAATCCCTAACTCTAGCAGTCACACACCAACAAATGATTCACCAATCTACTTTTCCATCAGACATAAATGAACACACAAAACCACAAGAGGACATTATGAGGAAGAAAGCAAGTTGCGAGCTGTCATTAATCATGGTAGTAGCCTACAAAAAATTTAGAAGAGCCAAAGTTTTTAGCAATCACAAGATACCATGGGTTTCCATGTGATTAGTCTTGCAATACTACTCAGTTCATCAAGGTAGTCGAGCTTTGCATCAGTTTCAAGCATCAATTTGTGTGTGTGTGTGTGAGGGGGGGAGGGGGGAGACATCCTTTATCTTGTTACATAAAGGTTAGTATATCATCTTGTATTATAGCAATGATATACCCCAATACTTATGAGCCACCATCAGCCTTCCTTCAAGTCTGCAACGCTTAGGGACAAGAGAGAGTGGGCAAAAAAATGAGCAAATTCAAGAGGACAACAAAGAAAGGCCCAACATCCCCCAAAAGCTTTTCTTGAGGTGATGAATCACCAAATATGTTGATCCTTTGAAACTATCATGAAGATCAACCAAGCACCATATCATTCCATCCTCGAATTTGCTTGAAAGCAAAATAGAAAAGAATTTCCATCATTCATAAAACACAGATACTCAAAGCTTAGTTTCCTAAGAGTTAGGAGCATTTAGAAAACCAAGAGAACAATCAAATTAAGATGCACAACAAATAGCATATCTTGCATTAGTCGGCCTGGTAGGATCCTACATCTCTAGGATCAACTGGAGCTTCAATCTATCTTTAAACCCAAGTATACCATGCTTCCAAGTTGCATATCTACAAAACCTCATCATAGGAGTAGACATGATTGAGTAGAAGACATAAATGACAATCATACGGACCTAATGTTATGGCATTTTAAGGCATGAACGTGTGATACATAACAACTTAATCATATCAAGAATGATCAAATCAATCCTTAAAACAAAGTCAAAAAGTCCCCAAGAGATCTTAACCCCAAAGTCCTCAAGAAGTCCTTGGCTCAAAAATAGTTTTAAGCTTAATATATGTTTGCACCCAAAAAATGATGCCTCAGATTCCTCAAGGAAGATCAACCAGGTGAGCTATTGCCTACAAGTTTCTCATGAGGATGAACATTGTTAGCAATAAGAAACAACCAAGTAGTTGGTGATAACAAGGATTACGAACATGGACTTATCCTTCTGAGACTCAACTTTGTAGGTAATCCTTCCTACAAGGTGTGGCCGGTCTGGTGTTTTGGACACAATACCTTTTAAGGGCAGTCACAAAACCCCCATAGCCACCATTCTTCTAAGCTCCATCACTTGGAGTCTGAATGAAGTAATTAAACAGAGAGTAAAAGCACACTTTGCAGTTGGGAATGAAGTAAGATAAATACCACGTGGCTACCACACATAGGTGATACACACATGATTATCCCGGGAGGAATGAAAGACCAAAGGATTTTGGACGATTATCTCGGGAGGAATGAAAGACCAAAGGATTTTGGACCTTTCTTAGGGAGCTTACTGTTGTAATACATTATTCAAGTATAAATTAGTGGATGGAGGAAGAAAAAAGGCTTTATCCAGTAGTGCTACCTCAAAGGGAAGAGCCCTTTTTTTTATTTTTTTGGGGGGGGGATGCACTCAAGATGCAGCTCAACACATCTTGTGGTGTGTTAAACACGCTTTGCCATCAGAAACGTGTTTAAGCTCTTTCGGGTTCTTGGGAGTGGAAGGGGTCTGAATAATCAGAGGCCCTATACTTGATTTTCCCAATTAAACACTCACACCACAGTACCTTAATATTTAAATCTCTATTAATACGAATTACTCTCCAGACTCTAGTTCGTTCTCTCATAGATTCACTGTCTATACTCAGACTATTACTAACTATTCCACAACTTTACCGATTATGCTCTGGTTGGTACGTCCTCAACACACAGCACTGAAACTATTCATTACCGTAATACATACTCACAAGTATTACTTAATGGAATCAACATTAAACACAATTGAAGATAATCAGCAAAAGTGAAAATAACAAAGTACTACTCAGAATTCTCCAAAAAACACAACACAACGAAACTACACAGACGTATCGCCTAGACAGACAGTCTTGCGATCCTTCGGGTTGTTACCGAAGCGTCCTTTCATTGATTTATAAATGAATACAACTCTACGCAATGACCTTCACGGTTTACTTTCATATCAGCAATTTGTTGATCTATTCGTGATAAGCGTTTTGCTTGAGCTCCAAGTTTCTTTTCTCTTCTCTCCAATTCTTGATTCTGAAATTGAATGGTCCGGTAATATGCATCTCTTTCTCTTCGAGTTGCTGCTACGTCCTTCTGAAGTTGGGCGACCAATGTCATCTGTGTTTTAAGAGCAGAATTTGATTCAAATAAATTGGATTCTGCTCTTTGGAGTTCTTCAGTCGTCCGTTTAGCTAAGTCTGCCATTTCCTGTCCTCGCCGTACAACTTCATCTAACTGTTCTCGCGTCTCTTTTAATAGATTTCCCAGTGCTATGCGAGCATCTTCCTTATCCTGGATTAACTGTTTCAATTGCAAGATCTCTACATCAGCAGCACATACTAAATCATCTTTGGCTGTTACTTCAGCCAATGCAGCATCTCTTTGACTAATTATTGTTTCATGTTCAACAAGGCGACCCTGTAACTGTTTAATCTGGAAGTGTAGATTATGATTCTCTACCTTTACTGCATCTACCTCTTCCTGCAACGGAATGGTATCCGCTTCTAAAACATCAATTTTATGTTGTAATTCGTGTTTGAGATTATCAATAATCTCCTTGATTTGTTGTGGTAGTTGTTGCGACAGGTGGATCAACATATGACCCATGGATGCTAGCTCAGTAATCATAGGAATTGAAGGAACCGGAAGAGGAGGACGTGGTTGAGATGAAGAAGTTGTCAGGAGTTGATGGGAATTGGGTGGAGAATAGTTAGGTGAAGAGGATGATGAATCCGGTGCTTCAAGTACAATCGGTGGAATGGGAACAATGGGTTTAAGTGGAGGTTTGGGTGGAGGAGTGGGTTGCAGATGGTAAGCGGCTTCGGTAAGTTGCTGCGTAGTTACTTCAGGTTGGGCAACTACATACTCTACTGTCGTAATTAATTGCCTGAAAATTTCTGCAACAGTGATCTGCGGATCTTCTTGCATATCCTGTTTGGACTGCTGCTGAGATTCTTCCTTAGAAGATTTGTCTTTAGAATCAGCAATAACACTCTGATCTTGTTGGTGGTTTGGAGATGACTGAGCGGAGGAATCATGGTGAATCGATGTAGCCGTGTTGGAAAATTTCTTCTTCATTTTTGTCTGCTTTACTTCCAGCGGCAGACCCTTGCACTTGACTGTCCGACGAACTTATCCGAATGCGTTTGTGGCGAAGGAGCTGGAAGAGTTCATCATCTTCTTCATCGTCTTCAAGTATCTGAGCAGATTCCTCATGATATAAAATTGGACCTCTGGGTGGTGGTTGCGCTGATTGGAGGGCCGGAAACAAAAAAGTGAGTATGTGCGGAAGATGGGAATGCGACAGATCTCCTTTGTTAACCTGCTTAATGACCGTAACGCATTCACGGTGAATGCGCTGGAAATAATAGGAAGCAAAATTGATAGGCTCTCTATCAGCCATATCAATCATCAAATAGAATGGGCGAGAAATCCCATATGTTCGTTTCTGCAAGTTTAATATGCCTACTAAAAATTGCAAAGCTGTTCTTTCAGGCTCAGGGCGACAAAGTATAACATACTCATTCGAAGAGTATCTGGGGAACAATTGAATCATTGTAGCAATTGGAAGGTTAAGGCCATTCTCTCGTCCTTTCGGAGAGAGTCGGAACGCTGCAGTAAATGATTCTAAGGTGATTACTACACGAGATGCTAAAGATGTAATTGGCCAACTCTGCTCCGTAGCAGGTGTGGCAGCGATGGTGGCAATAATCTGGGCGTAAAATGGGTGACATTCCACTGAATGCCAAGGTAATTCAGCGAAATTGGACAACCCACGGTCACGCAAGAACTCACCCACATCCGGAGGGAGTCCGTCATGGAAGGCAGCGAAGTTGGCTAACGCTTCCATGATGCGTACACAAGAGCACAAGAACACAATTGCACAGTAAACACAGAAATCACAACGCACAAAGCACACGGATACAATAGCGATTATTAGTGAAAAGAAGAAGATTACGTAGATACTTGGTAATGGGAGGCGATCAAAAATGTTAATCATCGCGCGATGTTGAGATGATAACCTCATAACTACGGTGTGCATGCATGAGCAGAATCAATAACAAAAGGCGACGATTATTCATGGTTATGTATCAAAACGAGGAGTTTATGATTATGTAGCAAAACGAGGAGTTTAAGGTTTTTATTCAACTAACACGCAAAACTAAAAAAGGAAAAGAAAAGAAAAGAGAGAAAAAAAAAGAAAAAATACGCGGGCAACCGCAGAACACTTCAGTGCGAATCAGGTGCTTGATGATACGGCCGCAACTTTGAACCATTTATCACTTTAGGAAGAGGAATTCCGGTCAAAGTAGTCAACCGAAAAGTAGTTGGGTTCACTTGTTCACTAATCCGGTAAGGACCAAACCATTGTAACTTGAATTTTCCAGCAAAACGATTTGATTTTGCATTATAAAACAACACAAGTTGCCCCACCGTAAAAACTGGAGTTTTAAGATATCGATCATGTGTACGAGCTTGCCGCAACTGCACTTCTTGAAGAGTTAGAAAACTTTCCCAGCGATGCTCATCCAGTTCTCGAAGTATGTCCAACCGAATTGGCAAAGAATCTTCAGGTATCAATTTTTGAGTTATGGCCACTCGTAAACTGGGCACTACAACTTCCATTAGAGAATTGCTTCCAATCCATAAGCAAGCTTGAAAGGAGTCATTCCGGTTGCTACTTTATAGGTAGTTCGGTAAGCCCATAATACTGCAGGTAGTAACTGATCCCATCTTTCTGGTGATTCCATAATCAATTTCTTAAGCATAGTCAACAAGGTCTTGTTGGTACTTTCAGCTAAGCCATTAGCACGAGGATAATAAGGAGAACTGAATTTATGCAGAATCTGAAAAGTATGTGTTAAAACTCGAATTAAACTGTTAGCAAAGTGCATTCCTTGATCTGTCACAATTTTCAAAGGTAATCCATATCGTGGGAATACATCCTTCATCATACACTTTGCTACCGAAATAGCTGTAGCGGACTCTAAAGCCCAAGCTTCTGCACATCTGGTAGCATAATCTGTTGGTGTAAATCACAAGCCTACACATTTGGCTTGAAAGATATCATGAAGACTCTACATACATGAAGAACCATAGGAACACATGCTAGTGGTTAATTACCACTTTATCTCATTGTAAAAGTCAAATGACTTAGAATCTTGTGTAATCACCTACCAAAGCGAGTCGTGGAAAATTTAACCCATTTGATTGAGAGAATATCTCCAACCTTTTAGGAGCTTGATCATAGGGAGCCAAAAGTTTGAATTTGAATTCAAACTTTAGTCATTTCCTATAAAAATGGATATGAAAAAGTTGCGGGAGAGATCACTTCATTCCGAGGCTCATCCTACTGAGTTTGAGAGTGTGTAACGACTATACCATAACCTACACCTCTCTACACCATTTGGTAATGTTATTCATGCCAATGGGATTGTACACAAGTGTTAATTCATAGATACATTTACGTCATTCATCTTTGTGCTCTCTGCTTGTCTACTCAAAGGTCTGTCAACTTGTCAAGGGCATATCTCAGTCAATACTCGACCAAATTCAGTGATTCAAAGCTTTTTGGATTCAGCTTAAAGCCTACTACATGCTATCAAAATTTGAAGACATTCTATTCAGCCAATTCTGAGAAATCTGCGTCGAGGTGCTCACTGGTCTATTTCTGCTACAGTCCTAAAAAGTAGGGGGTATTGCTAATCTTGCTAAATTGATTTCTCTTAGCATAGTTTATCTTTTTACATCATTCCACTTGCAAATGGTAGCTTACAAAGCTAATTAAATACCCCTAGAAGGAATTTTATCCATTTCTATTGTGCTGGTCACACTGAGCAAAACATCCAGCAGGTGTCAAGACATAAATAGAAGGTTTTCTTGAGTTTGTGACTTCAAAGTTATCTGTTTTAATTCAATCATTGCACCCATCATCTGCAAAGGACATAGGCTATTGTTTGGTGTCATTGGAAAGCTAAGGAGGTCTACTAATCAAGTCTGAAGCTAAAGAGGTCTGGTACAAAGCAGGTTTAGCAGTATCTACTCAGTCTCTTGGATCATCCATCCATCTTTTCCAACAGTGGTATCAGAGCAAATAAGGTAAAATGGGAGATGGTTTTCCTTCATTTATTGATAAATTGGACAGGAACAACTATCAAGCTTGGTTTCTAAGGATGAAGACCTACTTACAAGGAAGGAGTCTCTATGGATACATCTCAGGAGATGAGGAGTTGCCCTCATTCAAAGCAAGAGGATTGCCAACCAAGGAGGAACTAGAAAAACTCAACACATGGTGTGCTAAGGATGCATTGGCAAGGTCTTACTTACTCAACTCTATCTTTGAATTTCTTTTTCCACATATCAGAAATTGTAAGACATCCCAGGAAACTTGGGAAACCTTGTCATCATATTTTTCCTCCAATACAAGGGCTAGGAAAAATCAGTTGTGGATTGAGTTCACAACACTAAGGAAGCAACCTAAGCAAGCTGTTTCAGAATTTGTGACCAAGATCAAAGATGTTGCAGACCAGTTAGCAAGCATAGGAGAAGAAATTGAAGAAGAACAGATTGTGAGACAGGTAATCAATGGGATCAAGGCTGATGACAAATGGGAAAGCTTCACCACTGCAATGGATCTCTACATGGACATGCACACTCCAGATCTTACAACTCTCATGGGTCAACTATTTACACATGAAGCAAAGCTCACCAAGAGTGGAGATACATCCAAAGGTAGCAACTCTTCTGCCCTATACACTGATAAGAAATCTAAGGATAAAGGCAAGAGTAAGAAGGTGGAAGATGAAGGCTCTACCTCCCAAGCCAACTATGCAGGGAGAGGTAGATCTTCAAGAGGTAGGGGCAGAGGAGGTAAGCAAGGTAGGGGAAGACCCTATAATTCATCACCATGTAACATCTGTGGTTTATCAAATCATACCACAGATGAGTGTTTTAGGAATTACAAAAATCAGAGAGGAAGAGGCTACCAAAGGGGTGGTTACTCACAGTCAAGAGGAAGGTTCAACCATCACCAAGGCCACAACAACAATTACAACAACAATTACAATGGCAACTACCAAGGAGGATACAAATCCAGAAAAGATTACAACAACTACACAGAGGAGTAGGATGACTCACTTCTGATCATGAACATGACTTCAAAGTCAGGTACAAATGATGATCACTTATTTTACATTGACTCAGGGTGTTCAAACCATGTGGCTGTTAATGTGGCACTACTCTCTGATCTTGAGGAACCAAAAGGTAAGCATCAAGTTCAAACAGGTGATGATACAAAGCATTCAGTAGTTAAAGTTGGAAATGTGAAGACTTGTGATGGAAATCAGAATTTGTTGAGCAGGGTACTTTATGTACCAACCATTACCAAAAACTTAATGAGTGTTGGCCAGATTGTCGAGAAAGGTTTGCAGGTCAAATTCAATCAATATGGAGCATTTGTGGAGGACCCAAGACATGGATTCAAAAGGATAGCTAGAGGAGAAAAATCAGGTAGACTTTTCACTTTTGAGTTAGAAGACACAAAGAATATTGCACTATACAGTTATAAGGATCAAACACTTTCAGAGCTTGAGATTTGGCACAAGATATTAGGACATATAGGAGAAAGAACCTTGAAGCAAATATGCAGGGACCAATGTGTGCTTGGGATACCTAATGTATCCAAGCAACATATGATTTACAAGTGTGGTGCTTGTCAATTTGGTAAGTCTCACAGGTTACCTTACTCGAGGAAAGGATATATGCATGAAGACTACCTAGAGCTTGTACACACAGCTGTATGGGGACCTAGCAAAGACCCCTCAGTCTCAGGATCAAGGTACTATGTGTCTTTTATTGATGATTATAGCAGATGGACTGTATTGTACTTTATGAAGCACAAGGATGAGGTATTTAATTGCTTTAGAAAATATCTTGCACTAGTTGAAAAACAGACAGGAAGGAATTTGAAGAGGCTAAGGTCAGATGGAGGAGGTGAGTACTTCTTCAATGAATTTGAGGACTTCTTGCAGGACAGAGGCATCAAAAGGGAAATAACAACAAGGTATTCTCCTGAATAGAATGGGGTAGCAGAAAGAAGAAATAGGTTAATTGTTGAGACAACTAGATCTATGCTTAATGAGAAGAAATTACCTAACTATCTATGGGCAGAGAGTGTTTCCACTACCACTTTTCTCATAAACAGGTTACCATCTAAATCTCTTGATGGTATGACACCCTATGAAGCATGGCATGGTAAGAGACCATCATTAGATCACTTCAAAATATTTGGATGTGTCGCATATGTGCACATTCCTTCTCAAGTAAGAGGTAAGCTAGATCCAAAGGCTGAAAAATGCATTTTCATTGGATATGATTTAAATAAAAAAGGTTACAGGTTTTATAACCCTACCAATAAGGGATTTATGGTAAGCAGAGATGTGATCTTTGATGAGAATGATTCTTGGTATGAGAATGAATGCAGGAAAGTGAAACTACCCTATGATTTGGAAGAGGAATTTCCAAGACTTGCAAAGGAGGAACCTACTCAGAATGAAGACTCAAGTTCAGAGGATGAAGATACTATCAACCTTGAAGAGTTCAAGGCATGGAAGTCCAAAGGCAAAATGAAGATGAAGAAGCTTGAAGACATACCTGAATCTTCAACTCAAGCAATAAGAAGATCTCAGAGAGAAAGCAAAAAACCTATCAGATATGGGTATGATACATCTCTTGTTACTAAACATTCAGTTTATCTTGCCAAGGATTTGTCAAATGAAGAACCATGATCATATGAAGAAGCCATAACCAATTCAGAATGGAAAGAAGCTATGGATGAGGAGATTGAAGCACTCAAGGAGAGTACATGGGAATTAGTACCCAAGAAAGACTCCATGAAGGTAATAGGATCCAGATGGATCTATAAAATTTAAAAGAAATTCTGATGGAACAATTAATAGGTACAAAGCCAGATTGGTAGCCAAGGGTTTTGCACAAACCCAAGGCATTGACTATGAAGAGACATTTTCTCCTGTGGCCAAGATGCCAACAATCAGAGTGTTGGTAAGTGTGGCTGCATCAAAGAATTGGAATATGTACCAATTGGATGTCGAGAATGCTTTCTTGAATGGATGGATCTCAGAAGAGGTTTATATGTCACAACCTCCTGGCTATGAAGACCCTAAGAAGGTAACTTATGTTTGCAAATTAAAGAAGGCTTTATATGGATTGAAGCAGGCACCTAGGGCATGGAATTACAGGCTAACTACATACATCCAAGACCAAGGTTTTGTCATGAGCAAGGCAGATACTTCTCTATTCATTAAGAGAAGTAATTCAGAGGTAATATATCTTTGTGTTTATGTTGATAACATCATCATTATAGTTAATGATGTCAATGGAATCAGAAATATCAAAAGCCAGATGATGAAGGAATTCAAGATCAATGATCTTGGGTTATTGAAGTATTTTTTAGGGCTTGAATTAGTTTACACTAATTCAAGGATATACATTACTCAGAAAAGGTATGTACATGATATGTTGAAGAAGTTTCACTTGCAGGATGCTAAAGTAGTAAGCACTCCAATGGAGGTAAACCTAAAGCTAAGTGCCATGAAGGTGATGAAGTCAAAGACATTACATATTATCAAAGTATGTTGGGTAGCTTGAACTATGCTACCTTAACAAGAATTGATATTGCATATGGAGTTAGTGTGCTGAGTCAATTTATGCACAAGCCAAGGATACCTCACTTAGAGGCTGCCAGGAGAATCTTGAAGTATCTTAAGGGTACACAGAACCATGGTTTGTATTTTCCTTACACTTCAGATATTGATATAAAAGTCTATTCAGATGCAGATTGGGCAGGATGCAAGGATGATAGGAGAAGCACTTCTGGATACATTTCCTTTGCAGGTGACAAACCAATTTCATGGTCTGCAAAGAAGCAACCAACTGTGGCATTGTCTTCTACAGAGGCAGAGTATAGAGGGCTAGCTAATGCCACTCAAGAAGCAATTTGAATTAAGCTTTTGTATACAGAATTGGGCCTATATACTAGGCCTCCAATAATTTTTGGAGATAATACAAGTTCTCTTCACCTTGCAGCTAATCCCATCTATCATGCCAGGACCAAGCACATAGAAGCTCATTATCATTATGTGAGAGAGAAATTGCTAAGCAAAGATATTCAGCTGACTTATGTGTCAACCAACATGCAATGTGTAGATTTGCTGACTAAAGCTTTGGATGGAACCAAACTTTGCAGGTTCAAATCTATGATTGGATTGCAAGATATAATTGAAGATTGAAGATGAAGACTTAAGCCAAAATGTTTGGCTTGAGGGGGAGCTGTTGGTGTAAATCACAAGCCTACACATTTGGATTGAAAGATATCATGAAGACTCTACATACATGAAGAACCATAGGAACACATGTTAGTGGTTAATTACCACTTTATCTCATTGTAAAAGTCAAATGACTTAGAATCTTGTGTAATCACCTACCAAAGTGAGTCGTGGAAAATTTAACCCATTTGATTGAGAGAATATCTCCAACCTTTTAGGAGCTTGATCATAGGGAGCCAAAAGTTTGAATTTGAATTCAAACTTTAGCCATTTCCTATAAAAATGGATATGAAAAAGTTGCGGGAGAGATCACTTCATTCAGAGGCTCATCCTACTGCGTTTGAGAGTTTGTAACGACTATATCATAGCCTACACCTCTCTACACCATTTGGTAATGCTAGTCATGCCAATGGGATTGTACACGTGTTAACTTACAGATACATTTTCATCATTCATCTCTGTGCTCTCTGCTTGTCTACTCAAAGGCCTGTCAAATTGTCACGGGCATATCTCAATCAATACTCCACCAAATTCAGTGATTCAAAGCTTGTTGGATTCAGCTTGAAGTCTACTACATGCTGTCCAAATTTGAAGACATTCTATCTAGCCAATTCTGAGACATCTGCGTCGAGGTGCTCACTAGTCTATTTCTGCTACAGTCCTAAAAAGTTGGGGGTATTGCTAATCTTGCTAAATTGATTTCTCTTAGCATAGTTTATCTTTTTACATCATTCCACTTGCAAATGGTAGCTTACAAAGCTAATTAAATACCCCTAGAAGGAATTTTATCAACTTCTACTGTGCTGGTCACACTGAGCAAAACATCCAGCAGGTGTCAAGACATAAATAGAAGGTTTTCTTGAGTTTGTGACTTCCAAAGTTATCTGTTTTAATTCAATCATTGCACCCATCATCTCCAAAGGACATAGGCTATTTTTTGGTGTCATTGGAAAGCTAAGGAGGTCTACTAATCAAGTCTGAAGCTAAAGAGGGCTGGTACAAAGCAGGTTTAGTAGTACCTACTCAGTCTCTTGGATCATCCATCCATCTTTCCCAACATAATCTGTACATGTCAGAATGTAGCAATTGTTGTTGAGGATTGCTGGAGGTGTGATTGGTCCAATAAAATCAAGACCCCATGTCTGAAAAGGTTCCAAAGGTAATACAGGTTATAGAGGGAAGAAATGGCATTGTAAAGGCTGTCTAGATCGCTGACAATTGTCACATTGTTGCACAAACTGAGTCACATCTTTGTACATAGTAGGCCACCAAAGCCCACTTTGCATAATTTTTCGGTGCGTTAAATCTGCTGCAAAATGTCCACCGGAAGGTATTGAATGTGCCAGAGTGATAACCGAGTTTACTTCATGTGGAGGAATACAACGAAGCAAGATACCAGTGTGATCCATATAATACAACTGTCCTGCAATCAACCAAAATCTGTGACTGTAAACTGCAATTTTCCGACGCATAGCAGGAGAAGTTTGAGGGGAAAGACATCCATCAGTAAGAAACGTTAATAACTGATCATAGTAAGTAGGTGTCATAGGAGGTTCTACAGCTTCATCATTAGTTGATTCAGTAACATAAATTGCTGGTGTGGTGTCATCAACACCGATCGGAGCTTCACCGAAATCCAACCTAGAAAGAAAATCTGCTAATGCATGTGCAGTGCTGGGTCGATGAATTACTTCGTAATCAAACTCTTGTAACAGTAAAACCCAACGCACTAAACGACCACCTAAATGCTACTGCCTAACCAAATACACCAGTGCAGCATGGTCTACATGAAAGATGAATTTTCGGCCTAGCAAATAATGCAAGAATTTCTTTACAGAATACACCAAACCAAGACATTCTCTTTCAGTTACTGAATAATTCTTTTCAACAGGAGCAAGCCGTCGACTTGCATAATAGAGAGGCCGAAACCACTTATCAGTTTGTTGCATTAAAACACTTCCGATGGCTATATCTGATGCGTCTACAAAAACATGAAATGGGCATTCCCAATCAGGCGGTTGTAGAATTGGAACCTGCGTTAATAATCCTTTTAGACGATCAAATGCTGTTTGACATTCCTGAGTCCAATCAAACTGTCGAGGAGTACTAGTTATTAGCCGATTTAAGGGTATTCCAAATGGGCAAGCCACCGTAAATGTCGACCATGCCACCTGACTTGACCCATGAATCGCATCACTTCTTTTGGCGTACTAGGCACAGGTGCTTCTAACACGGCTGCAACTTTGTCTGGGTCAACTTGTATACCCTGTGCAGATACAATATGACCAAGGAGCTTACCACAAGAAACCGCAAAGACAGATTTGGTGGGGTTCAGGCAGAGTCGATATTCACGACATTTCTCAAAGAAACACCGTAAATGATATAGGTGTGCTACCATCTTACCGAATAAAGAGAAGTCATCTAGATATACTTGCATAAAAGAAGTGAGATAGGGTGAGAAGATTTCCTGCATACACCGCTAAAAAGTGCTAGGAGCATTTCTTAACCCAAACCACATGACTGTATAAGCAAAAACACCCCAATTGGTAATGAAAGTTGTTTTCGGTATGTCTTGTTCAGCCATTCTGATCTGGTTGTAACCATTGTAACCGTCCAAAAAGGAATACATCTCGTGTCTGGCCACTCTGTCTAACATTGTGTCAAGAAATGGAAGAGGAAACGGATCATGCACCGTGGCCGCATTCAATTTCCAGTAATCCACACAGATTTGGAGCTGCTTATTTTTCTTAGGAACAATAACAATCGGTGATATCCATTCAGCATGTTCTATTGGTACGATGAATCCGACCCTTAGTAGCCTATCAAGCTTTGCCTTGACCTGTGCTGCGTAGTTAGGGTTCATCCGGTAGCTGGGTTGTTTAATTGGTTTTGCTTCTGGTTTAAGCACGACCCGATGTTGATAGATGCGAGGATCCAGAACTTTCATATCACGGTAATCCCATGCAAAAACATCAGAGAACTCACGAAGAAGCTGGATCAAATCTGCTTGAAACGCCTCAGATAATCCTTCTTTTATCTTGACAGGTCACGGATTAGCTTCATCCCCCAAATTATAGGTGATTAACTGATCTTCAGGAACATAGAATTGACGAGGTTTCCCTGAATCGGCAGCTGATTGTAAAAGTTGTTGTAGAGTGGCTTCATCCTTAGCAACAGTATCTTCTCTCTCCACTTCTTCGGTCACAGGCACCACCGTACAGGCTACCGGACTCTAGTTGTCTGCTATAGATTGCAAGTCGACAGTCCCCAAGGAGATCAAATCTATGTTATTCTTCAAAAATTCTTCTTCTTCGTCATCGGATAAAACATCTAACATGTGGACCGGCTCTGCGACATAAGGTCTAGCATGTAGTTCACAGGGCTGAATAGCATCCAATTTGACAACATATTTACGACTTCATGATTGTGTTCTGCTGAGAAAATAACACACTTTAGACACCAAGATCATTGTAAATGATGTAGTATTGCTCAAGATAATCAAAACCCTAGAAATTTCTCTTCATCTTCATTATTTCTCAGAAATCCAGCTAGTTTTCTCTTATTTCTTGGATTCTATCATCTAGAAAGGGCTGTGGTCTCTTGTATACTTCCTGGATTAACAAATATAAGATGTATTGTTGATTCTTTATGCTAAAATGATTGGAGAGGACAACTCCAAAGGTTAACAACAAACATTTTTTGGCGTCGTTGTCGGGGAGTATAGCAAAAGCTTCATTGAAGTTGGACCTTGCTGGATCTTCTATTGTTGATGGTTTTGAACACATTGAAAAGGTAATACTCTTTAATCAAGAAATGGAAACATGAAAAGGTAGGTTTCTTTGTTTGTCTTTTGGGAAAAGAAAGCAATAGATAGCCTTTTGAGTATATAAGTGATGAAATTTTTGCAAATTGAAAGTTGCTCTTATCATTTTTTATAAGTAAAGTGTAGGTGTGTGAAAAACCTAAATCAAGAGAGCTAAAGATAAAGTAAAAGGTGTCTATCTTTGCATTTGTAGAGTGCTTTTTGACCAAGTACCAAGCAAAATTGTTGATCTTGGGAGGATGACATGATTGCATTGAGGAAAGTCAAGTAAAGTAGCTAGATGCAAGTAGATAAGATCCATTTGTTAATCAAGGCAAAGCAATAATCTTGAGAAAAAGTTTATTTGCATCTTGAAAAGAAAAATGTTTGAGTTTATCTTTGCAAAAATTGATATTTGCACTTCTTAGCACAATTTTCTTTGGGAAGTTTTGCTCATGAACTGTTTTGATAGCAAAGCATAAAGGAGTATAACCAATCAGGAAACACAGGATCAATAGATCACTAAACAAGAAACCCTAAGTGAAGTGTTTACCTTAATTTAGGGCAAAATACTAAAAAATTCATTAAATTCATTAAAACATTCAAAAAAAATTCTTTTTTCCTTAGGAAGATGGACTGAAGGGTTATTGATAAGAGTAAAGGGGGACAAGTGGAAAGAAAAGTCAAAAAATGAAAAAAATTGGAAGTTCAAAAAAACATGATTCTCTTCATAGAATCGCTAATTTTTGTTAATGGTGTAAAATTGCAGGTGACAAGTGACTTGGAGTTGGTGAAGACTCTTGAAGAGGATTAAGAGGAAATAAGACTCAAAATTGCAAAAAACAAGAAATATAGAAAAAATACGATTCTCTGCATAGGATCGCGATTCTCTGTAAAAGGAAAAAATTTGAATTATTGTGCATAATTGGGTGTGAGGTAAGTAATTGTAAGAGGCTTCACTAAGATGAGTAAGTGAAGAAAATCAAATTTTAAAAATCAGTGAGGATTGAGCATCAAGTGGGTAAAGTGGAAATTAAGTACAGAATCGCGATTTTTATCAGTAGGATAAAGGGAAGAACTTGTGATGAAAAGTTAGGAATTGATACTTAACATCATAAAATTGTGAAGGATAAAAATTTGAACAAGTGAAAAGTGAAGATTCTGAAAATATTGAACAAAATCGCGATTGTGTGAAATCTATAAAACCCTGGAATCTCAGTAGAAAACTCATTTGAGTGAGGAAGAGAGAGAGTTAGAGTGGACAGAATCACGACTTTCTGCAAACACAAGCTTTTGGACATTTTCTGATCAAGCAAGCAAGGTAAGGATTTCCTAATAAATTTTTGAATTATCTCAAGTTCTTATGTTATGTTTAGAACACAAAAAACTCAGAAATCAGTAAAATCACAGAATCGCGACTTTTAGAATTTTGAATTTTACAAAGAAAAAATAATAATTTTGTTAAAGTTTTTTTATTGCATGCTAAAATTTTAAATAGGCGAATCTTTTTGAGAAACAAAAACTCAAAAATAAACAACCTAAAATTTTCAAAAAAACTGCACAGAATCGCGATTCTGTAGTCAAACACAAAATCGCGATTCTCTGAATTAAAACACAAAATCGCGATACCAGAGCACGATTTTCATAAGGAAATCGTATTTTCTAACGATTGTGAGCAATCAGGACCGCTTGGGAACAAAATCGTGGACAACACGATTCTCACCACAAAATCGCGGAAAACACGATTCTCACCACAAAATCGTGGAAAACACGATTCTCACCACAAAATCGTGGAAAACACGATTCTCATCACAGAATCGTGAGAAACACGATTCTCATCACAGAATCGTGAGAAACACGATTCTCATCACAGAATCGTGGAAAACACGATTCTCACCATAGAATCGTGGAAAACACGATTCTCACCACAGAGTCGTGGAAAACACGATTCTCACCACAGAATCGTGGAAAACACGATTCTCACCACAGAGTCGTGAAAACACGATTCTCACCACAAAATCGTGAAAAACACGATTCTCATCACAGAATCGTGGAAAACACGATTCTCTCCACAGAATCGTGGAAAAACACGATTTTCACCGCAGAATCGTGAAAAACACGATTCTCATCATAGAGTCGTGAAAAACACGATTCTCTCCACAAAATCCTGAAATTAATTGAATGATCCTTAGGTCTGGTAATAAATTGTACACACATTCTAAGCAAGAGCTAGGAAGGAAAGAGGTAGAGTCGGTAATAGGAGAATTGCAAGAAAAAGATTTAGGGCAAGAAATTAATATGGAGAATCTAAATGAAACCAATGAATCCTCTGAAGCTGGTGATTATAGAAACATTCTCAAATATATGTATACAAACAGGTTTGGAACCTATGTATATCAGGATGGAATGCATAAGTTTCTCATCAGATTGAGAAACTTAGAGGTTCCCCTGAATATAACACCAGTAGCAGAATTCAAGGATGGTAGATATGAGGATAGGCAGGGATGTGTATACATCTTCTCACAAGACCCGGAAAATTCTAATGACCTAGGGCAATGTGCAGACAAGAGACCTTGGGAACAGAACCTAGGGCAATCAGACTTGCCAAGACCACATGAAACTCACAATAATAGTGAACAACAACAAGGTAGGAGAACACATACCTCCCCAAATCCTTTTGAAAAAGAAGCAAAAGGATTTAATGATTTTCCATTAAGAAGAAGACATCATTGGCAAAATCATGGCAAAATGCTTAGACCCTATCAAGTAGCCAAATGCATGAAAAATCAATATGAAGGATATTCTGATCCTCATGCCCATGCTGTAGAATTTAGACAATTAATAAGAGCAGAAGAAGTAGAGGATTACAAAGTCCAATTTTAGGCATTTGGTCTAACCCTAACAGGACCTGCATTATCCTGGTTCATTCCCTTGAGAAAGGAAATGTACCTAGAGATTGAATCCTTCCTTGAAGCCTTCATAGGGGAGTTCTCAAAAACTGGAATAAAACATAGCACAGCTACCTTGATACATAGCTTTAAACAGCAAAAAGATGAAAATGTCAGAGAGGCAGCCAGGAGATTCAAGCAGTATATTGATAGATGTCCCAGAGAGGAGGTACCATCCATGGCAAGACAAGTATCCCTATTCATAGAAGGATTGAGAAGTGCCCAATTGAGAACCTTGGTGTATTATAGAAGGTGTCCAGACCTAGGAGCATGTGTTAAAGAAGCAATAGACTTAGAGGATAACTGGGGACAAGATCTATTAGCATTTGATCAATCAAGAACAAATGAAGATAAAATCCCTCCAGCAGAAGAATTAGCACAGGCAATTACCAAAGCTCTAGAAGTTAGCACCAAGACAAATCTAATAAACACTAGGATAGCTACAAATAAGAAATGCTATACCTGTGGAGAAAATCATTTGTTACAACAATGTCCCTATCAAAAACCACAACATTTACAAGATAGGAAAACACTCAAATACTGTACACTGCAAAAAAATGGACAAATCATACAAGAGAAGAATGCTTTTACAATAAACAACCCATTTAGGAGAGAGAATATGCAAACCAAAGAGAATCTGGATTTATTGAGCAACCAAGACCTGTACTTGGGCAACAACCTCCATTACCAACAAATGTGGTACCAGTCAAATACACACCAATAGAAGAAGGAAACTCAAGAATAAGATCACCGTACAAAGAAGATTATCATTGGAATGAAGGATATCAGGAAGAGTGGGAAGGATATGAGATGAGAGAACCAGAATTACAAGCCCTAGATTTGGGGAATGGGAGAATTGAGATGGATGCAGCCACATTCATGTATATAACCAATAATTATATGTCCAATCAGAAACCTCAGTTCAAAGGGAGTCAAAAGATAACTTGTTATAGATGTGGGGGAGAACATTTCATTAGAGATTGTCCACAACCTCCTACACTAAGAGTAGAAGGAGCCTATTGCAAGGATTGTGGCAGGGAACATTTAATAAAGGATTGTCCAAGAAATCCTCAAAATCAACAAAACACATCTAATAACATACCATTAAAAACAGTCAACATCATGGAGCAAGAAGAATTGAGTGACCTTGACCAAGTAAATGTAAATGCTATAACAAGGGCACAAGCCAAACAACAGGAAACAACTAAGGAACAAAATAAGAATTCAGTTTCAAAGGAGAAGAAAAACAGACAAAAAGGGGGATGGGAAAGGAAAATAAGAAGGGGTAAAAGTCTGGAAGAAGAGAATATGGAACAGTCAAACCATAGTCCACCTCAAAAGACACAAACCCAACCTGAGATAAGAAATTCACAGAGTCTAGACACCTTGATAAAAGCATACAAGGGGAGACTTCAAGAGGGACCAAATCCTACAGATCATGTAATGGCTTATCCTATGCCGGATATAGAGCATGAAAGGATGCAAAAATGCAAACAAATCATACAAGAAGCACAACTCAAAATGGGGGAATTAGACAATTCTCAAACAGCAGTTGGGGAAACAAAGGCAACAATTGATCAAGAAGATAACTCACAAATTACATTTCAAGTAAATATAGACAAACAATGTACAATCTTATACCACACTACAATGGAGGAATTGGTAAAATAGAATCCTCATTTACAATACACAATGAACATGTGTTTTCTATTAGAGAAGATGTGTACAAAAAATAGCTTGGCCTCACTTTGCTCATAGCTATGGAAACAATACCAGAGAATTTTGATCCACAGCCACAAGAATTGGAGGAATTGTGGTATATTCCTATTGATAAAATAGGAGGATATTGTGAAGGAGAAGAAGGAAACTCAACCCTGAAAATACAATTTGGTAAAAATCATGCCAAAGCTATATTGGATAGTGGATCAGGTGTGGCCATCATGACTAAACAAACTTGGGAAAGATGGGGAAAAAATAAATTAATACCCACTAAAATGAGATTGCAATTGGCAGATGGACATATAGAAAAACCCCTAGGAATATGGGAAAAGGTGATTGTGGATATATGTGGAATAGAAATAGAGCATACTTTTGCCATAGTTGAATTTCCACAATCCACTTCATATGAAATTATCCTAGGAAGACCATTTATGAGACAAATGCAAATTGTGCAAGATTGGGGTAATGATTGCCTATACCTTCAGAGCAAAGGAAGGATAACCATAGTGAATCTAAGAAATGGTCATTATTGTGACATATCCCCTCAAGAATGGTTCAAAATACATCAAAATCAGGATTTGAGTGAAGAATCAGAGAATGAAGATCAAAATGGAACAGAATCATCTATATGGAAGTGCAATGTGTTAAAAAACCTTACAAATGGAAAAAGAAGATTAAGAAAAGAAGATTGTGTAGAAGGGAGAAAATTACAAGATGAGAGCTATATACCACAAAAATTCAAAGATGAAGGATTTGAGCCTTATGGTTGGAACCAGATTTTGGCTACCATGGATCTAGCCAATGACGAGTATGTGGGAGTGAAATTTCAAAATGAAGAGGGATATGACGTTTTTCACATAGGAATACAAATGATAAAGGTATCAAAAATAGAAGGGGACCAAGAAAAAGAAATGATATTGAAAAATGGAAAAACACAATATTTGGAAGAGGTAAAAGCTGCAGATGCAATAAAAGATGAAATCTCAGGCAAATATAGAAAGAACAAACACAAGGAAACAGAAGAAGATCAAGAGGATAAAAAAAATGAGAAAATAACACACTTTAGACACCAAGATCATTGGAAATGATGTAGTATTGCTCAAGATAATCAAAACCCTAGAAATTTCTCTTCATCTTCATTATTTCTCAGACGAGACAATCGTGATTCTGTGAAATTTGATAATTTCCATCTCTAGCATCATTCTTTAGCAATTTCTCACTCAACACATCATGAATCAACTCTCTTCATACACATTCATCAGAAATACACAATAGAAGCTTGCAAATTCCATGGATACACATAGAATAGACTCAACAAATCAAAGAAATTCACACAAAAGCAAGAATCGCGATTTTCTACAGGAAACTCCTCTCTTTGCTTGGATAACATCAAATACAAATAACCAACCCTCTCAAAATAGAGGAAATTGTCTTTTATACATTTTCAAGTGTCCCTTTTCACACTTGAATTTTGGTCCTCTTCTCTTCTAATCTAAAAATATGCTATCTAGGAGTTTCCAAAAATTCTAGAAAAAATACATATGATTCTAATCTACATGAGGAAGTCTCTTCCTCATTTTTACATCATTTGCATAAATATTTTTATAATTTTTTGGCATTTTACAATTATTTTTCCATAAAATACTACTTCTAACATTCTTCCCCTCCTAAACATTTTGCCTCCTGACAAAAGACATTCCTGCTGATATATCATGAATGCTTCCTTCACATCTTTTTTCTTTGATAGACCTGTGACAATAGGTCATGGCTTTTTCTTTCTGTAATGTTTAAGTTGTTTACCATCTCAAATAATGCCTTCCTCCATTGCACAACAGCCTCTGGTTTATCTATTACGTCTTTCTTCAGATATTCTGTGTATGCAACTTCATAAGCAGTGAGTCGAGACTTTGTTACAACTGACAAGTTTCCAAATATCTCTGATTCTCTTTCAAAAAATCCATAATCAAATGCATCCTCAAAAATCTGAAGATAATGGCTACCCAAAAATATTGTTCTGTTATAATAAGCCATCAAACATATCCTGTCTGGAGTTTCACTAAGATCAAATAATAAAGCATCAGATGGTGAATTAAAGCCAATGTAATTGAGAATTCTGACATCTGTATTTGTAAAGGTCTCTATGCATGCCAATATGAGTCTCATTACTCTGATTAATAAAATACATGCTGGATCATTGACATCTTTATATGTGGATATGACAGACTCTGCTGTGTCAACCATATACTTCTTTGTTGGCCATGTTCCTGCCTTTGGGCCTGCTATCTTTGGAAAATTAAACCATTTTGATGGAATCTGTCCCTCCTTCCTTCTTTCCCAGAAGACTGTCCAATCCCTTCTCCTTGCTACTGGACAATATGCTGGATTGATTTTTAACTGTATTGGTGCTTCTTTCCATATTTTCCTGCATTCTTTATTAGCATCCAACCACCTATTTCTCCATTTAGGATTGGCTTTTTCAAATAACTCCTTTGTCACATTGATATCTTCTTCATATTCTAAATACTTGTTTGGAGGTAATCCCACCCTTGCCAACTGATAGTTTTTAATGCTTTCCATGATCATGCAAAAGGGTATACCTAAGCCATCTGCAGCCCAATGGTGTTGATCTGGATTTATTCCTTTATTCAGAGCAAAATTAACAACTTGTTCCTCATATTCATTATGCATCTTTCTAATAAATTCCATTCTGGATTCTCTGTCTGTCAGAAGTTTCTGAACAAACTCTTCTGAATACTCTTCAACTGGTGCTTTGTTTTCTTGTTCACCACCATATTGGGTTCTATCATCATCTCCTACTTCATATTCTTCTGCTTGTGTAGTCTCTACCTGCTCTTCCACCTGGGTTTGTGGTTTTTCCAATTTTTTCTGTAGCTCTTCTATTGTCAACATTAAACTTCTATTTTGGGAGGTCCACAATTCTCTTTCTGATTTCCACTCATTTCTTTCCTTTTCCATACTCAACTGCCAATCACTTCTCTCTTTTTCTATATCCATATGTAACTTATTATATCCCCTCCTAGAAGTAGCAGCATGTATACTGGCTTGTTTTTCCAACTCCTTGGCTTCTTTCAACTTTGTTTGCAATCTCATAATTTCCTTGTTCAGATCTTCCTTCTCATCCTGTGTCACCTGAAAAGTCTTGCTTTCTTCCTTCAACTGGCCTTCTTCCATTAATAACTTGTTTATTTCCTCATTTGCTTTGACCATAATTTGATATGAACTCTGTAAGGTTCTGTATCTCCCTTCAATTTTCTTCAACTCCATCTCCATTTTACTACTATGCTCTATCTGTTTTGCACATTTCTCTTCAAGATATTGGATTTTGTTTTGTTGTTGAACCTCTAATTCTTCCAAGGAAATTATTCTGTATGTCAATTCCTCATTTTTCTCTCGCACAATCCTCAATTGTTCTGCTAACTGTTCCTTTTCTTTCTTTTGTTCATTAATGATTCTGCTACCTTTTACAAACTCAGATTCAGCTACCATGCCTGATATGATCATGTTTCTACTTGATGGTCTAAACTGTTCTATATTGCTCATAATAACCTTGCAGGCAGATCTTATGTCTTTAGGTATCCTTTCCAACCCAGCTTCTAGTTCCATTTGTTTTACTTCTATCTGCTTTTCTTCTTTACAGTCATTCTCTTCTTCATTGTCCTCCTCATACTCTATGACCTGGTTATTTTGTTCCTCATAGCTCTTATCTGCTTCCATTTCTTCTTTGTCCTCAAACTCTAACATCTGATCCTCCTTATTCTCATGTCCTGATGTGTCTTTAATTGTCTTTGTTTCTTCTGCCTTCTTGTTCTCCATTACTTGTTGTTCTTCTTCAAAGAGATATTTTTCCTTTACCTGTACTTCCGTTTCCTGAATTAGGGTTGAATCAGTCTCCTCAACAAGCTTTATCTGATCATTGATTATCTGCTCTTGTTGTCCTTACTCTTGCTCATCTATATCCATGAGATCCAAATCTTCCTCTGGTTCCTGATTTTTTGTAGTTGTGAACTCTTCATTATGATTCAAATCATATAGTATGTCTTCTATGCTTTGATTTATCTCTTTTTCTGTAATTCCTTCTTCTACTTCTTGAGCATTCTTCTTTTCCCTTACTTCTTCTGTTTCCTTGATTTGATCTGTCTCTTGTTGTTTATGTGCTGAACTGCATAATTGAACTTCTTTTTCTGCTTCTACTTTTCCTTCATCCAATTGGAAATAGGTTTGGTGTAAAGGCTTTGTCCATATTGTCTTTAATCCTGAATCCACTAATCCACAGCTGATTTCCTTCCTTACTTCACTCTCTTCTTCCATCATCACTGCTTTACCTTTCAATATCCTTCTATCTTCATCAGGACTAACCTGCTTTGCTGCTTCTTCTTGGACTTGCTTTACTTGTGACTTCTCACTCAAGTCTTCTGGTGTTTTATTTTTTCCAGAGACTTGTGTTATCACATTTGGTGTACTCGGCACTGATAAGTTCAAACTTTTCAACAAGATATTTTCTATGTCACTTTCAGAATCTGAAGAAAATTGTGAAGAGCCTGCCATTCCTAACTTGTCCATTCTTTATTCTTTCACCTCAATGGATTCTTCCTGCTTTTTTTCTTTTACTATCACTTCTTCTGTCTCCATCATTGGTACAGGTTCTGCTACTCATTTTCCTTTACTTTTCCTGATTAACTTCCTCTTCTGTACAGGTTTCTTCTGAACCTTCTTCTTCACTACAACTGTAGTTTTGGTTTCAGGAGGTCCTTGTAGCTCTTTGAAATATGCTAACAGTTCTACTTCTTTTTTGACAAAAACTTCCTCTGTCTCTGTTGCCATCATCTGATCAAGCAGTTCTTCATAGTGTTCTACTTCCTCTTGAATCCAATCAGTTGCTTTGCAAGAGTAATCCTCCAACATCTTTTGATATTGAGCTTCATATACTGCCCTTTTATTATTTCCTTGAATCAAATAGGTATACAACTGCTCTTTGCTTGTTTGAGGTGGATGATGATCATTTGAAGATTGTACCTGCTTCTGAGCAGCTTCATGCTCTTCCTTAGTTGCTTCCACCTGTTCAAACTCCACTTTTCTTGGATCCAATCTTCTTTTCTTTACTGGAATGACTTCTTCTGAAATTCATTTTCTTTCCATCTTTCTGCTCCCCTCATGCTTGATTGGCCTTCTGCTTCTCTTACAACCATCAGACTTCTGAAGTATTGAGCTTCTGGAGCCAGTTGTAATTGATCCTCCATCCCTAGAACATGATATATAATTCTAGTTAAGAATTGGGATCCATTCATATACTTCTTTTGCTCCCAATGTTTGGCTGCTTCCTTTAATTGCTCATGTATATATGGAGTTACATCCATCACCCCAAAAGGCTTAGTTCTGTCCTTATTATTGAACATAATCAATGTTACTGGTTTGTGTGGCATGGTGTATCTAGGTAGTTTTGGAAAACAGAAGTATTGCAAAAGCATTTTGATGGCATACTCCTCATTTTCTCTTCCCTTAAAATCAGGGAACTTAGAATATCCTGTATATGTTTCTTTATTCTTCTTGACAAAGTTGTTATCCAACTTAGTTCCCATTGGGTAAAACTGAAGAGCTGCCCTGATATGCTCTGCTTTTATTGTGATGTTCACCTCTTTGTTCTCCTTGTCCTTGACTGCACACCTGAAATATGCCTCATTGCCCTTTCCAACTTCCAACAGGCTGTTCATCACCTGTGCCACTCTTTCAAAATCTATAAAGAATATGGGTTCATCCAACAACTTGTGTAATCCTACTGCTTTCCATCTTTTGTAATTGACTGCAATTCTTTGGAATTTGTAAAACTCCTGACACAACATAGTGTACTTGTAACCTCCAACTCCTACTGTAAATATGTGCTGGCCAATAATTCCTAGATTTTCCTTGAGCTCCTTAACTACCTTCTCTGCTTCTGGAATTTCTTGCTCTTCATCAGATTCCAAATCCACCTCGTCTACTGCAGCTTCACTGTCCAGGAACCAATGTCCGCTAGACAGAGTGACTGAGTCTACTTTGAAATCATGGATTGGTAGTTCCTTTGAACTCACCATTCTGGAGAAAATATCACATCACACAAAAAGAAAAAACTCCACCCACATGAGTCACAAGAAATGAAAAAATGACATTTGTTTTGAGATGAAATGAAAGAAAAATGAAAATAAAATCTCAATTAAATCCTGACTTCCTCAAAGAACTCAATTAAAGTGATCATTACATGTGTAGCAAGATGTCTAGTGCTCTCTTCTATTCTGACAACTTTTATAACGAAAGGAAAGATTTGAAAACTATACTTAGTTGAAGAAAATTGAATATTAAAAATAAATTAGAAAAATAAAATATAGAAACCTGCTATACTTCTATCTATATCTTGCTTTGTGCTATATAACTTATAAAAGAAAAATGGATAATTTTTCTCTCTTTTCTCTTTTATTTATTTATTTACTTATTTATTTTTTCTCTCCCTCTTTTTTTAAAATAAATTTTCTCTCTTTTCTCTTTCTTTTTTTTTTAATAGTCACTTCCAACTTTCTTTCTTCCCCTCCTATTTCTTTTCTCAAAAAAACAAAAAGGATGAGGTAGAACAAATTGCCATTATTTCCAAAATGTCATAATTTCTTCTCTATAACACTCTGATTTTCTTATCCAAGATCCTAACTGCATATCAGATACTCCTGTTCTTTTCCATTGAATCAAATCTGATTTTTTTACCCAATAATATTTAATCCTTACTGACCCTGTTCTAGGGATACACCCATCTTCTTTTGATAAGCTGTTCTTGAAATTTTTTGGCTTCCATATCCATTTTGTTCTAGGAATTTGTTTTGATGAGCAGGGTTTGTGGGCACTTTGTTTCCACATCCTTCTTGTTCTGATGTCTTGATACTTCTGACTATGCCATAGTTGCCACCTTATTTCTGTCTCTTCACCATCTTTTGTTCCTTCATTTTTTTCCTGGTTTTGATTAAATAAAGCTTGATCATAAAGTGATTGTATTGGTAATGTCTGTGTATGTTCTAATGAAAAAGTAAATCCTTCCAGCTCTGAGTCATGAATATCCTGTTGATCTTCCTGTTCTTCATTACTCAATAAAAACATTAAAAACCTTTTATCATTTATTGCCTATAACAGACCATCTTCTAGAAAGAGTAGCAGGGAAGGAGGTTTATAGTTTTTTGGATGGTTTTTCAGGATACAATCAGGTACCTATAGCTTTGGAAGACCAACATAAAATTGCCTTTTCCACAGAATGGGGAATTTATGCTTTTAGGGTTATGCCCTTTGGGTTAACTAATGCCCTAGCAACTTTTCAAAGATTGATGTGTCATATCTTCAAAGAATTCTTGAGGAATGTAATGGAAATTTATGTGGATGATCTGTGTACTTTTTCATTAAAAAGACAGGATCATTTGGAAGATTTAGAAAACATATTCAGGAAATGCAGAACATACAGAGTATGTTTAAATCCAGAGAAGTGTGTATTCTTTGTAAGACAAGGGAGAATGTTAGGCCACATAGTTTCCAAAAATGGAATTTCAACTGATGAGAAAAAAATTAAGTCCATAGTAGAACTTCCAAGACCAACAAATGTAAAGGAACTTCAAACTTTCATGGGACATTGCGGGTATTATAGAAAATTTGTACACAAGTTTGCTGATATAGCAAAACCTTTGTATGCTTTGATCATAAAATTTGAGTGGACTAGAGAGTGTGACCAAGCTTTTGAGACTATAAAAACTTGTTTGGTAACAACACCAATTCTGAAAACACCCCAGTGGGATAAAATTTTCCATGTCCATGTGGATGCTTCAAATTATGCTTTGGGATGTGTGTTAGCACAACCAATAGAAGGGAGCAAATCAGATTTCCCAGTTGCTTATGCTAGTAGGCAACTGAATTCAGCAGAGAAAAATTACACAACCACTGAGAGGGAAGGGTTGGGAATGATATTTGCTGTGAAAAAATATAGACATTACCTTTTGGCCAACAAGTTTAAATTCTTTGTGGATCACCAAGCTCTACTCTATCTAGTAAACAAGCCTTGTCATACTGGTAGAATAGTCAGATGGTTTCTTCTACTGATGGAGTTTGAGTTTGAGGTGGTGGTCAGACAGGGAAAAACACATTTGAGAACAGATCATTTGTCTAGAATCCAGGCTAAAGAACCAAGTTCACCCTTAGATGATGACCTGCCAAATACATATCTGTTCAAAGTAGAAAGTGTTCCTGAGTGGGCCATGAATTTAGTACCTTTGCTAACCATGGGACCTTGCAGAACATTTGGAAACAATACACATTTAGTATTACAAAGCAGGAATTTTATGCTGCTAGTTGGGCACTTGTATCACCTCAACCATACATACATACTGGAATATTGTACTCCAGAAGAGGAGCAACAAGAATATCTGAGAAGAGCTCATTGTTGGAACCCTTGTACTCATGCTTCCATAATAGTCACCTTAAGTAATCTCAATAGGATGGGAGTACATTGGCCTAACAAGATTCAAGATGTGACAAAATATATTGCTAACTATTGGGAATGCCAATCCTTGCAAAACTCAGAACTTATAACTCTATATTGGTTTCAGAAAAACCCAAAATGGAGTGAGAACATCATTGAGGAATTGAAAAGAAACAAGAAAGGAAAACAAGAAAAAGAAAGTGCATACTCAAAGAATCTACAAATGATTTCTGAAGAGTATCAATTAATAGGAGATCAATTGTATAAAAGAGGGATGGATGGATATTTAAGAATTTGTGTTCCTGAAGATAAATATGTTGAAATGTTAGAAATGGCACATTCTGGAGTGGCAGGAGGTCATTTCTCAAGTGACAGAACTGCTAAACTCATATTATATTCTGGCTTTTGGTGGCCAACCCTATTTCCTGATGCAAGAACATATGTAAAAAGATGTGACATTTGTCAGAGGGTGAGTCAACCAAATAAAAGAGACAATATGCCATTAGTTCCATTGATTTTAGCAAGAGCATTTAGTAAATGGGGGTTGGATTTCATTGGACCCATACATCCTCCAGCAAGACAATCCCATGCTGAATACATAATAGTGGCCACAGATTACTTGACCAAATGGGCAGAGGCTAGAGCTACAAAAAAGAATGATGCTCATACTATTGCAAGATTTCTCTATGAAAATATCATCACCAGATTTGGACTACCAATTGAATTGGTAAGTGATAGGGGGACTCATTTTTTGAATCAAATCATAGAAAACATAACTGAATATTTCATGATTAGTCATAGAAAGTCAGCCCCATATCACCCACAAGCCAATGGGTTAGCAGAAAGTACTAATAAGGTACTATGCACTGTATTGTCAAAATTGGTGAACACAAACAGGAATGATTGGGATTTACAACTTAATCATGTCCTATGGGCCTATAGAGTGGCATACAAAACTGCATTAGGAACCACACCATTCAATTTGGTATATGGACAAAATGCAGTTTTGCCCATAGAATTCCTTATTCCAACACTAAAGGTGGTAAGTCAATACAAATGGACTGGACATGAATTATCTGAGAGAGTGATGGAATTGGAAAAACTGGGAGCTTCTAGACTCCAAGCAATCATGAGTATATATGCAGACAAGAAAAGACAAAAAGCTTATCATGATGTTCATATTAAAGAAAAATATCTACAAGAGGGAGATCTAGTTTTGGCATACACAGTAAAGGAACATCAGAAGAAAAAAAAAAAAAGGACATGGGCCTTATATTATACATCAAATAAGTAACAGTGGAGCTATCCAACTAGCTAACATAGATGGAGAAATCATGCCAAATTTTATAAGTGGATGTAGAGTTAAAAGGTATGATCTTCCATTAACTGCTTCTGAATGGAGAAGATTACATCAAGCTCAAAACAGGAAAAAAGAAGAGGAAAACATTAGAAAAGAGGCTCAATAGGAGGCAAAGGAAAGGATAAGAAAAACCAAAAATCTTAGAGAAGTCCTTTTGTGTGAAACACCTCTAAAACAAAAAGAACATTTGCCTGTGATAACAATGAATTTTCAGGATGAAAAAATCAAGGTTTTGATAGATTCAGGTGCACAAGTGAATTTGATTAGTTCAACCTTGTTGAATAAGTTTAACCTAAAAAGGACTAAAAGCAAAACCTTTATCAAAACCTTGGAAGGACAAATGATACAAAGCATGTCTTCACCTTCTATTGAAGTTAAGTTCAATAAAGAATATATGAAAATAGATTGTGAAGAATGGCCAGACCACTTGATGACTGAAAATTTGATTTTGGGACAACCATGGCTAAAGCAAGGTAAAGTAATTTTGGATTTTGAAAAAATGAAGCTCAAGTTGACAATAAATGACAAAAGGTTTTTAATGTTTTTATTGAGTAATGTAGAACAGGAAGATCAACAGGATATTCATGACTCAGAGCTAGAAGGATTTACTTTTTCATTAGAAGATACATAGACATTACCAATACAATCACTTTATGATCAAGCTTTATTTAATCAAAACCAGGAAAAAATTGAAGGAACAAAAGATGGTGGAGAGACAGAAACAAGGTGGCAACTATGGCATAGTCAGAAGTATCAAGACATCAGAACAAGAAGGATGTGGAAACAAAGTGCCCACAAACCCTGCTCATCAAAACAAATTCCCAGAACAAAATGGATATGGAAGCCAAAAAATTTCAAGAACAGCTTATCAAAAGAAGATGGGTATATCCCTAGAATAGGGTCAGCAAGGATTAAATATTATTGGGTAAAAAAATCAGATTTGATTCAATGGAAAAGAACAGGAGTATCTAAACAGTTACCTGCACCATCTACTTCGACTGTGAAGATTGAAGAAATTAATTCTATTTCTCATGATGCTGATGTGTTGACACTTGATAGTACTGTGCCATCTGAGGCTCTTATGGCTGATTCTCTTTCCCACACCTGGTTGCTAGATTCTGGTGCTTCTTTCCATGTGACACCACATAGAGAATGGTTCTCTAATTATGCAACAAAGTCTCTTGGTACCGTGAGACTTGGTGACTTTTACCAGTGTGATGTTGTGGGGATTGGAGATGTGGTTGTGCAGTTCATTGATAGTTCAAAATTTACTATGCATAATGTACACCATGTACCTCAGTTATCACGCAGTTTGATGTCAGTTGGTCAACTTGATGACCTTGGTTACAAGGTGGTCTTCTATGCTCAGTCTTTTCGTATATCAAAGGGCAATATGGTTATTGCAAAAGGAAGCAAAGTTGGCTCACTTTATCCTTTATTTGTATCACAGAAAGAACACTTGTTAGCTGTTACTGAATAGCTTATGGCTTGTATTTGGCATGGTCGTTTGGGCCATATATCTCGTAGTGGAATGGAAAATCTTTCTCGTTCTGGCTACTTACCTATGTTATCTTTCTCTGATTTTCATTTTGTCAGCATTGTCAATATGGAAAGCAAACCAGAAATGTGCATAGAACGCACATTGACTCTTCAATTCAGCCTTTAGATCTCGTTCATACAGATGTGTGTGGTCCTATGCCCACTAGGTCCTTAGGTGGTTCTCTTTACTTTGTCACTTTCATAGATGATGCTACTAGAAAAGTCTGGGTATATACTATCAAATCAAAGGATGATGTATTCCCTACTTTCAAAAAATGGCTTGCTTTAGTTGAGATTGAAAAAGGAACTAAGCTTAAGGCTTTACATTCAGATAATGGGGGTGAGTATACCTCACATGAATTCAGACTTTTCTATCAGTTTAGAGGGATTCGTAGAGATTTTACAGCTCCTTATACCCCAGTACAGAATGGTGTAGCTGAGAGGATGAATAGAACTATTCAAGATAGAGTAGTCTCTATGTTGCATCATGCAAACCTCTCACAAGGTTTTTGGGCAGAAGCAGTATTGGCTAAAGTTCATGTGATTAACCTTTCGCCTAGTACTGCCAAAGGTCTAAAAGTGGCACAAGAGTTATGGACAGGGAAACCACCATATTATGATCATCTTTGAGTTTTTGGGTGTGAAGCATATGTTCATATACCCAAGAATCTTAGACAAAAGTTGGACCATAAGTCAAAGAAATGCATTTTTCTTGGATATGGTCGAGAAGGACAATTTGGATATCGCTTATGGGATCTTGAAACACGGTTAGTGATCAGAAGTAGTGATGTCATTTTTAATGAGTCTAAGATGCATAAACAGCCCATTAAGGAGGTTGAAGTGAGAAGAGTGGTGTTTGAGGATACTAGTCCTCCGGTTAGCATGCATAAAAATGCTGCACATAGGGATGTTCAAGAGAATGTCCATTCAGATCAGTCTGGACATGTTCCTGTTCAGCAACCATTGAGATGTTCTACACGTGTCTCATATCCACCTGATAGATATGTTCCAGGTTTAGATTTTGTTATGCTAACAGATACCGGTGAGCCTTCTTGCTATAAAGAGGCTATGCAAAGAGAGGATCATGTCAAGTGGGAGCATGCCATGAAGAGTGAGTTGGATTCTATTCACAAGAATGGTACTTGGGACTTAGTACCTTTGCCAAAGGGCAGGAAAGCTTTACCATGTAAATGGGTATATAAGCTAAAATTAACATCAGATAGTGCTGCTTCAGAATATAAAGCACGACTTGTTGCAAAGGGTTTTAAGCAACAACATTGTGTTGATTTTGAGGAAATCTTCTTCCAGTGGTCAAGATGACTACTTTGCGCATGCTGCTTGGATTCATTGCAATGGAGGACTTAGAGCTAGTCCAAATGGATGTGAAAACATCTTTCTTGCATGGAGATCTTACATACGAGATCTATATGGAACAACCAGAGGGTTATGTAGTTCGTGGCAAGGAAAGTCTAGTTTGTAAGCTCAAGAAGAGCTTGTATGGACTTAAACAGTCTCCTAGACAATGGTACCAAAAGTTTGATGCTTTTATGAAGTCCCAAGGCTATTGCTTGCTTCAATCCATACAAGGCTTTCTTTAAGTTGCATACATAGTTAGGATGATGTGCATCCTCATATCTAGGAGGTTGTGCCATATACACTTCCTCATAAATCTGTCCATTTAAGAAAGCATTCTTTACATCAAGTTGATAGAGCTTACAATTTCTAGATGCAGCAAGACTAATGAGAACCCTAATTGTATGCATTTTTGCAATAGGAGAGAAAGTCTCCTCATAATCAATACCATGGGTTTGAGCAAACCCTTTAGCAACTAACCTTGCTTTATGTCTATTTATACTTCCATATGGATTCCTCTTGATTTTGTATATCCATCGAGATCCAATTACCTTCATAGAAGGCTTGCTAGGTACAAGCTCCCAAGTGTCATTCTCCTTCAAGGCTTCCATTTCTTCATCCATTGCATCTCTCCAAGATTTCTTCCTTTGTGCTTCTTCAAATGTGGTAGGTTATTCATTGGTTGAATCCTTTGCAATGTAGATTGAGTGCTTGGTGACCAAAGAAGTATCATAACCATACCTCTCATGTCTCTTCTTCTCCCTTGAAGACCTTCTAAGTGGTTGATGTGAGCTCTCGGGTCCATATGTAGCATCTTGCATCTTTGAATTCCCTTTGCTCTTCCATAGCTTTAGTCTTTCCAAGTCTTCTAGGTCAATCTCAGAATCACTTTCTTCATTTTCCTTTGTCTCCTTTGGTTGAAGTGATGGAAAATCTTCATCCAAGTCATAATGTAGCTTCACTTTCCTGTCATCATCAAACCATGATTTGTTCTCATAAAAAATTACATCTCTACTCACAAAAATCCTTTATTAGTTGGATTGTACAATCTATATCCTTTTTGGTTTTGGTCATAACCAATAAATATGCACTTCTTTGATTTGGGATCTAATTTCCCCCTTACTTGAGAAGGAATGTGAGCATAGGCTAAGCATCCAAAGATTTTACAATGCTCTAGACTAGGTCTTCTTCCATTCCACACCCCTCTACCTACAAAGTTTCCTTGGAAAGAGCTACCTTCATCTTTATTCTTCTTATTCTTTGACTTGTCCTTGACCTTAGCTTTATCAAAATATAAGGCAGAAGTTTGATTACCTCTTGAGGACTCACCACCTTTGCTAATATTTTCTTCGTGAGTGAAGAGTTGGCCCATGAGTGTGTTGACATTGGGTACATGCATATCCATGTACAAATCCATGGCTGTTGTGAAGGACTCCCACTTGTCATCTGCTTTGATTCCATTTATGATTTTTCTAATGATTTTTTCCTCTTCAATTACCTCTCCAATGCTTCCAAGTTGATCTGAAATCTCCTTCATCTTTGTGACATAATCAGACACACTTTGCTTGGGGCTTTTCTTCATTGTTATGATCTCCATCCACAATTGGTTATTCCTTACTCGAGTGTTGGAGGAGAAGAAAGAAGCAAGTGCATTCCAAGTCTCTCTTGATTTCTTGCATCCCTTGAGATGAGGTAAAAAAAATCAGAGATTGAGTTCAGAATATAGGACATTGCAAGTGCATCCTTTGAACACCAATTTGAACATTTTTCCTCGTCTTCATGTGATGGTTGCCCTTTGTTCCTCATGGTTGGCATAGCTTCATCTCCAGATGTGTATCCGAATAGATTCCTCCCTTGAAGATAAGCTTCCATCCTTAGGGACCATGTTGGGTAGTTTTTTCTATCCAATTTGTCAATTGTTGATGGAAATCCATCTCCCATGTTGATTTACTATGCTATGATACCACTGTAAAGAGAGATGGTGGATGCAATCCAAAGATGAGTTGGTGCTCCTAGAACCAGCTTCAAACCAACCAACTGAGACTTCAGAGTTGGTTAGTAGACACTTTGAGCTTCCTAAATCCATAAAAAATCACCCAAGTGTTTTGGAACAAGTATCTCAAAAGTTTGAGTCAAGACAGACTAGTTGCAAAATGAATGGCTCCCAAAACTTGTTATTTTTGTACATACACCTGTTGGAAAAAATGAACAGTGCTTTCATCTTGGTAGGAATTAGAAAACTTCCTTTTGGACATAGAAAATAGACTTAGATATCTTGTTAATCTAAGTTAGAACACCCAATTGATCAATGGAGCACTGAGAATAAGATTTAGCAAAATCTGGAACACTCACCATTTTCAGGGCTCTGTAGAGATTCAACTAGTGAGCAAAAAAACATAGATTTATCACACATATTGAATCCAATGACCGTGAAATTTTTTAAGCATAAACTAAACATAGAGATCAATCAAATGCACTTTAAAACTCTAAAAAAGGTTAGGTATAGCCCGAGATATGAGCTTCTAAAGTTACTTTTCTGAGTGAGTATAGCATAGAATAAAAAGAGAAGTAAATGATGAATGTATAGATTCACATATAATTACAACCACATTGGCAATGAATACTTGCACAATGGTATTATAATGATAGATCTATGGACTAAGCTCTTCAATCTCTAAATGAACATGAAATGGGCACAAATCTGTTGATATATTTAGGTAGTGATGTGTGTGAACACTCTAGGACTGCCGGGGCACTTTTTTTCCTCTTTAGGAGGTTTTTTCCCCCCGGCTTGTATATACACCTATTGCACTAATGGGCTACTCATCTTTGTACATTCTCTAGTAATACATTCAGTATTGTGTGTTTGTGCTCCAAGCTTCTTCTTCGTCCTTGTGCTGTTCGCGTGCTTTTGCAGATGTCTATCTCCAACAATTGGTATCAGAGCAGGACGTCGTTTCATCTAGGGTGCCGTCGACACTCCTCTGTTTGCAGTCTCAAAATGGCACGAATTTTGGTGAGCATACTCAATGTGTTTCCAAGATCAACACATCTTCGCTCTGTGGTGCCGAAATCGCGATCTGAGCTCATTTCGGCCTCCAAACGCACTATTGCATCGCTTGTGCAAGCTATTTCAACTTTTTGTGCCAAAGGTATATACCAGTTTTTGTTCGTCAGTTTAAGCATCTCGAACTCTGCTACAGGTTTAGTAGAACTCGCCTGGGAAGTTCTGTTCAATTTGAGATACAATCAATTTTCTCCATCAAGGTATTTTATTCACCGGCCATGGCTGAAAGCAGTGATGTATTCCGTATGTTGGCTGTTGAGGATAAGTTGGATGGTACCAACTACCCATTATGGGCTCATATGATGCAACATGTATTGGTTGCAAAAGGATTGTGGAACATTGTGCAGGGTGTTGAAAGACATCCTGTTACACCTCTGACTACAGGTACTACAAATATAAGTGCTGGAGCTGATGAAGATGGTGTCGAAGATGATATTCTGTAGATTCTTGTTCGTGTTGTTGTTTCTATTGCACCTACTGCAGATTAGATTCACTAGGATGGCAGAGATGCCCAGGCACATGCATTGATAGCTTTGTCTGTCAAACGTGCCATTATTCCGCACATTCGCTCTTGCAGAACAACCAAGGATGCTTGGGATACACTTACCACATTGTACCAAGCTAGGAATGAGGCTCGTGTTGCTTACCTCTGAAAACAATTGGAGAGTGAGCACATGAATGAAGGTGATTCTATGGACAGTTTCCTAACGAAGATCAAAGACTTGAAGGAACAATTGATTTCTACTGATGAGGTTATACTAGATAGCTCACTTGTGCAGACCGTTCTGAATGGTCTTCCTGATTCATATCAGAGTTTTGCTTCTACTGTTTGTTTGATGATGAAAGGCAATCCGAATGCCTTATCATTTGAGGAGTTAGTCTCTGTTCTATTGCAGGAAGATCAGTCCAGGCAGAACAGGTCCATTATGCGAGTTGCAGATAAAGCTTTCCTAGCTAGTGAGAAGGGCAAAGGAAAATGGAGCTCTTCAACTAGTAAGCAGAAATCTGCTAATTCTGTATATTCGAAGAAGGAAGATAAAGATGAGAAGAAATCAGAAAAGCAGAAATTGTTTTGTAAGTACTGTAAAGGGAATGATCATATCATAAAGAACTGTCCAAAACTGACTTCTAAAGAGGCAAAGAAGAAAGAGGTTGGAATGGTTGTTGCAGAGGCCTCTACACCAAAAACAGAGTCTTCAAATCTTGTGCAGGAAGAAGCATGGGCGTTTACCACTGTTTGTAATTTTGACCCATCTTCTCATGAGCAGTGCATGTCTGCAGTAGACTCAGATGTTTGGTATTTTGATAGTGGGGCGACCAAACATATTACTCGCAGTGCAGTTTCTTCTCTTCACTCGAGCCAGCCCCTACAAGGAATACTGTTACAGGCACCAACAACTCCTCTTATCCTATTATGGGTTGGTAAGATCATTTTGACTACTGCTGATGGTAGTTCTTTCACTTTGTCAGATGCTTTATTTGTGCCAGGGATAAAAAAGAACCTATTATTTGTTTTTGCATTAGCCAAGATTGGCTTGGTTGTGAAATTTGTTGATGACAGGTGTACAGTTCATGATCTGTCAAATGGTGATGTGATTATTGCTTCTGGCATTTTATGTCGTGGGCTATATAAGCTCATAGACTATGAAAGATCTGTAAATGATTTGGCATGTGCAGTAAATGATTCGCAGGCTATGTCAAATGCAAAGCTTTGGCATGCACGCTTTGATCATCTGAATTTTGCTAGTTTGCTACATCTATAGAAATCTGAAATGGTGTCCTCATTGCCCAAACTTGAGGCACCTAGAAAACATGTTTGTGAAGGCTATATTTTGGGCAAAATGCAGCGTTCATCCTTTCCAAGAGATGGTTCAGTTTGGGCTACTCAGAAATTGCACCTTGTACATAGTGATGTCTGCGGTCCTATGCAGACACCTTCTTTTGGGAATTATCTTTACTTCGTGACTTTCATCAATGATTTTTCCAGGCATGCATGGGTATATCCATTGAAGGCAAAGTCTGAAGTATTCATGTGCTTCAAACAATTTTTGGTTTTGGTTGAAAATCTGTCAGCATGTAAAATGGGCACCCTCCGTTTTGATCAAGGGGGGGAATATATCTCTTCTGATTTTAATGCATTTCTAGCTGAACGTGGGATAAAACACCAGTGCATAGTGCCGTATACACGTCAACAGAATGGAGTTGCTGAACGGAAGAACAGGTCTCTCATGGAGATGGCGAGGTGTATGGTCAAGAGTCAGGCTTTACCTCATAGTTTCTGGCTTGAGGTTGTCATGTGTGCAGCATATGTACTGAACAGGTGTCCCACTAAAGCGCTACAGTCTATCACTCCATATGAGGCTTGGCATGATCACAAGCCATCTATTGCTCATCTGCGTGTTTTTGGTTGTTTGGCATACGCATTAGTGCCTGAACAACATCGTAGAAAATTGGATGATAAAGTAGTAAAATGTATTTTTGTTGGGTACAGTTCTGAGAGTAAAGGCTATCGTCTGTATCATCCACAGACTAAATGCATTTTGGTTAGCCGTGATGTTGCTTTTGTGGAAGATGCTATTCAGCCATTGCTTTCATGTATTAAGGAGACATCTATTAGCTCCAAAGTCATGTATGATACTTTGATGCCTCTTTTTATAGGTGGACAGTCTAGTGCTAGTCCTAATGAGGCAACTTCTTAGCCTTTGCATGTTTCATGTGATGATGCAGATCATTCCATTTCTGATGCAGATTTACATGATGCACTAGTTGATGAGAGAGCTGATATTGAGCAGGCAAAAACTATGCCAAAATGGCTGGTGTAGACTTTGCGTGACAACAAATTAGATGCATCTCTGTCATATCGTACTCGTTCAGGCTCTCTTAGTGCCTCTTTTGCATCAGATTCCTATGCTATGGTTGCATCTAGTCTCTGTGATGAGAATGATCCTGTTTCGTTTGATGAAGCATAAAATTCAGAAAATTGGATGGCTGCTATGCAATCTCAATATGATTCAATAATGAAGAATGGTACTTGGTCTTTATGTGACTTGCCTCCTGGCAAGAAGGCCATTGGAACTAAGTGGGTATACAAGCTGAAACGTAAACCTGATGGTACAGTTGACAGGTATAAGGCTAGGCTTGTTGCAAAGGGTTATGCGCAGGAAAGAGGCATTGATTTTGATGAGACTTTTTCACCTACATGCCGTATGACTACTGTTCGGAGCATTTGTACACTTGCAACCCATCATGGTTGGAATGTACATCAGTTGGACATTAAAACTGCATTTCTGAATGGTGCATGAAGAAGTGTATGTTTTTCAGCCCCGCGGCTTTGTGCAAAAACGGCATGAAAACCAGGTGTGCAGGTTAAAGAAGGCATTATATGGTTTAAAGCAAGCACCACGTGCTTGGTATGAGAAGATACATACCTATCTGATTGCACATGGTTTTGAGAACACTCCAACTGAAAGCACCTTATATGTTAAGCGTGCTAATGATGTGCTTCTGATCATTGTTGTCTATGTTGATGATATGCTGCTCACTCGTCCTATTGAGAAGCATATTGCTGATTTTAAGGCTGATTTGCATGCCTCATTTGAGATGTATGATTTGGGGCATTCGCATCACTATTTGGGCATTCAGTTTATGCAAGTTGATAGTGGAATGTCTTTGTGTCAAACAAAATATATTGACACATTGTTGCAGCGTTTTGGCCTTGAAGACTATAAGCCTATTGCCACTCCTATGGAGACAGGTTTACGATTGAGTCTTCATGATGCTGGAGATGCATTTTGATGCTTTTCTTTATCAGCAGGCTGTTGGATGCTTGATTTACTTATGCATTACTCGGCCAGATATTCAATTTGTTGTCTCATAGATGAGCAAATTTATGCATTGCCCAGGAGTCAAGCATTGGTAGGCAGTTAAGCGCATCTTTCGCTACTTGAGTGGTACTCGGATACTTGGGTTGTTTTATCCCAAGGGGGGATCACTACCGCCAGATTTGCATGCTTTTCCTGACTCTGATTGGGCTGGTTACTATGACACTCCTGTGTCCACTAGTGGCTTTTGCTTCATGCTTGGTAGCTCATGTATATCTTGTTTGAGCAAGAAGCAGCCTACTGTGGCCACTTCCAATTGTGAGGCTGAGTATAGGGCAGCTTTCACAGCTACTATTGAGTGTGTGTGGCTCAGACGCCTTATGGCTGATTTGGGTGTTGGTCAGAATTTTGCCACCACTATCTTCACTCACAGTTAGAGCGCATTGGTAGTTGCGAGGAACCCTGTGTTCCATGCTCGCAATAAGCACATTGAGGTGCATTATCACTATGTGATATTTGTAATTAAATAATGATGTTGAAAAACTTTTATGGGCCCCTTTTGGTCTCGTGCCTTCACTATTTACATGCTTCGGTTTCTTATGTGTTTAGAGCTATTACCCCGTCCCTCTCACGTATGTAGTCCTTGACAAAACCTTGCTACAAGGATCAATTGATGTAATTTTGGAGGAGATTTTGGGCTAGGGTGTGCTTGTTAACATGGATTCTGTGTGCTAGATATGCTTCCACCATATCCCATGCTATGGCCTATGGTGTGTCCTATGATGGATATCGGTATTGCATTGAGTACATAATTTTTTTACAAAAAAAGAGTTGAACAAGATGTGTTGGCCTATTTATGAACACCTATGAATGATACTCCCATGAACCCAATGGTGAACATTTCTTTGAATGTTTGTTTGTAACACACTGGTAGGTATTTTATCCACTAGTGCCATGTGTAACATGTGTCTAGTGATGGAGTTATACTCATACACTAGATCTAAACTACCATGCTCAAACCATGGTATCCAGACATGGGGTGCCCTGATCTTCCTAAAGACTTTAAATGTTGTTTGCATGAGATAAACAATATTGAATGACATCCTCATTGCTATGTCTATCATGAGGTTCAATCATGGTAGCCAATGTCAGATGGTGGCCATCATATATGTCATACTTTAGGCCCTTGTGGTGGTGCAAAATAAGGATAATTAATCCAATCCAAGCACTTGGGGTCATTTTGCACCTTAATCACAAAAGTTGGTTAGGACCAATGTCTTGGAGCTAGGCCATAATATGGGTTGTACATAATATAAATATGGGCCTTTGACCATGTATACATCATCTTTGGGTATTTGTGTAATAATTCATGCATCCAATTTGGCTAAAAGATGGTTCCCTTGGTTGCCTATGGTGGTCTGTCCTCTGGTTAGAACTGTGTAGCATGAGCCGGTAGTTTCCCTGTAATCCTCTGAATCTTTGAGTTGTACTTCACCAGATACATAAAGTAATGTTTATATTGGATATTGTTGGTAGAAATGTATCTCCATGGTGCAATTTCTATAAAGTAGGGTGGTGACTTTAAGATGGTCTCCTCTATCATGGGCATGGCTTGGAGTTGAGCTTCTATATGAGTTGAATGTGTCTTCCCTAATTCCTCTATCGGCTTCATCCAAGTAGGTTTTGGTAGTTCAAAAATTTATTGACCCTTGTCGATGGCACATCCTCCAATGGTTTCTTGAGGTTCATATTCTTCTTCAAAGGAGGGTTCCACTGGAATAATGATGGTCTCATCTGGCCCGAGAAGATCTCATGGGGAAGTAAGCCTTTGGAGTATAGCATGTTATGCTAGTTGAGTCTTGAGTGTAACTACTTGTTCTTGCAAATTGTTCAACTCTTGTAATACCTCTAGAGGGGTTTCCATCTACTACGGTGGTGGTTTCATCTATTTAGTTGGTTGTTTTGTCACCCTCTTGTTCCACAAAGTAGCATATTCTTTGGTTAGCTTATCATGAGCTTTGAGTGATCATGCATGACCTTCTAAAATGACCCTTGATAGTATTAGATAGAATTGCTTGGAAACGATTGGGATTGAGAGGCACTCCTAGATTGTCTATAGTAGCTTCGAAATTATCTTTTTTTGGTTCTTGCAACCTTTGATTCTCCTCACATGCAGCTTCTAAATATCTGCAGAGAAGTCTGATATTGCATGTTAGTCTTGCATTCGATTCAATCTGTACTCTAAGATCATCTTGGATTTGTATAATGGAATCTTTTTTTTGTTGCTATATTGCACTTCCATAGCATTGTAATTGTCTTTAAGCTCTTTGTATCACACATTAAGTGAGGTGTTCTCTATGTTCAATGAATTGCGTTGAGCTTGCAACTAGTGAACATTTGATGTAGTGCAACGTCCATGGTGGATGATGACTAAGTAGAATGGGGATGTAAAATAGTATGAGTTTTATTATATGATGCAACAAGAAAGGGAGTGGGGATGGGGATTGTTGATGCTTGTGTGAATATGCTCATGAGTGATTGTGAGGTTGGTGGAGGAGGAATGGGAAGTGATGTGCAAAGTGTAGGTAGAGGTGCCATGGGTGGTGAGACATCCATGGTGTTGGATGTGGTAGTGTGTGTAGTATCTACGGTGTAGGTGAAATTATAGATGCAAAAATAGAACTAACTAATAATGATGGTTGAGCTGGAGGGTTGGAATCAGGTAATGTTATTTGGGATAAGCCAGGTTGAGTAGGAGGGTTGAGGAAGTGTTGTAGAAAAGAGCGGAGAGCTAAGGTGGTGATTGTAGTAAAGAATGTAAAAGATTAATCGGTGGGTATGTGGAAGGGTGGTACATGTGGAAATGGAGGGTGAACAGGGGTTAGGAATGGTGCTATGGTGGTTTGGAGTGGTGGAATACCCAAGATAGGAGTGAAGATGATGGTTGTGGGTGGTAAAATTACAAGAACAACTTCTTATGAGGGGCTAGAGGTGGCACTGGAACTTGGATATTTTGACGTGTGTGAGGGAGAAGATGGATGTGATGTGGATCAAATCTTTGCAGCCATCTTTATGACAAGAAGTCAAGGGCCTCTAATGCACCCACTCGCTTGGTAAGCATGTTGATGGCTCGAATAAAAGGTGCATCAAATCCATTGTTCTCTAGTTCTAGTTGCAAGAGATCTTGGTTTTGCTCCTCTTTGAGTTTTCATCGGGCCCAAACTACTTGCATAGTTGCATAAAGCCTTTTCATCATGACTCTATAAGCACATCTATCTGGAATGGTATCATCTTCAGTGAGTTAAGCTCCTCCTTGTTCTTCTTGGGTGTCTAGATGTCTTCTTGTTGGTCCGGTGTGTCTTGAAGCTCTCCTAGATCTCATTGAACTAAGTGCTCTTTGTCATCATCTTTGGTCACTGTGTGCTCATCATCCTCTTGGTTTCTATTAGTGTGGCCTTCTTCTTGATCAATTTGGGAGCTTGGGTAGCTAGGTCATTCATATTCCTGCAAAAAAAACTGTGTATCAGAGAATTGGAAGTCGTTATTAATGGGATCTATCATCTCAAAGTCAAATGTGGTGGTAAATTCATCTTTTCGCATGTCAGATATCAAAAACACAAATCCTCTTGTTGTAGTTGTGTCTTTGAGTTTCAGTGACCACATGCTCCATTGTGATTTGTTTGATGACCACTAGTTTTGATGGTGTTGTGCTAGTGAGCTGCTCTATGCTGACATCAGTTTGACCTTCAGACATCTGTGTGCATGAGAGACAAATGCAAATAGGAGGTATCACAGGATGCAGTCCTAGCAGTGATGGTTGGGGAGATGGTTGCAAGGATGGTAATGGTTCTACATGTAAGCATGGGATGGATCCTGTCATCAACTTTGTTGAATGGGAGGTTGTGGCATAGGTGCTTTCGTATTCTTGTGGCTGAGTGCTAGTGAGCGCACGTTCAATAGGGATGTCATAGGTAAGGCACATATACACAATCCTTGTAATAGCACAACATGCATGGATAATTTGCTTCTTTGCCCACCTATGATTGGCTAAGCTTAGTTGCACCATTATCCAATGTGCTAATTCAATTGGCATAGATAGTTTATTGGCCAAATATAAACTAAACAATCGGCATACATATCCTTAGGGGCATAGATAGCTCCATTGTCATAGCAAACATTTGGGAACATTTTAGAAAATATCATCTCTTCATGGTTTCTAGAACTAAGGTTTCTTTCTCCAATGGAATATGGCTTCCATGTATCTTTAGTGCCACCTCGATAAGCTTACATGTCAGCTTGAACCTCTTGAATGGTGGGTCCAAGACCAAAGAGGGCAAACCAAAAGTGCCTAGAAGGTCTTTCCTTGGCCCTGATTAAAGAGTAGTAATTAGATAGAAGCACCTATAGAAATTTGGTTTTGGTAATTGTGCTTCAAACTACTTCTTGAATCTAGCTTTCTCCCATCATAGTTGTAGTTATGTCGTGTTCTATAGGGTTTAGAATTCTTGTGGAAAGAATGGTATTTTCCCCAAGTGTAGTTGAACTCTAGTTTTGCTTTAAATATGTATTCTACATCTTTGATGACCATAGGACCTTGAAATCTGAGGAACTACTATGGTGGAAGTCAAGGGTACTCCACTAGTAGGTTGTGATAGTCCATTGGGTGTTGATTGGGACCCACCACAGATGAATCTTCAGCTTTCATTGTGAACTTGCATACATTTTACAAGGATCTTCTACAAAAGGAGAACACATTAGTATAGAAACAAATATCGATCTCAATATGGCGAGACCCTAATCCCTTTCCAATACTGATATGCATCCAATGTAGCCCTATGATGTAAAGTGATATTAATGATGTCTTTGTGTCTCTTGCAAGTCACTAGACTTCCTATGTGGATACTCTCGATAGTGTACAATCTCATATGGATAGTTGGTGTCATCATTTATTACAAGGTGTTGGAAGGGTGATTATTACAAAGCTGGCTAGTTAAGATAGGTGTCCTTAAGTTATTCAAAAAGGGTTCTGTGAATGATTTATCAAATTAAGGTTTAGTGGGTGGGGGTGGTCCTGGGGCTATTTAGGCACCCGGTTCCAAGATGTTCAAGAGACTATTTTACAAGGGTAGTCTCCAACTTTCAAGCCCTTGTCCTTTACATGCACATCAAAATAAGCCTTATGTCTCTTCTTGGTTGAATATATTCCTATTGTTTCTCTTAGCCTTGTTTCACCTAAGCGTTCTAAGTCCATAATCCTAGATGATAGCTCATGGCCTATCCATTGATGCTCTTGTACAACCTTGAGAGTGGGTACCAAGAAGTCCAAAGGAAGCATTACACCTCTAACCAAAGACCATTTGAAAGGGTGTTGCTTTGAGTACCATCTTGTAGGCCACTCTAGATGCCCAACAATGTGGTGTAAATGTTTTTCCCAGTTGGAGAAATCGTTGTATATGACCTTAATCAGTACATTGCACAAGATTTTGTTAGTACTCTCTACCTGTCCATTGGCATGTGGATGATATGGTGCTCACTTCTTGTGAATCAACATAAGACCCTGCAACAAATTCAATTACTTTGTTTAGGAAATGAGTTTCTCGATCTCACACCAACTCTATAGGCAACCCATATCTGGTAAATACATTTTTGAATAAGAATTTTGCAATCATTTTTGCATCATTTCTTATGGCCTTGAATTCTATCCATTTGGTCAGATTATTAGTGGGTACAATTATGTACTCAACATGAGAACCTCTAGCAAGGGGATTAATGGGTCATATAAAGTCTATAACCCACTTAGAGAATGCATGTCCCCCCATCATGGGTCTCACTGAAATTTTGTCTCTGTGCATTGGATATTAAGTTTTCCGACACGTGTGACATCTCTTCACATAGGTATGTGCATCCATATGAAGAGTTGGCCACCGTAATCCTGAAAATAATATGACTTTGATCACTCAATCAAGCCCAAAATGCCCTCTTGCAACACCTTGGTGTGCAGTTTCTAAAATCTTCAAGTATTTAGTCTCATGGACACATAGTCTCAGGTATCCATCTTGTTCATGTTTGTAAAGATTATCACCAATGAGCATACAGTTTTGACCCTCCTACTCTAGAATCCTTCATCTAGCTCATGTCATTTTTGGTGAGAACATTTTTGTTCTTAGGAAGTCGACTATAGGACTACTCCACTTACTTGAGACAATTGATATGATGTGGCATGTTCAACAGAAAGTCTGCTAATACAACTTTGGCACTTCTTGATCAACCTATAGACATTTGCTTCCATTGTTGGCCACACCTAATCGATTCAATGTATGTAGGGTTTTGTATTTCGAGTGATGTTGGCCTCGTGCATGGACATGTGCTAGTTGCAACCATTTAGCATGCTCCTATAATTCCACACAACAAACCAAGATTCCTTGATCAGTCTATTTGTAAATGGTTCCTACAATTATCTGATGTTTTTGTGAATTAACTACTTCATTCTCCTTGGCCTTGACCACTAGATTCTTAGGTCCATACGCAAAAATAGGCACGATTCATTTAGCAAGATTTGGAACTACTTCTAGATTGAAAAAATAAGCATGAGTGAGTTCATCTGATACTCCTTGTGAGGATTTTCCAAAAATGATTCATGAAAGGTGATCTACTTGAAGGTGAGTCTTTCCTTTCCTAACTACCACTTCAAAATTGTATTCCATTAGTAAGAGAAATCATCTTACAGATCTACCCATGTTACAATGCTTATTTACTAAGTAGAGTAATGTTTGGTGATCTCTAGGAAGCTTAAAATTAGTTGCAAGAAAATAATGTCTAAACTTTCTAATTGCATAGACCATGCCTAACCCTTATCTCTTAGTGGTAGTGTAATTCCTTTCTGCAGTGTTTAATTGCCTACTCACATATGCTATTGGTAGATCTATGTTCCCTTCTTCAATCAGTTGTGCCAACATACATCCAATAGCCTATTTGGAAGCATCCACGTGAACATGGAAGGATTTATTCCAATCAAGTATTGTCAAAATAGGGGCTAAGTAGAACCGTTGTTTCAACCCATTAAAAGAAGCTTCACATTGCTCAATACATTCAAAGTGATTCAAGAGGTTGTACAAAGGATTAACAATAACAACGTACATGTGGATAAAATCATGTACTTCCTTAAGTGTCCTCGGCCTGGGTAACTCAACTACCGCTCTTCATTTATCCTCATTTGTAGATACACTGTTCTTTGACACAATATGGCCTAAACTTTTACCCTGTCTAACCATGAAGGCACGTTTCTCTAGGTTTAGTCACACTTGATACTCTCTTCACTTGTCAAAGATTTTCCTAAGTTTTGGGATGTGTAAACACACAAGTCATCCACATAGACCTTTAAATTCTTCCTTAGAAATTTCTTCAGCAAATGACACATTAATCATTGAAAGGTAATAGGTGCATTTGTTAGCCGAAATGGCATCATACGAAATGCAAAGATACCCCATTCGATGGCAAAATCCATCTTATGTTGGTCCTCAAGGGCAATGGATACTTTATTGTAACCAAAGAAACCATATAGGAAGCTATAAACTTATTTGCCTACTACACATTCCAACAAGTGCTCCATGATTGGAAGTGGATAACTATCTTGTATGGTTGTGGCATCAACCTTCTTCAAGGTAGAGAAAACACACAACTTCCCATTTTTCATGGGTACTACAATAATGGGGGATACCCATTCTGTATGATCTATTTCTTAGATAAATCTCGCTTCTATCAATCGATCAATTTCTTCTTTTATCTTAGCTACATAGTTATCATTGTATGTGTAAGGCTTCTATTTAGTCCGCTTGGCATCTAATGTCATGGGGATCCTATGAGAATAAATGTCTGGGTCCACTCCTTTTAAGTCCTTTTAGTTTGAAGCAAACACATCTCTATATTCCCTTAGCAACTCGATCAACTCTTGTTTTTCTTAAATCGTGCCCTATATACATGCACTTTTCTTCTCCTTCCTCAACCATCACTACAATCTTCTTTGTTTGTTCTCTATTATCGTAAGATTCTCCCATGAGAGATTCTCAATGGAGAGAGAAGGTTTAGGCATGGTATATGTCGTGAAGAAGTTTAGACACTATCTATTGGCCAATAAATTCAAGTTTTTCACCGATTATCAAGATTTATTATATTTGGTCAATAAACCTTGCAATACAGGATGCTTGGTAAGATGGTTCCACTTACTAATGGAATACAACTTTGAAGTTGTTGTTAGGAAAGGTAGGACCCACCTCATGGCATATCACCTTTCTTGCATAACTTCAGGAGAGTCACCACAAGGAGTGTCTGATGAACTACCTGACGTTTATCTGTTCAATTTAGAAGTTGTACCTAAATGGGCAAATAAGTTGGTGCCAGTCCTAACCTTTGGACCCGCAAGAATGTCAAAACAAACAAAGAAGAAATTGTAAAATCATAGAAATATCAACTATTGGCCGGAAGTATGTATAAACAAGATACAGAGGATGTATTAGCTTGTTGTATTGAGGACGCTGAACATAGTAGTTGGTTGCAACAAGCCCATGAAGGATTGCTAGGAAACCACTACTCTAAACAATGAACATTGCAAAATCTAAAACATTTAGGAGTGCATTGGCCTAGTATGGACAAAGAAATACATGATTGGATTAAGAATTCTCCAAGGTGTCAGGAGAGACCCCCAGTGGAGCATGCTACCCTTTATCAGGTGTCGTTAATTCTAGATTGAAGTGATCCATTGGCAAAATTTATGAGATCAGAAACATTACCCAGTGAGGCTAGTGTAGCTAGAAAATGGAGCATGGAGAAAGAGGCTCAAGACTATGCCTTGATAGGAGACAACCTATATCGAAGAGTAAACGATGGTTACCTAAGATTGTGCATTCATGAATCAGACTATTTGAAAGTCTTAGAAACTGCACATAGTGGTGTTGTAGGTGGACATTTTGGTCATGACCGAGTAATCAAGACCATTCTATTCTCAAGACTTTGGTGGCCCACTCTTCATATGGATGCACATACCTATGTGAAGAAATGTGACACATGCAAATGTGCACAATATCCGGTTAGAAAAGATGAGATGCCTTTGAGGCCAATGATGGGAGGACGTGCATTTTCTAAGTGGGGTATAGACTATGTAGGTCCTATTAACCCCCCAACTAGAAACTCCCATGCAGAGTACATTATTGTAGCCACAAATTACCTTACCAAGTGGGTAGAAGTGAAAGCCACAAGAAAGAATGATGCTTAGACTATGGATAAGTTCTTATTCGAGAATATGTTCACTAGATATGGATTACCAATAGAGTTAGTAAGTGATAGAGGTACACACTTCTTGAACGAAGTCATTGAGAATCTTCTTCAAGAATTCATGGTGAAACATAAGAAGTCTTTCCCCTATCATCCACAAGCTAATGGACAAGCCAAGAGCACGAATAAGATCCTATGTAATGTATTGACAAAATTGGTCAATAATAAATGCTCTGATTGGGACAAATAGCTTCATCATGCTGTTTGGGCTTATCGAGTTGCCTATAAAATGGTACTCAACGCCACCGCCTTTCAGATGGTCTTCGGCCAGAATGTTGTGCTACCATTGGACTTCCTAATACCAGCTTTAAAAAAAGCACAAGAGCATGAGTGGAATGGACACAAGTTTTCCTCCAAGATTTTTGATCTAGAACGCTTAAGTGAGATGAGGCTACGAGCGGCTGTAGGCATCTATGCTGCAAAGAAAAGACAAAAGGCTTATTTTGATGCACACATCAAGGATAAGGGATTGAAAGAGGGAGACCAAGTGTTGGTTTATACACTAAAACAACATGCTCATAAATTGGAGAAAAGAGGATATGGACCCATTATCATTAATAGAATTTCCACTAGTGGTGCAGTTCATTTGGCCACGCTCGAAGGTGACATCTTTCCAAACTATATTAGTGGATGTAGAGTCAAGTTATATCAAGAACCTCTTACAAAGGATATGTTAAGGAGACTCAACATGGCTAAGAAGCAAAAAGAAGAAGAGTTTAGAGTCAGAGAAGAAGCATAGGCAGAGGCTAGAGAGTGCATTAGGCGAAATAAGTTAAGGCGATTGGGCCTAGATGTCAACCCGAAAGCCCCAAAATATCACATGGACATGTGCCAAAAATCAGGCATACTTCTCCAATAATCGATTGATGTCCCTTTGTGAAGATAGAGGTAGAACAAGGAAACAAATGTAAGGATTGTGAGAGCATTGATTGACTCAGGAGCAGCAATTAGTGGAGTTAGACTTTCATACTGCCAGGACTTGCAATTGAACATCAATCCCATAGAAGCCTATCTCATAGGGCTAGGAGGTGAAACCCCTTGCTTGGGTGAGGTAGAGCTCCCCATTTATCTTCAAGATGTTCCAATGAGAGTCAAAATGCTAGCGTGTCAAGATGAGGACCTTACAAAACCACTTATCTTGGGTCAAGATTGGATTTATGACCATGTAGTCAGCTTGAAGCTAAGAAGTCAACTTCTTCAAGTTTGGGTCCACGAACAATGCTTTACATTAGAATTAGAGAATTCCATGCTCACAAATCCAGATGTCACACCTTCTTGTAGTTCTCCTATGACTAATCTGTTGAGATATCAAGCTCAACATGTGATGATCCAATATGACACGTACCACTTTTTCGTTTCTCTAACATGTATAGTGGTCACGCCGGTATATGTCAGGGATACTTCATTGAGCTTTATTAGATTTATCTACCGAGAGTGATGGCACATTTGTTTCTTGCCAGCTCACTCATTCACGGACATTAGGTTTTTCCTTATGTACTGGTCTTTATATATTGCACTTGTATTCTTGTTTTTAGGTCATTCTTGTACATTCCTTTTATGTAATAGAAGAAGAAGAAGAAGATCATTCTTCCTTGCCTCAATTTGTGTGTGTGCTTCTCCTTGAGAGTGAGAGTGTGTGTGTGAGCTCTCTTCCTTATCGCCTTCCTCGTGACATGGTATCAGAGCCAGTGTGGTTGTAGAGAGCGCGTGGAGAAGGCGACGGTGAAGACTACGTGGCAAGGCATGGAGAAAATGCGATTTCACAAACAACCTCCGTTTGCTACAAAAATCGGCGTGAAGGTAGAAGACCTCCATTTTGAGCCCGCAAGGTGGGCCCACAAAAAGACACTCAGATCCAGAATTTCAAGCGATTCCGTGTACTGTTGATACACGAAAACTGTGTTTTTCTAAGATCGAAATGTCACCTCATAGTGAGACAGTGTTCAAGCAGAAGTGCTGCTTGTAGTGTGTTGTGGTGTTGTGAATTATTGCAGAAATGGCAAACGCAGATGGAATGAGTCAGCTTATGAGCGATAAGTTGGACAAGAACAACTTCCATGCTTGGAGATTCAGAATGACAAATTTCCTGATGGGAAAAGGCTACTGGAAGTACATCGAAGGAGAGAATGAAAATGCTTCGTTGTTACCATAAAGGAATCTGACTGCAGAACAGTTAAGAGCATATGAGGAATGGAATCAAGGAGCACGAAAGGTAATGTATTGGCTATCTATTAGCATACAAGATAGCATGATTGGACACATACAGGATGCCAAGTCTCCAAAAGAGGCTTGGAACAGTTTGGTCACTTTGTATGAGACCAATACAAAGGCACGGAAATTGCAACTCAAGAACGAGCTGCATACATTGGAGAAAAAGAGCATGTTGGTAAGTGACCACACTCTAAAAATCAAAAGCATATGTGAGTCACTTGCATCTATTGGCATGAATGTAGATAATGATGATAAGGTGGAAGTGTGCCTTCGCAATTTAGGAGCTGCATATAAGCAGTTCAAAACTTCTATACAAACCAGGGAAAATATTCTGAATTTTGCTGATTTGGTATCTATGCTGATTATTGAAGAAAAGAATCTTGGTGAGGATTCAAACTCCCAAGGAAAGCCTAGTTTTGAGCAGGTATTCTACTCTGGCAGAGGAAGAGGTAGAGGTAGAGGTTTTGGAAGTGGAAGAGGAAATAGTAACCAAGACCAAGGTCAACAACAGAATCATGCAGGAGGAAGAGGATAGTTTCGAGGCAGGGGGAGCCAAAGAGGTCGCAGAAATTTCCAAAGAAATGATTCAGGTAATGATAGTAAAGGATGCTGGAATTGTGGTAAACCTGGACACTTTGAATGTGATTGCAGGTTGAAGAATCAAAATAACAGAAGGCAGCAAAACAATTATGCATCCACAAGTGCAGATGATTCTGAGAAGCTGTTTATGGTTCAACATCACAGGAAACATAGCATTGTCTATGGAGGACGGGAAGGTAAAACATCTTGCTGATGTGCTGCATGTTCCAAATATAACAAAGAATATGGTTTCTATTGGACAAATGGTTGACCAGGGATTATAAGTCAGGTTCAATGCTGATGGATTATATGTAGAAGAGTACAAGCAGGATGGACGATTGGTTGCCAAAGGAAACAAAGTGGGTAGGATGTTCACCTTAAATGTGAAGATTCCTGAAATGAATGCAGCCATGTTTGCAAAAGGTGCAGGAGTTATTGCAGATATAGAGATGTGGCACAAACGGATTGGACATGCAAACTTGCAAAGGCTGAAACTGATGCAGTCAAAGGAGATTGTCCATGGACTACCAAATTTCAAAGTTGTAGAAATGCAAAAGGTATGTGCAACATGCCAATTTGGTAAACAGTCAAGAGCATCATTTCCACATGACAAGCATGTTAGTGAGAATGTACTAGAAGTAGTACATACAGATGTTTGGGGCCTAGCAAAGACCACATCTATGGGCGGTTGCAAGTTTTATGTTACTTTCATTGATGACCATACATACAAAGTATGGGTATATTTCATGAAAGAGAAGAGCGAGGTGAATACATGTCAAATGAGTTCAGTAGTTTTCTAAAAAATCATGGAATTCGGCATCAATTTTCATGCAGGTACACACCACAACAGAATGGCATTGTTGAACGCAAAAATAGACATATTGCAGAAATAGCAAGAGCCTTAATGGCTGAGAAGAATATGGCTCATTGTTATTGGGCAGAAGCTGTGCATACTATTGTATACATCATGAACAGAACTTCGACTGCTGCTATACATCAAGTCACACCTGAAGAGAAGTTTATAGGTAAAAAGCCAAATTTATCACATTTGAAAGTTTTTGGTTGTATTGCATATGTACATGTCCCAGATGAATTGAGGATGAAGCTTGATCCAAAAGCAGAAAAGTGTGTCTTCATTGGATACTCCCTTGAGCAAAAGGGATATAAATGTTATAATCCACTCACACGACAGGTAAAAGTGAGCAGAGATGTGGTATTTGATGAAATGTCAAGCTTCTATGTAGATGCCAAAGAAGGACTGAGTCTTGAACCAAATGACAAAGAAAATGCTGAAAAATCAAGTGCAGAATCTCAGGTTTTGAGTGGATCAGATGCATCACCAAGCAATAGCTCCAACTCAAATCCATGGAGTGGAAGATTACATGGAAATTTGAGTCCAACAAATTCATCAAATACATCCAATAAAGGTAAAGAAAAGCTTTTTGCTGGTCATAAAACATGTGCAGATTTTGAAGACGTTGATGGAGATTCAAGCGGTTCAGAAAAGAGACTTGATGAGGAACTTGGATCGCTCTCTATGAGGACTCCAAGAGTAAGAAGGGCGCATGCAGATGATATAAGGAGAAGTGAACCAGGACCAAGAAGATCTGGGAGGATGCGTAATTCAGTGCAACGATTGACATATGATAGTTACATGGCTCGCCATTGTGCCTACATGACAAAGGTAATACAAGATGCTGAACCTTCTTGTTTTGAAGATGCAATTGGTAATGCAGATTCGGAAAAAGCTATGGATGAGGAGATGGCTGCACTTTATGGAAATGACACATGGAAACTGGTTCCATTGCCACAAGGAACGAAACCCATAGGCTGCAAATGGGTTTACAAGGTAAAGCATAATGATGATGGTAGCATAAGCAGGTATAAAGCACAATTGGTAGCTAAAGGATATGCACAGACATATGGCATTGATTATGAGGAAACATTCAGCCCTATAGCTAAAATGTCTACTATTAGGACACTTGTTGCATTAGCTACAACAAAAGGATGGACTTTGCATCAGATGGATGTGAAGAATGATTTCCTACATGGTGAGTTACAGGAAGAAGTATATATGGACCAGCCACAAGGATATGAAGATTCAAAGCATCGAGAATATGTTTGCAAGTTGCAAAAGGCTTTGTATGGGCTGAAGCAGGCTCCGCGTGCATGGCATGCAAGGATTGTTGATTACTTAACCAACATTGGGTTTTCTATGTGTGATGCAGATCATTCACTATATGCAAGGAAGACTGATGATGGCATCTCGATTGTGGCTATTTATGTTGATGACTTGATTGTAGGTGGCAATAATGAAGAAAACATCAAAGAGGTAAAGCAACTTCTTATGCAGGAATTTGACATGAAAGATCTTGGTGTGCTGCACTATTTCGTGGGCATCAAGTTTATACATACAAAAACAGGTATATGGATGTTGCAAAGGCAATATGCCTTGAATATGCTCCAAAAGTATGGTATGGCTGATTGTAAGCCAATTTCTATGCCATTAGATCAGAATTTGAAGTTGGATACTACATCAGTGAAGCATTGGAAAATGCTACTATGTACAGGAAAATTGTGGGAAGTCTTATATATCTCACAATTACAAGGCCTGATCTAAGTTATACTGTTGGACTTGAAAGTCAGTTTATGCAGATTCCCAGGAAGCCACATTTGGATGCTCTGAGGCGCACTCTACGTTATGTGAGTGCTACTCTGGATTATGCATTGTTTTATGAGGCTGGTGTAGATTTGCAGGTTTATGGATACTGTTGGAACTGAAGGACTCACCACGCAAGGAAGCTCACGAAGGGAGTCAGAGAGAAGGGAAAGTACAAGCAGACAAGGCAGTCAACGACGATCCGGCAAGTAGGCCAATAATTTTCTTCATGAAGAAGCAAGTACGAGCATTCATGCAGATCTAGCACTAAGGCAACCCTTTAATTTTTCAAAACCCTTACACCAATTAAAAGTGATTCTCATCACTAACAACCCCTGTAAATACCATGTTCACCTTTTTGTGGCTCCATTTTGTGCAAACCGAGGAGTCCTCGAGCTTGAGGAGCCTTAGAAGTAGTTGCTTACCAATTTTCGTATTTTTTAGATCTCATTTGAGCCCTCAAATAAGCCCTGGAACCTAATTTTTAACTAGGCCGGACACTAGGTCTGGACAGGGCCAAAGCTAGTCAAAAACTATAAAAGGAGCTAGAGAGCTCATTTTTGGGGGTTAGATTGTAATTGAAATGAACTTGTAAGAGCTTTTTGAAAGTAATCTAAAGAACTCCATTGCTTCTCACCCTTTGCCTTACCTTGAGTGCGCGTGTGTGTGTATGTGTGTGCATGTTAGTGTGCTTCTCACTCACGCACTTGTGCCTTCACTTGCTCGAGGTCTTCATACCATCCTCACGTCTTCCCGGATTGACATTAAAGGAGGTGCTACTCATCACTGAGCTACACCAAATTTTGGCGCCGTTGTCGGGGATGGAGCTTTGAGGACGAGCGTGTGATGGTAAGACGTAGAGTTGACGCGTTGGAGTTGTAGGTATTTTCTTCACTTTCATCTATTTTCTTGTTTTTTCTTCACCATCTTCATCACCATCATCATCATCACCATCTCCCACCTCCATCTCCATCATCGCGAAAGATTTTCAGTTTTGATCATATCACCATCTCCACCTCATTTCCCTCATTCCACTTGTGAGAGAGAGCGAGAGAGCGATATTGTGTGCATTGTTTTTGCATGTTTTTGGAGCTTTCTTGCAGGTACTGGTAGCATCATCATCTCCAGCACTCCGCGCAGGTACGAAACTCGTCGAAACTGTCTCTGTGTCGCCGGCCTATCGACAGAAAAAACGTCCATTTGGTAAAACAAAGTGCACCACTAAGACCAGCACAAAGAGCACATTCTAAATCACTAAAAACAGTTGAAAAATTCCGTGTTTCTCTGTCAATTTGACACCGTCAATCGCGACCGACAGACCCTGTCAATCGTGACCGATAGACCCCACGACCGATTGACTGCCACGTAGGACCCTGTCAATCGCGATTGACACCGTCGATCGCGATCGACAGCCACGACCGACACCTCTGTCAGTCACGATTGACACTGTCGATCGCGACCGACTGAATTTCAATGATTGATTGACTTTTTCGCGTAGCCACGTGTCCATCGCGACGAACACAGCCCCGATCGACTGAATTCACGGCGAAAAACCCGGAAAAAGTGTTGATCGCGATTGACACCATCGATCGCGATTGACAAGACTCACGACCGACTCTGTCGATCGCGATTGACACTGTCAATCGGGACTGATGTGTCGATCGCGACCGACAGGCCCCGACGGACACCTCTGTCAATTGCGATTGACAGACCTGTCGATCGCGATTAACAGGCTTTTCGGCCAAAAAATTAGGGTTTTTTATTCTAAGCTTTGGGGATAGTTTTTGGGCATGTTGGTCTAGCAAATAGTGATTTGTGAGGCCCCTACACATGTCTTTTGAGAAAAAATCATGTGATCTGTTAGCCTGTTTGAACCCTGTTTTAGCACCAGAACCCTGAACTGACATAACTTTCTCATACGAAATCCGTTTGCTGTGATTCTTGTTTTGTTGGGAACAAAATTTAGGGATCTCTAGAATTGTTTTCCAAAAAAATCACAGTGCAAATTGGTCTTGAGCTAACTTTGGAACTCTTACAGATCTATTGAGAGCATCGAAGGGCATTCTAAGCAAGAGTAAGTGCAAGCTTGGGAACACGCTTCCTGGGCACTCAAGGGCAACCAAGAAGGAAACAAAAGGTTGGAAATTCTCAACTCCATTTGTCAATTCCTAGCTTAGGCTAAGAACGATTAGTGATAGGTGTAAGTAAGGGCAACGATAGGCATCAATCAAGTTGAAGACTACCTAAATACTCAAGTTCAAGATAACTACATAATCTTTGTACGATTGAGAACCCTAAAGGAAAAGAATTTAACATGGAACGATCAACTTAAAGTACGAAAAATACTCAAGCATTCCTGACGACGCAATATCAGACAAGATCATAAACATGATAACACACTAAAAAAGAATCAAGTGACTAATACAAAGTAACTAGGCAATGAGGTTGTACTTGGGCAAAAATCGGGCTACTTAACTAGGCATATGAACCTTAGATTAGGACGACATCTAGTAAGGGATAGACAAAGCCTTAGGTCTTCGGAGGCTAGTGTCAACCACACTGCTAGGTCTTGGGCCCAGCAGTTGAGCCACCACTCATACTACCCTAGCTCTGAGACCAGTGAATCAGAGATGTCTCAAGGCATGGACAGACCTACGGGAAGTTCAGGAGTGCCATACTTGCACAGAGTAGAAGGCCCTTACAAAACACAGTTGGAATACCTTAGGACCAACCGATTAGGTGCTAGCGTCTATGAGGACGGTCTAGGAAGATCCGTGGTCCAGATTAAAAACCCTGACCAATCCATTGGACTAGAGCACCCCGTTGTCAAGTTTGAAAACGGAGCATACTTGGACAAAGAAGGAACTATATACGTAGTCACCAGTCACCCAGATAGGACAGACGAATTCGGAAATGTGATCTCAGAAGCGGATTTAGGTGACTTGGAGCAAGGAAACATGGGTGTAGAACCTAGAACCCCCCGAGGCAAATCTGTTCTCACTAGGATTATCACACCAGAGTGGATTTCCCAGGACAATAAGAGCATAGACCTGCTTCTGAACCGAGAAACTGACGAAGCCTTTTGGAGGTATAAATCCGATCGGCCAATTGATATAGGAACAATCATGATCTATGAGTTTAAGGATCCTGATAGCCCAGGCAGAGTGACCTACCTAGATCACGCTTCAGAGAGGATCTTTGTGGTTACAGAAAATGATAGGCATGCTTACACTTGGAAGGGTGAATTCGTTTTTCCCCAACCAAGATCGAACGTGTCCTGTGGTCACCCAGGAGCTGGAACCTCCCACGCTCACGGAACTCAAAGGGACAGACATAGAGAAAGGCCGGAGGTGAGCTTTGCCAACTCAGGGGGCAGAGAAAGAACGAGGACGGAAACAAATAGAGTAGAGCCTGAGGTACTTAGAGCTCACATGAATCAAAGAAATGCGGATGAGTTCCCTCTACCACGACCTAGAGAGCACACAAGGACTTTGAGACCAACCCAGCTAGTTAAGTCCATGAAGAACTACTTCGATGGCACGGGAGATCCATACGATCATGTGGCTGAGTTTAGGCAAGTCTTGAGAGCTGAACAAGTGGAGGATTTATTCACGCAATATAATGCCTTTGGTCTAACCCTTAGGAACACAGCCCTTACGTGGTTTCAACCATTGAATGAGAGACAGTTCAGGAGCATCGACCAACTCCTAGAGGCTTTCATTATTGAATTCTCTAAGAGTGGCATAAGACATAACACCTCCTCGTTGATTCACAGCTTCAAGCAAACCCCTCAAGAGACCGTGAGACTTGCAGGAAGAAGATTTAGGCAATACTTAGAAAGATGTCCTGTTTCGGAGCTCCCCACACCTGCTAAGCAAGTGGCTTTATTCTTGGATGGATTGCTAAGTACCAAATTGAGATCTTATGTGTACTTGAAGGACCCTAGGAGTTCATGTACCATCACAAGTAAGAGATAATCTAGATGAAAGGTCAAAAAAGGTAGTCTTTATTGGGTATGACTCAACTCAGATGGGTTACAGGTTCTATAATCCTTCAACCAAGCAATTCACTACAAGTAGAGATTTCGTGTTTGAAGAACACAGGTCTTGGTATGATGAAGACAAACAAAAGGTAACTATACCATATGATCTTGATTCTAATTCTCATCAAAAGCAAGCATGATACACAGGTCCAGGATCCAAGAAGTGACACATGTAATGACCAAGACAAAAAGAAAAAGGATTACAAGCTATGGAAGTCAAGAGGCAAAGCAAAGATGCAAGGGTGTGGAGAATGCTCCAAGCAACAAAGGAGAAAAGACAACAAAAAAGGTATGGATATGATTCTAGATTTGCTACAAAGCATTCAATCTACTCGGCAATGGAATCAATTTCAGAGGAACCCTCAACCTATGAAGAGGCAAAGGGAACCCCTGTAACATAATCCTGGTAGGAGATGGTTGAACCACACCCTAAGAGAGAGGATTAGGAAGTAATCCTCAACCATGGCTTTTGGGGCAAGTGGTTAGCCCATCACATTCCTAACCAAGAGGTTGTGAGTTCAATTCCTTACATTGGTATCAGAGCCTAGGAAGTAGGCTTGGGCAAAGTGGAATGATCCAATGGCCTCTAAAAAAGGCGCTTGGGCATCCTCCATGTGAAAGGGTAGGATTTGTGGAAGGCGCGCGTCGATTTCAATGATGGACCTTACAATGATTGGGGTGTATCTCCCAATCCGTAGGTCGGATTGAGGCGTGTAATATACCGTTGGAAAGCTCTCGGAACAAACTTTCCAATGAGCTAGCTTGCAATGTGTGAATTCCTTGGGAATCCTTGGATGGAACTTGATTGAGTACATCCTGCCAGTCCCATAGCTGGTCAGGGTACATCCTGCCAGGGTACATCCAAGGTACATCCTGCCAGTCCCATAGCTGGTCAGGGTACATTCCCTAAGAGTTCAAGGGGGGAAGAATGTAACATAATCCTGGTAGGAGATGGTTGAACCACACCCTAAGAGAGAGGATTAGGAAGTAATCCTCAACCATGGCTTTTGGGGCAAGTGGTTAGCCCATCACATTCCTAACCAAGAGGTTGTGAGTTCAATTCCTTACAACCCCTAATTGGGAAAAGGCCTTGAAAGAATAAATAGATGCATTGAAGAAGATTGACACTTGGGAATTGGTTCCAATGTCATCCAATCAAAAGGTAATTGGTTGCATATGGGTATATAAAGTTAAAGGAAATGCAAATGGATCAGTTTGCAGGTACAAGGCAAGGTTATTTGTCAAAGGATGCTCACAAACTCATGGTACAAGGGAACATTCGCACCAGTTGCAAAGATGACTACAATCAGAACATTGATATGTGTAGTTGTTGCAAGAAATTGGAGACTCCCCCAACTTGATGTAAAAAATGCATTTTTAAATGGTTGGATAAATGAAGAGTTATACATTTCACAACCACTAGGTTTTGAAAACCCTAATCATACATCTTATGTTTGCAAACTTAAGAAAACATTGTATGATTGAAACAAGCACCTAGAGCTTGGAACTACAGGTTGGTTACATACCTTCAAGATCAAGGGTTCAAACCTAGCAACTCAGATTCTTCTCTATTCATCAAAAGGGATCACAATGAGGTTATCTATCTGTGTATATGTAGATGATATTATGGTGACATGTGATGATCTAAATGCCATTCAAAGGATCAAGAGAGACATGCAAGAGGAGTTCAAAATAAGTGATTTAGGTGAGCTCATACATTTCCTAGGTATGCAAGTGATTTATACAGATGAAGGGATGTATCTAACTCAGAGAAGATACATTCAAGTCCTACTTCTCAAATTCAGAATGGAGAAGACAAAGCTTGTAGGCACACCTTTGGAATTGAACAATAAATTAAGTGTTTATGAAGGTGAGCATATTGATGATCCTAAGTATCAAAGCTTAGTTGGTAGCTTGATATATGCTACTCACACAAGACCAAACATATCATATAGTGTGGGAGTGATTAGTCAGTTCATGCACTCACCAAGAAGGCCACACATGGATGCTGCAAAGAGAGTAATCAAAGGGACACTTAATGAAGGTATTTATCCTTACTCTTCAGATTCGGATATTAAAATCTATCCATATGCAAATTGGGTAGGAGCAAAGGATGATAGAAGAAGTACCTTTGGATACTTAGCATTTGTAGGTTCAAAATTGGTATCATGGAGTTCCAAGAAGAAACCAACAGTTGCTAGCAAAATATAGAGATCTAACTATTGCAACTCAAGATGCAATATGGCTCAAGGAGTTGTACTCAGATTTGTGACTTTTAAGTTCCAAAACTCACTTACTTGGAGATAACGTAAGTTCCATGCATCTAGTTGCAAATCCAATTTTTCATGCAAGGACAAGGCACATAGAAGTCCATTACCACCTGTAAGAGAGAAGCTTATGGAAAAAGAAATTGACATTTCATTTGTTCCTACTGAGAAGCAAATAGCAGACATGATGACAAAGGCACTTGATGGGATAAAGATTTGTAGATTCAAAGCTATGGTAGGTATTCAACCTATCACAGAATGAAAACTCAAGCATGCTTCAGCTTGAGGGGGAGCTGTTGGAACATCAAGCTTTTATTATGCTTGAGGAGGACATGTTCTTCATCAAATTTATCATTTGGATGGTTCCATAATATGCCTTGAAGAATAACACTTGCAGAGAGTTTTGCTCTCTCTCTATAGAGATTCAACTCTAGTATTTAAGCATTCCTTGGATAGGTACAACCATCTCTTATATGTGTACAAATTTACAAGTCATTGGACTCATTACGTATAGAGAAATTCAAGTTTTACAGTCTCGAGGTCATTCTTTGCACATCCTTGAAAAATTGGGATGACACCACTTCAGTGTTAAGGTGATTGCTCCTTCTATAGTTGTTATAAGTTAGAGATTTTATGCATTATAGCAATCCAAACCTATTTATGAAACTTCTTTAAGAGGAGGTTTTCCAATTGTTATTGTGTTGGCTGCTCTCACTGTTTGGTCACAACTTCCATCCATTTTTAGATGGTTTTTGTGAGCTAGTCAAGGTGCAACTTATATGTCTTGCATCAACTTGTTCTTGTTGATGTTACAAAGTACCTATTGGGTTTTATTGCACTAACCACAAGCATAAAAGGTCTAATTTACATATCCAAAGAGCTAGGATTGGTCCTATGCTAGTTTGCTAGACCAACTTCACCACTTGACAACTCAACTTTCCAAGCCTCTCTAAGCTTCTCCAACTTCTTTCACATGAGAGGGCTGATATAGAGGATGCAAAAACTATGCCTAAATGGTTGGTGTGGACTTTGCAAGAAAGAAAATTAGATGCACCTCTATCATATCCTACTGGTTCAGGATCTCATAGTGCTTCTTTTGCATCAGATTGTTATGTAATGGAAGCCTCTAGTCTTTGTGAGGAGAATGAGCTTGTTTCTTTTGATGAAGCACAAAATTCAAAAGATTGGATGGCTACTATGCAATCACAATATGATGCTATTATGAAGAATGGTACTTAGTATTTATGTGATTTGCATCTAGGCAAAACGGCCATCAACAATAAATGGGTATACAAGCTCAAGTGTACACTTGATGGAATAGTTGACAAGTATAAGGCTAAGCTTGTTGCAAAAGGTTATCCTCAAGAGAGAGGCATTGATTTTGATGATACATTTGCACCCACTTGCGGAATGACCACTGTTCATAGCATATGTGCGCTTGCAACTCATCATGGTTGGAATGTACATCAATCATACATTAAAACTACATTTCTAAATGGTGATTTACATGAAGAAGTGTATGTATTTCAGCCTTGTGGTTTTGTGCAAAAAGGGCATGAAAAAAAGTGTGTAAGTTGAAAAAGGCATTATATGGGTTGAAGCAAGCACCATGTGCTTGGTATGAAAAGATACATGCCTACTTAAAGAGGGATTGTAGAACAATACACATAGATAATGTGATCTTAATGTATGCTCAAGTTTGTAGCTCAATGCCTCTCAAAATGCTCAATCATCCCGTGACTAAAACCATGTGTATTTATACACATTATTTGAATTAGAATTTTGAATCTTCTCACCTAAAAGTGATCCTATACTTTAGGGATGTGATTGATTTGATTCATCAACCAAATGATTTGTGGGTTTAGCCTCCTATCTTAATGATATTCTTTCCTCTTTTCTACATTTATGTTTGTCCAAGATAAATACAATGATACTGACTAGCATGTACAAAGAGATGGTGGATGCAATCCAAAGATGAGCTGGTGCTGCTACAACCGGCTTCACACCAACCAACTGAGACTTCAGACTTGATTAGTAGACCCTTTGAGCTTTCAAAATCCAAAAAAAAATCACCCAAGTGTTTTGGAACAAGTATCTCAAAATTTTGAGTCAAGACAGACTAGTTGCAAAATGACTAGCTCCCAAAACTTGTTATTTTTGTACGTACACGTGCTGGAAAAAATGAACAGTGCTCTCAACTTGGTAGGAATTAGAAAAGTCCTTTTCAACATAGCAAATAGAGTGCTAATCCAAGTTAAAGCACTTCAATTGATCAACTGAGCACAAAAAGAGAACAAGATTTAGCAAAATCTTGAACACTCCTGCCATTTTTGAGGCTCTATAGAGATTCAACCAGTGAGTAGAAAAATGCAGATTTTTCACAAATAGTAATTCCAATGACCATATTATTTCAGGATCATAAACTAGATTTAGAGATCAATCCAATCCACTTTAAAAATCTGAAAACGGTTATGTATAGCCTGAGATATAAGCTTTTGAATTTACTATTCTGAGTGAGTATAGCAGAGAATAAAACAGACAAGAGAAAATGATGAATGTATAGATTCACATATAATTACAACCACATTGGAAATGAATACTTGCACAATGGGAGTAGAATGATAGAGCTATGGAGTAAGCTCTTCAATCTCTACAAATGAACATGAAGTGGGCATGAATCAAGCTCTCTAATGATGACTTCCTTCTTGCTCTTTTTATAGCTACTTTTGGAGGTAGTTTTGAATTTGAATTCAAATAACTTCACCTAAAAGTGATGCTAAGAATTAGGAGATATTCTCTCAGTTGATCGATTCATGGTTTTAGGTAGTAAGATCCATGAATTTCCTTTTTACATCATGGATGACTTAAGCCATTCTTTCTTTCATAATTACAAGAGATAAAATATACTCTTTTACAAGAGGTGTTCATATGTCTACACATATGACTACAAATGAACATAAATCAAATCATATCAAGAATGTAGGCTTGGGTAAAATTCATTGTCTCTACACAAAGAGATGTTCTAACAGCAGCTTGATATGCTTGATACTTTATGTCGATGATATGTTGATTGCTAGGAAGTCCTCTTATGATTTGTCAATTTTCAAAAAGAAGTTGAGTTAGACATTTGATATGAAGGATTTGGGGGATGCCAAACATATTCTTGGCATGCGCATTACTCGTGATAGGAGTAAAAGATGCATATACTTGTCTCAAAGTGAGTACATATCCAAAGTACTTCAGCGATTCAATATGCAGGGTGGAAAGGCATTGAGTACACCTTTACCCACATATGTGAAATCGAGCATGGATGACTGCCCCAAATCAGATGAGGAAAAGGAATTCATGACCAAAACTCCCTATCAGTCTACTGTTCGTAGTCTCATGTATGCTATGGTAGCTACGCGACCAGACATTGCATTTGCAATGTGAGTTGTGACCAGATATATGTCTAATCCTGGTGAGAAACATTGGGAAGCGGTCAAAATGATTTTGAGATATCTGAGTGGCACTAAGGACAAGTGTCTATGCTTAGGTAGAGGGAAAGGATCAATTGTTGGTTACACAGATTTTGACTATGCTGGTTGTGTAGACAATCGTAAGTCTACATCAGGGTACATTTTTCATTTTGCTGGAGGTGCTATCTCTTGGAGATCTCGTCTTCAAGAATGTACAACTGTTTCCATCACAGAAGCAGACTATGTTGCAGCAAGTGAGGCATGTAAGAAAGCATTGTGGCTTTCTCGTCTTGCTTGTGATATGGGTTTACCTCAGCATGTACCTCACTTGCTCAGTGATAGTTAGAGTGCCATTGCTTTGGCTAAGAATCCGGTCTATCATGCAAAACCAAGCACATTGAGGTGAGGTATCACTTCATTAGAGATTGCTTAGCGACTAAGAGCATTATTCTTGAGAAGTTTCACACTCGAGATAATGTTGCAGATGCTTTGACTAAAGCTCTACCACAGGATAACTTTCGACACTGTTGTCACTTGATGGGGGTTACTTGATTCTTGATCTTACGCATTCACTTGTATACTGTGTAACATGCCCATCAGGTGGGAGGTATAGTTTGTATACTTACACTCAGGTATTCTTTATCATTCTTTATTTTTTCTCCCATAGTTACTCTGGCCATATTGGCCTTTAGTGGGAGATTGTTATCGTTAGTGTCCATGTGAAAGGCCAAATGGCCACCGGACACTTCTTTGTATATGTTCTTTAATAAAACATATAGTGGTCTGGTCAGTCACAGACTGTAAGTTCGATCGCATTTGTAAGACCTAAGAAGTCTGTCTTCGTGCTCCCTGTGTACTGTGTAAGTTCTGCGTATTCTACAGCCTCTGTGCGGAGTACTGTGTACAACCTCAGGAGCTCGGTTTTTTCTACTCCGAGCATATCGTCGTGGAGCTCTCGAGAAGGAGAGCGCACTGTGGTGCATCTCCATCGAAATACTTCATGCTTAGCCACAGACTATAAGTTCAACCACATTTGTAACACCTAAGAAATCTGTGTTCGTGCTCTCGGTTTAATGTGTGTGTTTTTTGTGTATTTCTATAGGTCTGTGTGGAGTACTATGCAGATCATTTGGAGGTCATATTTCTAGTGTGAGGGTATCATCATGGAGCTCTTACAAAGGAGAATCCATTGTGGTCCATAGAAATAAAAATACTTCATCAACATCATACCATTTGCTAGCTAACAATCAAACTCGAAGTTTGAACAAAGTCATCTACACAATATTAACAAAATATCTCTCTCTACTGCTTCAATACATTGTGTAATCTCTATCAAGTTCTTTGAGTTATTTATCTTTCTGTATGGTCTTATTGATTGGAATACAAAGTTAGGCTTGTGATAAGTATTCTTACAAAGTCTCGTAGTTATTGGAGTTGTAGATATTGAGTTATGAATAGAACAAGGTGACTATGTCTATGTATCTTCATATTCCTGAAAAATTTGGGATTACCATCTCACTTCTTATGCACATTGCTCTTAGCATAGATCATCCTAAATTCAAGAAATAATTGGTACACTTCTCTTAACAATTCATTTGAAAGTGTGCAAAATGTCTTGGGTCAATTGTTACCAAGCTGTGAGATCTGAGTTAAATACTAAGTGCCTTCTTCCATTGATATGTTGGAGTTTGAGGTCTGTGGAAGCACTCAAACTACACAAGGAAGAAGAAGAAGATTGGAGCACAACACACAATACTCAATGTATTACCAAGTGAATGTACAAAGATAAGCAAGCTCAACATGTGATGATCCAGGATGACACGCATCACTTTTTCATTTCTTTGACATGTATAGTGGTCATGCCGGTATATGTCAGGGATCCTTCATCGAGATTTATTAGATTTATCTATTGAGAGTGATGGCACATTTGTTTCTTTCCAAGTCACTCATTTGAAAACATTAGGATTTTCCTTATGTGATATTCTTTATTGTATTAGGTCATTCTTGTACATTCCTTTTATGTAATAGAAGAGGAAGAAGAAGAAGATCATTTTTCCTTGCCTCAATATGTGTGTGTGCTCCTCTTTGAGCATGAGAGTGTGTGTGTGAGCCTCTACCTTATCTCCTTCCTCGTGACAGTATGGGCTTTCTTGCTCGATGGATCAGGGGTGTTGCATCTCTATATAGATCTACCCATAACTAGGTACTAGTGGACGATGGCTGGGGGGAGCGCTTCAACATTTCGCAGTCTATGTGATAGGGCTATCCCTTAGCTCCAAACCTATTTCTTTTCTTTGTCAAGGACATGAGCTCCTATTTGACTGCTCAGGACAGTGGTTTACAGGGATTAGGTTTTCTATTATAGAGGAGGATCTTTTAAATGCTAATTTTGTTGATGATATTGCAGTTTACTTACATGGCCAAGATACCGATTCTTCTATAGCCTGACATTGTAGCCCTTCCTTGGTGTCTTCTCGTTTTCCATTTCGGCCTGTGATTAGGACAACTCCGTTTGGTTCTTTGTCTTCTATAGTGTCTTCCAAAGGCGAGCTTTCCTTCTCACATTCAATAGTTTTTGCTAATCCTTTAGTTTCTTTTGGGGCTTGTTTCCACTATTGAGCTTGAAATGCAAAACTTTCAGCACTCCCCCTCACCTACACTTTAGTGTTCACATACCTTATATCTAGATCCTTTGCCATCACCTTTTCTCTAATGAAGTGGTAATGAACCTCTATGTGCCTGCTCCTTGCATGAAACATGGGATTGTTAGCTAGGTAGATGCTTGAAATGTTGTCTCCATAAAGAGGAAAATACTCCACTTCCACTTCCAAGTCCTTAAGTGTCTTCTTAAACCATAATAGCTCACATGTAGCCAATGCTAAACCTCTGTACTCAGCCTCTATGGGTGAAAGAGCAATAGTGGGTTGCTTCTTAGAGCTCCATGAGATCACTTTTGTACCTATCATGAAAACATAACCTGATGTACTCCTTCGATCATCTTCGCTACTTGCCCAATCAACATCACTATATCCTTTGAAACTTAGATCAGCATCATAAGAGTAAAATAGACCTTGGTTGATGGTGTGCTTGATGTATCTAAGCACTTTTCTTGCTGCCATAAGATGATCATGAGTGGGTGCATGTAGAAATTGAGAGAGTACACCTACTACATATGCAAGATCAGGTCTAGTGAATGTAGCATAAATTAATGAACCAATTATGCTTCTATATAGTGTAAGTATCTTGTATAGACTCTCCTTGACCTATAAAAAACTTTGTATTAGGCTCCATGGGCTGAGAAAGGGGCTTACAACTACTCATACCAAACCAGTATAACACATCCAACAATTATTTTCTTTGAATCAAGAAGATGCCATTGTGTGCATAGATTACCTCTATTCCCAAGAAGTAATTTAGTGTTCCAAGATTAGATATCTTGAATTATTTTTTTCAATATTTGATTTGGTATCTTTAATACTTGCAATATCACTTCTTATGATGATCAAATCGTCCACATAGATGCATATGTATACCATCTGGTCTCCTTGCTTATTCATACAAAGTGATCTATTTGCAACTCTTTATTTTTATCCACAACTTGATAAATAATCCACTAATCTCTAATTATAGGCCTTTTTGTCCTTGACCTCCTTGGTTGCTTTGATATCTTCCTCTTCCTCTTGTAGCACCTCAGTTGTGTCTTCCTCTTCCTCTACCTGCATACAACAATTTCCCTTGGCTGTCCTTGGCATTATGACCACCAAGGTTCATCTCCTTTGTCACCATGAGAGTGATTAGTTGATCAAAATTAGAAAGAGAGTCTCTTACATACACTGATGTTGTGAAGGGCCTCTATTTCTCATCATCCCTAAGTCCAGAGAGGGAGAGAGAGATTCACACACACACATACACACACACACATATATATATATATATATACATACACATACGCATACACATACACATACACATACACATACACATACACATACACATACACATACACATACACATACACATACACATACACATTCACATACACATATGCATACGCATATGCATATGCATACGCATACGCATATGCATACGCATACGCATATGCATACGCATACGCATATGCATACGCATACGCATACGCATACGCATACACATACGCATACGCATACACATACGCATACGCATACGCATATGCATACACATACATACACATACACATACACATACACATACACATACACATACACATACACATACATACACATATACATAATTTTGGCCCCAGCAATGGTGCCAAAATTTGGCGTAGCTCAAGCGTAAACACCACCTCCTTTACTTGTCAATCCACAAAGATTTGAGGACTAGTATGAAGACCACGAGCGACTGAAGGCACAAGTGCATGAGTGAAAGCACACAAGCATGCACACACACACACATGCACAAGGCAAGAGCAAAGAGAGGAACAATGGAAGGACGTTGATTACAAAAGAGTTCTGTTAAAAAAGCTCAAATATACAACCAGCTAACCTCAAAAATGAACTCTCTAGCTCTTTTTATAGTTCTTGACTAGTTTTGGCCCTGTCCAGACCTAGTGTCCGGCCTAATTAAAAATTAGGTTCTAGGGATTATTTGAGGGCTCAAATGAAGTCTAAAAATCATGAAAATTGGTAGGATGATACTTTTGATACTCCTCAAGCTCGAGCACTTCTTGGCTTGAACAAAATGGAGTTACAAAAAGGTTAAATGATATTTACAATGGCTTGAGTGATCAGAATCACTGTTTTTGTAGGGGATTCTTCTGAAAATTTGACATACACTTCTTGGAGCTCCCTACTTGTTCTCTCTTCTTGTGTGTCCACTTCTTTGATGTGCTTCTATGCTTTGTCCTTGATCTTGAGCTTCAAGACTCCCCCCCTCTTGAGTTTGTCGTTCCTAACAGACCCTTGTTGTAAGGTTTGTTCCATGTAGTGCTTTGAGAGGTAGTGTCCTTTCCTTTGTATGTGCTTCTTCCTTGGATTCGAGTGAGAATGTGTCATCGTAAGCTGCCAAAAACTACTAGTTGCTCCAAAGAGGTTGTCAAGGTTGAGTTGGAGCAACTGCACGCTTCAAATTGCATCTTAGGTACTGATGTTGTCCTAGTGATGTCCATTTGCCAAACACTGAGAATTGAATTTCTTTATATTCCTTGGAAAACAACGTTGGGTAAGTACACCAAGCTTAGTTTCACATATTCTCTTTAGCTCACCATAAGCAAGAGTCTTCGCACCCAGTATACATACAAGGATTTGTCGGGTACCAGAATGATCCCTTGTAGATATCTCCTTAGATGCTCTCGTGCATACAGTAGTTAAGCATCGCTTGAGTTGCAGACCTTCAAGCTCCTCCCTCCTACCATGGTAAGGGAAAATAATAGTTGTGGATGCCATGTTCATGCGAAGACATTTACCAGATAAGCCAACAATAATATCATTTACTAGTCGAGACACACTTCTATCCAAACTGATAAATGCCCAATCCTCAATGATTCCACCTTCAACTAAGCATGAATCATTCATGTTCCATGAGCGAAACCTCAGAACAAGCTCTCTCTCTCTCTCTCTCTTTCTCTCTCTCTCTCTCTCTCTCTCTCTCTCTCTCTCTTTTCCCTTTTTTTTTTTTGAACAATGTCACAAAACAAGAAAAAAGATGTTAGAAACAGTAAAAATAGTAGACATATGTCAATGTGCACTTGTGCCTGGGACTCTCAAATGAGTCTATGCACGGATGTGTAATGTGGCCCTATATTAATGCATACTTTGGAAATGCATGGCCTGAATGGTGCAAAAGATAAAGTTGTGCATGGAGCACATGGTTGTTGCTCGTTTAGGCTTTAGATGTTACTTGTGGTTGTAGATGCCATCTTTGATGGAGGTATCCAATGGGTCTCCAGATGACAACTGATCATTCCTCCTTATAGGGATCTATTTGAGAAGCAGGTGCGACTGTGGAGAGATCACCATGGGCTTCTTCATCTTAACATGATTTTTGAAATTCTGTATCCCACATGGTTGGTTCTTTGGTTCTGCAAGGGATGCTAGTGCTTTTGGCTTCCATACCCATACCATGGTTGCTGGGCTTCTAACTCTTGTTGAAGAGGTGAGTTGGTCTGCTTTTGGTCTTGGTGTTTGGTTTTGACCCTTGCCTTGCCTTGGCTTCTTTGTTGCGACTTTTCTCATGTGGGAGAGCATAGGTTGTTGTGTATGTAAGAGCTTCTTGGGTACCCATATTTGTAATTTTCATTGTTGAGCTGCAACTAATGTTTTAGGCACCCAAACTTGTCGGATACCTTGTGGTTGAACTTGTCTTAGTTGCTTGGTTCTTCTTTTGGCATGGTTGGATTGCCTAGATGGGATGTTTTGTGGCAAGATTGGCAATTGCTCTCCTTTTCGTACCCAGATCTGCTTCATGCCCAGAACTATGTTCTTCTTGAAATCTCTTTTTCTATTCGATATAACCGTTGGCATGTTTTGTTTTGCTTGCCTTTTTGGTTCAATTGTGGTGGCGGCATTAGTCCGTGCACAAGAGGAGGAGTCCGCTTGTCTTTGAGCATGTTCTTTCGTGATTGAGTTCTCCTAGAACATAGAGCTTTTGACACATACAACATCTTTTTTGCTAAGATTATGTCACGAGGAAGGAGATAAGGAAGAGAGCTCACACACACTCTCACTCTCAAGGAGAAGCACACACACAAATTGAGGCAAGGAAGAATGCTCTTCTTCTTCTTCTTCTTCTATTACATAAAAGGAATGTACAAGAATGACTTAAAATCAAGAATACAACAAGTGCAATATATAAAGAACAGTACATAAGGAAAAACCTAATGTCCGCGAATGAGTGAGCTAGCAAGAAACAAATGTGCCATCACTCTCGGTAGATAAATCTAATAAAGCTCGTGAAGTATCCCTGACATATACCGGCGTGACCACTATACATGTCAGAGAAATGAAAAAGTGGTACGTGTCATCCTGGATCATCACATGTTGAGCTTGATATCTCAACACTCCCCCTCAAGCTCAACGCCATATCCTGTAATCCAAGCATCTCCCGAAACTTCTTCAACTTCTCAGCTCCAAGTGCTTTGGTGAAAATATCAGCAACCTGCTCATATGTTCTCAGATAAACAAGATCAATATCACCTGCTAATACCTTCTCTCTGATGAAGTGATAATGTACTACCTCGATATGCTTTGTTCTAGCATGGAAAACAGGGTTCCGTGCTAACTGTATGCTGCTAAGATTATCACAATAGATAGTGATAGGCCTTTGCACTTCCACACCTAAATCTGCAAGTAACATCTCCAGCCATGATGCCTCACATGCTGCCATTGCAGCACCTCTATACTCATCCTCTGTACTCGACAAAGCAACAGTGGGTTGCTTCTTACTGCTCCATGTAATAGCTGCACCTCCAAATGAGAAAAGAAAGCCACTAGTAGATCTTCTATCTGGAGTGCTACCAGCCCAATCTGCATCGGTGTATCTGTAGCTCAGTGATGAGTAGCACCTCCTTTAATGTCAATCCGGGAAGACGTGAGGATGGTATGAAGACCTCGAGCAAGTGAAGGCACAAGTGCGTGAGTGAGAAGCACACTAACATGCACACACATACACACACACGTGCACTCAAGGTAAGGCAAAGGGTGAGAAGCAATGGAGTTCTTTAGATTACTTTCAAAAAGCTCTTACAAGTTCATTTCAATTACAATCTAACCCCCAAAAATGAGCTCTCTAGCTCCTTTTATAGTTTTTGACTAGCTTTGGCCCTGTCCAGACCTAGTGTTCGGCCTAGTTAAAAATTAGGTTCCAGGGCTTATTTGAGGGCTCAAATGAGATCTAAAAAATACGAAAATTGGTAAGCAACTACTTCTAAGGCTCCTCAAGCTCGAGGACTCCTCGGCTTGCACAAAATGGAGCCACAAAAAGGTGAACATGGTATTTACAAGGGTTGTTAGTGATGAGAATCACTTTTAATTGGTGTAAGGGTTTTGAAAAATTAAAGGGTTGCCTTAGTGCTAGATCTGCGTGAATGCTCGTACTTGCTTCTTCATGAAGAAAATTATTGGCCTACTTGCCGGATCGTCGTTGACTGCCTTGTCTGCTTGTACTTTCCCTTCTCTCTGACTCCCTTCGTGAGCTTCCTTGCCTAGTGAGTCCTTCAGTTCCAACACCCCCCCCTCTCTCGCGTCTGTCGTCCCTGACAGACCCTTGTTGGGTGGGTCGTTGGATGTAGTACTCAACAATGTGCTAAGTGATGTTCGGCAATCCTCAATCCTTTGGCCAAGTCCGTGAGTAAAGCATCCCAATCTACTGGCCCGGGAACCTCTGGATGTGGCATTCGTAACTTTTCTGAATGGAGAGCTTGTTCCACTGCAAACAATTGTAATAAATGTGAGGGCCTGGGAATGAAGATCTCTGAGTGATATTCCCAGAACCCTGTGACAAACATCTCTTCAAATGTCTGTTTGAAGCAGGCCGGTAGGTATTTGATGCGGGCATGCCATGCATAAACAACATTAATAGAGGGCGTTGTGCTCATGTCATAAACAAGATCCTGATTGCCTTCATTGAATCCGAGCGCAGAGAGATGAGGTTCCTTAACATTCTTGAAGGTCCGGAAGGTGACTATCATGAGTTCAAAAATTTTAAGGCACATCTGCGTCATGACATCTGGTACGTTTTTGAACCTGACACCCCAATGCCGAATTGTCGATATCATATACCCTACGGTAGGTTGACCTTTAGGTGGTGCTAAGTAGACATAGTTGAGCCATTTCTCACATCCTTTGGTTGTCAGCACCATCTTTGTGTATTCCGGCCACGACCTTCTTCGGAAAACAGGACAGTAGCAGGGATTGTACTTGATATACAGGGGCATGTTATTCCATGTGCGATTCATTTCCGGGTAGGTTTCAAGCAGCCGAATTCTCCAAGTCGGTTGGCGAATATTTCCCTGCTTGGCACTTTCTGGGATGTCGTCTGGTGCAAACTGTGTGGCAGAGGTTGGTTCCCGTGAGGTGTGGTGCTTGATTTCAGCATTATAATCCGCCATTAAGACACAAAAAGGAACATACAAGTCGTCGGAGGTGCCGATCCACCTGTGATGTGAGAGGTTTCTAAAGTACTCGGATTTTATGATTACCTCTTCCAATCGTGACATGGATGCTATTTGAATTGCTACCCTGTCATCATGGGTTGTGGCCACTTTCTCTAATCTCTGCATCCATTCAGGGGCCTCTATCTCAATGGTGTCCATGCCCTCTGCTGTCTGCTTGCCTCCAGGTGCTGGCATCGGAACGTACGGGTCCTCAAAAGTTTCCTCTACTTCGATTGGTACTAGGTCTTCAGGTTCTGGTTCTACCAAGGGGGAGGGTTGGCGTTCATACTCAAGCACTTTCTTTTGTAATTCTTCGAGTTGTGCTTTGAGCGCTGCTACTTCGTCAGTTGTGTCAGCTGTGGTTGGGACTTCTTTGGGTGGTTCTGGTTGAGCTGCCAATTGCCTTAGTAGTTCGTCTCTTTCCTTTTCTAAGGCTGCATGGGCTTCGAGAAGATCAGCATGGGTTTCCAATATGATTTGCATATTGTCCGAGGGAATGGCCTTGAACTTCTCCGGGTCAATTTCTTGTGGGGAACCTTCCATGGCTGCTTCCAAGTTCTCTTCGTTTTGTGTCTGAAGCCGTCTATTTTCTTCCAGGGCGGCAGACATATGCTTCCGTAATAGAGCCATGTTGCGGTGGAGCTTGAGGTTCTCTGTGATTTGGGAGTGTAGCAGATCATCCATTTGTTGTCTTTCTTCTGCATCTGGCTGCGGTGGATTTGCCACTAATTGCTCATGTTGTTCTTGCAATGCACTAAACTGCTGTTGTAATTGTTTCTTCTCTTTCTCTAAGTCAATGAATCTTCCTTGTAATGCTTCATGACTCCTGAACAAACTTGTATGCTGAGCATCGAGGTGCTGATAGTGTTGCTGTAACTGAGACATACACTGATACATGTTATTAAATACATTATTAATGGGGGTGGGTGCAGGAAGGGCGTTAAATGCAGAAGGAAAGGGAAAGGGGAAGGGAAGTGTGAATGCGGTGCTGGACAATGGTGAAGTGGGTGGTGGGGGAATGGGAGATTGTGGCCGTATGGGGGGAGGGAGAGGAGCAGTGGAGGGTGATATGTCCATAAAATCGACGGTGGACGCAGTAGTGGGAGTGATTGTGAATAGTGGAATTGTGGGTGCAGTGATTGTGCTGAATGTGTACAGTGGTGTGTGCAGTTGTGAATATGAACTGCCGGGAAGTGTGAGGGGGGGAATGGGGATGTCAGTAGCTGCCGTTAGGATTACAGTGGTAGTGGGGGTGTATACAAGGGAGGTGTCGAGAGGGTGTGTGGGTTGATTGGCGGTTTGTGCTTCAGTCATGGCAGTGGACTCGACGGCGGTGACGGTGGTTGTTACATTGGTAATGGGAGGTGAATGTGGTGGAGTGGGAGGCGGGGGTGGCAAGGGGGGTGATGGGGGTGCACTAGACACATGGGTCTCTTCAGTATCGTGCACAGTGTGTGCTGTGCCCGTGGTCGTGGCTGTCCCTTGTGTTTCGGATACGAAGACATTCATTTGTTTCCCTGCTCGTGGGGGACGTCTTCTGTATCTTCTTTCCGTTCTGCGTGATTGTGCCAAGGCAGTATGCACTGTCTCAGGTACTCCTAAGGCGTCAGAGATCATATCCAGTGTGGCACGATATTGTTCGTCGACTCCTTCTTCCTCAAGGATCTGGTGCATGATAGCCTTTCCTGCTGCAAGGGATAACTTATGTTGTTGTTGGACCCTGTTGATGGTATCGTAGAGCTTTTTCAACTCCTTTGTATATGCTGGGGCACCCTCTAGCTCCTGTATAACTTCTTGCTCATATTCATGCGCCTCCTCATCAGAAAATCCTTCCTGTTCATCCTCTTGTTCTTGTTCTTCTTCATCCTCCACTTCCACCACTTCTGGTTGTCTTGGCTGGGGTTGTTCTGTAGCAGTTTGTTGTCCACTACCCTGCTCTGCTTCGACTTCCGCATTAACAGCTTCGATTATCCTGGCAACCTCTTCATCCGTTAGATCTTCCAAAGTGAATCCGTGAGGAAATTCCAGATCAGTAGGTACAGGTGGGAACACAAGATTAGGGCCATCTGTGCTGTGCTTGGGTAACCTGATAGTAAATGGTTGCACTCGTCTGGGAAGCCTTGGAGTTGTTTCAAGTGTTAGGGTTGCACCGCGGGCTTGTGCACAAGGCATCTGGACAGCACCTCTCATCTTCTTTGAGGGAGGCCCTGCAGCTGACAGTCTGCGTTGAAACTCTTGCACCCTGGTCCAAATGAGAGCCCTCTGCACTGGTACATCATACGCGAGACATCTATACACGATCCTGGTAAGAGCACAGCATCCATACAGTACAGATTTTTGTTTCTTATACCACCTTTGATGAGCCAAGTGGATTTGGTCGATAATCCAGTGGGGCATATTGATTGTCAGCTCAAAAGCATCTGCCAAGTATAGACTAAAACAGATCTTCTTAGGTGGCATGGTGAACCTCTCTTGAGCGGGAAATGCAAAATGCTGCATGACCATTCGCAAGTGAATGGCAATTGTAGGCGTCATTGCCACCATGTCTTTTAACTTTGTCAGATTTCTATTCTTCATATTGTCGGGGACCATAGTCTCTTTCTCCGTAGGAATGTGCATACCTTTCATGTCGAGAGCTTCCCTTACCAAGTTGATAGTCAATCTGAAACGCTTGAGCTCATTGCCCCTTGTGAGAGATGGGAGGACAAAGGAGCTGTATCCCTTTTTGTCTTTGCTCGGAGTAAGGGTGCTAATCAAATAAGAGCATCTTAGAAAATCCGGCTTTGGCAATTGGAATTTGAAGTACTCGTAGAGTCCTGCTTTCTTCCATATAGGTTTCAATCCTTCATTATTCTGCAGTCTTTCAAATTCCCTGGTGAAAAAGTGATACCTGCCCCAACGCCCATTGAATTCTATCTCGGCCTCCCACATATAAGTGCCTTCACCTAGGGGTCCTGCCACATCACTGAACCAATGAGAGTTTTTACTGACTGGCATAGTGTGCCCTTGTGGAGGATTTTGAACTGGTATGGCGTGTAATGCCCTCAATGCCACTGGGCATTCCTTCAATTCCTCCTCAACTAGGAGACTTTCAATGTCCACGACTTGGGGGCTGGTGCCTGCCTGAGAGCTAGTTCCTGCCGTATCTGCCATGTTACTTCTTGCCTCGTGATTCTGTGAGAATATAGAAACAGGTGTTAACATTGTAAAGGACAAGATAGAACCGTTTTTGTCCCCGTTACAACATTAACATGGGGTTCGGGAGAGATTAGGGGGTTAGTAAGTGCTCGGTGCTTGTGTGTGTAGTTAGGGATTGGTTAGACCTAAGAGCTAGGTGGAATGATGTAGTGTGAGAGTGATGTAGTTAGTAGGTGGGCATGGATTTACAACTTGAGTCCGGGGGTTTATTACAAATTTTAGGTTGCCAAATGCAGTGGATGGGTTTTGCTCTTGGTTTCGTAGAGACTCTGGAGAGCTTTATAGGGGTGTCGGCTTGAAAATGAGTCCTTTTAGGGACCCATTTACAAGTGATTCTATTTGTGTTCATGGGCCTTGGTGTGTTCCTGAGTGTTGAAAACGAGTGGGTATCGGCTGTGCAAGTGAGTGGATCATGTTGTATAGGGTGTGGTCTTAGTGTAGCCATTTGAGCCCGCAAACAAGCCTTAGGCACCCAAATTTGTCTTGATTGTGGGCTAGCCTTCATCGACTTCTTGGGTACCCAAATATACTTCACGTTAGCAGAAGAACTTCTGAAAGACTTCTTATTAGTGTCGTGTTGTTGGTTACTAATAAGAGGCTTTGCCCGTGTGGTTGGCTTGAGGGCAACCGGGTGTTCGTCCTTCCGCACCCACACTTGTTTCATTGGCTGAGACATTTTGCTGCGCAGGTACTTTTGATCTCCGACATAGGTAGTGTTCTGCTTCTTCTGTATTTGATCTGCCGTTGGCTGTTGCATCCTTCTGGCCTTTGGGAAAGAATGGAGTACCATCTTATCCTTGACTTCGTTGTTGAGACGAGCAGCTTTCTGCATCATACAGTTTTGGACAAGAATAGCATTGTCAACTTCATGTGCGCCCCTGGAAGGACCAGGAGTTCGTGCCTTACCTAGTTCCTTGAGTGCGTCATTTTCCAGTTCAACTGTAATTCGACTATGATTTACCCATACCTGAAGAAGTCCACTTCTTAGGTTTAGGTTGACTGCATGATCATAGATCCAGTCCTGACCCAAGACAAGAGGCTCAGTGAGGTCCTCATCTTGACACACTAGTACTTTGACTGTCATTGCTTCGTCTTGAACATAGAGGGGAAGTTCCACCTCGCCCATGCAAGGGGTTTCCACACCTCCCAATCCTACGAGATATGCTTCAATAGGATTGACAGTTAATTTCAAATCTTGACAATAAGACAATTTAACAGCACTAGTGGCTGCACCTGAGTCAATCAAGGCTCTTACAGTCCTTGCACCCTTTCCTTGTCCTATATCTAAGGTTATAAAAGGACGTCGATCAATTATCCTATGAGAGCTGATGCCTGAAACTTCACACATAGCCATGTGATATCCTTGATCTGCATATGCATCTGTCCTAGGTTGCTCTCTACCCTGCCTTCTTAATTTCATTCTCCGTATGCGCTCTAAAGCTTCTGCTTGAGCTTCTTCTCGAATTCGCTTTTCTTCTTCTTTGCGTTTCTTAGCAGTGTTGAGTCGGCTTAGCATTTCCTCTGTGAGAGGTTCTTGATACAACTTGACTCTGCATCCACTAATGTAGCTTGGAAGAACATCACCTTCTAATGTGGCTAGCTGCACTGCTCCACTTGTTGAGATTCTATTAATGATCATGGGTCCGTAGCCTCTTTTCTCTAGCTTCCTAGCATGTTGTTTCAAAGTGTAGACGAGCACTAGGTCTCCTGCTTTCAAACCTTTATCCTTAACGTGGGCATCAAAGTAGGCCTTCTGTCGTTTCTTAGCTGCATATATCCCTGCAGCTGCTCTCAGTTTAGTTTCTCCTAATCGTTCAAGGTCAAAAAGTCTAGAGGAGAGTTCATGACCCGTCCATTCATGCTCTTGTGCTACTTTCAATGTAGGTATTAAGAAGTCCAACGGTAGCACTGCATTTTGGCCGAATACCATCTGAAAGGGGGTGGCTTGGAGTACCGTTTTGTAGGCGACTCGGTATGCCCAAACAGCATGGTGTAGCTGTTTGTCCCAATCAGAGCGTTTTTTGTTCACTAATTTCGTCAGTACATTGCATAGGATCTTATTGGTGCTCTCAGCCTGGCCATTGGCTTGGGGGTGATAGGGAGCAGACTTCTTGTGTACTACCAAGAATTCTTGGAGAAGATTCTCAATAACTTCATTCAAGAAGTGAGTGCCCCTATCACTTACTAGCTCTATTGGTAGCCCGTACCTGGTGAACACATGCTCAAATAAGAACCTAGCAGTCGTCTGAGCATCATTCTTAGTTGTAGCTTTTACCTCTACCCCATGGTTAGATAGTCCGTAGCCACAATGATGTATTCAACATGGGAACCCTTAGTTGGGGGATTAATAGGACCTACAAAGTCTATTCCCCACTTAGAGAATGCACGTCCACCCATCATAGGTTTCAGTGGCATCTCATCTTTACGTATAGGATACTGAGTTCTCTGGCAAACATCACACCGTTTCACATAGGTATGTGCATCCATGTGAAGGGTCGGCCACTAGAAGCCCGCAAATAGTATTGCCTTGATCACCCGATCTGGTCCAAAGTGTCCTCCTGCTACACCTTGGTGAGCAGTTTCCAAGATCTTGAGATATTCACTTTCATGGACACATAGCCTCAGGTAACCATCTTTACCACACTTGTATAGATTATCCCCAATGAGTGAGTAATCCTGGGCTTCTTGTTCTAAACTCCTTTTCCTAACCTGGGTCATGTCTGGAGGGAATGTTTTCCTCCTCAGGAAGGATACTAGTGGTTCACTCCAATCTGGCACTATGGACACTTGATAAAGAGTGGCATGTTCCACAGGTGGTTTAGTGCAGCAGATTGGGCATTCCTTGCACAACTTTTGGACATCAGCTTCCATCGTCGGCCAATGCACTCCGAGTCTCCTTAGTGTTTGTAGGGTTCGTTGCCTTGAATAGTGTTGCTCTAATGCACCTACATGTGCTAATTGCAACCATTTAGCGTACTCATCTTCTTCCACACAACAGGCCAAGATTCCTTGATCTGTGTGCTTGTACATACTTCTTGCCATGATGTGGTACTTTTGGGCTTTCACAACCTCTCTATTTTGTGTGTTTACTACTGGATGGTTAGGCCCGTATGTCAATACTGGCACTAGTGGCTTAGCCCACTGTGGCACCACTTCCAAGTTAAACAAGTAAGCATCAGGAAGGTCATCTGACACTCCTTGTGGGGCTTCCCCTGATGTGAGCCTAGAGAGATGGTCTGCTCTCAAGTGAGTCTTTCCTTTCCTTACCACAACCTCGAAGTTGCATTCCATTAGTAAGAGAAACCATCTTACTAATCTACCTGTATTGCATGGCTTGTTCACGAGATATAGCAGTGCCTGATGGTCAGTAAAAAATTTAAACTTATTTGCAAGAAAATAATGTCTAAACTTTTTAACTGCATATACCATGCCTAATCCTTCTCTTTCCGTAGTGGTATAATTTCGTTCAGCTGCATTCAATTGTCTACTAGCATAGGCAATTGGAAGATCCATATTGCCTTCACCAGTGGGTTGTGCGAGTACACACCCAATAGCATAATTGGATGCATCCACATGAACATGGAATGGCTTGTTCCAATCTGGTGTGGTCAAGATTGGGGCTGAACATAATCGTCGTTTAAGCTCATTGAAGGAATTTTCACATTCATCAGTCCACTCAAAGTTAGTCAAAAGTCCATACAGAGGCTTTGCTATGATGGCATACATATGTATAAATCGTCGGTAATAACCACAATGCCCCATGAAAGCTTGTACTTCCTTGACATTTTTTGGCCTAGGTAGCTCTGCTATGGCTCTCACTTTCTCTTCATCCGTGGATATGCCATTCTTTGACACGATGTGTCCTAGAATCTTGCCTTGTCTGACCATAAAGACGCACTTTTCTGGGTTCAAGCAGACTTGATATTCTCTACATTTGTCGAAGATTTGTCTGAGTTCAGGAATATGGGTTTGTCTGATGTTGGAATGAGCACAAAGATCATCAACATAGACTTCTAAGTCCTTCCTCAAGAACTCTTTAAACACGTGACACATCAATCGTTGAAAGGTAGCAGGTGCATTAGTGAGCCCGAATGGCATTACCCGAAAGGCAAATATGCCCCACTCCGTGGCAAAAGCCGTCTTATGTTGATCCTCTGGAGCAATGGCTACTTGATTGTAGCCAGAGAATCCATCCAGGAAGTTGTACACTTCCTTGCCTGCTACTCTTTCTAAGAGATGCTCTGTGATAGGAAGCGGGTAGTTATCTCGAATTGTGGCTGCATTGACCTTCTTTAAGTTAATGCATACACGCAGCTTTCCATTTTTCTTGGGCACCACTACGATGGGGGATACCCACTCAGTGTGCTCAATTTCGTAGATGAATCCAGCTTCAACCAGTCTATCTATCTCCTCCTTGATCTTAGCAGCGTAATTATCGTTATATGTATATGGCTTTTGCTTCGAGGGTTTGGCGTCTGAGGTCATGGGGATAGTGTGTGAACATATGTCAGGGTCCACTCCCTTCAAATCCTTATAACTCCAAGTGAATACATCTCTGTATCCTCTTAGCAAGGCTATTAACGCATGCTCTTCTTCCTCTGTTAGGTCATGACCTATGTACGTGCATCTCTCCTCTCCTTCTTCTAGGGCCACTACTATTTTCTTGGTGGTCTCTTTGTTATCATAGGCCTCTCCTGATTGTGCCTCTCGTTTAGGCATTCTTATCATGACTCTCCTATCGTCTATCTCATACTTCTTAAAATTTTCCGGGACCTCAAACAAAGATTCTTCCTCTTCTGGTGTGACTTCTCTCTTCTTTCTTTTCTTTCCTTCTTCCTTCGGGGTCACATGTGTGGCTAGCCTTACATCATTTGTAAGCTCTCCATACCTCTGGGGTTGAAATTCTACTTCGTAGAAGTATTCTTCATCTGATGCAAAAGGTGGGTCCATAATGATTGACTCTAAATCGGAGTCACTTGCGTCCTCAAATGTGTCAGGGCTAGGTTCGCACTCTTCTAACACTGCCTCTCCCATGATTGGTTCTATGGAGAAAACTGAAATGTCATAGCCATCCTCATCACAGTGGGGTGTCCATTGTTCTTCATTGATTGCTACATCCATTGTTGCTAGGATTTCTGCCCAGCCGTGGGGTTCAAATTCTTCATCAGGAAATACTACAGGTGCATAGGCTGGGTCTCGAATGGGTCTATGTGTTTCGTTTGCACCTATTTCTCTGGCCTCTTCTCTTTTCTCCTCTTCTACTGCCACTTTGCACATCCATAAGTGGGTGTCTTCATGCATCCATGAGGATCCTGATCCTATGGAATGCACAGATTCCATATCATCTTTGGCTCTATGGATGGGATTCCATTGGATAGGAGGGACATCTCTATGAGAGTAATCTTTGAGATTCACTTTGGTCGTAACACCTAGGTGTTGCAAGTACAAGGAATTGGTTCCCCAATCCTGGACCACTTGCAACTGTCGCATAAAAGGTCTTCCCAAAATCATCTCATAGGCATGATTTTTGCTAAAATCACATATAGCAAATGTATGCTCGAACTCAACACCAGAGGTGGTGAGAGTTATTCCTTCTAACAACCCTAGGGGTCTCTCTATGTGACCATCGGCCATCTGCAATTTCATCCTCGTGGGCCTGAGTGCTGGCTTGCCCCAACACTTCCACAGGGAAGTGGTAGCAATTGCAACTCCTGCACCTGAGTCGAGAATTGCCTTGGTTGTGTATCCTTGATGTGTAATGGGAAGATAAGTGTTTCCCTCTTCACCTTCACTCATGTCTCCTATCTTATCCAAGGGTATTTCTGGCACTGTTCTCTGGGATCCTACCTGGGAACGAGGTTTTGCTATCTCTGGTACTTGTTTGGCTACATGTTTCCATAGGTCTGGCCTAACTTTGAGTAGCCCTTCTAAAGTGAGGTTGCACTGCACTTTAGTGTTTTTCACTACCTCTGTGTTCTTAGGTATGACTGAGTCCTCATTTCGTACCATGACCGTGGGCGCCCTCATACATGTAGATTTAGCTTCCCATGGACCCGTGAAGTGGGGTAATTCTTGTAAAGAGTTAGACTCAAAGTCTAATCTTTCCTGGGAGTGGGTGCTCTCCTGCTCCTCATAAATGGATGGGATATCTTGTGGGAATTGGTCATGTGCATCATCCACAAGTTCAATAGGAGGAGGGACTTCACTCTCTTTAGCCCATTTGTCTTCTTGAATCTCTTGTAGGAATTCTGGTGTGAATCGATTCATAGAAGATGATGTGTCTGGCTCCGTAGAGTTAGGCACATAGGCTTCAGGCACATAGGCTTTCTGGGCAGGAAGACTTGCTCTTTCACTTGCCTTGTCCTTATGTTGAGAGGTGGGTTCCTTTTCTGATTGTGCAATCAGCTTCTCTATTCTTTCTAACAGTCCATCAAAGTGCAACTGTGTTTTTGCTGAACTAGAGATGTTAAAGAGGCGACTGGCTTCAAACATGGTCTGAGCCAATTCCACCATTTTAGCACAAATTTTAGTTCGTTCAAGCTCTAATTCTGCTCTAGGATAGCACTTTTCATGATCAGTCACGTTTGGCCCTTCTTGGATTCTGGCCTGATATGCCTTAAGCATCATGTTTAGGTCTTCGGGAGTGGGATCTGCTAGGACTGATCCTACTCTAGGGGGTGGTGGAATTGTGTGAGATGGGTTGGAAGGTGGCGGGTCGGATGGAGATGGGATTGGGGGTGGTGGGGTAATGTGAGAGGGAGTTTGAGATGTGAGTTCAGTTATCCTGGCCTTTGTTTCTCTGAGGCTTTCCTCAAGTTCACTCATCTTTTTTGCCCATTGCCTTTTCATTCTTTCCCGACTATCTTTCCAAGCTCTAGTCCTTTTCTTGGTTACGCTCTCAGTTTCACTAGCCTCTGGGCCCTTTTCCTGGCCTACCCCTTGGTTTTGCTGCAATGCTTGAGCTCTAGTGATTACCTGTACTGGTGCAGTGGAAGTCACACTCCCTGTGGAGTCTACAACTAACCCAATCACGTTGATAGGAGTGATTTTTCGCATATTATTGGGATTCTTTGGGCAGTCTCGTAAGAGATGCTCCTTTCCACATTCTTGGCAAAAGCCTTGAATTATCACCGACTGGGGTTGTGTAAGTGGAGGTAAGGGACACTCACGAATGAGATGATCCCCCTGACATCTGTAGCATGGTCCTCTAGGGAATGGGGGTTCTTACCTGCCTAGGTTGAAGCCTAGGGTTGGGGTTTGTATACATGACGTTTGTGTAATCTGACTCCCAACTAGGTTCATTTGGCTCTTCACTATAGTAGGACTCACCATGTTCAGGAGATTGCATGTAGTAGGCCTGGGGACTGTCAATATGCGTCGAATCAAAACTATGGTCACTGGGGTCACTTTCTGATAGTAATGGGGTTACTGGCACGATGGCCCTATTCAGGTTTTCTTTTGCAGCTGCATACTTTACAGGGATCACGTTGGATGGAGCTGGAGGTTGTTGGGCTAACACAGGCTGAGGCCTTTGCTGGGCTTGATATTGTGGTTGGTAGGTTTGTTGGGGCATAGCATACTGCTGTGATGGATATTGGTTCTGATATCTTCCTTGTTGATATGACTGAGGGTAGGTTTGCCTAACCGCTTGCTTATTGTATGGACAGTCTTGCGCGGTGTGATTGGTGTACCTCCGTTCTATGGTGCAGTACTGGCTACTAGGATTTACTTGGGGTTGAGCCATAATGGGACATACATTTGCCATATGGTCACCCCCACAAGTATAGCATCTTTTCACCGGGACAAACCTTGGGATCTGTTTGTTAGTGACACCTAATTTCTGAGCTACTTTCTCTGCAAGTTCCTCAATTGATGTGGATTGGGTGGAAGAGAGGCTAGAAGCACTATCTGAATCTTTGTATATCTTGGAAAGCTCTAACTCTTCCCCTAGGTTATCCTTGATGTCAATGCACATGCGTACACACTCTTCTGTCCAAGACTAGGTTTTCTTCCATACCATGCTTCATAAGGAGTCATAACTTGGAGTCATTAGGATGGTGGTCTATTGACAAGGTACACAACAATTGAAATAGCCTCTGCCCATAGATAATGTGGAAACCTCTTCTCTTCAAGCATCGTTCTGGCTGATCCAACCAATGTCTTATTTCTCCTCTCTCTAATTCCATTTAGTTGAGGACAGTACCTAGTAGTCACTTCTCTTTTGATAACTTTATCCTGCAAGAACTCATCAAACTCTTTGGAGAAGTATTCTCCCCCTCCATGAGATGTGAGCTTCTTGAGTGATCTACCTGTATGGTTCTTCACATGTGCTAGATATTTAGCAATCAAACACTTCATTCTTACTCTTGATAGAGTACGGAATAGTCCATCGACTATGGTCATCAATAAATGAGACATAATACCTTGATCCTACCAATGAAGGTTCTTGGATTGGCCCCCATACATCTATATGTACTAAGTCCAATAAGTTGTTGTGGATGTAGCCTTTGTGGTTGAATGGTTGTCTTTGTGCCTTCCCAATCTGACATGCATCATATCTGTTGATCATGTATTGCTTTGATATGTTTGGCAATCTAAGAACACTTTGATCCCTGTATATATCTTTCAAGGTTCTTTCATTCACATGAGCTAGCCTCCTATACCAAACTTCAAGTTCACGTAGGGTTTGAGACCCAAATTTGAATAGAGCTATGTTCTTAGTTTCTCTTACTTCAAAAGTAAAGAGCCTACCATGCTTCTCACCTCTAGCTATCTTCTTGAAGCCTTGACATGGATCTTCCACAAAAGCTCCATGTTGGGTGAACCTAACTTGCAAGCCTTTCTAAACTATCTAGCCTACACTTATTAGGTTTTTTGTAATATATACCTTCATAAGTTCTGAGTTATCCAAACTTACGAACCCAAGATAGAGAATACAAACACATACACATTAGAAAAAACAACTAACAAAAGCAAGAGACTACACAAAAAATAGGACCAAAATAAGACATGAAAAATACAAACAAGAGAAAACCAATACGAAAAGAACCACACAAAAAATAATAATTAATAATTAAGTTAAAATATTAATAATAATAATAATAGAATAAAATAAAAAACATAAATATATATTTATATATATTAAAAAATAAATTAATTAATTTACAAATGATGATAATAATAAATTAACAAAAAATGAAATATAAAAAAATATATAAAAATAAAATTAAGGTAAAATTAAAATTATAAAATAAAATTAATAAATAATATATATATATATGTATATATATATATATATATATATATATATATGGAAACATAAAAATATAAATTAAACAAAAACACAAAGAAAACCAAAAAGTGCATCTTTCACTTCTATGTCTGTCCAAAACAAGATGTATTAGAATTAAACTTATCATGCATAGCTTGGACAAATAGTTATGACATCCCTACTCATGTCATCAATGCCCTAGAGTAGGTGCAAACTTTAATAAAGAGTCTTTCTAAATAAAGATCTCTAACAAAGTCAATGAACTGAGTTTCTGTCACTTTCAGAAGTGAAGGGAAAACTCAGTCATGATAAAATCTTGCACAAAGAACAAACAAATAATCAGAAAGAAATTAAAATAAGAATTATAAAAATTAAAATTAATAAATACATAAATAAATAAATAAATAAATATACATACACACACACACACACACACATATATATATATATATATATATATATATATATATATATATATATATATATATATATATATATATATATATATATATATATATATAATACTTAAAATAAATTAAAAAAATAAAGAAATAGATATAATAATAATAAAAGTAATAATAATAATAATAATAAAAATAAAAGCACAATAGACTAAAATAAAACTATAAATAAAGAGCAAAAGAACCCCCACAAAATACCTTATCATTAACCAATATAAAGTTCCCCTTTGCTATTGAATTTACTAATGATTAATTTGAACACATGAAAAGAAGAAGAACCATAAATGAACTTGTTACGAAGTAAGAAAGTCCTTACCTTCTTTGAAACTTTCTTAAATGAATACCCCTTTTAAAAAAGCAAAGAGATTAGTTGACAACATTGAACTACAAATGAAGACAAGCTTGAACATAGACGAGAAAATCTAAACAATTGAGAGCAAACAACGCCATACTTTGTTAAATGAGAAATATTTGAATCAATATGAGGCATTCATATCATGTTAATGCTAGCAAATTCTAGTTCTAATATTTTATAATAGTGGGAACATAGAGTGACTTGCTCAGGATATTTGTCCTACCATTGGAAGCTTTGACATTACCCACATCTCCACACTACACTTTGTGTCATCCCCTATTTGTACTTCATGTCTATGCTTTGGACTTTCCAAATCAGATAAGAGAGCTATGTTGCCTACAACATGATTTGAGCATCCTGAATCTATGTAGAACAAATAATCATCTTCTTTACCTTCTTTGTGGCTTAGATTCATCAAGAGCAATGAGTCTCCATGTTGTTGATCTTCAGAATAATTGTTGTAGTCCCTTCGGTTATGGCATCTATTGTTATTATTGAAGTTATGTCCACCTCTGCCTCTATTGCTGCCATATCCACCTCTTCCACTTCCTTTCTAGGTATTTCCATTGAACCAACAATTTTGAGTGGTGTGGTTGGTCTCATCACAGATGGCACAATGTTGAAAATTCTGGCCTTTGGTCTTGTCATGCTTTAGTCCTTTCTTCTTCCCTTTCCACTTGCTCTTGCCTACAAAGGTGGCTTGAGAAGCCTCCTCTTCATCTCCTTCCTTCTTGCCTTTAAGCTTCTTGTCCTTCTTATCTGCATATAGAGCACTAGTTGAATTACCATGATAGGAGTTACCTTCCTTTATGCTATTGTTGGCCTCTTGATTGAAGATTTTTCCTAGAAAAATTTTGAAGTCTAGAGTTTGCACATCCATGATGAGATCATAAGCAATGGTGAAAGATTGCCATTGCTTGTCGCCTCTAATCTCATTGAGAATTTTCCTCATGATGGACTCTTCTTCAATCAGCTCTCCAATGGATGCCAATTGATGAGCAACCTCCTTGACCTTTGTAACAAACTCAGTGATGGTTTTTTTTGGAGTCCTCTTCATCTAGTTGAACTCATTCCAAAGATGGTTCTTCCTTACTTTTGTACTAGTAGAAAAGAAAGTCTCTAGGGCATTCCAAGTCTCTTGAGATATCTTGCATCCTCTAATATGTGGTAATAGAAAATGAGAGATGGATTTGAGTATGTATGACCTTGCTTGAGCATCCCTTTCACACCAAACTTTGAGCTTATTTGTTTCCTCTTGAGTAGGTCCTCCTTTGGATCTTGGAATAGGCATTGCTTCATCACTTGATACAATCCCATGTAGGTTTCTTCCTTGTAAATAAGCCTCCAATTTGATTTTCCAAGCAGCATAATTGTTTCTATCAAGATTCTCAATCATTGATGGAAAGCCATCTCCCATCTCTCTCATACCACTAAAAGAAGTTGGAGAAGCTTGGAGAGTCTTGGAAAGTTGAGTTGTCAAGTGGTGAAGTTGGTCCAACAAACCAGCATAGGACCAATCCTAGCTCTTTAGATATGAAAATTAGATCTTGGAGGTTTGTGGTAAAGCGATAAAACCCAATAGCTACTTTGGAAAATCAACAAGAACAAGTTGATGGAAAATAGATAAGCCGCACCTTGACTAGCTCACAAAAACATTCTAAAAATGGATGGAAGTTGTGACTCAAACACTGAGAGCAACCATCACAATAACAATTGGAAAAATTCTTCTTAAGGGAGTTTCATACATAGGGTTTGCTTGTTATAATGCATAAAAGCCCTAATTTATAACAACTATAGGATGATCAATCACCTTAGTACTGAACTGGTGTCATCTCGATTTTTCTGGGGTGTGTAGAGAATGACCCCAAGACTGTAACACTTGAATTTCTTTGCAAATAATGCACCAAATGACTTGAAAATTTATATACATAAACTAGAAAGTTGCATCTTTCCATTGAATGCTTAAAAACTGGAGTTGGAGTTCTATAGAAAGAGCACACTCTCTACAAGTTGACTGAATTTGAGGAAGAAGGAGCAAAAAATAGAAATGGCACCAAGCCATGATCAAAGAGTATATGTATTGCTTCAAATCAACAATCTACTTAATGTACAAACGATTTAGAGTCTTCATATAGACTCTTGAGGATATGAAAACACCTTTTACACATGAATTCAAATTCGAATTTAGGCCAGTTTGATAGTTTAGATTGATTTGAATATTTTCCTACAATCCACGAAAAGAGAAATTTGAAGTCACATCTACTTCTTGATTGAATGATTGAGAATCAATCTCAACCACTTCTAAATCGTGGCTTTTAGGACTTTTACTCTTTCCTTTTACAAAAGTAAATACCTTGACCCTTACAATATATGATCATAAGTGATCAACCAATTAATACAAAGAAAATACTGTTGATATATTTAGTAGTGATGTGTGTGAACACACTAGGATTGCCGGGGCACTTTTTTCCCTCTTTAGGAGGTTTTTTTCCCCCGGCTTGTATATACGCCTATTGACCTAATGCACTACTTATCTTTGTATATTCTCTAGTAATACATTCAGTATTATGTGTTGTGCTCCAAGCTTCTTCTTCTTCCTTGTGTTGTTCACGTGCTTCCGCAGACGTCTAACTCCAACAATTGGTATCAAAGAAGGTCGTCACTTCATCTAGGGCACCGTCAACACTCCTCCGTTTGCAGTCTCAGAATCGCACAAATTTTGGTTAGCATACTGAGCGTTTTTTTGAGATCACAACGGCTTCGCTCTGTCGTGTCAAAATCGCGATCTGAGCTCGTTTCAACCTCCGAACGCACTATCGCAACGCTTGTGCATGCTATCTCATCTTTTTGTGCCAAAGATATATACCAGTTTTTGTTCGCAAGAAAAGCATCTCGAAGTCTGCTACAGGTCTAGCAGAATTCGTTTGGGAAGTTCTGTTCAACTTTTTGAGATACATTCAATTTTCTGCATCAAGGTATTTTAGTCACCGGCCATGGCTGAAAGCAGTGATGTATTTCGTATGTTGGCTGTTGAGGATAAGTTGGATGGTACCAACTACCCGTTATGGGCTTATATGATACGACATGTGTTGGTTGCAAAAGGACTGTGGAACATTGTATAGGGTGTCGAAAAACGTCCTATCACACCTGCAACTGTTACAACTGTAGGTACTGAAGCTGATGCAGAAGGTGTCGAAGATGATGATATTGTGCATATTCCTATTCGTGTTGTGGTTTCTGTTGCACCTACTACAGAGCAGATTTGCTGGGATGGCAGAGATGCCCAGGCACATGCTTTGATAGCTTTGTCTGTCAAATGTGCCATTATTCCTCACATTCACTCTTGCAGAACAGCTAAGGATGCTTCAAATACACTTACCACGTTGTACCAAGCTAGGAATGAGGCTCATGTTGCTTACCTCCGAAAACAGTTGGAGAGTGAGCACATGAATGAAGGCATTCTATGGACAATTTCCTAACGAAGATCAAACACTTGAAGGAACAATTGATTTCTGTTGATGAGGTTATACCAGATAGCTCACGTGTGCAGACCGCTCTGAATGGTCTTCCTGATTCATATCAGAGTTTTTCTTCTACTCTTCGGTTGATGATGAAAGGCAATCCAAATGCCTTATCATTTAAGGAGTTAGTCTCTGTTCTGTTGTGGGAAGATCAATCTAGGCAGAATAGGTCCATTATGCATGTTGCAGATCAAGCTTTCCTGGCTAGTCAGAAGGACAAAGGAAAATGGAGCTCTTCTACTAGTAAGTAGAAATCTGCAAATGTTGCACATTCGAAGAACCAAGACAAAGATGAGAAAAAATCAGAAAAGAAGAAATAGTTTTGTAAGTACTGTAAAGGGAATGATCATATCATAAAGAACTATCCAAAAGTGGCTGCGAAAAAGGCAAAGCAGAAAGAGGCTGGAATGGTTGTTGCAGAAGCCTCTACACCAAAAACAGAGTCTGCTAATCTTGTGCAGGAAGAAGAATGGGTGTTTACTACTGTTTGCAGTTTTGACCCATCTTCTCATAAGCAGTGCATGTCTGCAGTAGACTCACATGTTTGGTACTTTGACAGTGGGGCGACCAAACATATTACCTCGCAGCGTAGTTTCTTCTCTTCACTCGAGCCTTCCCCTATAGGTAATATTGTTACATGCGCAAACAACTCCTATTATCCTGTTATGGGAGTTGGTAAGATCATTTTTGACTACTTCCAATGGTAGTTCTTTCACTTTGTCATATGCTTTATTTGTGCCAAGGATCAAGAAGAACCTGTTATCAGTTTTTGCATTAGCCAAGATTGGCTTGGTTGTGAAATTTATTGATGACAGGTGTACAGTTCATGATCTGTCAAATGGCAATGTGATTATTGCTTCTGGCATTATATGTCGTGGGCTGTATAAGCTCATAGACTATGAAAGATCTGTAAATGACTTGGCATGTGTAGTAAATGATTCTCAAGCTATGTCAGATGCAAAGCTTTGGCATGCACGCTTTGGTCATCTGAATTTTGCTAGTTTGCTACGCCTACAGAAATATGAAATGGTGTCCTCTTTGCCCAAACTTGAGGCACCTGGAAAACATGTCTGTGAAGGCTCTATTTTGGGCAAAATGCAGCGTTCGCCCTTTCCAAAAGATGGTTCAATTCGGGTTATTCAAAAATTGTAGCTTGTACATAGTGATGTCTGTGGTCCTATGCAGACACCTTCTTTTGGGAATTAGCTTTACTTCGTGACTTTCATCGATGATTTTTCCAGGCATGCATGGGTATATCCATTGAAGGCAAAGTCTGAAGTGTTCATGTGCTTCAAACAGGTTTTGGTTTTGGCTGAAAATTTGTCAGCATGTAAAATGGGCACCCTCCGTTCTGATCAAGGGGGAGAATATATGTCTTCTGATTTTAACGCATTTCTGGCTGAACGTGGGATAAAAAACGAGTGTATAGTGCCATATACACCTCAACAGAATGGAGTTGCTGAACGAAAGAATAGGTCACTCATGGAGATGGCGAGGTGTATGGTCAAGAGTCAGGCTTTACCACATAGTTTCTGGCTTGAGGCTGTCATGTGTGCAGCATATGTACTGAACAGGTGTCCCACTAAAGCACTGCAGTCTATCACTCCATATGAGGCTTGGCATGACCGCAAGCCATCTGTTGCTGATCTGCGTGTTTTTGGTTGTTTGGCATATGCATTAGTGCCTGAACAACATCACAGAAAGCTGGATGATAAAGGAATAAAATGTATTTTTGTTGGATACAGTTCTGAAAGTAAAGGCTATTGTCTGTATCATCCTTAGACTAAACGCATTCTGGTTAGTCGTAATGTTGTTTTTGTGGAAGATGCTATTCAGCCATTGCTTTCATGTACTAAGGAGACATCTGTTAGCTCCAAAGCCATGTATGATACTTTGCTTCCTCTTTTACAGGTGGACAGTATAGTGTTGGTCCCAATGAGGCAACTTCTCAGCCTTTGCAGGTTTCATGTGATGATGCAGATCATTCCATTTCTAATGCAGATTTACATGATGCACTAGTTGATGAGAGAGATGATATTGAGCAGGCAAAAACTATGCCAAAATGGCTGGTGTAAACTTTGCGTGACAACAAATTAGATGCACCTCTGTCATATCGTACTCGTTCAGGCTCTCATAGTGCCTCTTTTGCATTAGATTGCTATGCTATGGCTGCATCTAGTCTCTGTGATGAGAATGAGCCTGATTCGTTTGATGAAGCACAAAATTCAGAAAATTGGATGGCTGCTATGCAATCTGAATATGATGCAATAATGAAGAATGGTACTTGGTCTTTATGTGACTTGCCTCCTGGCAAGAAGGCCATTGGCACTAAGTGGGTATACAAGCTGAAGCATAAACCTGATGGTACAATTGACATGTATAAGGATAGGCTTGTTGCAAAGGGTTATGCGCAGGAAAGAGGCATTGATTTTGATGAGACCTTTGCACCTACATGCCGTATGACTACTATTCGGAGCATTTGTGGACTTGCAGCCCATCATGGTTGGAATGTACATCAGTTGGACATTAAAACTGCATTTCTAAATGGTGACTTGCATGAAGAAGTGTATGTTTTTCAGCCCCATGGCTTTGTGCAAAAAGGGCATGAAAACAAGGTGTGTAGGTTAAATAAGGCATTATATGGTTTAAAGCAAGCACCATGTGCTTGGTATGAGAAGATACCTGCCTATTTGATTGCACATGGTTTTGAGAACAGTCCAACTGAAAGTACCTTCTATGTTAAGCGTGCTAATGATGTGCTTCTGATCATTGTTGTGTATGTTGATGACATGCTGCTCACTGGTTCTATTGAGAAGCATATTGTTGATTTTAAGGCTAATTTGCATGCCTCATTTGAGATGTCTGATTTGGGGCATTTGCATCACTATTTGGGCATTGAGTTCATGCAAGTTGATGGTGGAATGGCTTTGTGTCAAACAAAATATATTGACACATTATTGCAGCGTTTTGGCCTTGAAGACTATAAGCCTATTGCCACTCCTATGGAGACAGGTTTACGTTTGAGTCTTCATGATGCTGGAGATGCATTTGATGTTGTTCTCTATCAGCAGGTTGTTGGATGCTTGATTTACTTATGCATTACTCGGCCAGATATTCAGTTTGTTGTCTCACAGATGAGCAGGTTTATGCATTTCCTAGGAGTCAAGCATTGGTAGGAAGTTAAGCGCATCTTTCGTTATTTGAGTGGTACTCGGCTACTTGGATTGTTTTATCCCAAGGGGGATCACTACTGCCAGATTTCCATGCTTTTTCTGACTCTGATTGGGCTGGTTGTTATGACACTCGTGTGTCCACTAGTGGCTTTTGCTTCATGCTTGGTAGCTCGTGTAGATCTTGGTTGAGCAAGAAGCAGCTTACTGTGGCCACTTCGACTGTGGCTCAGACGCCTTATGGCTGATTTGAGTGTGGGTCAGACTTCTGCCACCACCATCTTCACTGACAGTCAGAGCGCATTGATAGTTGCCAGGAACCCTGTATTCCATGCTCACACTAAGAACATTGAGGTGCATTATCACTACGTCAGGGAGAGGTTCTCTGCTGGGGAGATCAGCTTGGCATATGTGCCACACAAGAGAACATTGCAGACCTTTTCACGAAGGCTCTACCTAGGGAGAAGTTTGAAGCTTTCCGCAAAGCTTTGGCCTTACTTCCTTTTGTGGAGTGATTTCCACATAGCTTGGCACTTCCTTATACATGAGTGCCAGCTCCTTGTTCACCACATCACTGCCAGGGGGGATTTGTTGATATATTTAGGTGGTGATGTGTGTGAACACACTAGGGCCGCCGGGGCACTTTTTTCCCTCTTTAGGAGGTTTTTTTCCCCCGGCTTGTATATACGCCTATTGCCCTAATGGGCTACTTATATTGGTATATTCTCTAGTAATACATTCAGTATTGTGTGTTGTGCCCCAAGCTTGTTCTTCTTCGTTGTGTTATTCGTGTGCTTCCGCAAACGTCTAACTCCAACAAATATGTGCATATAAGTGCTATTCTTCGAGTTATATATATGGAACCATCCAAATGATAGATTTGATTAAGAACATGTCCTCCTCAAGCATAATAAAAGCTTGATGTTCCAACATCATCAACAAGTGCATCATGTAAATCTACATAAAAAATGGAATGACCTACATCATCACGTGGAACTCGTAAAGTCTATGAAATTGCCTCATTTGGACCAACACTTCATTGTCTACAGCCAAAAAAGGTAAGCAAATTGTCATACAAATCTTTGGAGTTAACAGGAGTCTCCTTAGTACATGAAAGTAATGGTTGATTTGCATCTTCCACAAAAACAATGTCATGGCTAACCAAAATGCATTTAGTGTGTGGATGATGCAGATGATAGCCTTTTCTTTCAAACTTTACCCAAAAAAATACATTTCACTGCTTTATCATCCAAATTCTTGAGTTGTTGTTCAGAAACTAGTGCATATGCCATACAACCAAAGACATGCAGATGAGCAATAAATGGCTTGCAACCATGCCAGGCCTCATATGGAGTGATAGACCACACTGCTTTGGTGGGATATCTGTTAAGTGCATATGTTGCATGCATAGTAGCCTCAAGCCAGAAGCTATGTGGTAAAGCCTGAATTTTAGCCATACACCTCATCATCTCCATGAGAGACTTGTTCTTTCTTTCTGCAACTCCATTTTGTTGAGGTGTGTATGGCACTGTACACTAATGTTTTATCCTAGGCTTAGCAAAAAATGCATTAAAATCAAACCCTTAATCAGAAGGGAGGGTTCACAATTTACATGTTGACATATTTTCTGCTATAACAAAAAACTATTTGAAGTACATAAATACTTCAGACTTTGCTTTCAATGGATACACCCATGCATGCCTAGAAAAAGCATCAAAAGTTAGGAAGTTAAGATAGTTCCCAAAAGAAGGTGTGTGAATAGTGTTGGGGTTTGCATTCAACACATCTCTACTTGTTTCTGAACAATCAAACTTTAGCACTGATCTACTTCACACAAAGAATACGCTTCCAATAGATTTCAGGTTTAGAACTATTACACTGCGACAAAATCTCTCTTCAACAAACATAACTCAAATAGACAAGGATTCATTCTTGCGCTGAATGTACATGAGTAAATTACTCCATTAGAGTTCTTCTACATCAGGTATTACATGATGCAAAAGTTCATTAAAACTTCTGACTATAGAAAATACATTACAATATAGGTAAATATGCCTCTAAAATCAAGATTTCATCATTTCTGTTTCAGCATTATCTTGCACCATTATGAGAATGGAGTCTCTTTCTCTTCTGGCGTTGTTCTCTCTGAGGACGCCTTTTTTCTTCTTGGAAAGATTTCTTCTTGCCTCTTTTGGTTTCTTTTGCTCTCCCTCTTGGAGACGCTTCTTCCCCTTCCTAACCCCCCTTCTCGTGAACGAAATACAACTACTCTCTTTATGCGACATCAGGGCCTAAGAAAAAAATAACTGTGTGTTAAAATCCGAGCAAGAAAATACAAATTCAGCAAATTTCTGGCTCAACAACATCCGATTGAGTAATATCTGAGTTAGCAGGCTTTCAGAATTCAGATTAATTATTTATCCTCAAGATTCTTCTATCCTCAACAGTTGGCACAAGGTGGGGGATTTTTCAAAAAATCAGACCCGAATTTATAATCCCTTGATCATACAATATTATTTCCATCGATTGTTTAGGACTGTTAGCTTCCTCTGTTCCAACTTCTTGACTCTGCGGCACTTTCACATCCTCCTCAGTACCTTTCTGCGCTTCTTGCAGTTCTATTGAATCAACTAATTGTTGCTGCTCATCTATTGCATCCACTTTCTGCTCCAAATCTCTTTGCAACAATTACTCTTGCAGTTCTTTGATTGTTTGCACATGCTCATCAATTTCCTTATGATATTCTTCAACCATATGCAGTAAATCCTTCTCATGCTTTGAAACAAAACAGTTCTGTACCTGCTCAATCTGATTTCTACACAAACTTTGCAAACGACCTTGAACCACCTTCCATATGTCTTGAACATATCTCTGCACATGTTGTTTCAGTACTCCAACATCCGACTCTAACATTAAATCTGCATCAAACTCCACATCCTCATTTTCTAATGTTTGTTTCTCTAGTGACAATAATGCTTCCATCCGAGATCTAAGTACTACGACTTCTGTCTGCAAATTAGCATTCACTGTAGAAAACCCATTCATCTCATTTTCAATTTTTTCCTGTATAGTGCTCTTCCACTCATCAAACTCCTGTAATGACCGCTTCACTTTTGACAACTCCATTACCTGCTGCATTTTACTTTGTTGACTGTATTCCTCCAACGGACAATAAAACTGGTATCCTCCGTTATCTGCATGTCCACCCAGGAACACCGATCCATGATGTTGCTGGCTGCTTGCTATCATCAGTGTCCATGCGCCTTGAGTTACATCTCTAGCTGCTTCTATATATTCCTCTAATCCTTCAGTCCAATTCACCAACACTCCCTTCTTCATTGTATGCGGATGAATAAGTCCTAACAAAAATGTGAGCCTCTGATTATAACCTATCCCCCAATGGATTCGTAAGAATGCGCTTAATGCCATTTTCGACCAACAACAGTCAAGGAAACATGTCACCAAGGATGAAAATGCAGATAAATAAGCCTTCTTGCTCTGGTGATCAGACATGTTAGTAATATGATTTTCAGACTTAACCATTACTTGCACTACATTAGAAGATAACCAATCCAAATGTGGCGGCTTCCCTTGAAATTTCTTTAGCCGGAATCCATTGATTGGTTTTTCCATTCTTGTGCCAAATACATCTGCCTATAGAAAAGTTCCTTGCCCTAAATCTTGCACAATTTGATATGGACATTGATATCTCAATGTGAGCTTTCCCGGATGTGGTCCTAGCTTAGAATTATACACCATTACCCAATCTCCTTCTTTAAATAACTTAAAATTCACATTCTGGTTCACCCAAGCTTGTCTTCGTCTTTGAATTACCTCAGTAATGTACGCACTTACCAAACGATCCTCTTCGAAGTGCAAAAGATATTTGCTTCTGTGTTTAACGGATAAATCAGGAGACATCTTTTCCGCTGTGTTTCGCAAACTTGGAGCCACAAATTCCATGGGTACCACTGCCTCCAATCCATATACCAGTCAGAATGGAGTCATACTTGTTGTCACTTTGAATGCTGTTTTGAATGACCACAAAGCTGAGTCAAGTAATAAATCCCAACTTTTCTGATTGTCATGCACAAGCTTCTTAAGAATATGCATTAATGTTTTATTTGTACTTTCAGCCTGACCATTTGCCTGTGGATGATATGGTGTAGACTTTTTATGCATAATCAAATGAGTTCGTGTTAATTCTGAAATTACTTCATTAAGGAAATGAGCACCTTTGTCACTTACCAACTCAATAGGACAACCAAATCTGGTCATAATATTATGATAAAGAAATTTTTCCACACTTGCTGCCTTATTATCTTTCAATGCCACTGCTTCCACCCACTTTGTACAATAATCTATAACTACTAAAATATATATGTTGCCACGCTGACTAATTGGTTTAATAGGGCCCACAAAATCCATACCCCACTTTTGGAATGGATCCAATGGTAAAATCGGATGATCAGACATCGAATCTGAATTGCTTGTTTGGCCCATCTTCTGACAAATCACACATCTTTTTGCATACTCATGCGCATCCTTTAACACAGTAGGCCACCATAAACCTGCTTGTAACACTTTCTTTCCTGTAATGTCCCCAGACAAATGACCTCCTGCTAAACTTGAATGTGCCTCTTGTAACACTACTGGTTGCTCAAATTCTGGTACACACCTCCTAATAACCTGATCCACCCCTTTTTTATATAATGCACCGACTATGATCAAATACGGTCTGCTTTTAAGTGCAAATTTCTTTCTCTGATCAGGTGAAAAATATTGTGGTAATGACCCATCCGTTAAAAATATCAATAACTGATCATACCAAGAATCTGGTTCAGCAACCTGTGCATTAAACAATTCCGCATCGGGGAATTCATCATTGACACCTAAAGGTGCCTCTCCTGATTCCAACCGACTGAAATAGTGAGGCATTGCGTGCTCTTTGCCTGGAGTATGAACAATCACAAAATCGAACTCTTGCAATAAAAGCATCCACCTGGCTAGTCTTCCTGTCAACAAAGGCTGCTTAATCAAATCTATCAAAGCCTGGTTATCCACATGAAAAACCACTTTATTTCCCAACAAATAATGTCAAAACTTGTTGAGAGAATATACCATTGCTAAAGCTTCCCTTTCAGTCACCAGATAATTCCTTTATGCTGAACACAATAACTTACTAGCATAATACACTGGTCTATACCATCCTTTCTCCTTTTGCTGCATCAAAACTTCTCCAACAGCCACATCAGATGCATCAACAAATATGTGGAAAGGCAATGACCAATTTGGTGGTTGCAAAATTGGCGCCACAGACACCATCTTCTTCAAGAGTTGAAATGCTTTTTCTTGAGCATCCGCCCATACGAATGGAACATCCTTTTTTGTCAAATGTGTAAGTGGTAAAGAGATATTAGCCAAATATCGTAAGTACTTGGAGTGCCACTTAATCTAACCCACGAACCGCATTATTTCCTTCACATTCGTAGGTGCCTTTGCCATCCTAATAGCTTCAATCTTCTTAACATCTATGGCCATGCCTTGTTCAGAAATGACATGTCCCAATAAAATACCACTTTTGACTGCAATTACACTTTTTAACAGATTTAACACCATCCTAAACTGTCGACATCTGTCAAAACATAATTTCAGATGCTGCAAATGCTGAACCTTGTTACCAAAGATCTAGAAATCATCCACAAGAACCTGCATAAACTCTTGTAGGTAAGGTTCGAACACTTTATGTGTCACATAATTAAATGATGGTGGTCCATTCTCCAACCCAAAACTCATAATTGTGAACACGTAAGCACCAAATTCTATAATAATTTTATGCTGATCCTCTTCAGCCACACTAATTTGATTGTACCCTGAAAACCCATCCAAGAAACTGTACATTTTGTGTCCTGCTACTGCGTCCAATACGGCATCACAAAACGGCATAGGAAAAGGATCAGTAATTTTTGCCGCATTTAACTTTCTATAATCCACACAAATTCTGAGTTTCCCATTGTTTTTGGGGACTACAATAATAGGAGAAAGCCAAGTCACCTGATTAACAGGTTTAATAAATCCAAGAGCCAATAGTTTATCAATTTCTTCTTTCACTTGTTTAGCAAAATTTGGATTCATCCTATACCACTGCTGCACAATCGGCACTACATCCGTCTTCAAATTAATCTGATGTTGATGCAAATCCGGATCTATGCCCTTTACCTGAGAATAATCCCATGCAAATACGTCTACATACTCTTTCAACAAACAAATAAGATCCTCCATAAACTGACCATCGACTGCTTTACTGATTCTCACCATCTTAGGTTCAATTTCAGTCCCTAAATTGACTTCCTGAAGCTCTTCCTCCTTTACCCTTGCCGAACTTGCATACTTCTGGTCATATATCCGTTCAACCAGACTTATTACTTCTTTTTCCTGTTGTTCTAACTTCTGCTGCACTGGAGTTGCCATACTTTTCTCAAACATCCTTTGTATTTGTACTCCTTCAACCTGTTCACCCAGAACTGGCCCATCTACTTTCTGCACAATCGGATCATCCTTACTCAATACTCCTGTGACATCAACCTCCAATACCGGTACTATCGTTGGATTTGCTTGCAAAAGTTTTTCCTCTTCATCATCTTCTAACTCATCCGCCAAATTAATAGTCTGAGCCATAAGTGGTTTATCCTGCACCGACATATTCCTTCTTCCTCGCATAGGGATTGTCACCTGCTTTTTCCCTTTTATGATCATTACCAAATTCAGACCCCAATCTTGCTTGACTTTAGCAACCTTGAACCAAGGTCTTCCTAACAACATTTCATATGGATAAGCTGACTCAGATATCCTAATGACCACAAAATTTACCATAAATGACATTCCAGAAATAATGATCTACTGCTGCTTCAGAATGCCAGCAGGCTGAACTCGAGTTTGATATGCCATCTTCACTTGAAATGGTGCTGGAGCCAATGCCCCTTCTCCCATTTCTTTAAAAATATGCTCAAGTAATATATTCATCCCTGAGCCCCCATCAAGCAACACTTCATCAAATCATCTTTGCCCATACTGTACCTACATTACTGGCATGACAAAATCTACATCCGCTGGATCAATATTATTGGTTGATGTTGAGGGTACCGACCTAAATGTTGGCTCTGAACGCTGACCAATTAGCTTCTTCAATAATTTCTCCCAAAACACTGGTACCAAGGATAATAATTTGTCTAAAGACAACTATAATGGTGAGTTAATGATTACCTCAAACCAATCTTTATCAGCATCTTGCTTGATTGGATTCTTGTTTTCGGTTGTTATTGATGGTACCATGCCTGCATCCTACTCTTGCTCGACCGGATCTATAAATTTCACCTGTTTATTCTGCTCTTGTTGAACCTGTTTTTGCACTTTGTCCCTAACCTATCGTTGTTCTTGCCAATTAATAGAACCTTTGTTCTTGGACCTTGTGACCGCCAACACTTCCACTTCTTTTCCTTTCCCACACTACTTACAATCACAGCACCACTGAGAGTCATGCTTTGCATTTACCATTTCCGATGTACTAGGAGCTGTCTCCTTTCGACACTCCGGTTCTGGTAACTCAATAGCTATAGCATTGGCTTGAACAGCCTGCTGTCTCTATTGTAGTTGTTGTCCCTGTTGATTAGGCTGATTCTGATTATACTAAATTATTGGTATGCCCCTTTCTTCTCTATGTTTTACCCATAATGGACAATTGGGTCCTATCTAATGATCAGGCGCTGAACAATATCCACAAGGCATCACTCTTTGTGGTCGCCCCTACTGATGACCTTGCTGGTTATGTCCTTGCTGATTCCCCTGATCTCCCCATAGAGGTCTTGCTTGCTGCTGCCTCTAAAAATTGCCTCTCCCTTGCACAGGCATAGCCTGATTGGCTGCCACATCAGTATTATTCCTATTCTCTTGCCATGAACTTTGCCCTCTATTCTTGGGGTTGTACCAACATTGATTTGTTGTATGTCCGTCTTTATCAAAAATATCACAAAATCTCCTTTCTTTTGGAGCTACAATGGAATATCCATGTCTTTTTAACTTACCAATCCATGCTTCCTCTTTACTTTGCTTAGCCTTATGCTTGCCATGCTTGCTCCCTACTACTTCTTCATCTTGGGTATCAGAGTCAGAATCAGTTGAACCTTTGTCTGACTCCAATTCTGAATCAGAGTCAGCCTTTGAACTAGAATCAATATGTCTCTTTTTAGCCCGTCCAAATCTTCTTTCCACGCGTGCAGCTGTTAACACTAATACATCAAAGCCATTTGCAATATCCACACTTGCAACTGCATTTCTAATGGTACTTCCTAATCCTTTTAGAAAATAACGTGTCAACATCTCGTCAGTAGGTCTTTCATTACCTTGCAATCCTTCCATTAAGGTTTTGAATTTCTGAGCATAATGTTCCACTCACATGGTTTTTTGCTTAATAGCTCTCAATTTCTGTAACACATCGGAAGGAGTCTTCTCTTTTCTAAATCGTCTTGGGAAACCTAGCCTGCTCTGATACCAAATGTTGGAATAATGTTGGCGAAAAACTTTGGCTTTAACGCCTACTGTTGCGGAAATACTTTCGCCCTGAAGATGGGTTTCGCGACAAGGCTTGAACTCTGTCAGGCCTGCGGAAAATGCCGCGCCACCGTAATAGGATGCTAAGCTAGAGTGATTCAGAATACCTCTGTAATCATCAGTAGCTCAGCCTAATTTACGTCGCTTTAACTGTGTTATTCTACGACTCAGGTTCCACCGGAACTTCACCCGACTGTTACTGGACTAACACCGTAGACGTACCGGAACTTCACCGAAATAAACTTAGTTCTGCTCGTAATTACTTCAGATGAACTTATGTGAAGTAAGGAAGTAGTGTGTGAGCTTCCTTCACCGAATGAACTTCCTTCTGGAAACTTCACAGTTCTGAACTGCTACTTTCCGGTTAACTTTTGTACTGTGTGTACATCTTCTTCCACCGGAAACTGTAATCAGCTTAAAGTAGAGATGTCTAGCTACAAGATGAGCTATCTCTCACACAAAGCTTCAAACTCTGCTACGAGTTATACTTCGTTGTTCTACCGAAAAAACTTGTTTTGAGATACTGTAACTAACTGAAAAATTACTGAAATATGTTTACTGAGTAAACTGTTATACGCCGAAACATGCGTTTACAGAGAAGGTACTGAAGCACGTTTAGTAACGAGTCGTGACAGTTAACGATAAACTAAGCTTCCTACCGTAACACGAAATAACTTCAAATTCTTCACAAGTAAAGATTACGCGCAGACATTCACATGAACATGTGTTTTCGATTTGAGAAGATGTGTACAAGTAAACTTGGCCTCTTCTTGCTCAAGTCACAGAAACTCTCCTACAGTGAGTAGTTTCTTATTACCATCTCTCTTCAGATGAAAAGGCCCGACACTTCAGGCTTGTGTTATTCATCTGTACATACGCGATCTATGGCGTCTTCTGAGAACTTCTAACTCTCTCTTCACTCATACGCGATCTATGGCGTCTTCTCTCAGTCTCTCGTTCTCCTCTGTGTATCAGTGTGATGCTCTCTCTCACTTCTCTGTGTCTCTCTCATACATCTGCGTCTGCGTCTAGTTCTTCAAATCTTGCTGTATATATATACAATTTCTTTGGCGCTCCTTTGCTCTGTCATTCTTCAATTCGCGTTATGCGCGCCTTACGCGCCCGCCGCGGTTAATTGCTCTGTTATGCGGACACCGCGCACTAACTTCGCATACTGTACACCTGTGCACCGATTTTCTGAAGATTCCGTTTCTGTCTTGTTTATTGCGTCAAATTCGTGAGTGTTTCCTTAACAGCTCCCCCTCAATCACTAATTTGACCTCTTCCGGTCTTTCATATATCTTTCTTTCTTTTATTCCTGCCATCTCTTTGAATCTGTTCGTCTTTGTTCCATCCAAGCTCTTTGTCAGAATATCTGCAATCTGATCTTTCGTAGGAGTGTAGACTATTTCTATCTCTTTCTCCATTACTTTTTCCCTTAGGAAATGATACTGAATCTCTATGTGTTTTGTTCTTGCGTGAAACACAGGATTCGCTGCAAGATACAGCGAGCTCATATTATCTCCATGTATGATCGGTATACTTTGATTTATACCCATGCTTTTAAGTAAGGTCTGCATCCATATTACTTCTTTTGCTGCTTCTACCAGTCCTTTGTATTCTGCTTCTGTTGATGATAAGGCTACTGTGTGTTGCTTCTTCGAACACCAGCTTACCAGCTTATCTCCTAGGTATATCATATATCCGTGCGTTGATCTTCGGTCATCTTGACTTCCTGCCCAATCTGAGTCACTATATGCTCTGAGCTTTATATCTGACGTAAAAGGATAATATAATCCTTCCTTTATAGTTCTTTTGATATATCTGAGAACTCTTTGTCCTGCAACCCAATGTTGCTCTGTCGGACAATGCATAAACTGTGAGAGAACTCCCACCGGAAAACTAAGATCCGGTCTTGTCAGCGTAGCATATATTAAGCTTCCTACTAACGATTGATACTTCTTCATATCTTTAAATTCTGTTCCACTAAATTTGCTGAGTTTATGATTTACTTCAAGCGGTGTTGAAGCTTCTCTGCAATTTTCCATTTTGAACTTCTTCAGTAAGTTCAGGAGATACCTTTCTTGTGTGACATATACACCATGATCTGTATATGTGATTTCCATTCCTAGAAAGTATGATAACTTTCCTAGGTCACTGATTTTGAATTCCTTTTCTAGCAGTTTCTTTACCTCTGTGATTCCTGCATCTGAGGTACCTGTAATTATTATGTCATCTACATAGATACAAATGTAGATCATTCCTTCTTCTGTTCTTTTGATGAGTAGACTTGCATCTGCCTTCGAACTTTGGTATCCAAGTTCGTTTAGATACTTCACGAGTCTGTAGTTCCAAGCTCTTGGAGCTTGCTTCAGTCCATAAAGTGCTTTTCTTAACCTGCAAACAAAGTTTGGGTATTTGGAACTTATAAACCCTTCCGGTTGTTCCATATATACTTCATCTGATATATATCCATTCAGGAATGCATTCTTTATATCTAGCTGACTTAGCTTCCATCCTTTTGATGCTGCTATAGCAATCACTGTTCTTATGGTTGACATCTTTGCCACCGGACTGAATGTCTCGTCATAGTCTATGCCATGCGTCTGAGCATAGCCCTTGATAACCAGTCTCGCTTTATGTCTGGCTATCCTTCCATCTGCAAGTTTTTTAACTTTGAACACCCATTTATTTCCAATTACTTTCTTACCGTTTGGTTTAGGGACAAGCTCCCATGTCTTGTTCTCTTCTAGTGCGGTGAATTCTTCTTTCATTGCTTCTTGCCATTGCTTCTTGCCTTTGGCTTCGTCATAGCTCTGAGGTTCCTCCTCTTCTTTAACCATATATGCATAATCTTGTTGAGTTATATATGATGTATCATACGAGTATCTTTCCGGTTGTCTTCTTACTCTGTTTGACCTTCTTAGCTCATATTCTTCGTGTGTGTCTGAGTACCCGTCTTCATCTTCGTTCCTTATACCTGTTCCGGTTCTGGACGTACTCGCCTCGTCTTCTTTGTTTACCTGTACGATTGTTTTACCTTTCTCTTTTCTTTTTATCTCTTCTTCAAATTCTTCAGCTGTATGACTCTGATCTGCATACCAGCTTTTCTGTTCATCAAATGTTACATCCCTGGAAACAGTAAAATGTTTGGTTAGAGGACTCCATAACCTGTAACCCATCTGTTTCTCATCATATCCGACGAATACATATTTCTCTGCTTTTGGTTCAAGCTTATGTCTCAGTTGAGATGGTACATAAGCATACGCTACTGATCCAAACACTTTACAGTGATCAAGTGTTGGCTTCTTTCCCCACCAGGCTTCATAAGGGGTCATTCCTTCTAACGCTGTACATGGTAACCTGTTTACCAAGTATGTAGCTGTATTTACAGCTTCAGCCCAAAGATAATCCGGGCAATTCTTTTCTTTTAGCATAGCCCGTGCAAACTCGACTAGAGTTCGGTTTCTCCTTTCTGCTACACCATTCTGTTGTGGTGTATACCTGCAGGTTATTTCTCTCTTAATACCTGCATTCCAAAGATAGTCATTGAATTCTCGGGAGAAGTATTCTCCCCCTCCATCAGACCTCAGTCTTTTAAGCTTTCGTCCGGTGAGTCTTTCAGCATATGCATGAAAATGCCTGAAAGCTCCAAACACTTCTGATTTCTCTTTTAGAACATAAAGAGTTATCCACCTTGTGGCATCATCAATGAATAAAACATAGTACCTTGATCCGCTGATTGATCCTTCTTTCGTTGGTCCCCATACATCTGTATGTATGAGTTCCAGCACACTGTCATGTTTGAATCCTTTCTTCTGGAAAGGTAACCTGTGGGCTTTTCCCATCTGACAGGCTTCGCATTTGTGAATCATATGTTGGTTCTGTACGTTCGGTAATCCCAGTACAGACTGATTCGCTATCATAGCTTTGATTCCTTTTTCGTGAAAGTGACCTAATCTCTTGTGCCAGAGATCAAGTTCTGTGATTACCTTTTCATCATGTGTGAGCAGCGCTTGGCCAATGTTCCCTTGTACTCTTAAGGTAAAGAGTCTGCCTTCTTTCTTACCAGAAACGATCTGATAATATCCGTTCTTGGGATCTTCTACAAATACTCCTTTATTTGTAAATCTGACTTGAAAACCTTTTTCGACTATCTGTCCCACACTGATCAGATTTTTCGGTATTGTTGGAACATACAAAACATTGGTTAGCAAATCTGCTCCACTCTTGCATTTCACTTTCCCGATTGATTGTACTTTGTGTCTTGTATTGTCACCTGTTTGAACAGTGTGACTCGCACTTCCTTTTTCCAATTCTAACATCAGTTCTATGTTTCCTGACAAGTGATTAGAACATCCAGAGTCAATGTAAAATACCTTTAGATCTTCGTTATCAGATGTGCTGATTGAGTTCATCATCAATGATGTATGACTCTCATTCTGTGTGTCATTTGCGTAGTTGTTGTAGGTGGTGTTGTAGGATTGGCTCTGTCCCCAACTTCTTACTCCACCTCTACCGTAGCCTCCTCTTTGGCTTTGTCTTCCTCTTTGGAAGTTACTCTGATTTCTTCCGCTACTGCCTCTGCTATTGTTGTTTTGATTTTGATTTGATCCCTGTTGGTTGTGCCAACAGTCATGCGCCAGATGGTTACTTAGTCCACAAATCCAGCAAACTTTCTTGGTGGTATTCTGGCGGCTTCTTCCTCTTGCTCTTCCTCTGCCAGTGCCTTTACCTCTTGCGTAATAGGCCTGAGAGCTTGACTCTTCTTCGTCTTTTGACTTGCCTTTGTCTTTCTTCTTGTTCTTCATATACATTGCTGAGCTATGTCCTTTTTCTGCGTCTCCTTTCAGGTCTTGCTCATATGTGAGCATCAAACCAAGCAACTGATTTAACTCTGGTACAAAATGATTTAGGGAGAGTTCAGTTGATAGTACGAAAGGTTTCCACCTTTCATCTCCTCTCAAACCTGTGAGCACTTGCGCTATCAATCTATGATCTTCGACTTCTTCATTTATGGATCCAAGGCTATCTGCTAGATCCTTCATTTTAGTGACGTAGTCACTGATGCTTTGACTTGGCTTCTTTTTGAACGTTGTGAATTCGGACCATAGGCTGGCCTTCCTAGCTTTCGTAGTATTTTGGAAGTGATCTTCCAATGCACTCCATATGTCCTCCGCTTTCTCCAAACCTCTAATGTGCGGTAGTAGATGATCTGACACAGTGTTGTAGATGTAGGCTCTTGCCGTTGCATCTTTCTTCTGCCATAGCTTTAGGGCGTCTAGTTCTTCTTTTTCCGGTTGACTGTCATCTTCGAAGGTCGGTTTCTTTTCTTCTCCGGTCACGTACATCATTAACTTCTTACTCATAAGTAAGGCTTCCATGCGCATTACCCATGCGGGATAATTATCTCTGTCCAGTTTATCAATTTGGACGTGGTCTGTCATGATTGAGAATACTCTAGGCTCTGATACCAATTCTTGGGAAACCTAGCCTGCTCTGATACCAAATGTTGGAATAATGTTGGCGAAAAACTTCGGCTTTAACGCCTACTGTTGCGGAAATACTTTCGCCCTGAAGATGGGTTTCGCGACAAGGCTTGAACTCTGTCAGGCCTGCGGAAAATGCCGCGCCACCGTAATAGGATGCTAAGCTAGAGTGATTCAGAATACCTCTGTAATCATCAGTAGCTCAGCCTAATTTACGTCGCTTTAACTGTGTTATTCTGCGACTCAGGTTCCACCGGAACTTCACCCGACTGTTACTGGACTAACACCGTAGACGTACCGGAACTTCACCGAAATAAACTTAGTTCTGCTCATAATTACTTCAGATGAACTTATGTGAAGTAAGGAAGTAGTGTGTGAGCTTCCTTCACCGAATGAACTTCCTTCTGGAAACTTCACAGTTCTGAACTGCTACTTTCCGGTTAACTTTTGTACTGTGTGTACATCTTCTTCCACCGGAAACTGTAATCAGCTTAAAGTAGAGATGTCTAGCTACAAGATGAGCTATCTCTCACACAAAGCTTCAAACTCTGCTACGAGTTATACTTCGTTGTTCTACCGAAAAAACTTGTTTTGAGATACTGTAACTAACTGAAAAATTACTGAAATATGTTTACTGAGTAAACTGTTATACGCCGAAACATGCGTTTACAGAGAAGGTACTGAAGCACGTTTAGTAACGAGTCGTGACAGTTAACGATAAACTAAGCTTCCTACCGTAACACGAAATAACTTCAGATTCTTCACAAGTAAAGATTACGCGCAGACATTCACATGAACATGTGTTTTCGATTTGAGAAGATGTGTACAAGTAAACTTGGCCTCTTCTTGCTCAAGTCACAGAAACTCTCCTACAGTGAGTAGTTTCTTATTACCATCTCTCTTCAGATGAAAAGGCCCGACACTTCAGGCTTGTGTTATTCATCTGTACATACGCGATCTATGGCGTCTTCTGAGAACTTCTAACTCTCTCTTCACTCATACGCGATCTATGGCGTCTTCTCTCAGTCTCTCGTTCTCCTCTGTGTATCAGTGTGATGCTCTCTCTCACTTCTCTGTGTCTCTCTCATACATCTGCGTCTGCGTCTAGTTCTTCAAATCTTGCTGTATATATATACAATTTCTTTGGCGCTCCTTTGCTCTGTCATTCTTCAATTCGCGTTATGCGCGCCTTACGCGCCCGCCGCGGTTAATTGCTCTGTTATGCGGACACCGCGCACTAACTTCGCATACTGTACACCTGTGCACCGATTTTCTGAAGATTCCGTTTCTGTCTTGTTTATTGCGTCAAATTCGTGAGTGTTTCCTTAACAAATCGTTGCAAAAATGCTACTTTTAATGCATCATATGTAGCAAAATGAGCAATACCATATTGCCTGAACCAGCTCATTGGTCATCCTTCCAACGTGGCAGCAAATTTCTGAAGTTTAATGTCATCACCATATATAGCTGGGTATCCATTAGCTATCCATTTTATCTCAAATTGAGCCACATGGCAATCAAAATCTTCTTTAGAGCCTCCTCTGAAATGAGCTGCCTTGACTTTGGGATTGGGAGGTGGTTGCGCCATTGGCTGTGGTTGAGATGTACGCCCAGTTCTTTGATCTGTCGCCCCTACAAGAGGGTCGAACTGGAGTCGTCTTCTTACTCCTACAGTTGCTTCTGTTAGGAATAGCGCTCCAAGTATACCGCCCACTAACCTTACCTATGCTGCACCTGTTTCTCCCTGTTCCTCTTCTCTTTCCAGATTAGATTCCTCGTCGGCTCCGTACCAATCGTAAAATTCTGAGGATGACTCCACATTAGCTGGCTTTGCCTGCGCTCTTGTAAAATACACTTTACCAAATCATTTCCTTCTTTCCTTCATGCATTTCTTGCTTCATTAACAGCACAGTAGGATCGCCAAATATGTTGGGGTTCGCATTCAACACATCTCTACTTATTTCTGAAAAATCAAACTTTAGCACTGATCTACTTCGCACAAAGAATACACTTCCATCAAATTTCAGGTTTAGCACTGTTACACTGTGACAAAATCTCTCTTCAATGAACATAACTCAAATAGACAAGGATTCATTCTTGCGCTGAATGTACATGAGTAAATTACTCCATTAGAGTTCTTCTACATCAGGTATTACATGATGGAAAAGTTCATTAAAACTTCTGACTATAGAAAATACATTACGAAATAGGTAAATATGCCTCTGAAATCAAGATTTCATCATTTCTATTTCACCATCATCTTGCACCATTAGGAGAATGGATTCTCTTTCTCTTCTGGCGTTGTTCTCTCTGAGGACGCTTCTTTCTTTTTTTTCTTCTTGGAAAGATTTCTTCTTGCCTCTTCTGGTTTCTTTCGCTCTCCCTCTTGGAGACGCTACTTCCCCTTCATAACCCCCCTTCTCGTGAACGAAATACAACTAATCTCTTTATTGTGACATCAATGCCTAACAAAAAAATAACTGTCTGTTAAAATTCGAGCAAGAAAATACAAATTCAACAAATTTCCGACTCAGCAACATCCGATTGAGTAATATCTGAGTTAGCAGACTTTCAGAATTCAGATTAACTATTTATCCTCAAGATTCTTCTATCCTCAACAAATAGGACTACAAACATCACTAGGAACAACCTATAATTTATGAGCAGCTCTAACTAAACCATCTTTAGGGAAGGAAGAATGTCACATTTTGCCCAAAATATAGCCTTCACAAACATGTTTACAATGTGGCTCAAGTTTGGGCAGAGAGGACACCATTTCATATTTTTGCAGGCATAGAAAAGTAGCATAATTCAGATGGCCAAAGTGTGCATGCCAAAGCTTTGCATGTGAGATAGCCTGATAACCTTGAATTACACATACTGAATCATTCACAAATTTTTCATACTCTATGAGCTTATACAACCCAAGACATAAAATACTCGAAGCAATAACAAAAGCACCATTTGAGAGATCATGAACTATGCATATGCCATCAAAAAATTTAACAACCAAGCCAATCTTGGCTAATGCTGAAAGTAATAATAGATTTTTATTGATCCTTGGTACATACAAAGCATTTGACAATGTGAAAGAACTACCATCATTAGTAGTCCAAATGATCTTACCAACTCCCATTACAAAATTAGAGGAGTTGTTAGTGTATGTGACATTATTCCCTATAGGGATAGGCTAAGGTGAACTAAAGAAGCTGTGCCACGAGGTAATATGTTTGGCTGCCTCCATATCAAAGTATCAAACATCTAAGTCTATTGCAAACATGCACTACTCATGAGAAGATGGGTCATAGCTGCAAATAATAGTAAATGCCCATTCTTCATTCTACACAAAATTAGTAGACTCTATTTTTGGTATAGAGGCCTCTACAACAACTATTCCAACCTCTTTTGTCTTTGCCTCTTTTGCAATCTGTTTTGGACAACTCTTTATGACATGAACATTTCCTTGACAATATTTGCAAAACTATTTCTGCTTTTCCGTTTTCTTCTCATCCTTGTCTTCCTTCTTCGATTGTGCAACATTCACAAATTTATGCTTGCCACTAGATGAGTTCCATTTACCTTTGCCCTTCTCACTATCTAAGAAAGCTTGATCTGCAACATGCATAATGGACCTATTCTACCTAGATTGATCTTCCTACAACAAAACGTAGACAAACTCTTCAAATGTTAAGGTGTTTGAATTGCCTTTCATCATCAATTCAAGAGTAGAAGAAAAACTTTGATATGAATCTAGAAGACCATTAAGAACATTCTGCACAAGTGAACTATCTGGAAAGACTTCATTAGAGAAAATCAATTGCTCCTTCAAATCTTTGATCTTTGTTAAAAAATTGTCCATAAAATCTGCTTCATTCATATGATCACTCTCCAACTATCACCAGAGGTAAGCGACACGAGCCTCATTTCTTGCCTAGTATAAATTGATAATGTATCCCAAGCATCCTTTGTTGTTTTGCAAGAGTGAATGTGAGGAATAATGGCACATTTGAGAGAAAATTCTATCAATGCATGTGCCTGAGCATCTCTTCCATCCCATCAGAGTTTCTCTACAATAGGTGCAGTAGGAATAATAGCATGAACATGAATCTAAAGATCATCATCTTCAACACCATTTGCATCACCTTTAATTATTGTATTTGTAGGTGTAGTAGGAAATTTTTCAACACCCTACACAATATTCCACAACCCGTTTGCTACCAATACATGACGTATCATATATGCCCATAACATGTAATTAGTGCCATCCAACTTGTCCTCAATAGCCAACATACGAAATACATCATTGCTTCCAATCATGGCCATTGATTAAATACCATGATGTAAAAAAATGATTATATCTCAAAAAGTTGAATATAATTACCTGTCAACCTCTACAAAACCTATAGCAGACTTCAGGCGATTGTACTGGCAAACCATAACTTGTATGTATGTTTTGTAGAGAAAGACAAAATTTCTTGCATAGGCACTATGATATTGCATTTGGAAGCCAAAAAAATTTTGACACCACAAAGCAAAGCAATTTTGAACTCCTAATCACCCTGAGTATGCTCACCAATTTTCGTGCGAGTGGAGGTGAGGGATAATGGCATTTGACAGCCAAAGCTATCAATGCATGTGCTTGAGTATCTCTGCCATCCCAACAAAGTTGCTCCATAGTAGGTGTAGCAGGAATCGCAACACGACTAGGAAATTGAAGATCATTATCTTCAACATCATCTCCATCACCTTCAATAAGTACATTTGTAGGTGTAGTAGGACATTTTTCAACATCCTGCACAATATTCCACAACCCTTTCGCTGTCAATACATGATGCATCATACATTCCCACAATGGATAATTAGTACATACAACTTATCCTTAACAAAGAAAATATGGAAAACATCATTGTTTTCAACCATGGCAATTGACTAAATACCTTGATGCAAAAGAATTGGATGTATCTTAAAAAGTTGCACAGAAACATCTTGTCAAACTATTCTAAACCTTTAGTAGAGTTAGAGACACTTGTACTGGCACACTAAAACTTGTATATATGTTTGGCAGGGAAGGAAAAAATTGCCTGAAAAGTCACTATGATAGTGTGTTTGGAGGTTCAAATGAGCTAAACAAAAATTCCAACACCACAAAACTAAGCAATTTTGAACTCCTCGAGTATGCTCACCAATTTTTGTGTGATTATGGGATTGTGACTAGAGGGGTGTCAATAATGCCGTAGATGAAGTGGTGACTTGCTCTGATAGCAATTGTTGGAGTTCGAGGTCTATGATAGCACACAAACAACACAAGGAGGAAGAAGAAGCTTGGGCACAACACAATACTGAATGTATTACCAAGTAAATGTACAAAAGATGAGTGACTTGTTGGGGTTATAGGCAAATATACATGCTAGAAGGGGGGGGGGACCTTCTAAGGAGAGAAAAAAGTGCCCTGACAATCCTAAGTGTGTTCAGACACATCACTAACGAAGTATAACAACAACCTTCAATAGCCAACATTAGAAATGCATAATATTATCAGCCATGACTACTGACTATGACATGGTGCCACAAAAATTATCGTTTTCAAGAGAAAATGATTAAAAAAATATCTTGTAGGCTCTACTATACTTATAGCAAACTTCAAGACACAAATAATCGCGAGAAAAACTCGAACAAAATTCCACAAGAAAAGATAAATTGCCTAAAAAATAGTCCCAAAGTGAATGACAGCAAAAATGAGTCCAAGAGCAATTTTTTAAGATATCCTGCTCTTCAAGCTCTCTTACACTGTTTTTGAGCCTAAGAATGTTCACCAATTTTTATAAGAATCAAAGAAATGGACGGAATGTATCCATAACGCACCTTAAGAGGAAATATGCTTTGAACCCCATTGTTGAAGCTCAAGGAGCAAGGAATGCATACAAATTACATAACAAAGAAGAGGTTTGTGATCATAGCACATAATGACATCAGTGTGCAATGTGCACAACCATTACGATTCTTCACAATATACAAGCCAGAAAGGGCACGCTTGGAGGGGGAATCTCCTCATAGCATGGAAATCTTTTCACTAACGTGAGACATGATTTGTGTCCTTGCCAAAAGATAAGGGTATCCCATGAATATTCTGGAAATTTTATATATGAGTAAGATCCTAGGAATGTCGCTATTCTCCTTCAAGATTAACCATTAATCCAGCCCACACAATAGACCAATCTGCATACAAAATACACAGATGATAGTTTCAAATTGATGGATAGAGTTCTCAGGAAGTCAGCTTAAACATTTAGATTGCATGCAGAAGATCCAGCTTAAACACATAGGTGATACACACAAGATTATCCCGGGAGGAATGAAAGATCAAAGGATTTTGGACTTTTCTTAGGGAGCTTACTGTTGTAATACATTATTCAAGTATAAATTAGAGGATGGAGGAAGAAAAAAGGCTTCATCCAGCAGTGCTACCTCTAAGGGAAGAGCCTTTTTTTTCGTTTTTTTTTTCTTTTCTTTTTTTTTGGGGGGGGGGGGAGGGGGGGGGGGGCGGCTGCACTCAAGATGCAGCTCAACACTTCTTGTGGTGATGTGAAAAACCAAATCTCTTCGGAAGGGTGCTCTTGTTGATCTCTATAGACAGTGGCAAGGGCCGTGCACACTGGGGTAGGTTGCAACAAGTCTCCTCGTTCTGACCTTAGGATTGTCCTTACAAAGTTCCTACCCTTAGGAGGCCTTCAAGCTTTGTATCGTAGAATATGGTAATCATTTAACCCCTACTTTTCTGGGCTTTGGGGATCCCATCGATGGTGTTATGGCCTTCATTGTACTTCCAAAACCATTCAAGCTAGCAGTGACAGAAGAGTATATCTCAAAGACGGAACTTCTTATTCAGTGAGTTGCACTCAGGATGCAAGCTATCAATGATAGAAGAGTATATCTCATTCAGTGAGCTGCACTCAGGGTGCAGCTCAACACATCATGTGGTGAGGTGAAAAACCGAATCCCTTCAGAGCTATGTTTGCCTTAGGGTGCTCTTGTTGATCTCTATAGACAGCGGCAAGGGCCATGCACACTGGGGCAGGTTGAAACAAGTCTTCTCGTTCTGACCTTAGGACTATCCTTATCAAGTTCCTACCCTTAGGAGGCCTTCAAGCTTTGTATCGTAGTAAATGGTAATTGTTTAACCCCTACTTGTGTGAGATTCGGGGATCCCATCGGTGCTGCTATGGCCTTCATTGTACTTCCAAAACCATTCAAGCTATCAGTGATAGAAGAGTATATCTCAAAGACTGAACTTCTCATTCAGTGAGCTGCACTCATTCAGTGAGCTGCACTCAGGATGCAAGCTATCAATGATAGAAGATTATATCTCATTCACTGAGCTGCACTCAGGGTGCAGCTCAACACATCATGTGGTGAGGTGAAAAACCAAATCTCTTCGGAGCTATGTTTGCCTTAGGGTGCTCTTGTTGATATCTATAGACGGTGGCAAGGGCCGTGCACACTAGGGCAGGTTGAAACAAATCTCCTCATCCTGACCTTAGGACTTTCCTTACCCACTTCCTACCCTTAGGAGGCCTTCAAGCTTTGTATCGTAGTAAATGATAATCGTTCAACCCCTTCTTGTGTGGAATTTGGGGATCCCATCGGTGCTACTATGCCCCTTCATCGTACTTCCAAAACCATTCAAGCTATCGGAAGAGTATATCTCAAACACAATAAAGGTCATCAACAATGGCTTCAGAAAGCCCACATTGACAGAAAACAGTAATTTCTGATACGATAACATGATGTAGGCATGGACACTTGTGTTTTGCAATCTTGAAGGGGATTCACAAATGCAAATGGGCTTAGTTTGTTATAAACTGGAAATAATTTCCATTCGATACATATAATTTATCCCACTCTGCGAGATCGCCTGATATATAACACTCTGGTGCCACTTTCCCATAGACGGCGCCAGTGTTAAACGCGCTTTGCCGTCAGAAACGCGTTTAAGCTCTTTCGAGTTCTTGGGAGTAGAAGGGGTCTGAATAATCAGAGGCCCTATACTTGATTTTCCCAATTAAACACTCACACCACAGTACCTTAATATTTAAATCTCTGTTAATACGAATTACTCTCCAGACTCTTATTCGTTCTCTCACAGATTCATTGTCTGTACTCAGACTATTACTAACTACTCCACAACTTTATCGATTATGCTCTGGTTGGTACGTCCTCAATACACAGCGCTGAAACTATTTATTACCATAATACATACTCACAAGTATTACTTAATGGAATCAGCATTAAACACAATTGAAGATAATCAGCAAAAGCGAAAATAACACAGTACTACTCAGAATTCTCCAAAAAACATAACACAACAGAACTACACAGACGTATCGCCCAGACAGACAGTCTGGCGATCCTTCTGGTTATTACCGAAGCATCCTTTCATTGATTTATAAATGAATACAACTCTACGCAACGACCTTTCGGTTCGTGCAGAATATGAAAAGAGACATTTTTACAATTGCCAATCCGGCGGCTTACAGGTGAGGTGAAAAACCGAATCCCTTCGGAGCTATGTTTGCCTTAGGGTGCTCTTGTTGATCTCTATAGACAGTGGCAAGGGCCATGCACACTGGGGCAGGTTGAAACAAGTCTCCTCGTTGTGACCTTAGGACTGTCCTTACCAAGTTCCTACCCTTAGGAGGCCTTCAAGCTTTGTATCGTAGTAAATGGTAATCGTTTAATCCCTACTTCTGTGGGATTTGGGGATCCCATCGGTGCTGCTATGCCCTTCATTGTACTTCCAAAACCATTCAAGCTATCAGTGATAGAAGAGTATATCTCAAAGACTCAACTTCTCATTCAGTGAGCTGCACTCAGGATGCAAGCTATGAATGATAGAAGAGTATATCTCATTCAGTGAGCTGCACTCACGATGCAGCTCAACACATCATGTGGTGAGGTGAAAAACCAAATCCTTTCGGAGCTATGTTTGCCTTAGGGTGCTCTTGTTGATCTCTATAGACGGTGCCAACGGGCGTGCAAACTTGGGCAGGTTGAAACAAGTCTCCTCGTTCTGACCTTAGGACTGTCCTTATCAAGTTCCTACCCTTAGGAGGCCTTCAAGCTTTGTATCGTAGTAAATGGTAATCGTTTAACCCCTACTTGTGTGGGATTCGGGGATCCCATAGGTGCTGCTATGGCCTTCATTGTACTTCCAAAACCATTCAAGCTATCAGTGATAGAAGAGTATATCTCAAAGACTGAACTTCTCATTCAGTGAGCTGCACTCATTCAGTGAGCTGCATTCAGGATGCAAGCTATCAATGATAGAAGAGTATATCTCATTCACTCAGCTGCACTCAGGGTGCAGCTCAACACATCATGTGGTGAGGTGAAAAACCAAATCCCTTCGGAGCTATGTTTGCCTTAGGGTGCTCTTGTTGATCTCCATAGATGGTGGCAAGGGCCGTGCACACTGGGCAGGTTGAAACAAGTCTCCTCGTCCTGACCTTAGGACTGTCCTTACCCACTTCCTACCCTTAGGAGGCCTTCAAGGTTTGTATCGTGGTAAATGGTAATCGTTCAACCCCTGCTTGTGTGGAATTTGGGGATCCCATCGGTGCTACTATGCCCCTTCATCGTACTTCCAAAACCATTCAAGCTATCGTAGGAGTATATCTCAAACACAAAAAAGGTCATCAACAATGGCTTCCGAAAGCCCACATTGACAGAAAACAGTAATTTCTGATACGAGAACACGATGTAGGCATGTACACTTGCGTTTTGCAATCTTAAAGGGGACATACAAATGCAAATGGGCTTAGTCTGTTATAAGCAGGAAATAATTTCCATTCGATACATATAATTTATCCCACTCTGTGAGATCGTCTGATATATAACAGGAGATCATCGCAACTGTGTATATATAATGTCTCGAACTGCACAAAAGCATAGCATTCAATTCAATAAGAAAAATAATGGCATATTGCTTTGCATAGGATAATCAAGAAGGCAGAGCTTTCATCCAGCTCACGAAAGCTTGAAGATTGTTAAAGGAAGACCCACCTTCTTCAACTGCCTTCAACATAAGGTGTCTAACTTCCATTGCCCTAGCTCTAACCACCTCTCCTTCGTGCTCAAGCATCAACTTCCCCACCTGCGCTGTTATATTCTCTCTTCCAACAGGCTTTTGTCTTGCATCAGTCATTTTTAGTCCCACTCCCCATTTCGCTAGAGTGTCTGCATTGATATACTGGTCGGCAAACTGTGGCCATAAGAGTAACGGTACGCCCATTGACAGAGCCTCCATAGAGGAGTTCCATCCACAATGTGTCAGGAAGCCACCAATGGCACTGTGGGACAACACAAGTACCTGAGGTGACCATGATACAATCTTCATCCTCTCTTGGGTCCTCTCCAGAAAGCCTTCTGGCAGCTGTGTCCCCTTCTCACCTGTGAGATCATCCCGCACCACCCACAGAATGGCTAGCTTTGCAGCTTCCAACGCGAGTGCGAGCTCGTGAAACTGATCTTTGTCAACGATGGCAATGCTTCCCAATGAGACGTACAACACTGACTTGGGCTTCTGTGCGTCTAGCCACTGAAGGCAGCTATCTTCCTCGGTCCACAAGCTCGTTGTGAACAGATTGTCCTTAGCTGATGCTCTTTGCAGGGTAGATGAGGGAAGAACGGGACCGATTGGTGTGAGACGTTTGAAATGTGACGGTATCACACTGCCTTCTAGCTCATGCACACAATTGCCGAGGATCCACTCGGATTGAGCGCACACTTCCATAGTTTGTATCACCGACCCAAATACATACTCATTAATGGCTTGATCTTCGGCTATTAGCCATGGGAGCTTCCATCCTTGCACTGATGGCAGCTCTGGAAAGCTCACGATTTCATCAGGTTGTAGTAATCCTGCAAGGATTTGCCATTGTAGTAAGTTCACTGATTAAGATTCAATGCAGCAGGCCACATCAAAATGTGTTTAATTAATTAATATACGAAGCATTCCATGAAAGCTATAGACATATCCTGTATGCCTTTGCTCTTCTACTCTCTTTCAGAACACCACAGCCAACCATGGGAAATGAACTCACGCATATACATACACGAAGGCCTTACTCTTTCTCATAACTCACCATTCCTGGGGAGAGTTCCTTGAGTAGCTGCGTGGACAAAATGGGAGAAAAAGGCATACGCAGAACCACTGGGAGGCCAGAACGCTACTCGCGGGATACCATATTTTTTGGCGACCGCTAATGTTTGGACTGCCAGGGCGTCGGAGATGAGACACGTAATTTCCTCCCCTGCAGCAGTAAGCTTGTCAATCAGGTTCTCCAGGGCGGGGCCAATGTTGAGGATTATCTGGTTGAAGCTGTACAAGTCGTTGTCGCGGTTCTCGCCGTCGGGGAGGGTGTCGGGGATGTCCAGGAGGCGGATGGGCAGACCAAGGTCAGCTGGCAGGCGCCCTACGTTGTTCTGAAGGATCCTTTGGTGGTTGTACTGGGTGTTGACGAAGGTGACAAGAATGCCCTGCGAAGCTAGATGCTTGGCTAGCTGCATCAGAGGGTTGATATGTCCTGTTTCGGGGTAAGGCAGAAGAAGCGCGTGGGGCTGCATGTTGAAGAAGCCGAGCAGAGGGAGCTTCTGCTGCGCTGCTGTGGAGAAGGTGTGGAAGTAGACATGTAAGTCGAGCTGCTCCAGTGCTGCAGGCGTCCCTATATGCTTCCAGAACACGGGGAACTCGTGGCCTGAAAATTTGCGGTATTTTCTATTGTCAAGTTATTTTTATAATAGACAAATCGAGGAATATGATTGATTCCTCACATTTTGAAGAATTCACATGTACTTAGTCTATGCTTCTTCAAGCTGAGAATGTTACCACACTATAGCACGCGTTCTCGATCTTTTTTCCTTGAAACTTATACAAGTTTAAATTCATATTCTCCTTATCATTCTTCATGTACATTCATATATATATATATATATATATATATATATATATATATATATATATATATATATATATATATATATATATATATATATATATATATATATATATATAATTTTTACATACATGGTAAAATGTGTTACATTATAAAGAGATTAAAAAAATGACATACCATAAAACAATTTGACTTACTAATCAAATTATGGTCTTGCATGGAAGATCCTTTTGTGTTTAAAGCTATGCTCAAAGTGAACATCAAACAAGGACTTGCATGGGAGATCCTCTTGTGTTTAAATTTGATGCTCAAATGGGATCAAACTTGGATTTGAACATACTTTGATTTCCATTGTAGACACACACACATAATTTGATTTTCATTTGTAGACATGGACATCTTATATATATATATATATATATATATATATATATATATATATATATATATATATATATATATATATATATATATATATATATATATATATATATATATTAAGAGGATGATATGAAGATCACAAGCAAGTGATGCATGCAAATGTGAAGGTGAGAAACACAACAAAGCACACTCACATACACACATGCACTCCATGAAAAGTAGATAGAGTGGAACAATGGAAGTTGATATTCATCAACAAGAAGATTACAATGAGTATTATGTTCTCTTTACAATCCACCTACAAGAAAACTCTCAAAATGAGCCACAAGCTCTATTTGTAGTTTTTAAACTAGTTTTGACCGATTTTACATCTATTGTCTAATAAAATTAAAAAATAAGTTCTAAATTAATTTCGTGACTCAATCAAGCTCCAAAAATGTGAAAATTGATAAGCTCGAGGACTTTTGAACTTCCATAAAATGGAGCTAACGTTTACAAAATGGAGCTAATATTTACAAATTGGTTTGTTATTATAAAATTCTAATTATGAAAATCACTATTTTGATGATAAAAAGTAGGATTTTCTCAGTTTGAGCTTTTTGGCCTTCTTTGTACATACTTCATCTTCTTCAATGTCTGCTCCTATTGTGGTTTCCACTTGGACCACTTGATGCTCTATCCTATCCTTGTCCAACGCTCCCCTCCCTCTCACATCTATCATGCTTCACAAACCCTTGTTCTTGGGAGTTGTCGATATAAGTATGTAATAGATCAATAGTCAATGTTCACTTTGCAACACGGATGCCTTTGCCTAACTCAGCTTGAAGCCTTTGCCAATCGATGTTGTGTGATGTATCCGGTTAGCATAATAATAATGTTGTGAATATTGAATTGTTTCATAAGTGAATAAATGAAGCTAGTAAATGTTCGGCCATGAAATATTGTGGTGAAGATGTAAGAAATAATAGCATGGCGGAATAGACTAGTAGACAGAGTTGAAAAAAAATATACAAACAAAGAGAGGCGTGGAGTGAGAGATAGAGAACTCAAATTCTCAAATTGCAAGAGTAAAGCTACAAAGATGGTGTTATCCATCCGTGCACTCCCAATATGGAACTTAGATAAAGAACTAGACATATTCTAGATGAAGGGCTTACTAGTGCACAATGTTGTGTAAAGATACACATGATCCATGCTTATATAGCTTTTACAATGGGAGTTGATATAGATAAATGTCGTCGAGAGAGACAAAATAGTCGACAAAGTATACAATTCGACAATATCTCCACGAGCAGAAGTCTTAGCATCTTGGCCCTATGGACTAGGGGCATAACCCCCTTCAAGCCTACAGAAGGGGGTAAGCCCACTTTGCACTCTCCCCATTTAGGTTCTATGGGGGAAACTTTGTGGTGCCATGTTGTAGTATACCCAAGGGGAGCCAAGGCCCACACCACCTTGCATGGAAGCAATGGGGAAACTCAAGAAAGACTCTCCTATCATCCAACCAACCCTCCAGCATGCTCAAGCCATTAACCATTAGCTCCAAGCTATGCCACAAACCCTTGAGAACATGGAGAGGAAGGTCATCAAGGATCCTTGTCCACAAATGGAAAATTAAAGAAATGCAACACATTCTACTCACACACAAAGGAGAGACAAGCATGCACACACACCTCACTCTCACACTCAAAGACAAAATACACAAGTGCACATAGTATAAGAGTAACGGAGTTCTTCCATTCATTTCAAGATATGTACATGGAGCTCATGTCGAACCAAAAGCTTCCCTTTTCCAAAAATGAGCTTCTATATTTATAGGCTAAGCTCTTTTCCCCATGTGCTCCTATGACTAGTAAAAAAAGGAGCATGTGTCTAATTACCATATCTTATGAGATCTTGACAAATATTCTTTTTTAACAACCCAAATCTCAAGAAAGGGGCGGCGTGGGAAATTCTACATGGATATTTGAGTTTTCTCATGTGTTTGCAAAGAAGAGATTTATTTACAACTTTCCAAGCCTTAGCCTTGTAGAATTATAAAAAAGGGGCCTAAGAGGGTGTTGTCATGTGTAAGCCTATATATATACAAAGGGGTATTCTCATGATCTAGGGAGGGTTCCCATCCACAAAAGAAAATGTGTGCACATCCTACAACCCAACACTCTCCTCCCCCTAGACTTTGTCATCCTTGACAAAGCTAAGAGAAGAGGGTCATACATAGTTAAAGAGGTCCAAGTTTGAGTCTTCAAGTCTTCCAAGCTTTGAGATTGCGCCAACCTTCAAGGTGTTGTAGATTCTTTCAGTGTTGAGCGACACAATCATCCTCAGAGGCAATCAGCCCAACATACATCCTACTAAATAGTCATTTGTAAGACTGGACAAACCTTCACAAGGAGCTCCAAAACCTAAAATTTACACATAAAAAGCAAGTTGACTGTATTTGATTGAAAAGAAGAAAATACTAAGCATGTATTCCATATAGCTTGTAGTTTCCTGCTTGAGAGAAACATCAAGTCCTACAAGATTTTGCTCCTCAAAAGATTTATCCCCATGAAGATCTTCCCTCCTATTATGTCTGTCATCCCTCTCTAGCATGTATGTTAGATTTTGGACACAATCCCATGAAGGGAAGTCCCAAAATTAACATAGTCCATCTTGAAGATCTTCATATCCCCGCAAATCAAGTAAAAATAGCTCCAAGGAGCCCATTAATAACAATAACCTTATAGCTCTCCACATCTTCTTATGTATTTGACGTGCCCTAATCGCATAGTAATCTTAAATGTGTTTTCTCACAAGTGCATGTGTGACACATTGTAAAGTAACACATGATTGTTATATGGTTCCTTAAGTGTCTCATGCAAGTATAGCATACTTCCTTCCTCCGTTAGGGTGGTGTTATGTGTATCCTTTTGCACAAGAGTGATGAGAACCACTAACAGAGTTAATACAATGTCATTGCAGCATATGGTAAGCCTACAATCATTCCTCAAGCATACAAGGATCGCAAGTGACTATTCAACATCAAAACAAGATTCTTTCCGAAGTGTAGGTAGAGTTTTGGACACCATCTCCATATGGGGAAATCACAAGAATATTAGTGCACCTCATCCTATCAAACATGTAACTTCCAAACATATTCAACATTTCTAAGAGAGCAACCCCCGCGTTTGCAAGAATCTCAAAGGCATAACCATATTCCATGTGTCATACAAAGGTTAGATCTGCAACTTAAATAGCTAACAAAGGCATCGACAAGCATGGAGATTTCACTATAAGTGCCTCCAGAAAGAGAGAGTGGATTCAATCATCAATCATGGGGTTGGTGCACACAAGTGTAGATCCGTTCTCTGATTCTAGAATAGGCACAAGGATTTCCACAAGAGGGTTGGGAAAGTGGACACAATCCTAACTCTGGCAGTCACACACCAACAAATGATTTACCAATCTACTTTTCCATCAGACATAAATGAACACACAAAACCACAAGAGGACATTATGAGGAAGAAAGCAAGTTGCGAGCTGTCATTAATCATGGTAGTAGCCTACAAAAAATTCAGAAGAGCCAAAGTTTTCAGCAATCACAAGATACCATGGGTTTCCATGTGATTAGTCTTGCAATACTACTCATTTCATCAAGGTAGTCAAGCTTTGCATCAGTTTCAAGCATCAATTTGTGTGTGTGTGGGGGGGGGGACATCCTTTATCTTGTTACATAAAAGTTAGTAGATCATCTTGTAGTATAGCAATGATATACCCCAATACTTATGAGCCACCATCAACCTTCCTTCAAGTCTGCAACGTTTAGGTACAAGAGAGAGTGGGCTAAAAAATGAGCAAATTCAAGAGCACAACAAAGAAAGGCCCAACATCCCCCAAAAGCTTTTCTTGAGGTGATGAATCACCAAATATGTTGATCCTACGAAACCATCATGAAGATCAACCAAGCACCATATCATTCCATCCTCGAATTCGCTTGAAAGCAAAATAGAAAAGAGTTTCCATAATTCATAAAACATAGATACTCAAAGATTAGTTTCCTAAGAGTTAGGAGCATTTAGATAACCAAGAGAACAATAAAATTAAGATGCACAACGAACAACATATCTTGCATTAGTCGGCCTGGTAGGATCCTACATCTCTGGGATCAACTGGAGCTTCAATCTATCTTTAAACCCAAGTATACCATGCTTCCAAGTTGCATATCTACAAAACCTCATCATAGGAGTAGACATGTGTTAGAAGTAGTATTTTTGATGGAAAAATAATTGTAAAATGTCAAAAAATTAAAAAAATATTTATGCAAATGATGTAAAAATGAGGAGAGTCTTCCTCATGTAGATTAGAATCATATATATTTTTTCTAGAATTTTTGGAAACTCCTAGATAGCATATTTTTAGATTAGAAGAGAAAAGGACCAAAATTCAAGTGTGAAAAGGGACACTTGAAAATGTATAAAAGACAATTTCCTCTATTTTGAGAGGGTTGATTATTTGTATTTGATGCTATCCAAGCAAAGAGAGGAGTTTCCTGCAGAAAATCGTGATTCTTCCTTTTGTGTGAATTTCTTTGATTTGTTGAGTCTATTCTATGTGTATCCATGGAATTTGCAAGCTTCTATTGTGTATTTCTTATGAATGTGTATGAAGAGAGTTGATTCATGATGTGTTGAGTGAGAAATTGCTGAAGAATGATGCTCGAGATGGAAATCATCAAATTTCATAGAATCACGATTGTCTCGTCTGAGGATTACAGGTATCATTTTTGAGATTTGACTTCATGATTGTGTTTTGCTGAGAAAATAACACACTTTAGACACCAAGATCATTGGAAATGATGTAGTATTGCTCAAGATAATCAAAACCCTAGAAATTTCTCTTCATCTTCATTATTTCTCAGAAATCCAGCTAGTTTTCTCTTATTTCTTGGATTCTATCATCTAGAAGGGGTTGTGGTCTCTCTTGTATACTTCCAGGATTAACAAATATAAGATGTATTCTTGATTCTTTATGCTAAAATGATTGGAGAGGACAACTCCAAAGGTTAACAACAAACATTTTTTGGCACAATTGTCGGGGAGTATAGAAAAAGCTTCATTGAAGTTGGACCTTGTTGGATCTTCTATTGTTGATGGTTTTGAACACATTGAAAAGGTAATACTCTTTAATCAAGAAATGGAAACATGAAAAGGTAGGTTTCTTTGTTTGTCTTTTGGGAAAAGAAAGCAATAGATAGCCTTTTGAGTATAGAAGTGATGAAATTTTTGCAAATTGATAGTTGCTCTTATCATTTTTTATAAGTAAAGTGCAGGTGTGTGAAAAAACTAAATCAAGAGAGCTGAAGATAAAGTAAAAGGTGTCTATCTTTGCATTTGTAGAGTGCTTTTTGACCAAGTACCAAGCAAAATTGTTGATCTTGGGAGGATGACATGATTGCATTGAGGAAAGTCAAGTAAAGTAGCTAGATGCAAGTAGATAAGATCCATTTGTTAATCAAGGCAAAGCAATAATCTAGTGAGAAAGAGTTTATTTGCATCTTGAAAAGAAAAATGTTTGAGTTTATCTTTGCAAAAATTGATATTTGCACTTCTTAGCACAATTTTGTTTGGGAAGTTTTGCTCATGAACTGTTTTGATAGCAAAGCATAAAGGAGTATAACCAATCAGGAAACACAGGATCAATAGATCACTAAACAAGAAACCCTAAGTGAAGTGTTTACCTTAATTTAAGGCAAAATACTAAAAAAATTCATAAAATTCATTAAAACATTCAAACAAATTTCTTTTTTCCTTAGGACGATGGACTGAAGGGTTATTGATAAGAGTAAAGGGGGACAACTGGAAAGAAAAGTCAAAAAATGAAAAAAACTGGAAGTTCAAAAAAACACGATTCTCTTCATAGAATCGCTAATTTTTGTTAATGGTGTAAAATTGCATGTGACAAGTGACTTGGAGTTGGTGAAGAATCTTGAAGAGGATTAAGAGGAAAGAAGACTCAAAATTGCAAAAAACAGGAAGTACAGAAAAAATACGATTCTCTGCATAGGATCGTGATTCTCTGTAAAAGGAAAAAATTCGAATTATTGTGCATAATTGGGTGTGAGGTAAGTAATTGTAAGAGGCTTCACTAAGATGAGTAAGTGAAGAAAATCAAATTTTAAAAATCAGTGAGGATTGAGCATCAAGTGGGTAAAGTGGAAATTAAGTACAGAATCGCGATTTTCGTGAGTAGGATAAAGGGAAGAACTTGTGATGAAAAGTTAGGAATTGGTACTTAACATCATAAAATTGTGAAGGATAAAAATTTGAACAAGTGAAAAGTGAAGATTTTGAAAATATTGAACAAAATCGCAATTGTGTGAAATCTATAAAACCCTGGAATCTCAGTAGAAAACTCATTTGAGTGAGGAAGAGAGAGAGTTAGAGTGGACAGAATCGCAACTTTCTGCAAACACAAGCTTTTGGACATTTTCTGATCAAGCAAGCAAGGTAAGGATTTCCTAATAAATTTTTGAATTATCTCAAGTTCTTATGTTATGTTTAGAACACAAAAAACTCAGAAATCAGTAAAATCACGGAATCGCGACTTTTAGAATTTTGAATTTTACAAGGAAAAAATAATAATTCTGTTAAAGTTTTTTTATTGCATGCTAAAATTTTAAATAGGCGAATCTTTTTGAGAAACAAAAACTCAAAAATAAACAACCTAAAATTTTCAAAAAAACTGCACAGAATCGCGATTTTGTAGTTAAACACAAAATCGCGATTCTCTGAATTAAAACACAAAATCGCGATTCTCTGAATTAAAACACAAAATCGCGATTCCCAGAGCATGATTTTCATAAGAAAATCGTATTTTCTAGCGATTGTGAGCAATCAGGATCGCTTGGGAACAAAATCGTGGAAAACACGATTCTCACCACAAAATCGCGAAAAACACGATTCTCACCACAAAATCGTGGAAAACACGATTCTCATCACAGAATCGTGAAAAACACGATTCTCACCACAAAATCATGGAAAACACGATTCTCATCACAGAATTGTGAGAAACACGATTCTCATCATAGAATCGTGAGAAACACGATTCTCATCACAGAATCGTGAGAAACACGATTCTCATCACAGAATCGTGGAAAACACGATTCTCACCACAGAATCGTGGAAAACACGATTCTCACCACAGAGTCGTGGAAAACACGATTCTCACCACAGAATCGTGAAAAACACGATTCTCACCATAGAATCGTGGAAAACACGATTCTCACCACAGAGTCGTGAAAACACGATTCTCACCACAGAATCGTGAAAAACACGATTCTCATCACAGAATCGTGGAGAACACGATTCTCTCCACAGAATCGTGGAAAAACACGATTTTCACCACAGAATCGTGAAAAACACGATTCTCATCACAGAGTCGTGAAAAACACGATTCTCTCCACAAAATCGTGAAATTAATTGAATGATCCTTAGGTCTGGTAATAAATTGTACACACATTCTCAGCAAGAGCTAGGAAGGAAAGAGGTAGAGTCGATAATAGGAGAATTGCAAGAAAAAGATTTAGGGCAAGAAATTAATATGGAGAATTTAAATAAAACCAATGAATCCTCTGAAGCTGGTGATTATAGAAACATTCTCAAATATATGTGTACAAACAGGTTTGGAACCTATGTATATCAGGATGGAATGCATAAGTTTCTCATCAGATTGAGAAACTTAGAGGTTCCCCTGAATATAACACCAGTAGCACAATTCAAGGATGGTAGATATGAGGATAGGCAAGGATGTGTATACATCTTCTCACAAGACCGAGAAAATTCTAATGACCTAGGGTAATGTGCAGACAAGAGACCTTGGGAACATAACCTAGGGCAATCAGACTTGCCAAGACCACATGAAACTCACAATAATAGTGAACAACAACAAGGTAGGAGAACACATACCTCCCCAAATCCTTTTGAAAAAGAAGTAGAAGGATTTAATGATTTTCCATTAAGAAGAAGACATCATTGGCAAAATCAGGGCAGAATGCTTAGACCCTATCAAGTAGCCAAATGCATGAAAAATCAATATGAAGGATATTCTGATCCTCATGCCCATGCTGCAGAATGTAGACAATTAATAAGAGCAGAAGAAGTAGAGGATTACAAAGTCCAATTTGAGGCATTTGGTCTAACCCTAACAGGACCTGCATTATCCTGGTTCATTCCCTTGAGAAAGGAAATGTACCCAGAGATTCAATCCTTCCTTGAAGCCTTCATAGGGGAGTTCTAAAAAACTGGAATAAAACATAGCATAGCTACCTTGATACATAGCTTTAAACAGCAAAAAGATGAAAATGTCAGAGAGGCAGCCAAGAGATTCAAGCAGTATATTGGTAGATGTCCCAGAGAGGAGGTACCATGCATGGCAAGACAAGTATCCCTATTCATAGAAGGATTGAGAAGTGCCCAATTGAGAACCTTGGTGTATTATAGAAGGTTTCCAGACCTAGGAGCATGTGTTAAAGAAGCAATAGACTTAGAGGAGAATCGGGGACAAGATCTATTAGCATTTGATCAATCAAGAACAAATGAAGATAAAATCCCACCAGCAGAAGAATTAGCACAGGCAATTGCCAAAGCTCTAGAAGTTAGCACCAAGACAAATCTGATAAACACTAGGATAGCTACAAATAAGAAAGGCTATAACTGTGGAGAAAATCATTTGGTACAACAATGTCCCTATCAAAAACCACAACATTTACAAGATAGGAAAACACTCAAATACTGTACACTAGAAAAAAAATGGACAAATCATACAAGAGAAGAATGCTTTTACAATAAACAACCCATTAAGGAGAGAGAATATGCAAACCAAAGAGAATCTGGATTTATTGAGCAACCAAGACCTGTACTTGGGCAACAACCTCCATTACCAACGAATGTGGTACCAGTCAAATACACACCAATAGAAGAAGGAAACTCAAGAATAAGATCACCGTACAAAGAAGATTATCATTGGAATGAAGGATATCAGGAAGAGTGGGAAGGATATGAGATGAGAGAACCAGAATTACAAGCCCTAGATTTGGGGAATGGGAGAATTGAGATGGGCATGTATATAACCAATAATTATATGTCCAATAAGAAACCTCAGTTCAAAGGGAGTCAAAAGATAACTTGTTATAGATGTGGGGGAAAACATTTCATTAGAGATTTTCCACAACCTCCTACACTAAGAGTAGAAGGAGCCTATTGCAAGGATTGTGGCAGGGAACATTTAATAAAGGATTGTCCAAGAAATCCTCAAAATCAACAAAACACATCTAATAACATACCATTAAAAACAATCAACATCATGGAGCAAGAAGACTTGAGTGACCTTGACCAAGTAAATGTAAATGCTATAACAAGGGCACAAGCCAAACAACAGGAAACAACTAAGGAACAAAATAAGAATTCACTTTCAAAGGAGAAGAAAAACAGACAAAAAGGAAAATAAGAAGGGGTAAAATTCTGGAAGAAGAGAATATGGAACAGTCAAACCATAGTCCACCTCAAAAGACACAAACCCATCCTGAGATAAGAAATTCACAGAGTCTAGACACCTTGATAAAAGCATACAAGGGGAGACTTAAAGAGGGACCAAATCCTACAGATCATGTAATGGCTTATCCTATGCCGGATATAGAGCATGAAAGGATGCAAAAATGCAAACAAATCATACAAGAAGCACAACTCAAAATGGGGGAATTAGACAATTCTCAAACAGCAGTTGGGGAAACAAAGGCAACAATTGATCAAGAAGATAACTCACAAATTACATTTCAAGTAAATATAGACAAACAATGTACAATCTTATACCACACTACAATGGAGGAATTGGTAAAACAGAATCCTCATTTACAATACACAATGAAAAAAGGAAAAGCAATACCAGAGAATTTTGATCCACAGCCACAAGAATTGGAGGAATTGTGGTATATTCCTATTGATAAAATAGGAGGATATTGTGAAGGAGAAGAAGGAAAATCAACCCTGAAAATACAATTTGGTAAAAATCATGCCAAAGCTATATTGGATAGTGGATCAGGTGTGGCCATCATGACTAAAAAAACTTGGGAAAGATGGGGAAAAAATAAATTAATACCCACTAAAATGAGATTGCAATTGGCAAATGGACATATAGAAAAACCCCTAGGAATATGGGAAAAGGTGATTGTGGATATATGTGGAATAGAAATAGAGCATACTTTTGCCATAGTTGAATTTCCACAATCCACTTCATATGAAATTATCCGAGGAAGACCATTTATGAGACAAATGCAAATTGTGCAAGATTGGGGTAATGATTGCCTATACCTTCAGAGTAAAGGAAGGATAACCAGAGTGAATCTAAGAAATGGTCATTATTGTGACATATCCCCTCAAGAATGGTTCAAAATACATCAAAATCAGGATTTGAGTGAAGAATCAGAGAATGAAGATCAAAATGGAACAGAATCATCTATATGGAAGTGCAATGTGTTAAGAAACCTTACAAATGGAAAAAGAAGATTAAGAAAAGAAGATTGTGTAGAAGGGAGAAAATTACAAGATGAGAGCTATATACCACAAAAATTCAAAGATGAAGAATTTGAGCCTTATGGTTGGAATTAGATTCTGGCTACCATGGATCTAGCCAATGACGAGTATGTGGGAGTGAAATTTCAAAATGAAGAGGGATATGACGTTTTTCACATAGGAATACAAATGATAAAGGTATAAAAAATAGAAGGGGACGAGGAAAAAGAAATGATATTGAAAAATGGAAAAACATGATATTTGGAAGAGGTAAAAGCTGCAGATGCAATAAAAGATAAAATCTCAGGCAAATATAGAAAGAACAAACACAAAGAAACAGAAGAAGATCAAGAGGATAAAAAATGAGAAAATAACACACTTTAGACACCAAGATCATTGGAAATGATGTAGTATTGCTCAAGATAATCAAAACCCTAGAAATTTCTCTTCATCTTCATTATTTCTCAAACGAGACAATCGCGATTCTGTGAAATTTGATGATTTCCATCTCCAGCATCATTCTTTAGCAATTTCTCACTCAACACATCATGAATCAACTCTCTTCATACACATTCATCATAAATACACAATAGAAGCTTGCAAATTCCATGGATACACATAGAATAGACTCAACAAATCAAAGAAATTCACACAAAAGGAAGAATCACGATTTTATGCAGGAAACTCCTCTCTTTTCTTGGATAGCATCAAATACAAATAACCAACCCTCTCAAAATAGAGGAAATTGTCTTTTATACATTTTCAAGTGTCCCTTTTCACACTTGAATTTTGGTCCTTTTCTCTTCTAATCTAAAAATATGCTATCTAGGAGTTTCCAAAAATTCTAGAAAAAATACATATGATTCTAATCTACATGAGGAAGACTCTTCCTCATTTTTACATCATTTTCATAAATATTTTTATAATTTTTGGCATTTTACAATTATTTTTCCATAAAATACTACTTCTAACATTCTTCCCCTCCTAAACCTTTTGGCTCCTGACAAAAGACATTCTTGCTGATATATCATGAATGCTTCCTTCACATCTTTTTTCTTTGATAGACCTGTGACAATAGGTCATGGCTTTTTCTTTCTGTAATGTTTAAGTTGTTTACCATCTCAAATAATGCCTTTCTCCATTGCACAACAGCCTCTAGTTTATCTATTACGTCTTTCTTCAGATATTCTGTGTATGCAGCTTCATAAGCAGTGAGTCGAGACTTTGTTACAACTAACAAGTTTCCAAATATCTCTGATTCTCTTTCAAAAAATCCATAATCAAATGCATCCTCAAAAATCTGAAGATAATGGCTACCCAAAAATATTGTTCTGCTATAATAAGCCATCAAACATATCCTGTCTGGAGTTTCACTAAGATCAAATAATAAAGCATCAGATGGTGAATTAAAGCCAATGTAATTGAGAATTCTGACATCTGTATCTGTAAAGGTCTCTATGCATGCCAATATGAGTCTCATTACTATGATTAATAAAATACATGCTGGATCATTGACATCTTTATATGTGGATATGACAGACTTTGTTGTGTCAACCATATATAAACCATATACTTCTTTGTTGGCCATGTTCCTGCCTTTGGGCCTGCTATCTTTGGAAAATTAAACCATTTTGATGGAATCTGTCCCTCCTTCCTTCTTTCCCAGAAGACTGTCCAATCCCTTCTCCTTGCTACTGGACAATATGCTAGATTGATTTTTAACTGTATTGGTGCTTCTTTCCATATTTTCCTGCATTCTTTATTAGCATCCAACCACCTATTTCTCCATTTGGGATTGGCTTTTTCAAATAACTCCTTTGTCACATTGATATCTTCTTCATATTCTAAATACTTGTTTGGAGGTAATCCCACCCTTGCCAACTGATAGTTTTTAATGCTTTCCATGATCATGCAAAAGGGTATACCTAAGCCATCTGCAGCCCAATGGTGTTGATCTGGATTTATTCCTTTATTCAGAGCAAAATTAACAATTTTGTTCCTCATATTCATTATGCATCTTTCTAATAAATTCCATTCTGGATTCTCTGTTTGTCAGAAGTTTCTGAACAAACTCTTCTGAATACTCTTCAACTGGTGCTTTGTTTTCTTGTTCACCACCATATTGGGTTCTATCATCATCTCCTACTTCATATTCTTTTGCTTGTGTAGTCTCTACCTGCTCTTCCACCTGGGTTTGTGGTTTTTCCAAATTTTTCTGTAGCTCTTCTATTGTCAACATTAAACTTCTATTTTGGGAGGTCCACAATTCTCTTTCTGATTTCCACTCATTTCTTTCCTTTTCCATACTCAACTGCCAATCATTTCTCTCTTTTTCTATATCCATATGTAACTTATTATATCCCCTCATAGAAGTAGCAGCATGTATACTGGCTTGTTTTTCCAACTCCTTGGCTTCTTTCAACTTTGTTTGCAATCTCATAATTTCCTTGTTCAGATCTTCCTTCTCATCCTGTGTCACCTGAACAGTCTTGATTTCTTCCTTCAACTGGCCTTCTTCCATTAATAACTTGTTTATTTCCTCATTTGCTTTGACCATAATTTGATATGAACTCTGTAAGGTTCTGTATCTCCCTTCAATTTTCTTCAACCCCATCTCCATTTTACTACTATGCTCTGTCTGTTTTGCACATTTCTCTTCAAGATATTGGATTTTGTTTTGTTGTTGAACCTCTAATTCTTCCAAGGAAATTATTCTGTATGTCAATTCCTCATTTTTCTCTCGCACAATCCTCAATTGTTCTGCTAACTGTTCCTTTTCTTTCTTTTGTTCATTAATGATTCTGCTACCTTTTACAAACTCAGATTCAGCTACCATGCCTGATATGATCATGTTTCTACTTGATGGTCTAAACTGTTCTATATTGCTCATGATAACCTTGCAGGCAGATCTTATGTCTTTAGGTATCCTTTCCAACCCAGCTTCTAGTTCCATTTGTTTTGCTTCTATCTGCTTTTCTTCTTTACAGTCATTCTCTTCTTCATTGTCCTCCTCATACTCTATGACCTGGTTATTTTGTTCCTCATAGCTCTTATCTGCTTCCATTTCTTCTTTGTGCTCAAACTCTAACATTTGATCCTCCTTATTCTCATGTCCTGATGTGTCTTTAATTGTCTTTGTTTCTTCTGCCTTCTTGTTCTCCATTACTTGTTGTTCTTCTTCAAAGAGATATTTTTCCTTGACCTGTACTTCCGTTTCCTGAATTAGGGTTGAATCAGTCTCCTCAACAAGCTTTATCTGATCATTGATTATCTGCTCTTGTTGTCCTTCCTCTTGCTCATCTATATCCATGAGATCCAAATCTTCCTCTGGTTCCTGATTTTCTGTAGTTGTGAACTCTTCATTATGATTCAAATCATATAGTATGTCTTCTATGCTTTGATTTATCTCTTTTTCTGTAATTCCTTCTTCTACTTCTTGAACATTCTTATTTTCCCTTACTTCTTTTGTTTCCTTGATTTGATCTGTCTCTTGTTGTTTATGTGCTGAATTGCATAACTGAACTTCTTTTTCTGCTTCTACTTTTCCTTCATCCAATTGGAAATAGGTTTGGTGTAAAGGTTTTGTCCATATTGTCTTTAATCTTGAATCCACTAATCCACAGCTGATTTCCTTCCTTACTTCACTCTCTTCTTCCATCATCACTGCTTTACCTTTCAATATCCTTCTCTCTTCTTCAAGACTAACCTGCTTTTGCTGCTTCTTCTTGGACTTGCTTTCCTTGTGACTTCTCACTCAAGTCTTCTGGTGTTTTATTTTTTTCAGAGACTTGTGTTATCACATTTGGTGTACTCGGCACTGATAAGTTCAAACTTTTCAACAAGAAGTTTTCTATATCACTTTCAGAATCTGAAGAAAATTGTGAAGAGCCTGTCATTCCTAACTTGTCCATTCTTGATTCTTTCACCTCAATGGATTCTTCTTGCTTTTTTTCTTTTACTATCACTTCTTCTGTCTCCATCATTGGTACAGGTTCTGCTACTCATTTTCCTTTACTTTTCGTGATTAACTTCCTCTTCTGTACAGGTTTCTTCTGAACCTTCTTCTTCACTACAACTGTAGTTCTGGTTTCAGGAGGTCCTTGTAGCTCTTTGAAATATGCTAACATTTATACTTCTTTTTTGACAAAAACTTCCTCTGTCTCTGCTGCCATCATCTGATCATGCAGTTCTTCATAGTGTTCTACTTCCTCTTGAATCCAATCAGTTGCTTTGCAAGAGTAATCCTCCAACATCTTTTGATATTGAGCTTCACATACTGCCCTTTTATTATTTCCTTGAGTCAAATAGGTATACAACTGCTCTTTGCTTGTTTGAGGTGGATGAGGATCATTTGAAGACTGTACCTGCTTCCGAGCAGCTTCATGCTCTTCCTTAGTTGCTTCCACCTGTTCGAACTCCACTTTTCTTGGATCCAATCTTCTTTTCTTTACTGGAATGACTTCTTCTGAAATTCCTTTTCTTTTCCTTTCTGCTCCCCTCATGCTTGATTGGCCTTCTGCTTCTCTTACAGCCATCTTCCTGGAAGGACTTTTGATTCCTGTCATCAGACTTCTGAAGTATTGAGTTTCTGGAGCCAGTTGTAATTGATCCTCCATCCCTAGAACATGATATATAATTCTAGTTAAGAATTGGGATCCATTCATATACTTCTTTTGCTCCCAATGTTTGGCTGCTTCCTTTAATTGCTCATGTATATATGGAGTTACATCCATCACCCCAAAAGGCTTAGTTTTGTCCTTATTATTGAACATAATCAATGTTACTGGTTTGTGTGGCATGGTGTATCTAGGTAGTTTTGGAAAACAGAAGTATTGCAAAAACATTCTCATGGCATACTCCTCATCTTCTCTTCCCTTAAAATCAGGGAACTTAGAATATCCTGTATATGTTTCTTTATTCTTCTTGACAAAGCTGTTATCCAACTTAGTTCCCATTGGGTAAAACTGAAGAGCTGCCCTGATATGCTCTGCTTTTATTGTGATGTTCACCTCTTTGTTCTCCTTGTCCTTGACTGCACACCTGAAATATGCCTCATTGCCCTTTCCAACTTCCAACAGGCTGTTCATCACCTGTGCCACTCTTTCAAAATCTATAAAGAATATGGGTTCATCCAACAACTTGTGTAATCCTACTGCTTTCCATCTTTTGTAATTGACTGCAATTCTTTGGAATTTGTAAAACTCCTAACACAACATAGTGTACTTGTAACCTCCAACTCCTACTATAAATATGTGCTGGCCAATAATTCCTAGATTTTCCTTGAGCTCCTTAACTACCTTCTCTGCTTCTGGAATTTCTTGCTCTTCATCAGATTCCAAATCCACCTCGTCTACTGCAGCTTCACTGTCCAGGAACCAATGTCCTCTAGACAGAGTGACTGAGTCTGCTTTGAAATCATGGATTGGTAGTTCCTTTGAATTCACCATTCTGGAGAAAATATCACATCACACAAAAAGAAAAAACTCCACCCACATGAGTCACAAGAAATGAAAAAATGACATTTGTTTTGAGATGAAATGAAAGAAAAATGAAAATAAAATCTCAATTAAATCCTGACTTCCTCAAAGAACTCAATTAAAGTGATCATTACATGTGTAGCAAGATGTCTAGTGCTCTCTTCTATTCTGACAACTTTTATAACGAAAGGAAAGATTTGAAAACTATACTTAGTTGAAGAAAATTGAATATTAAAAATAAATTAGAAAAATAAAAAATAGAAACCTGCTATACTTCTATCTATATCTTGCTTTGTGCTATATAACTTATAAAAGAAAAATGGATAATTTTTCTCTCTTTTCTCTTTTTATTTATTTATTTTTTTTTTCTCTCCCTCTTTTTTTAAAATAATTTTTTTGTCTTTTCTCTTTCTTTTTTTTTTAATAGTCACTTCCAACTTCCTTTCTTCCCCTCCTATTTCTTTTCTCAAAAAAAAAAAGGATGAAGTAGACCAAATTGCCATTATTTCCAAAATGTCATAATTTCTTCTCTATAACACTCTGATTTTCTTATCCAAGATCCTAATTGCATATCAGATACTCCTGTTCTTTTCCATTGAATCAAATCTGATTTTTTTACCCAATAATATTTAATCCTTACTGACCCTGTCCTAGGGATACACCCATCTTCTTTTGATAAGCTGTTCTTGAAATTTTTTGGCTTCCATATCCCTTTTGTTCTGGGAATTTGTTTTGATGAGCAGGGTTTGTGGGCACTTTGTTTCCACATCCTTCTTGTTCTGATGTCTTGATACTTCTGACTATGCCATAGTTGCCACCTTATTTCTGTCTCTTCACCATCTTTTGTTCCTTCAATTTTTTCCTGGTTTTGATTAAATAAAGCTTGATCATAAAGTGATTTTATTGGTAATGTCTATGTATCTTCTAATGAAAAAGTAAATCCTTCCAGCTCTGAGTCATGAATATCCTGTTGATCTTCCTGTTCTTCATTACTCAATAAAAACATTAAAAACCTTTTATCATTTATTGCCTATAACAGACCATCTTCTAGAAAGAGTAGCAGGGAAGGAGGTTTATAGTTTTTTGGATGGTTTTTCAGGATACAATCAGGTACCTATAGCTTTGGAAGACCAACATAAAATTGCCTTTTCCACAGAATGGGGAATTTATGCTTTTAGGGTTATGCCCTTTGGGTTAAGTAATGCCCCAACAACTTTTCAAAGATTGATGTGTCATATCCTCAAAGAATTCCTGAGGAATGTAATGGAAATTTATGTGGATGATTTGTGTACTTTTTCATTAAAAAGACAGGATCATTTGGAAGATTTAGAAAACATATTCAGGAAATGCAGAACATACAGAGTATGTTTAAATCCAGAGAAGTGTGTATTCTTTGTAAGACAAGGGAGAATGTTAGGCCACATAGTTTCCAAAAATGGAATTTCAACTGATGAGAAAAAAATTAAGGCCATAGTAGAACTTCCAAGACCAACAAATGTAAAGGAACTTCAAACTTTCATGAGACATTACGGGTATTATAGAAAATTTGTACAGAAGTTTGCTGATATAGCAAAACCTTTGTATGCTTTGATCACAAAATTTGAGTGGACCAGAGAGTGTGACCAAGCTTTTGAGACTCTAAAAACTTGTTTGGTAACAACACCAATTCTGAAAACACCCCAGTGGGATAAAATTTTCCATGTCCATGTGGATGCTTCAAATTATGCTTTGGGATGTGTGTTACCACAACCAATAGAAGGGAGCAAATCAGATTTCCCAGTTGCTTATGCTAGTAGGCAACTGAATTCAGTAGAGAAAAATTACACAACCACTGAGAGGGAAGGGTTGGGAATGATATTTGCTGTGAAAAAATATAGACATTACCTTTTGGCCAACAAGTTTAAATTCTTTGTGGATCACCAAGCTCTACTCTATCTAGTAAACAAGCCTTGTCATACTGGTAGAATAGTCAGATGGTTTCTTCTACTGATGGAGTTTGAGTTTGAGGTGGTGGTCAGACGGGGAAAAACACATTTGAGAGCAGATCATTTGTCTAGAATCCAAGCTAAAGAACCAAGTTCACCCTTAGATGATGACCTGCCAGATACATATCTGTTCAAAGTAGAAAGTGTTCTTGAGTGGGCCATGAATTTAGTACCTTTGCTAACCATGGGACCTTGCAGAACATTTGGAAACAATACACATTTAGTATTACAAAGCAGGAATTTTATGCTGCTAGTTGGGCACTTGTATCACCTCAACCATACATGCATACTGGAATATTATACTCTAGAAGAGGAGCAACAAGAATATCTGAGAAGAGCTCATTGTTGGAACCCTTGTACTTATGCTTCCATAATATTCACCTTAAGTAATCTCAATAGGATGGGAGTACATTGGCCTAACAAGATTCAAGATGTGACAGAATATATTGCTAACTGTTGGGAATGCCAATCCTTGCAAAACTCAGAACTTATAACTCTATATTGGTTTCAGAAAAACCTAGAATGGAGTGAGAACATCATTGAGGAATTGAAAAGAAACAAGAAAGGAAAACAAGAAAAAGAAAGTGCAGACTCAAAGAATCTACAAATGATTTCTGAAGAGTATCAATTAATAGGAGATCAATTGTATAAAAGAGGGATGGATGGATATTTAAGATTTGTGTTCCTGAAGATAAATATGTTGAAATGTTAGAAATGGCACATTCTGGAGTGGCAGGAGGTCATTTCTCAAGTGACAGAACTGCTAAAATCATATTATATTCTGGCTTTTGGTGGCCAACCCTATTTCCTGATGCAAGAACATATGTAAAAAGATGTGACATTTGTTAGAGGGTGAGTCAACCAAATAAAAGAGACAATATGCCATTAGTTCCATTGATTTCAGCAAGAGCATTTAGTAAATGGGGGTTGGATTTCATTGGACCCGTACATCCTCCAGCAAGCCAATCCCATGCTGAATACATAATAGTGGCCATAGATTACTTGACCAAATGGGCAGAGGCTAGAGCTACAAAAAAGAATGATGCTCATACTACTGCAAGATTTCTCTATGAAAATATCATCACCAGATTTGGACTACCAATTGAATTGGTAAGTGATAAGGGGACTCATTTTTTGAATCAAATCATAGAAAACATAACTGAATATTTCATGATTAGTCATAGAAAGTCAGCCCCATATCACCCACAAGCCAATGGGCTAGCAGAAAGTACTAATAAGGTACTATGCACTGTATTGTCAAAATTGGTGAACACAAACAGGAATGATTGGGATTTACAACTTAATCATGTCCTATGGGCCTATAGAGTGGCATACAAAACTGCATTAGGAACCACACCATTCAATTTGGTATATGGACAAAATGTAGTTTTGCCCATAGAATTCCTCATTCCAACACTAAAGGTGGTAAGTCAATACAAATGGACTGGACATGAATTATCTGAGAGAGTGATGGAATTGGAAAAACTGGGAGCTTCTAGACTCCAAGCAATCATGAGTATATATGCAGACAAGAAAAGACAAAAAGCTTATCATGATGTTCATATTAAAGAAAAAGCTCTACAAGAGGGAGATCTAGTTTTGGCATACACAGTAAAGGAACATCAGAAGAAAAAAAAAAAAAAAGGACATGGGCCTTATATTATACATCAAATAAGTAACAGTGGAGCTATCCAACTAGCTAACATAGATGGAGAAATCATGCCAAATTTTATAAGTGGATGTAGAGTTAAAAGGTATGATCTTCCATTAACTGCTTCTGAATGGAGAAGATTACATCAAGCTCAAAACAGGAAAAAAAGAAGAGGAAAACATTAGAAAGGAGGCTCAACAGGAGGCAAAGGAAAGGATAAGAAAACCAAAAAACTTAGAGAAGTCCTTTTGTGTGAAACACCTCTAAAACAAAAAGAACATTTGCCTGTGATAACAATGAATTTTCAGGATGAAAAAATCAAGGTTTTGATAGATTCAGGTGCACAAGTGAATTTGATTAGTTCAACCTTGTTGAATAAGTTTAACCTAAAAAGGACTAAAAGCAAAACCTTTATCAAAACCTTGGAAGGACAAATGATACAAAGCATGTCTTCACCTTCTATTGAAGTTAAGTTCAATAAAGAATATATGAAAATAGATTGTGAAGAATGGCCAGACCACTTGATGACTGAAAAATTGATTTTGGGACAACCATGGCTAAAGCAAGGTAAAGTAATCTTCGATTTTGAAAAAATGAAGCTCAAGTTGACAATAAATGACAAAAGGTTTTTAATGTTTTTATTGAGTAATGTAGAACAAGAAGATCAATAGGATATTCATGACTCAGAGCTGGAAGGATTTACTTTTTCATTAGAAGATACACAGACATTACCAATACAATCACTTTATGATCAAGCTTTATTTAATCAAAACCAGGAAAAAATTGAAGGAACAAAAGACGGTGGAGAGACAGAAACAAGGTGGCAACTATGGCATAGTCAGAAGTATCAAGACATCAGAACAAGAAGGATGTGGAAACAAAGTGCCCACAAACCCTGCTCATCAAAACGAATTCCCAGAACAAAATGGATATGGAAGCCAAAAAATTTCAAGAACAGCTTATCAAAAGAAGATGGGTGTATCCCTAGAACAGGGTCAGCAAGGATTAAATATTATTGGGTAAAGAAATCAGATTTGATTCAATGGAAAAGAACAGGAGTATCTAAACAGTTACCTGCACCATCTACTTCGATTGTGAAGATTGAAGAAATTAATTCTATTTCTGATGATGCTGATGTGTTGACACTTGATAGTACTGTGCCATCTAAGGCACTTATGGCTGATTCTCTTTCCCACACCTGGGTGCTAGATTCTGGTGCTTCTTTCCATGTGACACCACATAGAGAATGGTTCTCTAATTATGTAGCAAAGTCTCTTGGTACCGTGAGACTTGGTGACTTTTACCAGTGTGATGTTGTGGGGATTGGAGATGTGGTTGTGCAGTTCATTGATAGTTCAAAATTTACTATGCATAATGTACGCCATGTACCTCAGTTATCACGTAGTTTGATGTCTGTTGGTCAACTTGATGACCTTGGTTACAAGGTGGTCTTCTATGCTCAGTCTTTTCATATATCAAAGGGCAATATGGTTATTGCAAAAGGAAGCAAAGTTGGCTCACTTTATCCTTTATTTGTATCACAGAAAGAACACTTGTTAGCTGTTAATGAACAGCCTATGGCTTGTATTTGGCATGGTCGTTTGGGCCATATATCTCGTAGTGGAATGGAAAATCTTTCTCGTTCTAGCTACTTACCTGTGTTATCTTTCTCTGATTTTTCATTTTGTGAGCATTGTCAATATGGAAAGCAAACCAGAAATGTGCATAGAACGCACATTGACTCTTCAATTCAGCCTTTAGATCTCGTTCATACAGATGTGTGTGGTCCTATGCCCACTAGGTCCTTAGGTGGTTCTCTTTACTTTGTCACTTTCATAGATTATGCTACTAGAAAAGTCTGGGTATATCCTATTAAATCAAAGGATGATGTATTCCCTACTTTCAAAAAATGGATTGCTTCAGTTGAGACTGAAAAAGGAACTAAGCTTAAGGCTTTACGTTCAGATAATGGGGGTGAGTATACCTCACATGAATTCAGACTTTTCTGTCAGTTTAGAGGGATTCGTAGAGAGTTTACAGCTCCTTATACCCCAATACAGAATGGTGTAGCTGAGAGGATGAATAGAACTATTCAAGATAGAGTAGTCTCTATGTTGCATCATGCAAACCTCTCACAAGGTTTTTGGGCAGAAGCAGTATTGGCTACAGTTCATGTGATTAACCTTTCGCCTAGTATTGCCAAAGTGCTGAAAGTGGCACAAGAGTTATGGATAGGGAAACCACCATATTATGATCATCTTGGAGTTTTTGGGTGTGAAGCATATGTTCATATACCCAAGAATCTTAGACAAAAGTTGGACCATAAGTCAAAGAAATGCATTTTTCTTGGATATGGTCGAGAAGGACAATTTGGATATCGCTTATGGGATCCTGAAACACAGTTAGTGATGAGAAGTAGTGATGTCATTTTTAATGAGTCTAAGATGCATAAACAGCCCATTAAGGAGGTTGAAGTGAGAAGAGTGGTGTTTGAGGATACTAGTCCTCCGGTTAGCATGCATAAAAATGCTGCACATAGGGATGTTCAAGAGAATGTCCATTCAGATCAGTCTGGACATGTTCCTGTTCATCAACCATTGAGATGTTCTACACGTGTCTCATATCCACCTGATAGATATGTTCCAGGTTTAGATTTTGTTATGCTAACGGATGCCGGTGAGCCTTCTTGCTACAAAGAGGCTATGCAGACAGAGGAACATGTCAAGTGGGAGCATGCCATGAAGAGTGAGTTGGATTCTATTTACAAGAATGGTACTTGGGACTTAGTACCTTTGCCAAAGGGCAGGAAAGCTTTACCATGTAAATGGGTATATAAGCTGAAATTCACATCAGATAGTGCTTCTCCAAAATATAAAGCACGACTTGTTGCAAAGGGTTTTAAGCAACAACATGGTGTTGATTTTGAGGAAATCTTCTTCCAGTGGTCAAGATGACTACTTTGTGCATGTTGCTTGGATTCATTGCAATGGAGGACTTAGAGCTAGTCCAAATGGATGTGAAAATAGCGTTCTTGCATGGAGATCTTACAGATGAGATCTATATGGAACAACGAGAGGGTTATGTAGTTCCTGGCAAGGAAAGTCTAGTTTGTAAGCTCAAGAAGAGCTTGTATGGACTTAAACAGTCTCCTAGACAATGGTACCAAAAGTTTGATGCTTTTATGAAGTCCCAAGGCTATTGCTTGCTTCAATCCATACAAGGCTTTCTTTAAATTGCATACATAGTTAGGATGATGTGCATCCTCATATCTAGGAGGTTGTGCCATATACACTTCCTCATAAATCTGTCCATTTAAGAAAGCATTCTTTACATCAAGTTGATAGAGCTTACAATTTCTAGATGCAGCAAGACTAATGAGAACCCTAATTGTAGGCATTTTTGCAATAGGAGAGAAAGTCTCCTCATAAATCAATACCATGGGTTTGAGAAAACCCTTTAGCAACTAACCTTGCTTTATGTCTATTTATACTTCCATATGGATTCCTCTTGATTTTGTATATCCATCAAGATCCAATTACCTTCATAGATGGCTTGCTAGGTAGAAGCTCCCAAGTGTCATTCTCCTTTAAGGCTTCCATTTCTTCATCCATTGCATCCCCTCCAAGCTTTCTTCCTTTGTGCTTCTTCAAATGTGGTAGGTTATTCATTGGTTGAATCCTTTGCAATGTAGATTAAGTGCTTGGTGACCAAAGAAGTATCATAACCATACCTCTCAGGTCTCTTCTTCTCCCTTGAAGACCTTCTAAGTGGTTGATGTGAGCTCTCCGGTCCATATGTAGCATCTTGCATCTTTGAATTCCCTTTGCTCTTCCATAGCTTTAGTCTTTCCAAGTCTTCTAGGTCAATCTCAGAATCACTTTCTTCATTTTCCTTTGTCTCCTTTGGTTGAAGTGATGGAAAATCTTCATCCAAGTCATAATGTAGCTTCACTTTCCTGTCATCATCAAACCATGATTTGTTCTCATAAGAAATTACATCTCTACTCACAAAAAATCCTTTATTAGTTGGATTGTACAATCTATATCCTTTTTGGTTTTGGTCATAACCAATAAATATGCACTTCTTTGATTTGGGATCTAATTTCCCCCTTACTTGAGAAGGAATGTGAGCATAGGCTAAGCATCCAAAGATTTTACAATGCTCTAGACTAGGTCTTCTTCCATTCCACACTCCTCTACCTACAAAGTTTCCTTTGAAAGAGCTACCTTCATCTTCATTATTCTTATTCTTTGACTTGTCCTTGACCTTAGCTTTATCAGAATATAAGGCAGAAGTTTGATTACCTCTTGAGGACTCACCACCTTTGCTAATATTTTCTTCGTGAGTGAAGAGTTGGCCCATGAGTGTGTTGACATCGGGTACATGCATATCCATGTACAAATCCATGGCTGTTGTGAAGGACTCCCACTTGTCATCTGCTTTGATTCCACTTATGATTTTTCTAATGATTTTTTCCTCTTCAATTACCTCTCCAATGCTTCCAAGTTGATCTGAAATCTCCTTCATCTTTGTGACATAATCAGACACACTTTGCTTGGGGCTTTTCTTCATTGTTGTGAACTCCATCCACAATTGGTTATTCCTTACTCGAGTGTTGGAGGAGAAGAAAGAAGCAAGTGCATTCCAAGTCTCTCTTGATTTCTTGCATCCCTTGAGATGAGGTAAAAGAAAATCAGAGATTGAGTTTAGAATATAGGACCTTGCAAGTGCATCCTTTGAACACCAATTTGAACATTTTTCCTCGTCTTCATGTGATGGTTGCCCTTTGTTCCTCATGGTTGGCATAGCTTCATCTCCAGATGTGTATCCAAATAGATTCCTCCCTTGAAGATAAGCTTCCATCCTTAGGGACCATGTTGGGTAGTTTTTTCTATCCAATTTGTCAATTGTTGACGAAAATCCATCTCCCATGTTGATTTACTATGCTATGATACCACTGTAAAGAGAGATGGTGGATGCAATCCAAAGATGAGTTGGTGCTCCTAGAACCAGCTTCAAACCAACCAACTCAGACTTCAGAGTTGGTTAGTAGACACTTTGAGCTTCCTAAATCCATAAAAAATCACCCAAGTGTTTTGGAACAAGTATCTCAAAAGTTTGAGTCAAGACAGACTAGTTGCAAAATGACTGGCTCCCAAAACTTGCTATTTTTGTATATACACCTGTTGGAAAAAATGAACAGTGCTTTCAACTTGGTAGGAATTAGAAAACTTCCTTTTGGACATAGCAAATAGACTTAGATATCTTGTTAATCTAAGTTAGAACACCCAATTGATCAATGGAGCACCAAGAACAAGATTTAGCAAAATCTGGAACACTCACCATTTTCAGGGCTCTGTAGAGATTCAACTAGTGAGCAAAAAAACCTAGATTTATCACACATATTGAATCCAATGACCATGACATTTTTTAAGCATAAACTAAACATAGAGATCAATCAAATGCACTTTAAAACTCTAAAAAAGGTTAGGTATAGCCTGAGATATGAGCTTCTAAAGTTACTTTTTTGAGTGAGTATAGCATAGAATAAAATAGAGAAGTAAATGATGAATGTATAGATTCACATATAATTACAACCACATTGGCAATGAGTACTTGCACAATGGTATTAGAATGATAGATCTATGGACTAAGCTCTTCAATCTCTACAAATGAACATGAAATGGGCACAAATCTATTGATATATTTAGGTAGTGATGTGTGTGAACACTCTAGGACTGCCGGGGCACGTTTTTTCCTCTTTAGGAGGTTTTTTCCCCCCGGCTTGTATATACACCTATTGCACTAATGGGCTACTCATCTTTGTACATTCTCTAGTAATACATTCAGTATTGTGTGTTTGTGCTCCAAGCTTCTTCTTCTTCCTTGTGTTTTTCGTGTGCTTTTGCAGACGTCTATCTCCAACAATTGGTATCATAGCAGATCGTTGCTTCATCTAGGGTGCCGTCGACACTCCTCCATTTGCAGTCTCAAAATGGCACGAATTTTGGTGAGCATACTCAATGTGTTTCCGAAATCAACACATCTTCGCTCTGTGGTGCCGAAATCACGATCTGAGCTCGTTTCGGCCTCCAAACGCACTATTGCAGCGCTTGTGCAAGATATTTCATCTTTTTGTGCCAAAGGTATATACCAGTTTCTGTTCGTCAGTTTAAGCATCTCAAACTCTGCTACAGGTTTAGTAGAACTGTCTGGGAAGTTCTGTTCAACTTTTTGAGATACAATCAATTTTCTCCATCAAGGTATTTTAGTCACCGGCCATGGCTGAAAGCAGTGATGTATTCCGTATGTTGGCTGTTGAGGATAAGTTGGATGGTACCAACTACCCATTATGGGCTCATATGATGCAACATGTATTGGTTGCAAAAGGATTGTGGAACATTATGCAGGGTGTTGAAAGACGTCCTGTTACACCTTTGACTACAGGTACTGCAAATACAAGTGCTGGAGCTGATGAAGATGGTGTCGAAGATGCTATTCCGCAGATTCTTGTTCGTGTTGTTGTTTCTACTGCACCTACTACAGATTAGATTCACTGGGATGGCAGAGATGCCCAGGCAGATGCATTGATAGCTTTGTCTGTCAAACGTGCCATTATTCCTCACATTCGCTCTTGTAGAACAGCCAAGGATGCTTGGGATACGCTTACCACATTGTACCAAGCTAGGAATGAGGCTCGTGTTGCTTACCTCTGAAAACAATTGGAGAGTGAGCACATGAATGAAGGTGATTGAATGGACAGTTTCCTAACAAAGATCAAAGACTTGAAGGAACAATTGATTTCTGCTGATGAGGTTATACCAGATAGCTCACTTGTGCAGACCGTTCTGAATGGTCTTCCTGATTCATATCAGAGTTTTGCTTCTACTGTTTGTTTGATGATGAAAGACAATCCGAATGCCTTATGATTTGAGGAGTTAGTCTCTGTTCTATTGCAGGAAGATCAGTCCAGGCAGAACAGGTCCATTATGCGAGTTGCAGATCAAGCTTTCCTAGCTAGTGAGAAGGGCAAAGGAAAATGGAGCTCTTCAACTAGTAAGCAGAAATCTGCTAATTTTGTATATTCGAAGAAGGAAGATAAAGATGAGAAGAAATCAGAAAAGCAGAAATTGTTTTGTAAGTACTGTAAAGGGAATGATCATATCATAAAGAACTGTCCAAAACTGACTGCTAAAGAGGCAAAGAAGAAAGAGGTTGGAATGGTTGTTGCATAGGCCTCTACACCAAAAATAGAGTCTGCAAATCTTGTGCAGGAAGAAGCATGGGTGTTTACTACTGTCTGTAATTTTGACCCATCTTCTCATGAGCAGTGCATGTCTGCAGTAGACCCAGATGTTTGGTATTTTGACAGTGGGGCGACCAAACATATTACCTCGCAGTGCAGTTTCTTCTCTTCACTCGAGCCTACCCCTACAAGGAATACTGTTACAGGCACCAACAACTCCTCTTATCCTATTATGGGAGTTGGTAAGATCATTTTGACTACTGCTGATGGTAGTTCTTTCACTTTGTCAGATGCTTTATTTGTGCCAGGGATAAAAAAGAACCTATTATGAGTTTCTGCATTAGCCAAGATTGGCTTGGTTGTGAAATTTGTTGATGACAGGTGTACAGTTCATGATCTGTCAAATGGTGATGTGATTATTGCTTCTGGCATTTTATGTCATGGGCTATATAAGCTCATAGACTATGAAAGATTTGTAAATGATTTGGCATGTGCAGTAAATGATTCGCAGGCTATGTCAGATGCAAAGCTTTGGCATGCACACTTTGATCATCTGAATTTTGCTAGTTTGCTACGCCTGTAGAAATCTGAAATGGTGTCCTCATTGCCCAAACTTGAGGCACCTAGAAAACATGTTTGTGAAGGCTGTATTTTGGGCAAAATGCAGCATTCATCCTTTCCAAAAGATGGTTCAGTTTGGGCTACTCAAAAATTGTAACTTGTACATAGTGATGTCTGCGGTCCTATGCAGACACGTTCTTTTGGGAATTATCTTTACTTCGTGACTTTCATCGATGATTTTTCCAGGCATGCATGGGTATATCCATTGAAGGCAAAGTCCGAAGTGTTCATGTGCTTCAAACAGTTTTTGGTTTTGGTTGAAAATCTGTCAGCATGTAAAATGGGCACCCTCCATTCTGATCGAGGGGGGGAATATATCTCTTCTAATTTTAATGCATTTCTGGCTGAACGTGGGATAAAACACCAGTGCACAATGTCGTATACACCTCAACAGAATGGAGTTGCTGAACGGAAGAAGAGGTCTCTCATGGAGATGGCGGGGTGTATGGTCAAGAGTCAGGCTTTACCTCATAGTTTCTGGCTTGAGGTTGTCATGTGTGCAGCATATGTACTGAACAGGTGTCCCACTAAAGCGCTACAGTCTATCACTCCATATGAGGCTTGGCATGATCACAAGCCATCTGTTGCTCATCTGTGTGTTTTTGGTTGTTTGGCATACGCATTAGTGCCTGAACAACATCGTAGAAAATTGGATGATAAAGTAGTAAAATGTATTTTTGTTGGGTACAGTTCTGAGAGTAAAGGCTATCGTCTGTATCATCCACAGACTAAATGCATTTTGGTTAGCCGTGATGTTGTTTTTGTGGAAGATGCTATTCAGCCATTGCTTTCATGTACTAAGGAGACATCTGTTAGCTCCAAAGACATGTATGATACTTTGATGCCTCTTTTTACAGGTGGACAGTCTAGTGCTGGTCCTAATGAGGCAACTTCTTAGCCTTTGCATGTTTCATGTGATGATGCAGATCATTCCATTTTTGATGCAGATTTACATGATGCACTAGTTGATGAGAGAGCTGATATTGAGCAGGCAAAAACTATGCCAAAATGGCTGGTGTAGACTTTGCGTGACAGCAAATTAGATGCATCTCTGTCATATCGTACTCGTTCAGGCTCTCATAGTGCCTCTTTTGCATCAGATTCCTATGCTATGGCTGCATCTAGTCTCTGTGATGAGAATGATCCTGTTTTGTTTGATGAAGCATAAAATTCAAAAAATTGGATGGCTGCTATGCAATCTCAATATGATTCAATAATGAAGAATGGTACTTGGTCTTTATGTGACTTGCCTCCTGGCAAGAAGGCCATTGGCACTAAGTGGGTATACAAGCTGAAGCGTAAACCTGATGGTACAGTTGATAGTTATAAGGCTAGGCTTGTTGCAAAGGGTTATGCGCAAGAAAGAGGCATTGATTTTGATGAGGCCTTTGCACCTACATGCCGTATGACTATTGTTCGGAGCATTTGTACACTTGCAGCCCATCATGGTTGGAATGTACATCAATTGGACATTAAAACTGCATTTTTGAATGGTGACTTGCATGAAGAAGTGTATGTTTTTCAGCCCCGCGGCTTTGTGCAGAAACGGCATGAAAACCAGGTGTGTAGGTTAAAGAAGGCATTATATGGTTTAAAGCAAGCACCACGTGCTTGGTATGAGAAGATACATACCTATCTGATTGCACATGGTTTTGAGAACAGTCCAACTGAAAGCACCTTATATGTTAAGCGTGCTAATGATGTGCTTCTGATCATTGTTGTCTATGTTGACGACATGCTACTCACTGGTCCTATTGAGAAGCATATTGCTGATTTTAAGGCTGATTTGCATGCCTCATTTGAGATGTATGATTTGGGGAATTTGCATCACTATTTGGGCATTCAGTTTATGCAAGTTGATGGTGGAATGGCTTTGTGTCAAACGAAATATATTGACACATTGTTGCAGCGTTTTGGCCTTGAAGACTATAAGCCTATTGCCACTCCTATGGAGACAGGTTTACGATTGAGTCTTCATGATGCTGGAGATGCATTTTGATGATGTTCTCTATCAGCACGCTGTTGGATGCTTGATTTACTTATGCATTACTCGGCCAGATATTCAATTTGTTGTCTCATAGATGAGCAGATTTATGCATTGCCGAGGAGTCAAGCATTGGTAGGCGATTAAGCGCATCTTTCGCTACTTGAGTGGTACTCGGCTACTTGGGTTGTTTTATCCCAAGGGGGGATCACTACCGCCAGATTTGCATGCTTTTTCTGACTCTGATTGGGCTGGTTACTATGACACTCGTGTGTCCACTAGTGGCTTTTGCTTCATGCTTGGTAGCTCATGTATATCTTGGTTGAGCAAGAAGCAGCCTACTATGGCCACTTCCAATTGTGAGGCTGAGTATAGGGCAGCTTTCACAGCTACTATTGAGTGTGTGTGGCTCAGATGCCTTATGGCTGATTTGGGTGTTGGTCAGAATTCTGCCACCACTATCTTCACTGACAGTTAGAGCGCATTGGCAGTTGCGAGGAACCCTGTGTTCCATGCTCGCACTAAGCACATTGAGGTGCATTATCACTATGTCAGGGAGAGGTTCTCTGCTGGGGAGATCAGCTTGGCATATGTGCCCACACAGGAGAACATTGTAGACCTTTTCACGAAGGCTCTGCCCAAGGAGAAGTTTGAAGCTTTCCGCAAAGCTTTGGGCTTACTTCCTTTTGTGGAGTGACTTCCACATAGCTTGGCACTTCCTTATACATGAGTGCCAGCTACTTGTTCACCGCATCACTCCCAGGGGGGATTTGTTGATATATTTAGGTAGTGATGTGTGTGAACACTCTAGGACCACCGGGGCACTTTTTTCCCTCTTTAGGAGGATTTTTTCCCCTGGCTTGTATATATGCCTATTGCCCTAATGGGCTACTCATCTTTGTACATTCTCTAGTATTACATTCAGTATTGTGTGTTTGTGCTCCAAGCTTCTTCTTCTTCCTTGTGTTGTTCGCGTGCTTTTGTAGACGTCTATCTCCAACATAATCAAGCTCTCTAATGGTGACTTCCTTCTTGGTTTTTTTATAGCTACTTTTGGAGGTACTTTTGAATTTGAATTCAAATGACTTCACCTAAAAGTGATGCTAAGAATTAGGAGGTATTCTCTCAGCTGATGGATTCATGGTTTTAGGTAGTTAGAGCCACGAATTTCCTTTTTACATCATGGATGACTTAAGCCATTCTTTCTTTCACAATTACAAGAGATAAAATATACTCTTTTACAAGAGGTGTTCATATGTGTACACGTATGACTGCAAATGAACGTAAATGAAATCGTATCAAGCATGTAGGCTTGGGTAAAGTGCACCAACATAGCATAGGTTCATATGTAGGCCTTTATGTGAGAGCAGAACTAATGTGTGTATTCCTTAAGATTTAGCAAAGCAATTAGGCTTGCCAAATGTACCAAAAGCTCCCCCTCAAGCTTAAGATGCTTGAGTCTTCAATCCTTCAAGATTTATTACAATCCAATCATTGATTTGAATTTTTTAAATTTGCTTCCATCCAAGGTCTTTGCCATCATATATGCACATTGTTGATGAATTGATACATATGAGAGTTGAATCTCTTTGCTCATAATCTTCACTCTGACATAATGGTAATGAACTTCTATATGTTTAGTCTTGGCATGATAGATTAGGCTAACATCAAGATGTAATGAGCTAATATTATCTCCAAATATATGTGGATTTGAAGTGTTCAACCCTAAATTGGAATATAGGATTCTTATCCACATAGCTTCTTGTGTAGCATTTGCAAGTCCTTTATACTCAGCTTCTATTGATGAAAGAGCAACTATGGTTTGCTTCTTGAAAGACCATGAGATCAATTTTGTACCTGCAAAAGTAAGTTATCAAGATGTGCTTCTCATGTCATCTTTGGAGCCTACCCAATCTGCATCAAAGAAGAGTTTAAGATCTATATTAGATGTATATGGATAGTATAGTCCTTCATTGATTGTGCCCTTCAAATACTTTAGGATTCTCTTGGCTACTTCCATGTGAGGCTTCCTTGGAGTGTGCATGAACTAACTCAACACACTTACTCCATAACAAATATCTACTTTAGTTAATGTAGCATAATTTAAGCTTGCAACTAGACTTTGGTAGCTAGTTACATCTTCCATTAGCTCACCTTCATGAGCACTTAACTTTAAATTGATGTTCATGGGAGTACTTGCAACCTTTGTATTCTCCAGTTTGAATATAGAGAGCATATCTCCAATGTATTTCCTTTGTGTGAGGAACATACCTTTCTCTATATATACCACTTCCAAACCTAGGAAGTATGTGAGCAAATTAAGATCACTGATCTTGAACTCCTCCTTCATTTGAGCTTTAATCTTTCTTCTTCCTTGTTCATCATTTCTTGTAATGATTATATCATCAACATATGCACATATGTATATGAATTCTGAATGATTCCTCTTAATGAAGAGGGAAGGATCTGGCTTGATTACATTAAAAACTTTAGCACATGTTTAGGGTATAATTGATCTTCCAAACCAAGATGTTGAGCCATATATACTTCCCCTGATATCCAACCATTCAAGAAAGCACTTTTAAAATCCATTTGATATATCTTCCAATTCTTGGAAGATGCAACACTCATGAGTACCCTAATAGTAGGCATTTTTGCAACATGTGAAAGTGTTTCTTCATAATCAATACCTTGCGTTTGTGCAAACCCTCTAGCAATAAACCTTGCTTTGTACCTATTAATTGAACCATCAGAATTCTTCTTTACCTTATATATCCACCTTGAGCTAATGACCTTCATAGATGGAATCTCCCAAGTTTGATTCTCTTGTAAAGTTTCTATTTCTTCTTCCATGGCACTTCTCCACTCAGGCTTCTTCATAAGTAGAAGGTTCTTTAGAGTTTGAGTCCTGTGTTATATATATTGAGTGTTTATTGAATAGAAAAGTATCATATCCATATCTTTCTAGCTTCCTTTTCTCTCTAGTAGACCTTCTTATAGTTTGTTGAGATGATTTTCCCACATCTCTCAATTCCTGCACTTTGGCTTTTCCTTTGGAATTCCAAGGGTTGAATTCCCTTCTTGGAGTCTTCTTCTTTATACTCAATGAGATGTATCAAATTATGAATGTTATTGAAAATATAGTGGAGACGGAGTGTATAAGACTACACATAGATAATGTGATCTCAATGTATGCTCAAGTTTGTGGTTCAATGCCTCTCAGAAATGCTCACTCATATCATGACTAAAATCATGTGTATTTATACACATTATTTGAGTTTGAATTTTGAATCTTCTCACCCAAAAGTGATCCTATACTTTAGGGATGTAATTTATTTGATTCCTCTACCAAATGATTCGTGGGTTTAGCCTCCTATCTTCACAAGATTCTTTCCTCTTTTCTACATTTACCTTTATCCAAGATAAATACAATGAGATTGATTATCATAGGTTCACATGTAGGCCTTTATGTGAGAGGATAACTAATATGTGTAGACCTTAAGCTTTAGCAAAGCACTTAGGCTTTCTAAATGTACCAACATAAGCCCCTTGATCTCAAGAACTCCTCAACTTGCACAAAATGGATAATTGCATGGAAAAATTGGATTTTTATATGTTACAGTGGGTAGTGCTTGAAATCATTGTTGTTTCTCATGATGATGTTGATATTTCTAGATAAATAATGATGTTGAAAAACGTTTATGGGCCCCTTTTGGTCTCGTGCCTTCACTATTTACATGCTTCGGCTTCTTATGTGTTTAGAGCTATTACCCCGTCCCTCTCACATATGTTGTCCCCGACAAAACCTTGCTACAAGGATCAATTGATGTAATTTTGGAGGAGATTTTGGGCTAGGGTGTGCTTGTTGACATGGATTCTGTGTGCTAGATATGCTTCCAGCATATCCCATGCTATGGCCTATGGTGTGTCCTATGATGGATATCAGTATTGCATTGAGTACATAATTTTTTTACAAAAAAAGAGTTGAACAAGATGTGTTGGCCTATTTATGAACACCTATGAATGATACTCCCATGAACCCAATGGTGAACATTTATTTGAATGTTTGTTTGTAACACACTGGTAGGTATTTTATCCACTAGTGCCATGTGTAACATGTGTCTAGTGATGGAGTTATACTCATACACTAGATCTAAACTACCATGCTCAAACCATGGTATCCAGACATGGGGTGCCCTGATCTTCCTAAAGACTTTAAATGTTGTTTGCATGAGATAAACAATATTGAATGACATCCTCATTGCTATGTCTATCATGAGGTTCAATCATGGTAGCCAATGTCAGATGGTGGCCATCATATATGTGATAGTTTAGGCCCTTGTGGTGGTGCAAAATAAGGATAATTAATCCAATCCAGGCACTTGGGGTCATTTTGCACCTTAATCACAAAAGTTGGTTAGGACCAATGTCTTGGAGCTAGGCCATAATATGGGTTGTACATAATATAAATATGGGCCTTTGACCATGTATACATCATCTTTGGGTATTTGTGTAATAATTCATGCATCCAATTTGGCTAAAAGATGGTTCCCTTGGTTGCCTGTGGTGGTACGTCCTCTGGTTAGAACTGTGTAGCATGAGCCGGTAGTTTCCCTGTAATCCTCTGAATCTTTGAGTTGAACTTCACCAGATACATAAAGTAATGTTTATATTGGATATTGTTGGTAGAAATGTATCTCCATGGTGCGATTTCTATGAAGTAGGGTGGTGACTTTAAGATGGTCTCCTCTATCATGGCCATGGCTTGGAGTTGAGCTTCTATATGAGCTGAATGTGTCTTCCCTAATTCCTCTATCGGCTTCATCCAAGTAGGTTTTGGAAGTTCAAAAATTTATTGACCCTTGTCGATGGCACATCCTCCAATGGTTTCTTGAGGTTCATATTCTTATTCAGAGGAGGGTTCCACTGGAATAATGATGGTCTCATCTGGCTCGAGAAGATCTCATGGGGAAGTAAGCCTTTGGAGTATAGCATGCTATGCTAGTTGAGTCTTGAGTGTAACTACTTGTTCTTGCAAATTGTTCAACTCTTGTAATACCTCTAGAGGGGTTTCCATCTACTACGGTGGTGGTTTCATCTATTTAGTTGGCTGTTTTGTCACCCTCTTGTTCCACAAAGTAGCATATTCTTTGGTTAGCTTATCATGAGCTTTGAGTGATCATGCATGACCTTCTAAAATGACCCTTGATAGTATTAGATAGAATTGCTTGGAAACGATTGGGATTGAGAGGCACTCCTAGATTGTCTATAGCAGCTTCGAAATTATCTTTTTTTGGTTCTTGCAACCTTTGATTCTCCTCACATGCAGCTTCTAAATATCTACAGAGAAGTCTGATATTGCATGTTATTCTTGCATTCGATTCAATCTATACTCTAAGATCATCTTGGATTTCTATAATGGAATCTTTTTTTTGTTGCTATAATGCACTTCCATAGCATTGTAATTGTCTTTAAGCTCTTTTTGTATCACGCATTAAGTGAGGTGTTCTCTATGTTCAATGAATTGCGTTGAGCTTGCAATTGAGTCGTGATGTTCTACAACTCTTTATAGTGTTGACCAATTGAAGTGAACTCTTCACATCCTTGATGCATACTAGTGAACATTTGATGTAGTGCAACGTCCATGGTGGATGATGACTAAGTAGAATGGGGATGTAAAATAGTATGAGTTTTATTATATGATGCAACAAGAAAGGGAGTGGGGATGGGGATTGTTGATGCTTGTGTGAATATGCTCATGAGTGATTGTGAGGTTGGTGGAGGAGGAATGGGAAGTGATGTGCAAAGTGTAGGTAGAGGTGCCATGGGTGGTGAGACATCCATGGTGTTGGATGTGGTAGTGTGTGTAGTATCTACAGTGTAGGTGAAATTATAGATGCAAAAATAGAACTAACTAATAATGATGGTTGAGCTGGAGGGTTGGAATCAGGTATGGGATAAGCCAGGTTGAGTAGGAGGGTTGAGGAAGTGTTGTAGAAAAGAGCGGAGAGCTAAGGTGGTGATTGTAGTAAAGAATGTAAAAGATCAATCGGTGGGTATGTGGAAGGGTGGTACATGTGGAAATGGAGGGTGAACAGGGGTTAGGAATGGTGCTATGGTGGTTTGGAGTGGTGGAATACTCAAGATAGGAGTGGAGATGATGGTTGTTGGTGGTAAAATTACAAGAACAACTTCTTATGAGGGGCTAGAGGTGGCACTGGAACTTGGATATTTTGACGTGTGTGAGGGAGAAGATGAATGTGATGTGGATCAAATCTTTGCAGCCATCTTTATGAAAAGAAGTCAAGGGCCTCTACTGCACCCACTCGCTTGGTAAGCATGTTGATGGCTTGAATAAAAGGTGCATCAAATCCATTGTTCTCTAGTTCTAGTTGCAAGAGATCTTGGTTTTGCTCCTCTTTGAGTTTTCATCGGGCCCAAACTACTTGCATAGTTGCATAAAGCCTTTTCATCATGACTCTATAAGCACATCTATCTGGAATGGTATCATCTTCAGTGAGTTAAACTCCTCCTTGTTCTTCTTAGGTGTCTAGGTGTCTTCTTGTTGGTCCGGTGTGTCTTGAAGCTCTCCTAGATCTCATTGAACTAAGTGCTCTTTGTCATCATCTTTGGTCACTGTGTGCTCATCATCCTCTTGGTTTCTATTAGTGTGGCCTTCTTCTTGATCAATTTGGGAGCTTGGGTAGCTAGGTCATTCATATTCCTGCAAAAAAAATTGTGTATCAGAGAATTGGAAGTCGTTATTAATGGGATCTATCATCTCAAAATCAAATGTGGTGGTAAGTTCATCTTTTCGCATGTCAGATATCAAAAACACAAATCCTCTTGTTGTAGTTGTGTCTTTGAGTTTCAGTGACCACATGCTCCATTGTGATTTGTTTGATGACCACTAGTTTTGATGGTGTTGTGCTAGTGAGCTGCTCTATGCTGACATCAGTTTGACCTTCAGGCATCTGTGTGCATGAGAGACAAATGCGAATAGGAGGTATCACAGGATGCAGTCCTAGCAGTGATGGTTGGGGAGATGGTTGCAAGGATGGTAATGGCTCTACATGTAAGCATGGGATGGATCCTATCATCAACTTTGTTGAATGGGAGGTTGTGGCATAGGTGCTTTTGTATTCTTGTGGCTGAGTGCTAGTGAGCGCACGTTCAATAGGGATGTCATAGGTAAGGCACATATACACAATCCTTGTAATAGCACAACATGCATGGATAATTTGCTTCTTTGCCCACCTATGACTGGCTAAGCTTAGTTGCGCCATTATCCAATGTGCTAATTCAATTGGTATAGATAGTTTATTGGCAAAATATAAACTAAACAATCGGCATACATATCCTTAGGGGCATAGATAGCTCCATTGTCATAGCAAACATTTGGGAAAATTTTAGAAAATATCATCTCTTCATGGTTTCTAGAACTAAGGTTTCTTTCTCCAATGGAATATGGCTTCCAATTAGTGCCACCCCGATAAGCTTACATGTCAGCTTGAACCTCTTGAATGGTGGATCCAAGACCAAAGAGGGCAAACCAAAAGTGCCTAGAAGGTCTTTCCTTGGCCTTGATTAAAGAGTAGTAATTAGATAGAAGCACCTATAGAAATTTGGTTTTGGTAATTGTGCTTCAAACTATTCCTTGAATCTAGCTTTCTCCCATCATAGTTGTAGTTATGTCGTGTTCTATAGGGTTTAGAATTCTTGTGGAAAGAATTGGTATTTTCCCTAAGTGTAGTTGAACTCTAGTTTTGCTTTAAATATGTATTCTACATCTTTGATGACCATAGGACCTTGAAATCTGAGGAACTGCTATGGTGGAAGTCAAGGGTACTCCACTAGTAGGTTGTGATAGTCCATTGGGTGTTGATTGGGACCCACCATAGATGAAGCTTCAGCTTTCATTGTGAACTTGCATACATTTTACAAGGATCTTCTACAAAAGGAGAACACATTAGTATAGAAACAAATGTCGATCTCAATATGGCGAGACCCCAATCCCTTTCCAATACTGATATGCATCCAATGTAGCCCGATGATGTAAAGTGATATTAATGATGTCTTTGTGTCTCTTGCAAGTCACTAGACTTCCTATGTGGATACTCTCGATAGTGTACAATCTCGTATGGATAGTTGGTGTCTTACAAGGTGTTGGAAGGGTGATTATTACAAAGCTGGCTAGTTAAGATAGGTGTCCTTAAGTTATACAAAAAGGGTTCCGTGAATGATTTATCAAATTAAGGTTTAGTGGGTGGGGGTGGTCCTGGGGCTATTTAGGCACCCGGTTCCAAGATGTTCAAGGGACTATTTTACAAGGATAGTCTCCAACTTTCAAGCCCTTGTCCTTCACATGCACATCAAAATAAGCCTTATGTCTCTTCTTGGTTGAATATATTCCTATTGTTTCTCTTAGCCTTGTTTCACCTAAGCGTTCTAAGTCCATAATCCTAGATGATAGCTCATGGCCTATCCATTGATGCTCTTGTACAACCTTGAGAGTGGGTACCAAGAAGTCCAAAGGAAGCATTACACCTCTAACCAAAGACCATTTGAAAGGGTGTTGCTTTGAGTACCATCTTGTAGGCCACTCTAGATGCCCAAACAATGTGGTGTAAATGTTTTTCCCAGTTGGAGAAATCATTGTATATGACCTTAATCAGTACATTGCACAAGATTTTGTTAGTACTCTCTGCCTGTCCATTGGCATGTGGATGATATGGTGCTCACTTCTTGTGAATCAACATAAGACCCTGCAACAAATATTCAATTACTTTGTTTAGGAAATGAGTTTCTCGATCGCACACCAACTCTATAGGCAACCCATATCTGGTAAATACATTTTTGAATAAGAATTTTGCAATCATTTTTGCATCATTTCTTATGGCCTTGAATTCTATCCACTTGGTCAGATTATTAGTGGGTACAATTATGTATTCAACATGAGAACCTCTAGCAAGGGGATTAATGGGTCATATAAAGTCTATAACCCACTTAGAGAATGCATGTCCCCCCATCATGGGTCTCAATGAAATTTCTTCTCTGTGCATTGGATATTAAGTTTTCTGACACGTGTGACATCTCTTCACATAGGTATGTGCATCCATATGAAGAGTTGGCCACCGTAATCCTGAAAATAATATGACTTTGATCACTCAATCAAGCCCAAAATGCCCTCTTGCAACACCTTGGTGTGCAGTTTCTAAAATCTTCAAGTATTTAGTCTCATGGACACATAGTCTCAGGTATCCATCTTGTTCATGTTTGTAAAGATTATCACCAATGAGCATATAGTTTTGACCCTCCTACTCTAGAATCCTTCATCTAGGTCATGTCATTTTTGGTGAGAACATTTTTGTTCTTAGGAAGTCGACTATAGGACTACTCCACTCAAGTACTGGAGACAATTGATATAATGTGGCATGTTCAACAGAAAGTCTGCTAATACAACTTTGGCACTCCTTGATCAACCTATAGACATTTGCTTCCATTGTTGGCCACACCTAATCGATTCAATGTATTTAGGGTTTTGTATTTCGAGTGATGTTGCCCTCGTGCATGGACATGTGCTAGTTGCAACCATTTAGCATGCTCCTATAATTCCACACAACAAACCAAAATTCCTTGATCACTCTATTTGTAAATGGTTCCTACAATTATCTGATGTTTTTGTGAATTAACTACTTCATTCTCCTTGGCCTTGACCACTAGATTCTTAGGTCCATATGCAAAAATAGGCACGATTCATTTAGCAAGATTTGGAACTACTTCTAGATTGAACAAATAAGCATGAGGGAGTTCATCTGATACTCCTTGTGAGGAGTTTCCAAAAATGATTCATGAAAGGTGATCTACCTGAAGGTGAGTCTTTCCTTTCCTAACTACCACTTCAAAATTGTATTCCATTAGTAAGAGAAACCATCTTACTGATCTACCCATGTTACAACGCTTATTTACTAAGTAGAGTAATGTTTGGTGATCTCTAAGAAGCTTAAAATTAGTTGCAAGAAAATAATGTCTAAACTTTCTAATTGCATAGACCATGCCTAACCCTTATCTCTTGGTGGTAGTGTAATTCCTTTCTGCAGTGTTTAATTGCCTACTCACATATGCTATTGGTAGATCTATGTTCCCTTCCTCAATCAGTTGTGCCAACATACATCCAATAGCCTATTTGGAAGCATCCACGTGAACATGGAAGGATTTATTCCAATCAAGTATTGTCAAAATAGGGGCTAACTAGAACCGTTGTTTCAACCCATTAAAAGAAGCTTCACATTGCTCAATACATTCAAAGTGATTCAAGAGGTTGTACAAAGGATTAACAATGACAACGTACATGTGGATAAAATCATGTACTTCCTTAAGTGTCCTCGGTCTGGGTAACTCAACTACCGCTCTTCATTTATCCTCATTTGTAGATACACTGTTCTTTGACACAATATGTCCTAAACTTTTACCCTGTCTAACCATGAAGGCATGTTTCTCTAGGTTTAGTCACACTTGATACTCTCTTCACTTGTCAAAGATTTTCCTAAGTTTTGGGATGTGTAAACACACAAGTCATCCACATAGACCTTTAAATTCTTCCTTAGAAATTTCTTCAATAAATGACACATTAATCATTGAAAGGTAATAGGTGCATTTGTTAGCCGAAATGGCATCATACAAAATGCAAAGATACCCCATTCGATGGCAAAATCCATCTTATGTTGATCCTCAAGGGCAATGGATACTTTATTGTAACCAAAGAAACCATATAGGAAGCTATAAACTTATTTGCCTACTACACATTCCAACAAGTGCTCCATGATTGGAAGTGGATAACTATCTTGTATGGTTGTGGCATCAACCTTCTTCAAGTTAGTGAAAACACACAACTTCCCATTCTTCTTGGGTACTACAATAATGGGGGATACCCATTCTATATGCTCTATTTCTTAGATAAATCTCGCTTCTATCAATAGATCAATTTCCAATTTTATCTTAGCTGCATAGTTATCATTGTATGTGTAAGGCTTCTATTTAGTCCGCTTGGCATCTAATGTCATGGGGATCCTATGAGAATAAATGTCTGGGTCCACTCCTTTTAAGTACTTTTAGTTCGAAGCAAACACATCTCTATATTCCCTTAGCAACTCGATCAACTCTTGTTTTTCTTAAATCGTGCCCTATATACATGCACTTTTCTTCTCCTTCCTCAACCATCACTACAATCTTCTTTGTTTGTTCTCTATTATCGTAAGATTCTCCCATGAGAGATTCTCAATGGAGAGAGAAGGTTTAGGCATGGTATATGTCGTGAAGAAGTTTAGACACTATCTATTGGCCAATAAATTCAAGTTTTTCACCGATTATCAAGATTTATTATATTTGGTCAATAAACCTTGCAATACAGGATGCTTGGTAAGATGGTTCCTCTTACTAATGGAATACAACTTTGAAGTTGTTGTTAGGAATGGTAGGACCCACCTCATGGCATATCACCTTTCTTGCATAACTTCAGGAGAGTCACCACAAGGAGTGTCTGATGAACTACCTGACGTTTATCTGTTCAATTTAGAAGTTGTACCTAAATGGGCAAATAAGTTGGTGCCAGTCCTAACCTTCGGACCCGCAAATAAGAATGTCAAAACAAACAAAGAAGAAATTGTAAAATCATAGAAATATCAACTATTGGCAGGAAGTATGTATAAACAAGATATAGAGGATGTATTAGCTTGTTGTATTGAGGACGCTGAACATAGCAGTTGGTTGCAACAAGCCCATGAAGGATTGCTAGGAAACCACTACTCTAAAAAATGAACATTGCAAAATCTAAAACATTTAGGAGTGCATTGGCCTAGTATGGACAAAGAAATACATTATTGGATTAAGAATTGTCCAAGGTGTCAGGAGAGACCCCCAGTGGAGCATGCTACCCTTTATCAGGTGTCGTTAATTCTAGATTGGAGTGATCCATTGGCAGAATTTATGAGATAAGAAACATTACCTAGTGAGGCTAGTGTAGCTAGAAAATGGAGCATGGAGAAAGAGGCTCAAGACTATGCCTTGATAGGAGACAACCTATATCGAAGAGTAAAAGATGGTTACCTAAGATTGTGCATTCATGAATCAGACTATTTGAAAGTCTTAGAAACTGCACATAGTGGTGTTGCAGGTGGACATTTTGGTCATGACCGAGTAATCAAGACCATTCTATTCTCAAGACTTTGGTGGCCCACTCTTCATATGGATGCACATACCTATGTGAAGAAATGTGACACATGCAAATGTGCACAATATCCGATTAGAAAAGACGAGATGCCTTTGAGACCAATGATGGGAGGACGTGCATTTTCGAAGTGGGGTATAGACTTTGTAGGTCCTATTAACCCCCCAGCTAGAAACTCCCATGCAGAGTACATTATTGTAGCCAAAAATTACCTTACCAAGTGGGTAGAAGTGAAAGCCACAAGAAAGAATGATGATTAGACTATGGATAGTTCTTATTCGAGAATATGTTCACTAGATATGGATTACCAATAGAGTTAGTAAGTGATAGAGGTACACACTTCTTGAACAAAGTCATTGAGAATCTTCTTCAAGAATTCATGGTGAAACATAAGAAGTCTTTCCCCTATCATCCACAAGCTAATGGACAAGCCAAGAGCACGAATAAGATCCTATGTAATGTATTGACAAAATTGGTCAATAATAAATGCTCTGATTGGGACAAATAGCTTCATCATGTTGTTTGGGCTTATCGAGTTGCCTATAAAATGGTACTCAACGCCACCGCCTTTCAGATGGTCTTCAGCCAGAATGTTGTGCTACCATTGGACTTCCTAATACCAGCTTTAAAAAAAGCACAAGAGCATGAGTGGAATGGACACAAGTTGTCCTCCAAGATTTTTGATCTAGAATGCTTAAGTGAGATGAGGCTACGAGCGGCTATAGGCATCTATGCTGCAAAGAAAAGACAAAAGGCTTATTTTGATGCACACATCAAGGATAAGGGATTGAAAGAGGGAGACCAAGTGTTGGTTTATACGCTAAAACAACATGCTCATAAATTGGAGAAAAGAGGATATGGACCCATTATCATTAATAGAATTTCCACTAGTGGTGCAGTTCAATTGGCCACGCTCGAAGGTGACATCTTTCCAAACTATATTAGTGGATGTAGAGTCAAGTTATATCAAGAACCTCTTACAGAGGATATGTTAAGGAGACTCAACATGGCTAAGAAGCGAAAAGAAGAAGAGTTTAGAGTCAGAGAAAAAGCATAGGCAGAGGCTAGAGAGCGCATTAGGCGAAATAAGTTAAGGCGACTCGGCCTAGATGTCAACCCGAAAGCCCCAAAATATCACATGGACATGTGCCAAAAATCGGGCATACTTCTCCAATAATCGATTGATGTCCCTTTGTGACGATAGAGGTAGGACAAGGAAAGAAATGTAAGGATTGTGAGAGCATTGATTGACTCAAGAGCAGCAATTAGTGGAGTTAGACTTTCATACTGCCAGGACTTGCAATTGAACATCAATCCCATAGAAGCCTATCTCATAGGGCTAGGAGGTGAAACCCCTTGCTTGGGCGAGGTAGAGCTCCCCATTTATCTTCAAGATGTTCCAATGAGAGTCAAAATGCTAGCGTGTCAAGATGAGGACCTTACAAAACCACTTATCTTGGGTCAAGATTGGATTTATGACCATGCAGTTAGCTTGAACCTAAGAAGTCAACTTCTTTAAGTTTGGGTCCACGAACAATGCTTTACATTAGAATTAGAGAATTCCATGCTCACAAATCCAGATGTCACACCTTCTTGTAGTTCTCCTATGACTAATCTGTTGAGATATCAAGCTCAACATGTGATGATCCAATATGACACGTACCACTTTTTTGTTTCTCTGACATGTATAGTGGTCACGCCGGTATATGTCAGGGATACTTCATTGAGCTTTATTAGATTTATCTACCGAGAGTGATTGCACATTTGTTTCTTGCCAGCTCACTCATTCACGGACATTAGGTTTTTCCTTATGTAATGGTCTTTATATATTGCACTTGTTGTATTGTTCTTTTTAGGTCATTCTTGTACATTTCTTTTATGTAATAGAAGAAGAAGAAGAAGATCATTCTTCCTTGCCTCAATTTGTGTGTGTGCTTCTCCTTGAGAGCGAGAGTGTGTGTGTGAGCTCTCTTCCTTATCTCCTTCCTCGTGACATGGTATCAGAGCCAGTGTGGTTGTAGAGAGCGCGTGGAGAAGGCGACGGTGAAGACTACGTGGCAAGGCATGGAGAAAATGCGATTTCACAAACAACCTCCATTTGCTACGAAAATCGGTGTGAAGGTAGAAGACCTCCATTTTGAGCCCCCAAGGTGGGGCCCACAAAAAAAACAGGTCAGTTTTCGAAACTGTAACTTGCGTTGTGTTCGGTGACACTCAGATCTAGAATTTCAAGCGATTCCGCGTACTGTTGATACACAAAAACTGTGTTTTTCTAAGATCGAATTGTCACCTCATAGTGCGACAGTGTTCAAGCAGAAGTGCTGCTTGTAGTGTGTTGTGGTGTTGTGAATTGTTGTAGAAATGGAAAACCCAGATGGAATGAGTCAGCTTATGAGCGATAAGTTGGACAAGAACAACTTCCATGCTTGGAGATTCAGAATGACAAATTTCCTGATGGGAAAAGGCTACTGGAAGTACATCGAAGGAGAGAATGAAAATGCTCCGTAGTTACCATAAAGGAATCCGACTGCAGAACAGTTAAGAGCATATGAGGAATGGAATCAAGGAGCATGAAAGGTAATCTATTGGCTATCTGTTAGTTATTGAGCCCAAGATCATGTTGTGGTTTTGACACTGGCTTCAAATGACCTATTGCTATGTTGATCGGCCTTTCTTATGTGCCTTCCTAATCTGAGGTTCATTTATTATAGCTCCTTTAGGTGCTCCATGTGAATTGTCGTTACATAGATTCTTTCCTTCTCAATTACTTGATTCATTTTTACTTTCCTTAATCTCTTGTCCGGTCAGCTTATGTACCTCAGGTATCATTTTTTGTTGTATGTTTAAGTTATCACACCATTGAAATTAAGATCTTTCCTTTAGGGTTTGTCATCACAATGTCCTAATTTATGTTTGAATTTGAGTGATTAGGGTTTCTTGCACTTGTATCAGTCCTAATGTGACCCTAATTAATCAATTACACTAGCATCCTTAGCCTATGCTAGAATTTGAGTGAGGGGGTTGAGATTTCTTCCAACCTCAAGTCTGGTGCTTTGTTGAATGCTTCTATGCCCAAGAAGATGTGCTCCTTGAGCCTTGCTTTGCTTTGTACTTGACCATGCTCTAGGTGCCCTTAATAGACCTGTAAAAATCCTAAGTTTAGATCAAACTTTAATTGACATGCAAATAGGACCTCTTCGAATATTTTCTCGAGAGCCACAAGATGCACCAATTGCTTGAAAAGTTACCCAAAATTAACTCCAGAACAAGGAAATCAAAACCCTAATTTTTTGCTATTTTACTGGAACCGTCATAATGGTTTGGTAGGATCACAATGGTTGTGCACCATCGTGATGGTCATACCCAATTGGGATGGGTGTGTTGCCATGATGGTCTTCTATGAGCAAGATGGTCAATGGTCATGGCGATGGCTTGAGCAAGTCACGATGGTGTAATCCAATCATCGTGATGGTCTGAACCAATTGTGATAGTCAAAAGGCATGAGTCATAAGAGGACTTTCCAGCAATCAACATATCATCGACATAAAGTATGAAGCATATCAAGCTATCATCTGAACATCTCTTTATGTAGAGACAATGATCCTCATTGCTTTGAGAATAGCCTTGAGACTTCATAAAAGCATCAAAATTTTGGTACCATTGTTTAGGGGACTACTTAAGCCCATATAAGCTCTTCTTGAGCTTACAAATTAGATTTTCTTTGCCAGGAACTACATAACCCTCATGTTGTTCCATATAGATTGTTAAAAAATCAAGCTTCAAAGTACAAATTCGTGGGCAAACTAATTTGTACAAGTGGACCAATGTATGAAGGCCTCAAGTCACGAGATTTCCCCAAAAGGAATCACTCAACCACTCCCCAAATCATTGCAATCAATTCCTCTAACTTAGAGAGGAGCAATTTTAGGAAAAGAGGTTCCTATATTGTAGGAGTCTACTTGCTCTATTTAAAATAGGCTTGGATCACGACTTTTTGTGTGATCCCGTGTGTTTCTTTGGTGTATTGGAGTGTTCTTAGAGTGCTAGAACTCCAGCAAGCAACCCCCTAGCTTAAGCAAGCCCCCTTCTTGCTTCCATCCCAAGTTTGGGTTAGGATATCTCGCTACCTATGCTAGCAGTGACTAGTCTCTATTTCTCTGAGTTGTATCCATTGGTTCTCCTATTGTAGAAACACATTTGCTGTGATTTTACTCTTTTTTGATAGCTAATATAGTCCTCTAATTGTGGTTCAAATCCCGGGATCTTTCTCTGCATATTCTTTGAGTTATTGTATCTGGAGTGAAGGTATGTCTCTGCACAGGTCTGTGAGAGTGTTGACAAAGTAGCCTGACTTGCAGACATTGCCATTTCATGTGTGAGCATCCATTTTAGATGAAATTTGTCTTGTTAGAAAGCTCTCTAAGTCTACTTTAAGTGGTTAAAATATCTCTGGAAATCTCTGTACCAGCTCTGAGAAATAACCAGAGAAATAACCAGAACACTAGAACAGTGTCCAGTTGAGTGTACCTTGGGAGGTCACATTTCGCTTCTAGTTGCATAGGGAGTTGTCAAATCTCCCAACAGTGGTATCAGAGCATTTGGAAGTTCTTGGAGGGCATCCATTACAAAGCAAAAGAGCTATTTGAGTTGGAGTTTAAAAGGTTTCTTCACCAAAGGAAGCTGGACAAAGATTTTCATCAAGGGAGAGCACTCGATCCTCGTCAAGTGAAGCATACTTGGAGTTTATCAAAGGAGATCTAATCTTGGAGGTAACATCAGTTTACTTTTGCATCACTAGCACTTCAAGAAGGTATTGGAAGAGTTCCAAATCTTAGGGAAAGCAAGATATGGCTGAGTTCAACACTCAAATAGAGAAACTTGACAAAGGCAACTATCAGCCTTGGAAGTTTTGGATGTCAAACTATCTCATGGGCAAGGGTCTTTGGGGTTTGATCAGTGAGACTGATCCAAGACCTAGGTTGGGGGATAATCCAACCAATGACCAGCTGAGAGCATTTAGGGAATGGAATGAGCGTGACAAAAGAGTTATTTTCATTCTTTCACAACACATTAGCAACAGTATGATAGGACACATTCAAGACCTAGACTCAAGCATGAGAGTTTGGGAAACTTTGGAGAGGCTCTACTCTACGAGTACTAAAGCAAGGAAGAGTCAACTTAAAAATGAGTTAAACAATCTAAAGAAGACCTCAGGGAGTAGCATCAACGACTTCATTCTCAAAGTCAAGGAACTTCACAAAGCAATCAAGGACATGACCAAGAAGGCTCTTCATATAAAGGAAGAGGAAGGACAAGAGGAAGAGGAGGAAGACATCAACAATCAAGAAGCCAAGATGGTCAAGGATGCTACATATGTGGATGACATGGACATTATGCAAGGGATTGCTATCAAGGGAGCAACCAAAGGAGTTACAAAAAAGCCTCAACATACAAAGGGCAAGGTAATTATGCATCCACTAGCTCTGAGAATGAAAATCTCCTTATGATGCATATGTATGGAAGCTCAAACAATGTAGATACTACATGGTATATCGATAGCGGTTGCAGCAACCATATGAGTTGCAACCAAACTTTGTTCACTAATCTACATGCTCCAAGTGGTAAAGGGCATGTGGAAACAGGGGATGATACAGCCCATAAGATCACACACATAGGTGATGTGGTTTTGGATGACAAAGAGCAAGGAAGGTGTCTCAAAGATGTGCTTCATGTACCTACAATCACCAAGAACTTGGTATCTATGGGACAAATGGTGGACAGAGGCTACCAAGTGAGATTCAACAAAGGAGGATGCTTTGTGGAGAACCCAAAACAAGGTTACAAGCTAGTTGCAAGAGGAAAGAAGCAAGGAAGATTGTTTACATTAGAGGTAAAACCAAATCCTTCACATAATGTATACTTTACTTTTGGTAATAAGCAGATTGCGGAGTTGGACTTGTGGCACAAAAGAATTGGCCACATCAACATTCAAAGGACGAAGGAGATGCAGCAAAAGAGGCTAGTAGAAGGTCTAACAAGTTTTCAAGGTCAAGGAATGAAGAACTTATGTGAAGCTTGTCAGATGGGTAAGCAATCAAGACTTCCCTTCAAGAAGAGTGGATACATCAGTCAACATCCACTTGAATTGGTTCACACAGATGTATGGGGACCAACCAAGGAGCCATCCCTAGGAGGGAATAGGTATTTTGTGACTTTTATAGATGATTGTACTCTCATGGTTTGGATCTATTTCATAAAGCAAAAATCAGATGTGTTTCAATGCTTTAAAATGTTCAAAGCTATGGTTGAGAAGGAGACAGGTAACTACATAAAGAAGCTAAGGTCCGATGGAGGGGGAGAGTACTTCTCAAATGAAATTTCATATTTTCTTTGGGAGCAAGGCATCAAAAGGCAAGTAACATGTAGGTATACACCTCAACAAAATGGGGTTGCAGAAAGGAAGAACAGGTACATTGCAGAGATAGCTAGGACAATGTTGAATGAAATGAATATGCCCAACCATTTTTGGAGTGATGTAGCCAATACAGCCATATACCTCATGAATAGGGCTCCAACATCAGGAATACACACCTCAACACCTTATCAAGCTTGGTATGGTAAGAAGCCAAACCTCTCCCACCTCAAAATATTTGGTTGTACATGCTATGTTCATGTTCCTAGTGAGCTAAGGCATAAGTTGCAAGCAAAGTCAGAAAAGTGTGTCTTCATTGGCTATGCAAATGATCAAAAGGGTTTTAGGTGCTTCAATCCAAATACAAAGGAGCTCAAAGTATCAAGAGATGTAGCTTTTGATGAGCTACTTCCATGGTACAAGAAGGTAGAGTATTTGCAGGAACATGAAGATGATGGATCTAGGCATGAAGAAGCTCAAAGACAAACAAGTATTGAACTAAGTGGTCATCAAAGCTCAAGTTCAGAGGATGAAGATCAGATTTCATCACCTTGGAAAGGGGGAGCAAGAGGAAATTCAGCATCAAGTCATTCAACAAAAGGGAGAGCAAAGCTTGTGGAGCTAGACGATGATGGAGTTGAAGTGAGCGGTGAAGACCATGGAGAATATTCACATGTACCAAAGCATAAACCAAGAAATAGAAGGTTCATACCTCCAAAAGGTGAAGAGAGGAAGTCCTTAAGGCCAAGGTATCAAGTAGATAGGCTCACATATGATTCATTTATGGCAACTCATTATGCTTATATGAATAAAGTTGTAGAAGATCGTGAACCTACATGTTTTGAAGAAGCAAATAGGTATAAAGAATGGAAGGAAGCTATGAAGGAAGAGATTGAAGCTCTTGAAGAAAACAAGACTTGGAGTCTTGTGCCCAAGAAGGATGGCTTGAAAGTGATAGGAAGCAAGTGGGTCTACAAGGTAAAGAGGAAAGCAGATGGGACTATCTCTAGGTACAAAGCAAGGCTTGTTGCAAAAGGCTTTGCACAAACATATGGAGTGGATTTTGAAGAAACTTTCAGCCCTGTGGCTAAAATGAGCACCATCAGAACCTTAATAGCTATGGAAGCCACCAAAGGATGGAAATTATACCAATTGGACATCAAGAATGCATTCCTCAATGGAGACTTGGAAGAAGAAGTGTATATGGAGCAACCACAAGGTTTTGTAAGTAGTAAATTTCCTACACATGTTTGCAGGTTGAAAAAGGCTCTTTATGGCCTAAAACCAGCACCAAGGGCCTAGAATCATAGATTGGTGGAATATCTTATCAAGTGTGGATACAAACAAAGTGATGCAGATTACTCTCTCTTCATGAAGCAAAGAGGTGAACTAGCTGCCTACATTTGTGTTTATGTCGATGATCTTGTTATCACAGGTAATGACATAAAGGGAATTGAAGACATCAAATCCAAGCTAGGTAAATAATTTAAGATCTCAGATCTTGGGGAATTGAGGTACTTTCTTGGCATTGAAGTTGTTTACAAACAAGATGAAATCATGTTGATGCAAAGGAAGTACATTGTAGATGTACTTGAAAAGTTTGGAATGATAAATTGCAAGCCAATCTCTAATCCAATGGAGGTTAATTTGAAGCAGAGCTCTAGTGATGGTAATCCTCTTGAAGATGACACTTTGTATAGGTCTATTGTTGGATCACTTAATTATGCAACCATCACAAGACCCGATATAGCTTATGGAGTAGGAGTCTTGTCACAATTTATGCATAGTCCAAGGACTACTCACTTGTTCGCAGCAAGAAGAATGCTTAGGTACTTAAAGGGTACTATAAATGAAGGATTATGCTATGCATATGATGATGATTTGCAGGTCAAGGCATACTCTGATGCGGATTGGGCCGGATCCAAAGAAGATAGAAGAAGCACTAGTGGTTATCTAGTGATGCTTGGAAGCAAAGTTATATCTTGGATGTCAAAGAAGCAACCGACAGTTGCTTTATCATCTACAGAGGCTGAGTAAAGAGCACTTGCACAAGTCACATGTGAACTTATGTGGCTTAAGAAGTTGTTTATGGACTTGAATTTGCTGGTTGATACATATCCTATCTATTGTGATAACTTGAGTAGCATACACCTCGCTTCAAACCCTGTTTTCCATGCAAGAACCAAGCACATTGAAGTGCATTACCACTTCATAAGGGAAAAGGTATTGACAAAGGAGATTTCAGTGATTCATATAGGTACAAAAGACCAAGTTGCTGATATGTTTACAAAGGCATTGGATGGCACAAAGCTCATGAAGTTCAAGCAAGGCATTAGCATGAAGGACCTTGGATGAAGATGAAGATTGAAGCTTGAGGGGGAGTGTTAAAAAATCAAGCTTCAAAGTACAAATTTGTGGGCAAACTAATTTGTACAAGTGGACCAATGTATGAAGGCCTCAAGTCACGAGATTTCCCCAAAAGGAATCACTCAACCACTCCCCAAATCATTGCAATCAATTCCTCTAACTTAGAGAGGAGCAATTTTAGGAAAAGAGGTTCCCATATTGTAGGAGTCTACTTGCTCTATTTAAAATAGGCTTGGATCACGACTTTTTGTGTGATCCCGTGTGTTTCTTTGGTGTATTGGAGTGTTCTTAGAGTGCTAGAACTCCAGCAAGCAACCCCCTAGCTTAAGAAAGCCCCCTTCTTGCTTCCATCCCAAGTTTGGGTTAGGATATCTCGCTATCTATGCTAGCAGTGACTAGTCTCTATTTCTCTGAGTTGTATCCATTGGTTCTCCTATTGTAGAAATGCATTTGCTGTGATTTTACTCTTGTTGGATAGCTAATAGAGTCCTCTAATTGTGGTTCAAATCTCGGGATCTTTCTCTGCATATTCTTTGAGTTATTGTATCTGGAGTGAAGGTATGTCTCTGCACAGGTCTGTGACAGTGTTGACAAAGTAGCCTGACTTGCAGACATTGCCATTTCATGTGTGAGCATTTATTTTAGATGAAATCTATCTTGTTAGAAAGCTCTCTAAGTCTACTTTGAGTGGTTAAAATATATCTGGAAATATCTGTACCAGCTCTGAGAAATAACCAGAACACTAGAACAGTGTCCAGTTGAGTGTACCTTGGGAGGTCACATTTCGCTTCTAGTTGCATAGGGAGCTGTCAAATCTCCCAACATAGATCTTATCTATAAGATCTCCATGCAAGAAAGCAGTTTTCACATCCATTTGGACTAGCTCTAAGTCCTCCATTGCATGAATCCAAGCAACATGTGCAGGGTAGTTATCTTGACCACTAGAGAGAAGATTTCCTCAAAATCAACACCATGTTGTTGCTTAAAATCCTTTGCAATGAGTCATGCTTTAGACTTTGGAGAAGCAATATCAAATGTGAATTTAACCTTATATACCGATTACATGGTAATGCTTTCATGCCCTTTGGCAAAGGTACTAAATCCCAAGTACCATTCTTGTGAGTAAAATCCAACTCACTCTTCATGGCATGCTCCCACTTGACATGATCCATTGTCTACATAGCCTCTTTGTAACAAGAAGGCTCACCAGCATCTATTAGCATAACAAAATCCAAACGTGGAACATATCTATTAGGTGGATGTGAGACACGTGTAGAGCATCTGAATGATTGTTGAACAAGAACAACTGCCAACTAATCTGATTGGACATTCTCTTGAACCTCCCTATGTGCAGCATTTTTATGCATGCTAACTAGAGGAATAGTATCCTCAAACACCACTCTTCTCACCTCAACCTCCTTAATGGGTTGTTTATGCATCTTAGACTCATTGAAAATGACATCACTACTCTTGATCACTGATCGTATTTTAGGATCCCATAAACGATATACAAATTGTCCTTCTCGACCATATCCAAGAAAAATGCATTTCTTTGACTTATGATCCAACTTTTGTCTAAGATTCTTGAGTATATGAACATATGCTTCACACCCAAAAACTCAAAGATGATCATAATATGGAGGCTTCCTTTTCCATAACTCTTGTGCCACTTTCAGACCTTTCTCAATACTAGGTGAAAGGTTAATCACATGAACTACAGTCAATACTACTTTTGCCCAAAAGCCTTATGAAAGGTTTGCATGATGCGTTATAGAAAGTACTCTATCTTGAATAGTTATATTCATCCTTTCTGCCACACCATTTTGTAGCAGGGTATAAGGAGCTATAAACTCTCTATGAACTCCTCTAGACTTATAGAAAAGGTTGAATTCATGGGAGGTATACTCACCCCCATTATCTAAATGTAAATCCTTACGCTTAGTTCTTTTTTTAGTCTCAATTGAAGCAAGCCATTTTCTGAAAGTAGGGAATACCTCATCCTTTGCTTTGATAGGAAATACCCAAACTTTTCTAGTAGCAACATCTTTGAAAGTGACAAAATAAAGAGAACCACTTAATGACCTTATGGGCATAGGATCACACACATCTGTATGACAAGATCTAAAGCCTGAATTGAAGATTCAATGTGCATCTTGTCCACATTCCTAGTTTGCTTTCCATATTGATAATGCTCACAAAATGAAAAATAAGAAAAAGATAACACATGTAAGTAGCCAGAACGAGAAAGATTTTCCATTCCTCTACATGATATATGGCCCAGACAGCCATGCCAAATACAAGCCATAGGCTGTTCAGTAATAGCTCTATGATACAAATAAAGGATAAAGTGAGCCAACTTTGCATCCTTTTGCAATAACCATATTGCCCTTTGATATGCAAAAGGACTGAGCATAGAAGACCACCTTGTAACCAAGGTCATCAAGTTGATCAACCGACATCAAACTCCATGATAAGTGAGGTACATGGTGTACATTATGCATAGTAAACTTTGAACCATCAATGATTTGCACAACCACATCTTCAATCTTGATAACGTCACACTCGTGAGAGTCACCAAGTCTCACGATAACAAGAGACTTTGGTGCATAATTAGAGAACCATTCTCTGTGTGGTGTCACATGGAAAGAAGCACCAGAATCTAATTTCCATTTGTGGGAAAGAGAATCAACCATAAGAGGCTCAGTTGGCACAATTCTATCAAATATCAACACATGAGCATCATAAGAAATATCACTAATTTCTTCAATCTTCATAGTCGAAGTAGATGGTGTAGGCAATTGTTTAACATGCCCATCAACATTTTGTCCTTTACCTTTAGTATTCTTTAATGCATACTAGTCTTTCTTCATGTGCCCTTTAATAGCATTTGATATCCCTCTTCCTTGATTTACTTCTACTCTTATTCCATTGACCATTCTTTTCCTTATTCTTGCTCCTGCCACGTTGCTGATTCTTTCCTTGGTAAGAATCATGAACATTATATGCATCTCCACTTTGAGTTCCAACCATAGATTTTCTGCAAGTCTCCTCATTCAAGAGGGCTCCACATATGTCATCATAGACTAGTTTACCACTAGGTGCACTATTGCTAATAGTTGTGCAAAACATATTCCATGATGATAGAAAGGTGCATAGCAACAAGACTGCTTTCATTTCATTATCCATATACATTTTTTGAGCATGTAACTGGGTGAATATAGCATCAAACACATTTAGATGAGCAACAACACTATCTATGTTCTTCATGCAAAGATCATATAATTTTCTCATCAAATACACTTTACTTGATGCCGCCTCTTTTTCGTATGTATTATAAATTCTTCCAAAGCACCTCTGCACTTTCACAGTCTAATACTATAAAGTAAACATTATCTGCCAAGTGCAACCAAATGGTAGACCTGACCATTTCATCTAACTCATTCCAATAATCTTCATCCATGTGAACAAGCTTCTTTGAGATTCCATTTACTGGCTTCCATTGCCTCCTCTGAATTAACACATCTTTAATCTAATTCTTCCATAGAGAAAAGTTTGTGCCATCAAATTTTTAGATCTCAAAATGGTCTTTTCCTTGCAAGTTATAGCTTCTCCTCGGAACACTGGCAGTAGACCTTGATCCACCAGATGTGCCTGAGACCTTTGTTGCCGTGATGTTAGAGAACTGAATAGAATGATCGTGGAGCTAGATTAGTCCAAACACCACTAAGGCTCAAAGAAGGATGACCAAGTGTCAAATTCTGGAAGAGAATTCACTTGGTCAATATATGCAGTAAAATGGCATTGAAAGGCTGAATTCACTACCTGAATACTGACCAACAACACCTGCAAGTGTCTGCCAACTCTGTTCTTTAGGTTCAAAAAACTTGCATAACTTGCGATGGCTGCTCCGATCACAACTAATACCTGACAAGAAACAAATAGATTAACTAGTGTAACTGCAAAAATAGCCCAAAACCTCAACATTCATTGTCAAAGAAGTACAAAGATCATTATTCTTGATGTTCTTGGATCTCTGTGAAGAGAAGTATGTATGAAAGTGCTCCAAAATGGCTCCAAAAATCACCCCAAAAATGCTTCAAAAATAGGATGTGAAAGAAAAGAATGAATCTTTGAGGGACCAAAACATGTTCAAGGTAATGTTAACCTTAGTCTTTCCCCTTCTTCAGACACCACAAGAGTGTAGCTTAGTGGCAAGATATTGCCGCAATTAAGCGCGCTCTAGGGGAACAGTATTAGGATAGTTGACCTCCCAATCAGTACCGAGAACCTCTATCTTCTTTGATCGTTGAGGTCCTCTCTCGCATGTAGCCAACAATGACTTCAGTGACTTGGATGACAAAGTATGCCAAGGTCTATGCCTTGGTTGCCACCTTAGTGATAAGCCTTGGAGAAAGCCTTGGGTGGCTGGGTTGGTGCTCGCTTTGCTCGCACAAAAGGAACAAAGCTCTTGCATCGACATGCTCTGATACTAGTGAAGTATTTTGATGGCAATGCACCACAGTGAACTCTACTTCTTGAGAGCTCCGCGATGATATTCATAGAGTAAAAAACTGAGCTCCTAGTGCTGCAGAGGGTACTCTTCACAGAGGCTATAAAATATGCAAAAAAACACAGTACACAAGGAGCACGAACACAGACTTCTTAGGTATTACAAATGCTATCAAAGTTATAGTCTACGGCTGACCAGTCCACTATATGTTTGATTAAAGAACATATAAAAAAGTGTCTAGTGGCCATTTGGCCTTTCATATGGACACTAATGGTAACAACATGAACTTCGCAGACCCTCGTGATAGTCTGAGGCATTCGGCAGAGATGGTGAAAACTCTAAAATTTTATGTGTAGAGTGTTGTAATCTTATACTGAAGCAATATCCTGCAAAGAAAACTCAAAAGAACATGCAAACACACTCTCTCGCTTGCTCTCCCTCTCTCACACTGTGAGACAATGACTTGAATGATGTGTGACTCTCCTCCCAACTTCGCAGACCCTCGTGATAGTCTAAGGCATTCGGCAGAGATGGTGAAAACTCTAAAATTTTATGTGTAGAGTGTTGTAATCTTATACTGAAGCAATATCCTGCAAAGAAAACTCAAAAGAACATGCAAACACACTCTCTCGCTTGCTCTCCCTCTCTCACACTGTGAGACAATGACTTGAATGATGTGTGACTCTCCTCCCAACCATATATACCCTCTTGTACTCTAAAAATAGCAATGTTCTAGAATAGTCCAGTGTGAACATGTGGCCATCATGCAACACTTATTCTCATTACTACTTTAGTACCTTAGGGTATCCCCTGAGCTTGGGACCTTGGCTTGTTGTCCATTGTCCCTCACACACATGGACTGATCCTTGTGGATCTAATGGACTGATCCTTGTGGATCTAATGGACTGATCCCTGTGGATCAATGTCTGACACTCTCTCCCCCTTCTAAAGATCATTGTCCTCAATGATCAATGAGGGAAAGTACTTGCAAACCAGTGCTTCTGATTCCCAAGTAGAGTTAGTAAGTGGTAATCCTCTGCAGTCTACTAGATACTCTTGGATGACAAAATTCCTCAATCACTTCTGTTTCTAATCTAATATCCTATCTAGAGAATGATCTATGCTATCACTTTCTTGCAAAGAAACAATACATTCTATTAGATTATCCTCCCTAGAAATATACTTCCGAAGTTTACTGACATGAAACACTAGATGAACTCTACAATCTAGAGTAAGCTCTAATCGGTATGCAACTTCACTTAGCTTTTTAATTATCTTCCAAGGCCAATAACAAGAAGACATGTTGGATTTGTGGATTGAGCAATCATCTAGCGTATGATTGTTGGCATAATCAACAAGGATCAAATCAGAATCAAAGTAATGATGGCAGAGGAAGAGGTGGAAGGTTTCATAATCAATGCTCTACCATCCCAATGAATTTGATCTACAATAGGTGCAACAGAAACAGCAGCATGAACAGGAATCTGCAGAATATTTGTATCAGCTTCAATACCTGTATTTGCAGTACTTGTGTTTGCAGGTGTAATAGGACCTTTTTCAACACCTTGAAAAATATATCACAATCCTTTTGTGACCAATACATGACGCATCATATAAGCCCACAATGGATAATTGGTACTGAAAGAAACTTGGAGAAGCTTGTCGAAGGTAGAAAAGTGCGTTTTGAAGCGATGAAGTTTGGTCAAGCCAACCGGCACAAGACCAGCCCTTGAGCTTATGGAGACTCAAATAGACCTTATAGGCATGCTATAAGTGCAAAGAAACACACTATGTACCTTGGAGCATCAAGGAGAATGATTCGATACAAAACAGATAGGTTCGCGGGTCGACTAGCTCAAAACACTTACTATCTATGGAAGAGACAATGAACTTCAAATGCCCATAGCGACCAGCGTGATTACAATTAGAAAAAATCCTTTTATGGGAGTGATACACATAGGGTTGAGTGTATGGAATGCACAAAAGAATAAGGAATAAGCAAAATATGCTATAGGAATGAATGCGACATTCACTGGTGGTACTTCCTATTTTTCAGGAATACGTAAAGATTGACCCCGAGGCAGAAACACTAAGATTTCTCCAAATCGGCTGAACCACATGCTTTGAAAATTTACAGGCATAAACTAGACACTGATACCTTTCCAATGAGTCCTCTTGCACTCAATTTGGAGCTCTGAGGAGAGAGCAGCAGCCTCTGCAAGATTACTATTGGCGAAGAAGATGATGCAGAAAATTGAAGGAGCAAGACAATGATGGTCACAAGTGTATGTATATTGCTTCCATGTATAATACAAGTAATTTCAACTCTTTATATAGCCTCTAGGAGTGTTCCACGACTTTTACAATTTGAATTTGAATTCAAATGAAGGTGGGAATGGTTGTTGGAGGGAATCAATTCACTTCCCTACAATCTAGGAAAAGTGAAGATCTTGATTGATCTACTTTTAGGTGATTGATTGCTTGATTGAATGCAACTTCAACCACCACAAATTCGTGGGATTTTGGCTCTATATTTCTACCTTTACATGTGTCAAGCTCAAGGATTTTACAACGGTAAATGAGCCATCAAAATATTCTCAAAAAATACAATAAATGAGCATATGAAAAAAAACTCTCCAACGGATATTCTTTTGACGCGATAGCCTTTGATGTAGATCAAATCCACCTCAAGCATAGTGTAAGCTTGATGTTCCAACAGCTCCCCCTCAAGCTAAAGTATGCTTGAGTCTTCATTCGCTGATAGTAATACCTGCCATAGCTTTGAATCTACAAAGCTTTATTCCATCAAGTGTCTTTGTCATCATATCTGCTACTTGCTTTTCAGTCGGAACAAAAGAAATGTCAATCTCCTTTGCCATGAGCTTCTCCCTGATGAAGTGATAATGGACTTCTATGTGCTTGGTTCTCGCATGGAAAATAGGATTTGCCGCTAGATGCATGGAACTTACATTATCTCCAAATATGTGAGGTTTGGAACTCACAAGTCCCAAATTTGTATACAATGCTTTTAACCATATTGCCTCTTGAGTTGCTATGGTCAAGCCTCTGTACTCTGCTTCAGTTGAAGATAAAGCAACTGTTGGTTGCTTCTTGGAACTCCATGACACTAGCTTTGAACCTGCAAATGCTAAGTAGCCAGATGTACTTTTTCTATCATCCTTAGCTCCTGCCCAATCTGCATCTGAGTAGATTTTGATATCCAAATCTGAAGAGTAAGGATAGAATATACCTTCGTTGATTGTACCTTTGAGATACTTAAGTACTCTCTTAGCCGCATCCATGTGTGGTCTTCTTGGTGAGTGCATGAACTGACTAAGCACTCCCACACTATATGAGATGTCTGCCCTTGTGTGAGTAGCATATATCAAGCTACCTACCAAGCTTTGATACTCTTTAATGTCTTCAATTTTCTCACCTTCATAAACACTAAGTTTATGATTCATCTCCAAAGGTGTACCTGCAGGTTTAGTGTTCTCCATTTTGAACTTGAGAAGAAGATCCTGAATGTATCTTCTTTGAGTCAAATACATTCCTTCATCTGTGTATATCACCTGCATACCTAGGAAATATGTGAGCTCACCTAGGTCACTGATTTTGAACTCCTCTTGCATGTGTCTCTTGATCCTTTGAATGCCATTTAGATCATCACCTGTCACAATAATATCATCTACATATACACATAGATAGATAACCTCATTGTGATCCCTTTTGATGAATAGAGAAGGATCTGAGCTGCTAGCTTTGAACCCTTGATCTTGAAGATATGTAACCAACCTGTAATTCCAAGCTCTTGGAGCTTGTTTCAATCCATACAATGCTTTCTTAAGTCTGCAAACATAAGATGGATGATTAGGGTTTTCAAAACCTGGTGGTTGTGACATGTATACCTCTTCACTTATCCAACCATTTAAGAATGCATTTTTCACATCAAGTTGGAGGAGTCTCGAATTCCTTGCAGCAGCTACACTTATCAATGTCCTGATTGTAGTCATCTTTGCAACTGGTGAGAATGTTTCCTCATAGTCTATACCATGAGTTTGTGAGCATCCTTTGGCAACTAATCTTGCCTTGTACCTGCAAACTGTTCCACCTGAATTTCTTTTAACTTTATATACCCATCTGCAACCAATTACCTTTCGATTCGGCGACATTGGAACCAAATCCCAAGTGTCCATTTCCTTCAATGCATCTATCTCTTCGTTCATGGCCTTTTCCCAATTAGGGTTTCCCTTTGCCTCTTCATAGGTTGAGGGTTCCTCTAAAATAGAGTCTTTTGCCAAGTAGATTGAATGCTTTGTAACAAATGTGGAATCATATCCATACCTTTCTGGTTGTTTCTTCTCTCTTGCTGATCTTCTAGGTGCTTGTTTGGAGCATTCTCCAACCTCTTGCATCTTTGCTTTGCCTCTTGACTTCCATAGCTTGTAATCCCTTTCTCTTTCATCTTGGTCATCATCTGTATCACTTCTTGGATCCTGGACCTGTATATCATGCTTGCTTCCTAATTGATGAGAGTCATAATCAAGATCATAAGGTAGTGTTACCTTTTGTTTTTCTTCATCATACCAAGACCTGTGTTCTTCAAACACAACATCTCTACTTGTAGTGAATTGCTTGGTTGAAGGATTGAAGAACCTGTAACCCATCTGAGTTGAATCATATCCAATAAACACTGCCTTTGTTGCCCTTTCATCTAGCTTACCTCTTATTTGTGATGGTACATGAACATAAGCTAAACAACCAAAAACCTTGCAATGTCCAAGACTAGGTTTTCTTCCATGCCATGCTTCATAAGGAGTCATACCTTGAAGTGATTTGGATGGTAGTCAATTGACAAGGTACACTGCAATTGAAATAGCTTCTACCCATAGATAATGTGGCAACTTCTTCTCTTCAAGCATTGTTCGGGCTGATCCAACCAATGTCTTGTTTCTCCTCTCTGCAATTCCATTTAGTTGAGGAGAGTACCTAGTAGTCACTTCCCTTTTGATACCTTTGTCCTGCAAGAACTCATCAAACTCTTTGGAGAAGTATTCTCCCCCTCCATCAGATCTGAGCTTCTTTAGTGATCTACCTGTATGATTCTCCACATGTGCAAGATACTTCTTGAAGCAATCAAATACTTCATTCTTACTCTTGATAAAGTATAGAACAGTCCATCTACTATGGTCGTCAATAAATGAGACATAATACCTTGATCGTGCCAATGAAGGTTCTTGACTTGGTCCCCATACATCTGTATGTACTAAGTCCAATAAGTTGTTGTGGATGTAGCCTTTGTGGTTGAATGGTTGTCTTTGTGCCTTCCCAATCTGACATGCATCACACCTGTTGATTGTGTTGCTTTGATATGTTCGGCAGTCCTAGAACACTTTGATCCTTGCATATATCCTTCAAGGTTCTTTCATTCACATGAGCAAGTCTCTTATGCCACACTTCAAGCTCACTTAGGGTTTGAGACCCAAAGTTGAATAGAGCTATGTTCCTGGTATCTCCTACTTCAAAAGTAAAGAGCCTACCATGCTTCTCACCTCGGGCTATCTTCTTGAAGCCTTGACATGGATCTTCCACAAAAGCTCCATGTTGGGTGAACCTAACTTGCAAGCCTTTTTCAACTATTTGGCCTACACTTATTAGGTTTTTTGTGATAGTGGGTACATAGAGAACCTTACTCAGAATGTTTGTCCTGCCATTGGAAGCTTTGACATTACCAATCTTCTCCACATTGTGCTTCGTGTCATCCCCTGTTTGCACTTCATGTCTATGCTTTGGACTTTCCAAGTCAGATAGAAGAGCAATGTTGCCTGCAACATGATTCGAGCATCCTGAATCTATGTAGAACAAATGATCGTCTTCTTTACCTTCTTTGTGGCTTAGGTTCATAAGAAGTAATGAGTCTTCATGTGGTTGATCTTCTGAATAATTGTTGTAGTCCCTTCGATTATAGCTTCTATTGTTGTTGTTGAAGTTGGGTCCACCTCTGCCTCTATTGTTGCCATATCCACCTCTTCCACTTCCTTTCTGGGTCTTCCCATTGAACCAGCAATTCTGAGTGGTGTGGTTGGTCTTATCGCATATGGCACAAGGTTGAACATTCTGACCTTTGGCTTTGTCTTGCTTTGGTCCTTTCTTCTTCCCTTTCCACTTGCTCTTGCTTGCGAAGTTGGCTTGGGAAGTCTCTTCTTCATCTTCTTCCTTCTTCTTGCCTTTCTGCTTCTTATCCTTCTTATCTGCATATAGAGCACTAGTTGAACTACCATGATAAGAGCTACCTTCCTTTATGCTATTGTTGGCTTCTTGATTGAAGAGTTGTCCAAGAAAGATGTTGAAGTCTGGAGTTTGCACATCCATGATGAGATCGTAAGCCGTCGTGAAGGATTGTCATTGCTTATCACTTCGAATGCCGTTGAGAATTTGCCTCATGATGACCTCTTCTTCAATCAGCTCTCCAATGGATGCTAACTGATCCGCAACCTCCTTGACTTTGGTAACAAACTCTGTGATGGTTTGTTTAGGTGTCTTCTTCATTTGGTTGAACTCGTTCCAAAGATGATTCTTTCTTGCTTTGGTACTAGCAGAAAAGAAAGTCTCCAGAGCATCCCAAGTCTCTTGAGATGTCTTGCATCCTCTAATATGTGGTAATAGAAAGTCAGAGATAGAGTTTAGTATGTACGACCTTGCTTGAGCATCCCTTGCGCACCAAAGTGTGAGCTTATCTGTCTCCTCTTGTGTAGGTCCTCCTTTGGATCTTGGAATAGGCATAGCTTCATCACCTGCTACAATTCCATAAAGATTTCTACCTTGCAAATAGGCCTCCATTCTGATTTGCCAAGCCTCGTAGTTGTGTCGATCAAGCTTCTCGATCATTGAGGGAAAGCCGTCACCCATCTTGAACTAGCTCTGATACCACTGAAAGAAACTTGGAGAAGCTTGTCGAAGGTAGAAAAGTGCGTTTCGAAGCGATGAAGTTTGGTCAAGCCAACCAGCACAAGACCAGCCCTTGAGCTTATGGAGACTCAAATAGACCTTATAGGCATGCTATAAGTGCAAAGAAACACACTATGTACCTTGGAGCATCAAGGAGAATGATTCGATACAAAACAAATATTCGCGGGTCGACTAGCTCAAAAAACTTACTATCTATGGAAGAGACAATGAACTTCAAATGCCCATAGCGACCAGCGTAATTACAATTAGAAAAAATCCTTTTATGGGAGTGATACACATAGGGTTGAGTGTATGGAATGCATAAAAGAATAAGGAATAAGCAAAATATGCTATAGGAATGAATGCGACATTCACCGGTGGTACTTCCTATTTTTCAGGAATACGCAGAGATTGACCCCGAGGCAGAAAAACTGAGATTTCTCCAAATTGACTGAACCAAATGCTTTGAAAATTTACAGGCATAAACTAGACACTGATACCTTTCCAATGAGTCCTCTTGCACTCCATTTGGAGCTCTGAGGAGAGAGCAGCAGCCTCTGCAAGATTACTGTTGGCGAAGAAGATGATGCAGAAAATTGAAGGAGCAAGACAATGATGGTCACAAGTGTATGTATATTGCTTCCATGTATAATACAAGTGATTTCAACTCCTTATATAGCCTCTAGGAGTGTTCCACGACTTTTACAACTTGAATTTGAATTCAAATGAAGGTGGGAATGGTTGTTGGAGGGAATCAATTCACTTCCCTACAATCTAGGAAAAGTGAAGATCTTGATTGATCTACTTTTAGGTGATTGATTGCTTGATTGAATGCAACTTCAACCACCACAAATTCGTGGGATTTTGGCTCTATATTTCTACCTTTACATGTGTCAAGCTCAAGGCTTTTACAATGGTAAATGAGCCATCAAAATATTCTCAAAAAATACAATAAATGAGCATATGAAAAAAAACTCTCCAACGGATATTCTTTTGACGCGATAGCCTTTGATGTAGATCAAATCCACCTCAAGCATAGTGTAAGCTTGATGTTCCAACAGGTACCATCCAACTTATCCTCAACAACCAACATACGGAATACATCATTACTTTCAACCATGGCCACTAACTAAAATACCTTGATGTAGAAAAATGAGTGTATCTAAAAAAGTTGAACAAAACTACCTAAACAAGTTCTACTAGAGCTGTAGTAGACTTTGAGATGCTTATACTGTAGTAGACTTTGAGATGCTTATACTGGCGAACCAAAACTTATATATATCTTTGGCACAAAAAGACAAAATAGCCTGCATAAGCACTCTAATAGTGCGTTCGAAAGTTGAAACGAGCTCAAATCACGATTTTGACACCACATAAAAAATTTGTTTTGATCTCCTAATCACCCTGAGTATGCATACCAAATTTTGTGCGATTTTGAAACTATGACTATAGGAGTGTCGAGGATTCCCTAGATGAAGCGGTGACCTACTCTCATACCCATTGTTGGGGTTAGACGTCTACAAAAGCATGCGAACAACACAAGGAAGAAGACGAAGCTTGGAGCACAACACACAATATTGAATGTATTATCACTAGAATGTACAAAGATAAGTAACTTGTTAGGGAAATAGGTGTATATACAAGCCGGGGGAGAAAACCTCCTAAAGAGGGAAAAAAGTGGCCCAGTGGTCCTAGTGTGTTCACACACATCACTTCCTAAATATATCAACAGGTTCATATCAAAGCTACTCGAGGAACACATAAGTTTGACACACTTCACTTGTAACATTATATCTATTCCCTTGAAATGCAACCTTAACTTTATACATAGAAGGAAGTGGTTTTAATTGGAGATCTTGCACTAGTGTATGAGAAATAAAATCATGCAAACTACCATCATCATGTAAAATATCAACAACTTTACCATTGATAGTACCTTGCATGCAAAGTAAAGAATGAAGAGAAATTGCATTACCCAAGGTACTTAGATATTTTCCTAGTGCTTCTTCAGTCCAATCAGATTGAATGTCTTCACGAAGCACCTCCATGTTGTGTACTTGAGCTCCGACAGGCTTCATGTCACTAGATTGCAACCTACACTTAGCTTTAATATGACCAAACTTACCACAATGCCAACAAGTGATACAAGGTGTCTTTTGTTGAGCATCCATCATCGTAGTTTGAAGGATTGGAGGTTTGGTGGGATGTAAGAGGGTTTTCTTGGGTACTGGCTGGGGGTGTTGAAAAGTAGGTGGGGGCTGAAAAATAGGAGAAGAAAAAGTAGTAAAAGGATGCTTGAAAGAAAAATTGGGCTTGATTGGTGGTTTTCATTGACACGTTTGTTGTAAGCTAATGGACTTGGTGATGGACTAAAACTCCTTCTCACCATCATGTGCAGAAGAAATAGCTTCATAAAGGGTTGTAGGATGTAGGGTGTTTAGCTTAGCTTGGATCCCCATCTCCAAACCATCTTCATACTTCCATTTCAAAGTATCTTCAGGGATCATTTCAAGCGGACAATTAGTAGTAGTTGTTGCCAAAAACATTCATTGTAGATAGACACAATATCTCCATCTTTCCATCCAAACATTATCCATGATCAATGGGCATGTAAGTGGAACTGAGGAGGAAGAAAGGACACCTTGATCTTTTCTTAAAATGCAATCCATGTGGTGGTGCGGTTGGTGCTATGCTGCAAAACATTCCACCATAAATAGGCCTTACCCACCAAATAATTAGTAACAAATTTCACTTTTTCAATTTCAGGATATGATTTTGCATAATAAAAATCATCAAATTGGGCTAGCCATGAAAGAACAAATTGGCCATCCTTTCGCCCATCGAATCGTGAAAACTGAAATTTTTCACACCAATCTTGGACTACATGCCTTGTTCTTGAGCAGTGATAATGGCCTTCACCACCCTAACTAGGTTGTTTTCATCACTCTGTATTTGTTGGAGTGCAACATCACATTCTTTTATCTCATTTTGAGCATGTTGGAGTTTGTGCCGCAAAAGCTCCAATTGTTGCTCAATCAGTACCCCGGATAGGGGTGACGTACCCAAATCCTCGGTATTCTAGGTAGGGTCCATGGCTTACATAGAACCAAAACCTAGGACTAAGCATGTGAAAAGGATTTTAACAAGTGCATAGAAATAATAATAATAATAATAATAATAATAATAATAATAATAATAATAATAATAAATAAAATAAATGAGTGTGTTTGATAAATAAATAAATAAATAAAGGGAAGAGAGTGTTAAATAATAAATAAATAAATAAGGTGAAGAGAGTGTTAGAAGTTATGTTAAATATCAGGTAAAAGGAATGGGGTATCAAAAAGTGAAAATAGGCTAGTGGATAAAGCATATCTCTTGTAAGTGTGAGGTTGTGGGTGCAAATTCCCTACATGCTAAATAAGAAACTAAGTAGGCTAACTCGAGAAATAAGTAAGCTAACTAGGGAAATAATTAAGCTCTTATTGCCACTCATAAGTTAAAGATGGTTTGTGCATAGCCAATAGCTACCAATGGAACCAAAGGGAACCAAGAGAACCATGAGTGCCAAAGAAGCCAAAGATGCCAAAGTTACGCTATAATTCTATGCCTAAGTTGATGCCTTGGAGTAAGCGAATGATAACCAAATTGATAAATGAACTTGATGACCGAACCAAACTTGAACAATGAACAACACATGGGGTACAGCGAGTACAATGAGCACAGTAAGCATAGTGAGCACAGTGCATATAGTGTCATAGTGAGAATAGTGAGTATAATTTCATAGTGCACAGAGCACACTGTGATAGGAGCAAATTCGAAAAAACACACCAGCAAACCAAAAACAAATGAACTTGATAAACAAAAACCTAGACCAGACAATCAAGATTGATGTTGAATTGAGAATGGATGCTACGAATCACAACCGGATGCCAAGAAACCACCTCCACATACATGTCTTGGCTTTGATACCGCTATTGACCGGTTCTCGCAAATGCATGTATGCAAAGGATAGTATAGAAATAAAATCTCACAAAAGCATAAAGATAATAGAAAGAGACAAGAGACTAGACACCAGATTGGGTACAATCTCCCCCATAGAATCTCATGGATGATTCTATCAGAGCATGTGTATTTATAGTTGTTTTTCATTACATCCTTAATAGAAGATACATGAGGGTGGTGCTTCGAAAAGCATGCATTTATGGGAATCTGCTTTTTTTTTTAAATCATCGCTTTCTAAGCAATCTACTATTTTTACAAAAATGTCACTTTCTAAAGTGATCTATTACTTTTACAAAAAATAATCAAAATAATATCTTCTAAATATTCTTCTAAATATTCTTCTAGATATATTAAAAAATATCTGAATAAGTCCACGCACGTTCGCACCCTCATGAGTCTTCACGTGCTAAATCAAAACAAAAATCACATTAAAACCCTCAAGACAATAAATTCCATATAACATTCCATTATTCCATAAAGTATAACAAGAGGAAACATGTAGAGAGAAGGACACACAGTTCAGATTGAGCAAACCCTATTTTTATAATCAAAATAGTGATTATAATCACTACAATTTTATTTTAAAAAAACATTTTGCAAATGTTGGCTCCATTTTGTCGAAGTTGAGAATTCCTCAAGCTTGAGAAGCTTAGGTAGAATTTACTTATCAAATTTCAAATTTTTGGAGCTCCTATGAGCCGTAAAATTAATTTAGAACTTATTTTTAATTATATTAGACAATAGATGTAAAATTGGTCAAAACTATTCTAAAAAATACAAATAGAGCTTGTGGTTCATTTTGAGAGTTGTCTTGTAGGTGGATTATGAAGAGAATATAATACTCATTGTAGTCTTCTTATTGGTGAATGACAATTTCCATTGTTCCACTCTATCTACTTTTCATCATGTGCATGTATATGTGTGTGTGCACCTTGTTGTGTTTCCCACCTTCACATTTGCATGTATCACTTCCTCACAAACTTACCCTCTTGTCTTCATGGCTGATAATTTAAGGTTGAATCTTCATCCATATAAGTACCCACCATTTTCCTACGAGACACACACACATGCACATGCATATATATATATATATATATATATATATATATATATATATATATATATATATATATATATATATATATATATATATATATATATATATATATATATATATATATATATATATAAAGTGTCATATCTTACAAACGAAACTTAAATTGTGTGTGTGTGTGTGTTGATAGAACATGCCCATGTCTACAAATATAAACCAAAGTATGTTCGAATCCACGTTTGATTCAATTTAATTATCAACTTTAGGTACGAGGATCTCCCATGCAAGTCCTTGATTGATGCTCATTTTCAGCATAACTTTAGACACAAGAGGATCTCCCATGAAAGGCCTTAATTTGATTAGTAAGTCAAATTGTTCTATGATGAAAGTTATTTTTTTAATTTTTTTATGATGTTGGAATTTGGGGCCCTACGATCGTTCCAATCCTAAAACCTTTTGAGCATACACACTTAATTAATTAAGATGATAAGTGAGAGATAAAAAGAAAGAGATCTTGAGACAAGGATAGGGAATGTAAGCTGGATGCTTACTCACTAAAAAATAGATGTCCAAATTACAACATGGGAGTACTACTCAACCATATAAAGTGGTGCACTCACTAATGGAAGAATATCCAAGAAAATGATGATACAAAATTTAGATAATGTTGAAATAATCTGTGTGTGTGAAGTGAATGAGCAATGAAGCTAACCTTATTCTCACAAAATAGTGTAACAAAATTGTAAATCAACCAACCCTAATTTTGAGATTAGGGTAGAGAAACCCTAAAAACAAAATGTAAGGTTAACTCACAAAAGATAGTTACCACCACATTGTAGAAGACTTCTTGCTCCAAGAGAGTAACCTCTCCTTCACCAAATCTTCACCTCCAAAGCTTCAGAACACCAAGAGCTCGCTTGTGATCTTTGAGTGATCACCTCCTCCAAGTGTGTGAGACTCATCCTTGATCTCCTTGAGAGGATTGCTTGATGAGTGATGCTTGAACAATGAGGATGGCTCCTTCTTTTATAGCTTTGAAGTGCCCTCCAAAAGCACTCTAAAAAGCTACGATCAATAATGATCGCTAATGATTAGCTTTATTCAAAAGACCCCATCGTGAAAACGTTTTGTGGTCTTTGCTTTTTGTATAATAAAAAGATACTCTAAAATTTTGCGAACATTGCACCTCAGGAGATTCGAACCCACGTGCACTCTTTGAAAGAATGCTCTTCTATCCATGCTGCCCACACATTTTTGCTTATCAAATACTTCTAATAAAATAAACATTAATTGATATCACGGTTGTGTGGGACTTCAAGAGACTCAAAGAGCATTGTTGGACCAAATTGACATTGATTCCAACAATCCCTTCTTCAATGTCATATTGGTACAAGCTTCAATAACCTGCAAATCTTCTCACGACTATCTCTAGTCACTGCTTTGGTAAAAATATCTGCAACATTCTCACTAGAAGGAACATAAATCAGCTCAATGTGCTTCTTAGCTATCTACTCTTGAATATTATGGTAGTGTACCTCTATATGCTTTGTCCCTGCATGATGCACTAGATTCTTAGCTATAATTATAGCACTCTGGCTATCTAAAATATCTGAATGGGTTCATGTACTCTCACATCAAGATAACTGAAAATCTTCTACAACCAAAATGACTCTAGAGTAGCTGTAAATGCTCCACGATATTCAGCTTCACACGTTGAAGTGGCAATAGTGGGTTGTCTCTTCGAAAGCCATGAGATAAGACAATCTCCAAGATAAAAACAATATCCACTAGTACTTCTTCTTGTGTCTCTATCACCTACCCAATCAGAATCTGAAAAACCTTTTAGTAAAAAATGTGTAGATTTTGAAAATTCCATAGCATAATTTGAAGTTCCCTTCAAATATCGAAAGATCCACTTTACTGCTTTCCAATGTAACACTATTAGATTCTACATGAACCTTGATACTGTAAGAAAATAACAGCACAGTGGAATAGACCTGTAGAAAGAGTTGAGAGAAAAAACGCTGACAAAGATAGATGCAGACTGAGAGATAGAGAACTCAAATTCTCAGATTGCCGAGCATAATGCAGTTACAATGATGGTGTTTTCCACCCGTGCTCTCCCACTGTGGAGCTTAGATGGCCATCTAGACAGACTCTAGATGAAGGCTTGCTAGTGCGCAATGCTATGTAAAGCTCGACCTGGGCCGTGCTTATATAGCTTTTACAAGGAGGTTTGGTATAGATAAATGTAGTCAGGAGATACAAAATAGTCGGTAAAATATATGATCTGACAATATCTCCACGACCAAAAGTCTTACCGTCTCGGCCCTACGGGCCGGGGGGGATAGGCCCCCCAGACCTTGGAGAAGGGGGCAAGCCCCCCTCTGCACTCCCCCATTAAGGTTCTATGGGGAAACTGTGTGACGCCATAGGGCCTTTATTTTCACCTTAAATGGAAACCCAATGACCTAGAAGTTTATGCCCTACCTAACCTAATGGCTAGGCTCACAAAGATCATCTACAGCCATCAACAGTCACAGATAGACCTCATCTCACTTGGAAGTTAGGGTTCCACAAATGTCCGGGCTCTCATAATGGCTTCTCCTCATAATGGGGGCCTTACAACTTAGAGCACCATGGATCATTTGTGGTCACATGAGGGTGGAGTATTGAGCATATCTAACACCCCCCCTCAATGTCCACCCTACGGTGAACTACCTCCTTGGTCCAATCCCAAGCTTTGGAAAGTGTCAAAGAAGTTGCTCACTCCCAAGAGCCTTGGTGAAGATGTTTGCGCCATTTTCTTTAGTAGGACAATAGCTTATTTCCACGACCCCATCCTCAATCAACTCACGCACATAGTGATATTGGATTTCTATGTGCTTGATATGTGCATGGAAAACAGGATTTTTGGCGATCCCCATGCAACTTTGGTTTGTCACACTTCAACTCTGTAGCCTCCTATCCTTGTATTCCTATGTGCCATAGGATCCTCCTCAATCATACTGCTTCACATGCTGCAACACATGCAGCTTTGTACTCAGCTTCAGTAGAAGATAATGCTACAATTGGTTGCTTCTTACTAATCCAAGAGAAAATCCCTGATCCTAAAGAAAAGCAATATCTAGAAATTGATTTTCTGGTATCAATATCTCCTGCCCAATCTAAGTCATAGTATCCGACCAGAGATGATCCTTCTTCATAAAGAATGCCATAATCAGTAGTTCCTTTCACATACCTAAGTATCCGCATGCTTGCCTTCCAATGAGTTTGGCAAGGCTTATTAGAGAACCTTCTTACAACTCCAACAACATAAGAGATGTCTGGTCTGGTATTGCACAAGTAGATGAGACTTCCAACTAATTTCATGTATCTTCCAATATCCACTCGAGGTGAAGTATCTTCAATAGATAATTCTGTGTTGACCTTCATAGGTGTAGAAATTTCCTTGCAATCCTCCATGTCGAATGCCTTCAATTCTAACTTGCATACTTTTGTTCAGAGATGAAAATCTTCCCGCGTTCGTGCCAAACTTCAAGACCTAAGCAATAATGCATTAAGCCCAAGTCTGTCATTTCAAATTCTGAACTCAAGGCATCTTTTGTTTGTTGAAGAAGAGCGTCATCATTTCTTGTAATCACAAGGTCATCTACATAGAGTACAAGCACAATTGTCTTCCCTGCTTTCTTTAGAACATACAAGTTAGCATCAGAAGCACATCTTTTCCTAGATCTAAGAGATACTTATCTATCTGTTGGTACTATGCTCTAGGGGCTTGTTTTAGCCCATGTAATGCCTTCTTCAGCTTACATACCTTGTTCTCTGAATGGGGAGCCTCAAACCCTGGTGGATAAGACACATATACCTCCTCCTTGAGGTCTCCATTCAGGAAGGCTGATTTGACATCCATGTGATAGACTGGCCAACGCTTATGTGTAGCCGCAACTAGTACTACTCGGATAGTAGTCATTCTTGCAATCGGAGCAAATGATTCACAAAAGTCAATGCCTTCAACTTGTGAGTAGTCGTGTGCAACAATTCTTGCTTTATATTTTTCTAGAGTACTATCAGCCTTGTACTTTAGCTTCCAAACTCACTTGGTGCCAATGACTTTACGCTTAGGGGGTTGATCCACTAGCTCCCAAGTTCCATTCGTCATGATATTGTTGTATTTTGTTTGCATGGAAACCCTCCAATTCGGATCATGGAGTGCCTCTTCCACATTGGTTGGTTCCTTCACTTCCCTTGAATGAGATCAACCATCAAGGCTGTGTTTACAATATGGGCGCTTGCCCGTCTTTGTTCCTCTATTCTTTGTGATCGCCTCGCTCCATCTGCAACCTGTTCTAGTGATTGTGGGATGGGGTTTGTAGAATCATAGAGCTGCCTCACCCAATGTGGTAATGGCTTTTCCACTTGGGTGTCAGCAGGTTGGTAACTTTCAGACTCATCATCTGAAGATGATGCTTCCTTCTCTTGTGTAGAAGGGATAGCTCTTAGGCCAGGTTCATAGTGGATTGCCCCTTCGCCTGATGATAAAGTGGAAGCTCTCTTTTCCTCCTCTACTGCATGTGGCTGCTCCTCCTTAAACACCACATCACGACTCGCCATGATCTTCTTAGCCTCAGGGTCATAAAGCTTATAAGCCTTCTTATCTTCACTGTACCCTAGGAAGATACATTTGATGCTTTTTGGTTGAAGCTTGTTTCTCTCCCTATCTGGAATATGTACATAACATTCACTTCCATAACATTCACGTTCATAGTGGATTGCCCCTTCGCCTGATGATAAACTAGAAGCTCACTTTTCCTCCTCCACTGCATGTGGCTGCTCCTCCTTAAACACCACATCACGACTCGCCATGATCTTCTTAGCCTCAGGGTCATAAAGCTTATAAGCCTTCTTATCTTCACTGTACCCTAGGAAGATACATTTGATGCTTTTTGGTTGAAGCTTGTTTCTCTCCCTATCTGGAATATGTACATAACATTCACTTCCAAATACATTGAAATGGGAAACAGAAGGCTTTTTACCAGTATAAGCTTCTTGTGGAGTCTTTCCATCAAGTGCCTTGGTGTAGCTTTGATTCAAGATGTAGACAGTAGTGCTGACCGCCTCTGCCCAAAATTGATTAGGCAAACCCTTTCCTTTCAACATGCACCTTGCCATCTCCATGATGGTTCGATTCCGACGTTCTGCAACACCATTCTGTTGAGGACTATGTGCCACTGTGAGTTGATGTTTGATTCCCTTACTCTTGCAAAAATCTTCAAACTCTGTTGATGTGAACTCACCACCACCATCTGTCTTGAATTTCTTCATCTTCTTCCCTGTTTCAGTTTCAACAAGCTAAAGCCATTCTTTAATCATACCAAAAGCTTGAGCCTTATCGTGAAGGAAGTACACCCACATCTTCCTGCTATAGTCATCGACAAGTAACATGAAGTAGGAAGATCCGCCCAAGGCCTGTGTAGGCATTTTTCTGCACAAGTCAGCATGCACCAACTCTAGAGGATAGCTTGCTCTGTTCTTGCTTTCTTGTGGAAACACCTTCCTCTGTTGCTTGCCCATCATGCAAGCTTCACATAGTTCCTTCATTTCTCCAATCAATGGTAGGTGTGCAACCATACCTCTATGATGCATCTCCTTTAGTACAAGGTATCCAATGTGGCAGAATTTGTCATGCCATAGCTTACTTGTGCCCACATTTCTAGTGGTTGTAAGAGCACACAACTCATACAGGTTGCTCCTCCTTATGCCAGTCCCAACAATGTTGTTGTTACCGTCCATAATCTTAGCTCCTGTCTTACTAAAAGATACTTGATGACCTTGATCAGTTATAGAAGCTACTGAAAGTAGATTTCGTTTTATTTGTGGAACATACAACACACTTCGCCCTTTGCAGGACATCTTACATTGTTTCCTACCTTTACTGTGATGGGTTCCTTTAGAGCCTGTAAGGAACTCTAAAGGTATTTTCTACTCGTCATGTGACGAGATGCACCACTGTCCAACACCCATGAGTCATCTGTTCCTGAATCTTCAACTGAGGAGCACACCTCCTCTATCATAACAAATAACTCAAGCTTTGTTTCTGCTATGTTGGCAAACTCCTTGCCCTTGCCACCTTTTGAAGAGCCACTCTTCTCTTCTGCCTTCTTGATGCGACAATCTTGGATTCTGTGTCCTTTCTTCTTGTAGTGGAAACACTCTCCCTTGAACTTCTTTTTGTCGTTCTTCTTTTTGTCTCCATCTTTTGAAGAGTCTGCTTTGCCTCCTTTGGCATTTGTTGTGAATGCAACATCTCCTTTGCTACCACCACTCCTTGCCTTGAGCCACAGCTCCTCCTCCATGAGTAAGGCACTAAATTCTTCAAAAGTTAGTGGTTGAGGTCTGATTTGAGTGTTAAGAGGAGTTACCAAACCATCAAACTTAGGTGGAGAGATTCGAAGACGATGACGAGCTAGTTCCTCACTTGACTTTTGAACACCTGCTCCCGCCATTTGATCTCGTAGATTCTTTATGCGAGTGATAAACACCTCTGCAGTCTCCTCATCAGCAAACCGTTCTGCTGCAAGCTGATTCTCCAAGTTCTGAATGTGTGTTTGATTATGAGTTTCATATTGATTTCTCAATATGTTCCATGCTTCACATGCCTTCGTAGTATGCTAAATGAGAGTCAAAACACTATTAGAAGTACTTGTAACTAGAGCACAAAGTGCATCTGCATTTCTACATTTCCAAGCACATAGAAGATCAGCATCAGGAGGGATCATTCGACCAGGATTATTTGGATCAAGTCTTTCTTGGGGCTCATGATCAGTCCCAAGAACAGTCTCCAAAAGATCATACGAATCAGGAATAGAAGTGATTTTGAACTTCCACAGGGTGTAGTTCATACCATCAAGTTTACCTTCTGTGAAGGCTGGTGGCCATATCCGCAACATTGGGATGATCGGCATCATTGCTACTCTTGCTTATGCACCACCTACTCCTGTTGATGAACCACCTTGTCCCCCTGTCATAGATGATGATGCACCGCTTGACATCTTCTCTCTTTTGTTGTTCAGACCTCTGCAACTCTGCGTTTCTGCTTCTGCACCACTTAGAGCCTCCTGAGCTCTGATACCATGTAAGAAAATAATAGCACAGCGGAATAGACCTGTAGACAGAGTTGAGAGAAAAAACGCAAACAAAGATAGATGCAGAATGAGAGATAGAGAACTCAAATTCTCAGATTGCCGAGCATAATACAGTTACAATGATGGTGTTGTCCACCTGTGCTCTTCCACTATGGAGCTTAGATGGCGATCTAGACAGACTCTAGATGAAGGGCTTACTAGTGTGCAATGCTATGTAAAGCTCAACCTGGGCCGTGCTTATATAGCTTTTACAAGGCGGTTCGATATAGATAAACGTAGTTGGGAGATACAAAATAGTCGATAAAATATATGATCCAACAGTATCGCCACGACCAAAAGTCCTACTGTCTCGGCCCTACGGGCCTAGGGGATAGGCCCCCTGGACCCCGCAGAAGGGGGCAAGCCCCCCTCTGCACTCCCCACATTAAGGTTCTATGGGGAAACCGCACGACACCACAGGGACTTTATTTTCACCTTAAATGGAAACCCAATGGCCTGGAAGTTTATGCCCTACCTAACCTAATGGCTAGGCTCATAAAGATCATCTACAACCATCAACGGTCACACATAGACCTCATCTAACTTGGAAGTTAGTGTTCCACAAATGTCTGGGCTCTCATAATGGCTTCTCCTCATAATGGGGGCCTTACAACTTAGAGCACCATGGATCATTTGTGGTCACATGAGGGTGGAGTATTGAGCATATCTAACAGATACTTGAGAAACTGCAAACTGTATATCAGGAAGTGTATTGCACAGATATATCAAGCAACCAACTGCTTGACTATATAAAGTAGCATCAAATGGCTCTGCATCTGCTACCATTTGTAAAGACATGTTCTGATCCATAGGTGTTTGCATAGGTTTAGAATTACCCATCTAAAACCTCTCCAAAAGTTTCTCAATGTACTTCTGATGTGTCATATAGATACACTCATCTCGAAACAGAAACTATAAGATTCTCAAATCATTTACATCAAATGTTTGCTTCAATTGTTCTTTGAACATCTACAAATATTCATCTCTAGGATCTGTGACTATAATATCATCCACATAAATGATTGCTCTAATCATCATATCTGGTTCAGCTTTGATATAAAGAGTTGGAGCTGCATCTCAGTTATGGAAATCAATGGACAAAAGATATGTATGTATCTTTTCATACCATGCTCTAGGTGCCTGTTTTAAACCATACAAAGCTTTTATAAGCTTACACACTAAGTGTTCTTTACCTGTCTCTTCAAAACCTTCTTGCTGCTAAATATACACATCCTCATGTAAATCACCATTTAAAAAAGTAGTTTTAATGTCAAGTTGATATATATACCAACCAAAATGTGCTGTTAAAGCAAGTATTAACCTAATAACAGTCATCCTAGAGGTAGGAGCAAATGTCTCATCATAATCAATACCTTTTTGTTGTGCATATCCTTTGACAACCAATCTTGGTTTGTACCTATCAATAGTACCATCTGCTTTTCTTTTGATTTTGAAGATCCATTTTACACCTATAGCCTTCTTTTCCTCTGGTAAATCACATAGCTGCCAAGTTTGATTCTTATGAATAGAATCAATCTCTTCTTGCATAGCTTTTCTCCAAATAGGAATGTTAAGTGCATCTTTAACACATGCAGGTTCATCTTCAACTGTAGTAAAAGCCAAACTATCATGAATCTCAAAGTCTTCAGCAAAACTTACATGATCTTTTTGTTGTTGCTGTCTAGTCTGACTTCTTGTTCTTATATGATCTTGTTGTTGTTGTCTATTCTGACTCCTTGTTCTTACATGATCTTGTTGTTGTTGTTGTCTAGTCTGACTCCTTGTTCTTCTAGTAAAAGTCTTTATACCACTATCTTTCCAAGTCTGATATAACCACGTAGGTGTATCCTTAAATAGTGGTGAAACTCTTTCTGAACTTTCAGCTTCCACAGGTTCTGGAACTTGTCCTGACGAGGTACTAGTAATTTCTAGAACTCTAACTTCTTCCATTTCTAGAACCAAAGTCTCTTGTGGAACCGATTCTGTAGAAGGTTGTGAAATTCCTCTTTCAACTTTTTCTTGAATCCTAGGAATTTTAACTCCCTCCTGATATGGCTGAACATGTACATCCAAAATCTTTCTAAAAAATCCATGGTCATTTTCACTAATGAACTTTGGAATTTCTGCTTCTTTATCATAAAACTTATTTTCACCAATATAAGCATTATGTGAAAGAATAACTTCGCCTGTCTCTGGAACATAAAGCATGTATCCTTTACTCCCAACAAGATATCCAATGAATACAGGTTTCTTTGCCTTTACATCTAGTTTGCCTCGGTCCTTTTTCTCAACATGTACATAAGAAAGTGATCCAAACACTCTGAAATAACTCACATGAGGTTTCCTACCATAATAAGATTCATAAGGTGTGATTACCTTTAAAACTTTTGTAGATGACCTGTTCAAAATGTGATTAGCTGTATGTACTGCATCAAACCAAAATTTCGGTGAAATCTTCTTGGATGCCATCATGTTCGGCATCATTTCAACAAGTACTCTATTCTTCCTTTCTGTAATACCATTTTGCTAAGGAGTATAAGCAATAGTAAGGTGTCGAGTAATACCTTTCTCATCAAGAAATATCTGGAACTCTTTTGACAAGTATTCTCCACCTCTATCACTTCTGAGAATCTGGATAGTTTCTTGACTTTCATGTTCAACCATAGCTACAAACTTCTTGAACATAGGAAAGACTTCTGACTTCAACTTAAGACCATTGATCCATGAGTATCTCATAAAATCATCAACAAATAGAAAAAAATACCTAAAACCCTGAATAGAGTCCCCTCTCGTAGGTCCATTCACATATGAATGAATAATCTGTGATTTCTTGGTAGCTGTAATATGACCATGTTTCTTGAAAGTTAGTTTATGCATCTTACCTTCAAGACAACCTTCACATATATCTGAATCATGTGGTAGCTTGAATGAGTGTAATCGCTCAACCATACCTCTGTCTTTGATACTCTTGAGAGTTCCAAAACTAATATGTCCCAATCTTTCATGCCATAGCTTCATATCTTCCACCGGTGACAAAAATTTGACCCCATATGCCTGACTGATTTTTGACAAAACAAAGATCCCTCCTCTATGCTCACCTTGTAAAATACACTTGTTGTCTTTGTGTGATTAGATCTTACAAAGATCTCTCTCAAATACAACTTTAAAACCATCACCTAAAAATGCAGATATAGATAGCAGATTCTTCTTCATTTCAGGTACATATAAAATATCTGAAATCTAAAAATTACCACCTTCTCTTGACTTTAGGGTTACTGTACCTATTCCCACAACATCCAAATCATTGCCATCTGCAATAGTAAATCTTCTACCTGTAGAATAAGAAAGGGAAGAAAACACATTTATGCAACCTGTCATATGCTTTGTAGCACCTGAGCCAAATATCCAAGGACTTGCTCAAAGAACTTGTAAAGCTGCTTGATCAAAAGCTACTTCCTCAATGGTGATACATGCATAAGAATCACCTTGAGATTTCCCTTTTTTATCATCTTCTACAACATTACCTGATGTCTTTTTCTTTTATGTTGCAATCCTTTTATAACATGCTACTTTTAAATGTCCAAGTTTCTTGCAGTAAAAACATATTACTTCCTTCTTCTTAGAAGACATCTCTTTAGATGTAGTAGAAACATAATCTGAAGTAAAAGGTGAGAGTGACCTACTTTCCTTCTTGGATTGCTTTTCCTTCTTATCCTTCTTCTTCTTTTTACCCTTTGATGAAGATGAAAGTGCTTCTTCATTCTCTTCCATTCCCTTCAACTGATCTTCATTTTGAAGTAATGAGGGCTCTAGCTCTTCAAATGTAACCTCTCTATCTCTTGTGGTAAGGGTAAGAGTGGTTATAAAAGATCGATATGAAATAGGAAGTGAATTAATCAGCGTATTTACCATTTCTTCATCTGATATCTTGACTTCTACATTTAGAAGTTAATCTCTCAAGTCAACGATTCTCATAATGTGGGTTTGAATTGACTCACCAGCTTTCATCCTTGTATCTGCTAGTTGTCTCCTCAAGTGAGCTTTCCTAGCAGGATTTCTACTCTAAAAAAGATTCTCAAGCTTCAACCAAGCTTATCTAGAACTTCTACAAGATCTGATATGTGGTAGAATATGCTTTTTAACACTCGTTGCTATGAGTGAAAGTGCTAAAGCATCTCTAGCATCCCACGTTGCCTGATCTTCAGTAGGAGGAACTGTAGGTAAAGACCTACCTGTGACTCTGGATGTCGAAGTGGTTACCTCTTCTTCAGTTGGTTCTGTAATAGTAATTCTAGTACCACTTGAAGCTGTTGTAGTCCCTTCTTCGCCTTCTCGTCTTGTTCTTGTTAAGGATCCATTGACGATACTCCATAAATCCTTTGTCACTAAAGTATTCATAATCATGCGACTCCACATGGGATAATTAGAAGATCCATCCAACTTGTCTTCAATCTCAATTCTAATCTCACTCAACTTAACTAAGTGTGTATGTCAATTATGCTCTGATACCAAGTGTTGGAATTTGCAGCCCCATGATCATTTCAATATTAAAACCTTTTGAGCATACACGCTTAATTAATTAAGATGATAAGTGAGAGATAGAAAGAAAGAGATCTTGAGACAAAGATAGGGAACGGAAGCTCGATGCTTACTCACTAAAAAATAAATGTCCAAATTACAACATGGGAGTACTACTCTAACCATATAAAGTGGTGCACTCACTAATGGAAGAATATCCAAGAAGATGATGATACAAAACTTAGATTATGTTGAAATAATCTAAGTGTGTGAAGTGAATGAGCAACGAAGCTAACATTATTCTCACAAAATAGTGTAACAAAATTGTAAATCAACCAACCCTAATTTTGAGATTAGGGTAGAGAAACCCTCAAAACAAAATATAAGGTTAACTCACAAAAGATAGTTACCACCACCTTGTAGAAGACTTCTTGCTCCAAGAGAGTAGCCTCTCCTTCACCAAATCTTCACCTCCAAAGCTTCAGAACACCAAGAGCTGGCTTGTGGTCTTTGAGTGATCACCTCCTCCAAGTGTGTGAGACTCCTCCTTGATCTCCTTGAGAAGATTGCTTGATGTGTGATGCTTGAACAATGAGAATGGCTCGTTCTTTTATAGCTTTGAAGTGCCCTCTAAAAGCAATCTTAAAAGCTACGATCAGTAATGATTGCTAACGATTAGCTTTATTCAAAGCCTCTATGGGGAGATCAGGGGAATCAGCAAGGACATAACCAGCAAGGTCATCAGCAGGGGCGACCACAAAGAGTGATGCCTTGTGGATATTGTTCAGGGCCTGATCATTAGATAGGACCCAATTGTCCAGTATGGGTAAAACATAGAGAAGAAAGGGGCATACCAGTAATTTAGTATAATCAGCCTAATCAACAGGGACAACAACTACAATAGAGACAGCAGGTTGTTCAAGCCAATGCTATAGCTATTGAGTTACCAGAACCGGAGTGTCGAAAGGAGACAGCTCCTAGTACATCGGAAATGGTAAATGCAAAGCATGACTCTCAGTGGTGTTGTGATTCTAAGCAGTGTCGGAAAGGAAAATAAGTGGAAGTGTTGGCGGTCACAAGGTCCAAGAACAAAGGTTCTATTAATTGGCAAGAACAATGGCAGGTTAGGGACAAAGTGCAAAAACAGGTTCAGCAAGAGCAGCATAAACAGGTGAAATTTATAGATCCGGTCGAGGAAGAGTAGGATGCAGGCATGGTACCATCAATAACAACGGAAAACAAGAATCCAATCAAGCAAGATGCTGATAAAGATTGGTTTCAGGTAATCATTAACTCACCATTATAGTTGTCTTTAGATAAATTATTATCCTTTGTACCAGTGTTTCGGGAGAAATTATTGAAGAAGCTAATTGATCAGCGTTGAGAGCCAGCATTTAGGTCGGTACCCTCAACATCAGCCAATAATATTGATCCAGCGGATGTAGATTTTGTCGTGCCAGTAATTTAGGTACAGTATGGGCAAAGATGATTTGATGAAGTGTTGCTTGATGGGGGCTCAGGGATGAATATATTACTTGAGCATATTTTTAAAGAAATGGGAGAAGGCGCATTGGCTCCAGCACCATTTCAAGTGAAGATGGCAGATCAAGCTCGAGTTCAGCCTGCTGGCATTCTGAAGCAGCAGTAGATCATTATTTCTGGAATGTCATTTATGGTACATTTGTTAGTATATGATCAATGTCTACCCCTCATGATTGTATGCACATTTTGTAAGGCCCCCTTTATGAGGAGAAGCCAAGCGTGCATTACCCAATTGATGGGAATCCCAACTTGAATGTTGGATGAAGGTCATATTGGACCATGTAAGGTATTATAAGGAAAGGGAGTTACCAGGGTCCCCAATTGTGGGGTCCGGGGCAGCGGTGAGCAGCCCCGGCTGGGGGGTCCAAGGGGGCCAGCGGGCCCCCTGGCTGGGGGGTCCCAGGGGGCCAGCGAGCCCCCTGGTGGGGGTCCGGGGGCAGCGCCCCCGGCGCGACGGTAAAGGGAATATTCCATGGAATATTCCCTGTCGGAGTCAGAAATCATTTATATTTGTTAGGTCGGTTCAACCAGTCTAAGCCGTGTATGGAAATTACGCGGGCGGTGGCCGCCCACGCTCTACCGCCCATGTATAGCCGTCCATGGCAGGCCACCCATGATCCTATATATACATGACTTCTGCACTACCTAAGACATTGAGTTGAGCCAGCATACCTCTACCTTGTATCTCCCTATCTAGAGTTGTCTAGATCACCATTTAAGCTCTACCTTGAGAGCGCACGGGTGGACAACGCCATCATCTTTGTACTTGCTGCTAGTAGAAAATTGTTGAGATTCTCCTATATCTGTTATCTTCTCTGCTATTGCTCCTGTGTTATATTGCGTAACTATTGTCTTACATGGTATCAGAGCTGTAAGGTTCGAATAGCTTGAGAAGTATCATTATTTTAGCCTACTAGCAGACTAGAATATCAGTAGATTATTCGAGTGATTACATGATGGCTTCATCGTCGAACACTAGTCTTGGTGCTTCAGCTAATGTTAATGCTGCACCTATTCGAATTCGTCCACCTGCATTCACTGAAGGGAAGCTGGATGGAACCAACTATACACTTTGGAAGTTCAAAATTTCTGCAATTTTGGACTCCTATGAATTACTTGACACTGTCATGGGACCGATGGGATTGGATCCAGAGCCTATACCAGTTGAAGATCCAGCAAATTCAAGATTGATGATTCAGCCAGATCCAGATCTTCTACGAGCTTGGAAGAGGTGGAATGCTGATGCATTATGTGCGATTGTCACTAGTGTAAGTGATTCTGTGCTTACTTTAGTTCAACATACTACTAAAGCACATGAGGCTTGGGGCATATTGGCTCGACAATATGAGACCAAGAACCACACTAGGATACAGAATTTAGAAAATCAGTTGGCAAATGAAAAGCATTCTGATTCTGAAAAGGCTGAAGATTTTATCAAACGGATAAAGCATCTTCAAGATCAATTGGCTGCAGTTGGTGTTGTTATAACACCAGAAGAGCTGGCTCAAAGATCTGTACGTGTTCTTCCAGCAAAGTATGATGGATTAGTAACATCCCTTAACACTCAGGTAAGGCCAACTCCTCTTACATTTGAAGAGTTTTGTGCCATGCTTTTAGAAGAAGAGATGCGGCTGAAGAATCGGCAAAGTACAACTGATGCTGCATTCTCAGCAAATGCAAAAGGTAAAGGCTCTTCAGAGGGATCAAAGAAGAAGCCAAAGAAGAAAAAGTTCACAGGAAGTTGCTTCTATTGTGAAAAGAAAGGTCATGCCATCAAGGATTGCAGAAAGAAGCAAGCTGATGAACGGAATGGGACTGTAAAATCATCATGGAAGAACAAAGAGTCTGCAAACAACACAGAGCTGGAACTTTGGGTAGCTATTGAAGAGGTATGTTCATCTGCTCAAACTCGTGTTGATGAGCCATGGATTTTAGATAGTGGAGCTTCTCGCCATATGACTAGTAAAAAGGATTGGTATAGTTCCCTAGTGCCTCTGCGGGAATCCATCAATGTAGTGGTGGGAAATGACTCCAAGTGTCCAGCTGAAGGAACTGGAACCATCTCTTTTATCACTTCTCCAGGTGTTGAGAAAAAGTTATCCGATGTTCTCTATGTACCTACACTCAAAAGAAATTTGTTGTCAGTTTCTGCAATAACAGATCGTGGACTCGAAGTTCACTTCAATAAGAGTGGTGCGGAAATCATGGATTCATCAGGTAATGTTGTAGGTAAAGGCATACGACGGGATAACTTGTATGAGTTAAGTGCTTTAACTGCTACAGAAGATAAAGATGTAAGCAGGTTATGGCACCAACGATTTGGGCATCTCGGATTTGCAGTTTTGAAGGAGATGCAACGAACAGGGATGGTTGCTCATTTGCCTGCATTTTCAGAGTTGCAGGAACCTTGTGAAGCTTGTATGATGGGCAAGCAACAACGAAAGGCGTTTCCAAGAGAGACCAGCAATCGATCTCAAGCTCTTCTAGAGTTGGTACATGCTGATCTCTGCGGTAAAATGTCTACACCTGCTTTAGGAGGATCTTTCTACTTCTTGCTGTTAGTCGACGATTATAGAAGAAAGATGTGGGTTTATTTCATTCGAGAGAAGGCTGATGCTTTTGAGAAATTTAAAACGTGGCATAAGTATGTAGAAAATGAATCAGGAAGGAAACTGAAGAAATTTAGAACAGATAGAGGAGGTGAATTCTTGTCAACAGAATTCAACAATTACTGTAAGGAGCATGGTGTGAAAAGGCAACTTACCACAGCTCATACACCCCAACAAAATGGCGTTGTTGAGCGCAGGAACAGAACAGTAGTTGAAATGGCTCGTTGTATGTTGAAGGCTCAAGACATGCCTGATTCATTCTGGGCAGAAGCAGTCAATACAACAGTCTACATCCTCAATCGAAGCTACACAAAAGCACTGAAGGGGATGACTCCTCAAGAAGCATATTCTGGTAAAAAGCCTTCAGTTTTGCATTTCAGAATTTTTGGTTGTTTCTGTTATGCACATATTACTGATTCAACAAGATCAAAGTTGGATTCAAAAAGCAAAAAGTGTGTCTTCCTAGGATATAGTGAAGAGTCTAAAGCATACAGGTTATGGGATCCTGAGGCAAGGAAGATTTTTTGTCAGCCGAGATGTGGTGTTTGATGAACGACCACACTTAGTAGAAGATAAAGGTAAATCTACTATCTCATCAAACGGAGAAATATCTCACCTTGTGCCTATCAAAAGACATGTTAAAATTGAGGAGGAGGAAACATCTGATGGAGAAATTTCCTCAATAAAAAGCCAACCAGTTGTAGTTGCACAGCGTAAGCCACTACCGAAGTGGGCACAACAGCTCTTTGATGATCACAATCCACATGTAGATGTACCAGAATCATCATCGGATGGATTACGAAGATCAAAGAGAATAGAGGAGCAAAGAAGAGCCTCAGAACACATTGTTAACATGGCTCTAATGGCAGATATCATGGGTTCGATAAAGGAACCTACCACCATTGAAGAAGCCATTGATGATCCAGGTTGGAGAGCGGCAATGCAGTCTGAGTATGATAGTATACTCAAAAATGATACATGGGATCTAGTCGACTTGCCGCCAAAGAAGAAGGTAATAGGTACTAAATGGATTTGGAAAGCTAAGTATAAAGGTGATGGAACATTAGAAAAGTATAAGGCACGATTAGTTGCACAGGGTTTTTCACAGATTGAAGGATTTGATGTTCAAGAAACTTTTGCACCAACAGCACGCATGACAACTATTCGGACGGTACTTGCAGTAGCTGCACAAAAGTCCTGGCCTATTTTCCAGATGGATGTCAAATCTGCATTTTTGAATGGTCACCTCAAGGAGGAGGTATATGTATCTCAACCACCAGGTTTTGAGGTGCCCAATTCAGAAAATAAAGTTTGAAGGTTGAAGAAAGCTTTGTATGGACTTAAGCAAGCTCCACGGGCTTGGTACCAACGAATAGATCATTTTTTCAAAAATATGGGTTTTGAAAGAAGTAACGAAAAGGGATAGCAAGCTAGTTGTTGTCATTGTATATGTAGATGATTTGATCATTACAGGAGATCATCAGGAACTCATCAATCAAACTCGGATCAGCTTGGGAACTGAGTTTGAAATGACAGACTTAGGTCTACTCCATTTTTGTCTGGGAATTGAAGTATGGCAAAGGAAGGATGGCATTTTCATCTCACAACAAAAATATTCCAAAGAAATTCTCAAGGCATTTGGAATGATGGACAGCAAACCAACTAGCACACCTATGGAGGTAAATCATAAGCTATCTATGGATGATAACATGCCTGATGTAGATGCTAAGAAGTATAGGAAGCTCGTTGGAAGTCTTATTTTTCTATGCAACACTAGACCAGACATTTGCTATGCTGTTGGAGTGTTAAGCAGGTTTTCCAACAAACCTAAGGAGAGTCACTGGAATGCTGGAATGCGAATTCTAAGGTACATTGCAGGAACCTTGGATTTTGGTATTTTGTATACCACAGGTGATACACTCCAAGGATATTGTGATTCAGATTGGGCTGGAGATTGTGATTCTAGAAAATCAGTTTCTGGATATTGTTTCTCACTTGGTTCATGAATATTTTCTTGGGTAAGTAGGAAGCAACCAACTCTCGCACTCTCCTCCACTGAAGCAGAGTACAAAGCAGCTTGTTTTGCTTCTTGTGAGGCAGTCTGGTTAAGGAGAATTCTTGCAGATCTTGGCTTTCCATTAAATATGCCAACTGTACTCAAGTGTGATAATCAAAGTTGTATGGCTATTGCAAAGAACCCAGTATTTCATGCTCGCACCAAGCACATAGAAGTACAGTACCATTACATTCGTGAGCTAATTGAAGATGAAATTGTGGAGCTAGAATATTGCCCAACAGAGGCAAATTGTGCTGACATATTCACTAAAGCACTTGGAAGAGAGCAGCTCAACAAGCATCTTCAACAGATGGGCATAGGACCGAGACGTACTTGATTTATCATCGGTAAACATTGAGGGGGGGTGTTAGTATATGATCAATGTCTACCCCTCATGATTGTATGCACATTTTGTAAGGCCCCCTTTATGAGGAGAAGCCAAGCGTGCATTACCCAATTGATGGGAATCCCAACTTGAATGTTGGATGAAGGTCATATTGGACCATGTAAGGTATTATAAGGAAAGGGAGTTACCAGGGTCCCCAATTGTGGGGTCCGGGGCAGCGGTGAGCACCCCGGCTGGGGGGTCCAAGGGGGCCAGCGGGCCCCCTGGCGCTGGCCCCCTGGTGGGGGTCCGGGGGCAGCGCCCCCGGCGCGACGGTAAAGGGAATATTCCATGGAATATTCCCTGTCGGAGTCAGAAATCATTTATATTTGTTAGGTCGGTTCAACCAGTCTAAGCCGTGTATGGAAATTACGCGGGCGGTGGCCGCCCACGCTCTACCGCCCATGTATAGCCGTCCATGGCAGGCCACCCATGATCCTATATATACATGACTTTTGCACTACCTAAGACATTGAGTTGAGCCAGCATACCTCTACCTTGTATCTCCCTATCTAGAGTTGTCTAGATCACCATTTAAGCTCTACCTTGAGAGCGCACGGGTGGACAACGCCATCATCTTTGTACTTGCTGCTAGTAGAAAATTGTTGAGATTCTCCTATATCTGTTATCTTCTCTGCTATTGCTCCTGTGTTATATTGCGTAACTATTGTCTTACAACATTTTGTGGTCATTAGGATATCTGAGTCAGCTTATCCATATGAAATGTTGTTAGGAAGACCTTGGTTCAAGGTTGCTAAAGTCAAGCAAGATTGGGGTCTGAATGTGGTAATGATCATAAAAGGGAAAAAGCAGGTGACAATCCCTGTGCGAGGAAGAAGGAATATGTCGGTGCAGGATAAACCACTTATGGCTCAGACTATTAATTTGGCGGATGAGTTAGAAGATGATGAAGAGGAAAAACTTTTGCAAGCAAATCCAACGATAGTACCGGTATTGGAGGTTGATGTCACAGGAGTATTGAGTAAGGATGATCCGATTGTGCAGAAAGTAGATGGGCCAGTTCTGGGTGAACAGGTTGAAGGAGTACAAATACAAAGGATGTTTGAGAAAAGTATGGCAACTCCAGTGCAACAGAAGTTAGAACAACAGGAAAAAGAAGTAATAAGTCTGGCTGAACGAATATATGACCAGAAGTATGCAAGTTCGGCAAGGGTAAAGGAGGAAGAGCTTCAGGAAGTCAATTTAGGGACTGAAATTGAACCTAAGATGGTGAGAATCAGTAAAGCAATCGATGGTCAGTTTATGGAGGATCTTATTTGTTTGTTGAAAGAGTACGTAGACGTATTTGCGTGGGATTATTCTCAGGTAAAGGGCATAGATCCGGATTTGCATCAACATTAGATTAATTTGAAGACGGATGCAGTGCCGGTTGTGCAGCAGCGGTATAAGATGAATCCAAATTTTGCTAAACAAGTGAAGAAGAAATTGATAAACTATTGGCAGTTGGATTTATTAAACCTGTTAATCAGGTGACTTGGCTTTCTCCTATTATTGTAGTCCCCAAAAAGAATGGGAAACTCAGAATTTGTGTGGATTATAGAAAGTTAAATGCGGCAACAATTACTGATCCTTTTCCTATGCCGTTTTGTGATGCTGTATTGGACGCAGTAGCAGGACACGAAATGTACAGTTTCTTGGATGGGTTTTCAGGGTACAATCAAATTAGTGTGGCTGAAGAGGATCAGCATAAAATGGCATTTTTTATAGAATTTGGTGCTTACGTGTTCACAATTATGAGTTTTGGGTTGAAGAATGGACCACCATCATTTAATTATGTGACACATAAAGTGTTCGAACCTTACCTACAAGAGTTTATGCAGGTTTTTGTGGATGATTTCTAGATCTTTGGTAACAAGGTTCAACATTTGCAGCATCTGAAATTATGTTTTGACAGATGTCGACAGATTAGGATGGTGTTAAATCTATTTAAAAGTGTAATTGCAGTCAGAAGTGGTATTTTATTGGGACATGTCATTTCTGAACAAGGCATGGCCATAGATGTTAAGAAGATTGAAGCTATTAGGATGGCAAAGGCACCTACGAATGTGAAGGAAATAATGCGGTTCGTGGGTTAGATTAAGTGGCACTCCAAGTACTTACGATATTTGGCTAATATCTCTTTACCACTTACACATTTGACAAAAAAGGATGTTCCATTCGTATGGGCGGATGCTCAAGAAAAAGCGTTTCAACTCTTGAAGAAGATGGTGTCTATGGCTGGTGACTGAAAGGGAAGCTTTAGCAATGGTATATTCTCTCAACAAGTTTTGACATTATTTGTTTGGAAATAAAGTGGTTTTTCATGTGGATAACCAGGCTTTGATATATTTGATTAAGCAGCCTTTGTTGACAGGAAGACTAGCCAGGTGGATGCTTTTATTGCAAGAGTTTGATTTTGTGATTGTTCATACTCCAGGCAAAGAGCACGCAATGCCTCACTATTTTAGTCGGTTGGAATCAGGAGAGGCACCTTTAGGTGTCAATGATGAATTCCCCGATGCGGAATTGTTTAATGCACAAGTTGCTGAACCAGATTCTTGGTATGATCAGTTATTGGTATTTTTAACGGATGGGTCATTACCACAACATTTTTCACCTGATCAGAGAAAGAAATTTGCACTTAAAAGTAGACTGTATTTGATCATAGCCGGTGCATTATATAAAAAAGAGGTGGATCAGGTTATTAGGAGGTGTGTACCAGAATTTGAGCAACCAGTAGTGTTACAAGAGGCACATTCAGGTCCAGCAGGAGGTCATTTGTATGGGGACATTACAGGAAAGAAAGTGTTACAAGCAGGTTTATGGTGGCCTACTGTGTTAAAGGATGCGCATGAGTATGCAAAAAGATGTGTGATTTGTCAGAAGATGGGCCAAACAAGCAATTCAGATTCGATGTCTGATCATCCGATTTTACCATTGGATCCATTCCAAAAGTGGGGTATGGATTTTGTGGGCCCTATTAAACCAATTAGTCAGCGTGGCAACAAATATATTTAAGTAGCTACAGATTATTGTACAAAGTGGGTGGAAGCAGTGGCATTGAAAGATAATAAGGCAGCAAGTGTGGAAAAATTTCTTTATCATAATATTATGACCAGATTTGGTTGTCCTATTGAGTTGGTAAGTGACAAAGGTGCTCATTTCCTTAATGAAGTAATTTTAGAATTAACACGAACTCATTTGATTATGCATAAAAAGTCTACAGCATATCATCCACAGGCAAATGGTCAGGCTGAAAGTACAAATAAAACATTAATGCATATTCTTATGCACAAGAATGGAAAAACCAATCAATGGATTCCGGCTAAAGAAATTTCAAGGGAAGCCGTCACATTTGGATTGGTTATCTTCTAATGTAGTGCAAGTAATGGTTAAGTTTGAAAATCATATTACTAACATGTCTGATCACCAGAGCAAGAAGGCTTATTTATCTGCATTTTCATCCTTGGTGACATGTTTCCTTGATTGTTGTTGGTCGAAAATGGCATTAAGCACGTTCTTACGAATTCATTGGGGGATAGGTTATAATCAGAGGTTCACATTTTTGTTAGGAGTTATTCATCCGCATACAATGAAGAAGGGAGTGTTGGTGAATTGGACTGAAGTATTAGAGGAATATATAGAAGCAGCTAGAGATGTAACTCAAGGCGCATGGACACTGATGATAGCAAGCAACCAGCAACATCATGGATCGGTGTTCCTGGGTGGGCATGCAGATAACGGAGGATACCAGTTTTACTGTCCGTTGGACGAATACAGTCAACAAAGTAAAATGCAGCAGGTAATGGAGTTGTCAAAAGTGAAGCGGTCATTACAGGAGTTTGATGAGTGGAAGAGCACTATACAGGAAAAAATTGAAAACGAGATGAATGGGTTTTCTACACTGAATGCTAATTTGCAGACAGAAGTCGTGGTTCTTAGATCTCGGATGGAAGCATTATTGTCACTAAAGAAACAAACATTAGAAAATGAGGATGTGGAGTTTGATGCAGTTTTAATGTGAGAGTCGGATGTTGGAGTACTAAAACAGCATGTGCAGAGATATGTTCAAGACATATGGAAGGTGGTTCAAGGTCGTTTGCAAAGTTTGTGTAGAAATCATATTGAGCAGGTACATAACTGTTTTGTTTCAAAGCATGATAAGGATTTACTGCATATGGTTGAAGAATATCAGAAGGAAATTGATGAGCATGTGCAAACAATCAAAGAACTGCAAGAGCAATTGTTGCAAAGAGATTTGGAGCAGAAAGTGGATGCAATAGCTGAGCAGCAACAATTAGTTGATTCAATAGAACTGCAAGGAGCACAGAAAGGTATTGAGGAGGATGTGAAAGTGCTGCAGAGTCAAGAAGTTGGAACAGAGGAAGCTAACAGTCCTAAACAATCGATGGAAATAATATTGTATGATCAAGGGATTGTAAATTCGGGTCTGATTTTTTGAAAAATCCCCCACCAAGTTGTGCCAAGTGTTGAGGATAGAAGAATCTTGAGGATAAATAATTAATCTGAATTCTAAAAGCCTGCTAACTCAGATATTACTCAATCGGATGTTGTTGAGCCAGAAATTTGCTGAATTTGTATTTTCTTGCTCGGATTTTAACACACAGTTATTTTTTTGTTAGGCGCTGATGTCGCAATAAAGAGAGTAGTTGTATTTCGTTCACGAGAAGGGGGGTTAGGAAGGGGAAGAAGCGTCTCCAAGAGGGAGAGCAAAAGAAACCAAAAGAGGCAAGAAGAAATCTTTCCAAGAAGAAAAAAAGCGTCCTGAGAGAGAACAATGCCAGAAGAGAAAGAGACTCCATTCTCATAATGGTGCAAGATAATGCTGAAACAGAATGATGAAATCTTGATTTTAGAGGCATATTTACCTATATTGTAATGTATTTTCTATAGTTAGAAGTTTTAATGAACTTTTGCATCATGTAATACCTGATGTAGAGGAACTCTAATGGAGTAATTTACTCATGTACATTCAGCGCAAGAATGAATCCTTGTCTATTTGAGTTATGTTCGTTGAAGAGAGATTTTATCGCAGTGTAACAGTTCTAAACCTGAAATCTATTGGAAGCGTATTCTTTGTGTGAAGTAGATCAGTGCTAAAGTTTGATGGTTCAGAAACAAGTAGAGATGTGTTGAATGCAAACCCCAACACTATTCACACACCTTCTTTTGGGAACTATCTTAACTTCCTAACTTTTTGATGCTTTTTCTAGGCATGCATGGGTGTATCCATTGAAAGCAAAGTCTGAAGTATTTATGTACTTCAAATAGTTTTTTGTTATAGCAGAAAATATGTCAACATGTAAATTGTGAACCCTACCTTTTGATTAAGGGTGGGATACATGTCTTTTGATTTTAATGCATTTTTTGCTAAGCCTAGGATAAAACATTAGTGTACAGTGCCATACACACCTCAACAAAATGGATTTGCAGAAAGAAAGAACAAGTCTCTCATGGAGATGATGAGGTGTATGGCTAAAATTTAGGCTTTACCACATAGCTTCTGGCTTGAGGCTACTATGCATGCAACATATGCACTTAACAGATATCCCACCAAAGCAGTGTGATCTATCACTCCATATGAGGCCTGGCATGGTTGCAAGCCATCTATTGCTCATCTGCATGTCTTTGGTTGTCTGGCATATGCACTAGTTTCTAAACAACAACTCAAGAATTTGGATGATAAAGCAGTGAAATGTATTTTTTTGGGTAAAGTTTGAAAGAAAAGGCTATCATCTGCATCATCCACACACTAAATGCATTTTGGTTAGCCATGACATTGTTTCTGTGGAAGATGCAAATCAACCATTACTTTCATGTACTAAGGAGACTCCTGTTAACTCCAAAGATTTGTATGACAATTTGCTTACCTTTTTTGGCTGTAGACAATGAAGTGTTGGTCCAAATGAGGCAATTTCATAGACTTTACCAGTTCCACGTGATGATGTAGGTCATTCCATTTTTTATGTAGATTCACATGATGCAATTGTGGATGATGTTAGAACATCAAGCTTTTATTATGCTTGAGGAGCACATGTTCTTCATCAAATCTATCATTTGGATGGTTCCATATATATACCTCGAAGAATAGCACTTATATGCACATATTTGTTGGAGTTAGCCATCTGCGGAAGCATGCGAATAGCACAACAAAGAAGAAAAAGTTTGGGGCACAACACACAATACTGAATGTATTACTAGAGAATATACAAATATAAGTAGCCCATTAGGGCAATAGGCGTATATACAAGCTAGGGGAAAAAAACCTCCTAAAGAGGGAAAAAAGTGCCCCGACGGCCCTAGTGTGTTCACACACATCACTACCTAAATATATCAACAAATCCCCCCCTGGCAGTGATGGGGTGAACAAGGAGCTGGCACTCATGTATAAGGAAGTGCTAAGCTATGTGGAAATCACTCCACAAAAGGAAGTAAGGCCAAAGCTTTGCGGAAAGCTTCAAACTTCTCCCTAGGTAGAGCCTTCGTGAAAAGGTCTGCAATGTTCTCTTGCGTGGGCACATATGCCAAGCTGATCTCCCCAGCAGAGAACCTCTCCCTGACGTAGAGCCTTCGTGAAAAGGTCTGCAATGTTCTCTTGCGTGGGCACATATGCCAAGCTGATCTCCCCAGCAGAGAACCTCTCCCTGACGTAGTGATAATGCACCTCAATGTTCTTAGTGCGAGCATGGAACACAGGGTTCCTCGCAACTATCAATGCGCTCTGACTGTTAGTGAAGATGGTGGTGGCAGAAGTCTGACCCACACTCAAATCATCCATAAGGCGTCTGAGCCACACACACTCAACAGTCGCTGTGAAAGCTGCCCTATACTCAGCCTCACAACTCAAAGTGGCCACAGTAGGCTGCTTCTTGCTCAACCAAGATATACATGAGCTACCAAGCATGAAGCAAAAGCCACTAGTGGACACATGAGTGTCATAGCAACCAGCCCAATCAGAGTCAGAAAAAGCATGCAAATCTAGCAGTATTGATCCCCCCTTGGGATAAAACAATCCAAGTAGCCGAGTACCACTCAAATAGCGAAAGATGTGCTTAACTTCCTGCCAATGCTTGACTCCTGGGCAATGCATAAACCTGCTCATCTGTGAGACAGCAAACTGAATATCTGGCCGAGTAATGCATAAGTAAATCAAGCATCCAACAACCTGCTGATAGAGAACAACATCAAATGCATCTCCAGCATCATGAAGACTCAAACGTAAACTTGTCTCCATAGGAGTGGCAATAGGCTTATAGTCTTCAAGGCCAAAACGCTTCAATAATGTGTCAATATATTTCTTTTGACACAAAGCCATTCCACCATCAACTTGCATGAACTCAATGCCCAAATAGTGATGTAAATGCCCCAAATCAGACATCTCAAATGAGGCATGCAAATCAGCCTTAAAATCATCAATATGCTTCTCAATAGAACCAGAGAGCAGCATGTCGTCAACATACACAACAATGATCAGAAGCACATCATTAGCACGCTGAACATATAAGGTGCTTTCAGTTGGACTGTTCTCAAAACCATGTGCAATCAAATAGGCATGTATCTTCTCATACCAAGCACATGGTGCTTGCTTTAAACCATATAATGCCTTATTTAACCTGCACACCTTGTTTTCATGCCCTTTTTGCACAAAGCCATGGGGCTGAAAAACATACACTTCTTCATGCAAGTCCCCATTTAGAAATGCAGTTTTAATGTCCACCTGATGTACATTCCAACCATGATGGGCTGCAAGTCCACAAATGTTCCGAATAGTAGTCATACGGCATGTAGGTGCAAAGGTCTCATCAAAATCAATGCCTCTTTCCTGCGCATAACCCTTTGCAACAAGCCTAGCCTTATACATGTCAATTATACCATCAGGTTTATGCTTCAGCTTGTATACCCACTTAGTGCCAATGGCCTTCTTGCCAGGAGGCAAGTCACATAAAGACCAAGTACCATTCTTCATTATTGCATCATATTCAGATTGCATAGCAGCCATCCAATTTTTTGAATTTTGTGCTTCATCAAACGAATCAGGCTCATTCTCATCACAAAGACTAGATGCAGCCATAACATAGCAATCTAATGCAAAAGAGGCACTATGAGAGCCTGAACGAGTACGATATGACAGATGTGCATCTAATTTGTTGTCACGCAAAGTCTACACCAGCCATTTTGGCATAGTTTTTGCCTGCTCAATATCAGCTCTCTCATCAACTAGTGCATCATGTAAATCTGCATCAGAAATGGAATGATCTGCATCATCACATGAAACCTGCAAAGGCTGAGAAGTTGCCTCATTGGGACCAACACTATACTGTCCACCTGTAAAAGAGGAAGCAAAGTATCATACATGTCTTTGGAGCTAACAGATGTCTCCTTAGTACATGAAAGCAATGGCTGAATAGCATCTTCCACAAAAACAACATTACGGCTAACCAGAATGCGTTTAGTCTAAGGATGATACAAACAATAGCCTTTACTTTCAGAACTGTATCCAACAAAAATACATTTTATTGCTTATCATCCAACTTTCTGTGATGTTGTTCAGGCACTAATGCATATGCCAAACAACCAAAAACACGCAGATGAGCAACAGATGGCTTGCGTTCATGCCAAGCCTCATATGGATTGATAGACTGCAGTGCTTTAGTGGGACACCTGTTCAGTACATATGCTGCACACATGACAGCCTCAAGCCAGAAACCATGTGGTAAAGCCTGACTCTTGACCATACACCTCGCCATCTCCATGAGTGACCTATTCTTTCGTTCAGCAACTCCATTCTATTGAGGTGTATATGGCACTATACACTCGTTTTTTATCCCACGTTCAGCCAGAAATGCATTAAAATCAGAAGACATATATTCCCCCCCTTGATCAGAACGGAGGGTGCCCATTTTACATGCTGACAGATTTTCAGCCAAAACCAAAACCTGTTTGAAGCACATGAACACTTTGGACTTTGCCTTCAATGGATATACCCATGCATGCCTGGAAAAATCATCGATGAAAGTCACGAAGTAAAGCTAATTCCCAAAAGAAGGTGTCTGCATAGGACCACAGACATCACTATGTACAAGCTGCAATTTTGAGTAACCCGAATTGAACCATCTTTTGGAAAGGGCAAACGCTGCATTTTGCCCAAAATACAGCCTTCACAAACATGTTTTCCAGGTGCCTCAAGTTTGGGCAAAGAGGACACCATTTCATATTTCTGCAGGCGTAGCAAACTAGCAAAATTCAGATGACCAAAGCGTGCATGCCAAAGCTTTGCATCTGGCATAGCTTGAGAATCATTTACTACACATGCCAAGTCATTTACAGATCTTTCATAGTCTATGAGCTTATACAGCCCACGACATATAATGCCAGAAGCAATAATCACATCGCCATTTGACAGATCAAGAACTGTACACCTGTCATCAACAAATTTCACAACCAAGCCAATCTTGGCTAATGCAAAAACTGATAACAGGTTCTTCTTGATCCTTGGCACAAATAAAGCATCTGACAAAGTGAAAGAACTACCATTAGCAGTAGTCAAAATGATCTTACCAACTCCCATAACAGGATAATAGGAGTTGTTTGCGCATGTAACAGTATTCCCTGTAGGGGAAGGCTCGAGTGAAGAGAAGAAATTGTGCTGCGAGGTAATATGTTTGGTCGCCCCACTGTCAAAGTACCAGACATGTGAGTCTACCACAGACATGCACTGCTTATGAGAAGATGGGTCAAAACTGCAAACAGTAGTAAACACCCATTCTTCTTCCTGCACAAGATTAGCAGACTCTGTTTTTGGTGTAGTGGCTTCTGCAACAACCATTCCAGCCTCTTTCTTCTTTGCCTCTTTCGCAGCCAGTTTTGGACAGTTCTTTATGATATGATCATTCCCTTTACAGTACTTACAAAACAATTTCTGCTTTTCTGATTTTTTCTCATCTTTGTCTTGGTTCTTCGAATGTGCAACATTTGCAGATTTCTACTTACTAGTAGAAGAGCTCCATCCTTTGTCCTTCTGACTAGCCAGGAAAGCTTGATCTACAACATGCATAATGGACCTGTTCTGCCTAGACTGATCTTCCTACAACAGAACAGAGACTAACTCCTCAAATGATAAGGCATTTGGATTGCCTTTCATCATCAACCGTAGAGTAGAAGAAAAACTCTGATATGAATCAGGAAGACCATTCAGACCGGTCTGCACAAGTGAGCTATCTGGTATAACCTCATCAACAGAAATCAATTGTTCCTTCAAGTCTTTGATCTTCGTTAGGAAATTGTCCATAGAATGCCTTCATTCATGTGCTCACTCTCCAACTGTTTTCGGAGGTAAGCAACATGATCCTCATTCCTAGCTTGGTACAATGTGGTAGGTGTATTTGAAGCATCCTTAGCTGTTCTACAAGAGTGAATGTGAGGAATAATGGCACATTTGACAGACAAAGCTATCAATGCATGTGCTTGGGCATCTCTGCCATCCCAGCAAATCTTCTCTGTAGTAGGTGCAATAGAAACCGCAACACGAATAGGAATATGCATAATATCATCATCTTCGACACCTTTTTTTTTAATATAAAGGAAGTTCGGCAATAGCCTACTCTCCCGGACTTGAATTAAATTAAGAAACAAAGGTACAATAGAAGGGGACTAGTGCCCACGGGACCCCCCAAATCCCACAAAGCAGGGGAAGCTTGATTGAATCCTAGGTTGCATTACAGAGAAGGTTAATCACCCTCTCATCGCCCTCATGCGGGGCCCACTTGGGTTTGAGCTTGTTGTTGATCAAAAGGAGGACTTGATGGTGCCTGAAGGGGGGGGATTTCTTACTGTTAACGATCCTTTTGCCGAGGAGGAATAGTGATTTCTCAATCGACCACTCCTTGGGGGAATCGCCGAAGTTGAGAGCACACCTCTCCCGCCAAATTTTCCACAGGACTTCCCCTCTGATGGCGTTCCAGAGTGTCGCAGAGCAGCCGATCGCTTCTCCCAAAAGGACTTGTTTCCAACTAAGCTGTTTTTGAAGTCTGATTTTCATTCCAATCGTCTGCCAGATTCTATAGGAGTTGGGGCAAGTAAGGAAGATGTGTGGGACATCTTCGATAGCACGGTGGCAGCGTTTGCACCAAGGAGGGATCCCACAAAGTTTGCTAGCCTTATGGTTGGTCCAAATTCCTCGATGAAGGATTTGCCATAAGAGGACAGACTTCTTAATCTCTATAAGGGGGTGCCAGATACCCATGAATTTCATGTCCCACCGAAGCCGCGTCCAAGACAGGCACCACTTCTTGTTGAGGCTGATCTGGAGGTCAGCCGCTTCTTTGATGTTTGGGATTTTGAGTAGGCTATTTCCATTGTGCCATTTGAGACCAAGCGAGTTCGGTGTGTCGTGTCCCATGAGAAGGCGAGTCTTGGGACGATCCCAAGCGAGGCATCTGCTTTGCAAAGTGTTCCATTCTTCGTAGGAGATGTTTATGCGAGGGTCAATATCCTCGAAGTTGATCCAGTTGTTGGTGTCATGTTTCCAGAGGTGTTTCCATTTTTTGAATCCTTTGTTCCATAACTTCTTGGCATTTTGGATGTTCCACGACTCCACACTCCGGATGCCATGTATCGGAAACCAGATAGAGTCGTTTTGTCTGATTCCGGCCGCCCACTTCCAGTCCTCACTAATTCTTGTGAAGCTTTTGACTTTATTCCAGCCCTTCCAAAGGGAGCACACGAGATTGGAGCCTTTCGGGAAGATGGGGATCGGGGAGAAAAGCAGGGTCATGATGTCAAGATTCTTCCAGTTCGGGAACCCCGTGAGGGCCAACTCATTCTTGTTTCTGAAGATCAGCTTGGCCCACGAGGCCTCCCTATTGCACCAAGCCTTAATCATCCATTTGGCCGCCAGTTTGTTAGCCATACACCCAATGTCCAGTATACCAAGCCCCCCGCTATCTCTAGGGCTAGTGCAGATGGTCCATTTGATTTTAGGCACCCCCCTTCTGTTATGATCGCCCGTCCAAAGAAAGTTTCTACAAATACTATTCAGTTTGGACAGGCCTTGCTCATTCGGTCTCCAACAAGAAAGGAAATAGATGGTAGAAGAGAGGAGGAACGTGTTGATAACCATCGCACGCCCAGCGAGATTGATTTGCATACCTCTCCAATAGTTAAGTTTGTTTTCGAGTTTAGCCAACACCCAGTTCCATCGCTGCTCCATAGAGACGCCAAACCCCAAGGGGATTCCAAGGAGTCGAAAGATTTGGCCCTGCGGAATGATTTGACAGCCATGATCAATGAGAAGGCCAGGATGCTGTCCCACAATAGCCCTAAAGGCGGTCTTGGAGTGGTTGATTTTGGATCCAGAGGCATCACAAAAGGTAGCAAGACACCTCCAGAAAGTCTCCAGGCTGGCATTATCATTGTGAACGAACGCGTTCATATCATCGGCAAAAAGTCTCATGATGATTTGACTGTGGTCGTGAGGCAGCCGGAGGCCTTTGATATTGCCAGCCTCCACATGATGAGCCACCAGTCTGCTCAGCCCCTCAGTGGTGATGGCAAACAGAAGGGGGGCCAGAGGGCACCCTTGTCTAATAGATCTTCTTAGATGGATCACCTTCGAAAGTTTGCCGTTAACGTTAATTTGGGTCGTTGCGTTTCCAAGAAGGGTCGCGATCATCTTGGTGAATTTCTGACTAAGTCCGAGATCTTGGAGCGACTGCAGAATGTAGTCCCATTCTAGCCTGTCGTAGGCTTTGTCAAAGTCGATCTTGAGGAAAACCACATCTTGATTAGACTCATTTGCAAATTGAATACCTTCCCAAATATCCATAATGGTTTCCAGGATAGACCTGCCTTTGATGAAACCTTTTTGGTCCTCACTAAGCCAAGATCTCAGGTGGCACGAGAGTCTGTTGGCAATGACTTTGGCGATGATCTTGTATCCTGTTTGGAGCATCGTGATAGGCCGCCAGTTCTCGATTCTGTTCTTTTCCCCCTTCTTGTGTATCAGCTTGATAATTCCATTATTTAGGCAAGAAGGAAGAGCACCAAACTTTAGCGCTTCTTGCCAAACCATCCGAAGAGGGGTGGCAACCACCAACTTGAAGGATTTAAAGAACTCGTTAGTGAGTCCGTCAGGTCCCGGGCTTTTACCGAGAGGGAGGGCATCAATGACCTCAATGATTTCTGATTCCGAGATAGGGGCATGAAGCAGGGAGTGGAGGTTGGGTGGAATCCTCCGGGGGGAAACCCTAGAGATGGCAGCCATACAGTCCCTTCTATGGTGGGAAAGGGGGTTCGAGGTTCCCAGGAGTCTCGTGAAGTGCCCCTCGATGATGCCAAAATTATCTTCTTCCGAATTGCATACATTGCCATGTGGGTCTAGTAGTAGGGGGATCGATTCTCTGTTGTGTTTCCTTTTAAGGATACGGCACATCTCTTTGGTGGGTTTGTCGGCTTTGCCAGCCCACCACTCCTTGAAGAAGATTTGCAAGTTTTTCCTTTGTATTTCTTCCTCGTATCTCAACCCTGCTCTGATTTTTCGGAGACCTTTCTGGGCTTGGTGTTTTCCTTTGTTCACTTCCTCCTCGAGCCGCCAGAGTCTGTGGTAGAGAGCTTCCCTACGAGCCCTCCGCACAGTCTCGAGCATCTTCTTAGTTCTGATCATGATCTTACGAGACTTGTCGACCGCACTTCTCCAGCACTTGGCTGGGGCCAAGCCAGAGGCGAACGCCACCTTCCACACATCGACAATTTCTTGATGGACGGAGGGGAGAGAGAAGGTGGTTGCGTTGGCATGGAACCACGGAGCCTTACGGATCTTGTTGGAAGGTTGAAAAGTGATAACGATCGGATAGTGATCAGAGATAGTGAGGTCAGTGTGTTGCGTGATGGTAGGGTGGCCCCACTGATAAAAACTCTGAGAGATGTAGCATCTGTCGAGTCTAGCTTTCCTCAGGTCCTCGCCCGCTTGGAGATTCGACCAAGAAAAGCCATTCGAGTCTTTGAATTCAACCAAATCCAAGTGAAGTTTGGTCAAGTCCCACGTTTCTTTCTCCCGACTGTCGATGACCCTGCCCTTGCCCAACCATCTGTCCATAGGGTCCTCCACCATGTTGAAGTCTCCACATATAAGCACGTTGCAAGGAAGCGAGTCTAAGGAGGCCCAAGTGTTCACTCTCTCCAAATCCCCGTTAGGGGCGTACAAAGAGACCATAGTAACACAAAGAGGAGCACCAAAAGAAACAGCAATCCAACGGTGACTTACATCTTCAATGGAGTTCTCGAGCTTTTCAAACCAGAGATGTTTAACACCGATAGCCGTTCCTCCAGACCCCCGCTGGTGTTTCGTTGGGATCCACACATGTGCCGAGGAGACCTGTCTGAGCCGTTTCTGGAGGTCTTCTCCGTCAATTTTAATCTCTTGAATACATATAAAGTCTGGGTTTAAGCTAATGTCGCGAAGCCATTGACCAATGATGGTCGCTCTTGAGGGGTCGGTTAGCCCTCTAGCATTTAGCAAGATGACAATCATATTTGTATTAATCCCTCTTTGCGGGAGGGAGCTTTGTCCTTTCTTCTCTTGGCTTCATCTTTCTTTTTCGCTGGGATCTGATCCCGACTTAGAAATCGGTTCTTGTGGGGGCTTTTCCAGGGTAACTCCATAGGCTGTTTTCCTTTGCGGGATGCCCTTTGCTGGGGAGACTTGGGCCCCGTGCTCGGCACCGTTTCCGGGATCGTCGATCCAATGATGGAACTTTCACTATCCATGTTGTCTTCGTTACTAGTGGTGAAACCATCTTCTTTGCTTGTAGTGTAGCCCTCCTGGGGGGTTTCTTTATTGTCAAGGATCTCTAGGGCTTTGTCGTAGGTGTCTACCTCAGGTAGCTTCCCACCTGGGTAGTCAAGCTCATTGATCTCCTTTTCTAGATTGCAGTACGAATTACTATAGGGGGTAAGTGGTAGGTTGTTTCTCTCACCGTTGGCCCTAGGGCTTCTTTTCCTTCTTCTTCTAACTTCAGTAAAGCCATCAGCATCAGCTTGAGGATTAAGGAGGCCCTTGCCTTCCCCTTCCTTGGTCGAGTGGGTCAAATCGCCAATGTTGTCTTGAGCAGTTTTGGAGGCTTCTTGAAATCGCTTGTTTTTCTGCCTGAAAGGGCAATCTTTAATCATGTGACCTTGTTGGCCACAACGAAAGCACGCGTTGGGAAGGTTTTTGTAGCTGATGTCCTGCTCCCAAACATCTCCTTCGCCCATGTCCACTTTGATCGTTGATGGAAGCGGCGAACTGAGGTCGGCCTCGACACAGATTTGGGGGTGCCACCTAGCATTGAACGAGTGTCTTGCACCTTCATAGATGAGACCACCAATGTCTTCGCGTGAAGCCAGCGGCTTGCCGATAGGAGAGACAATGTCCCACACGAAGTTGTACAAGAAGTAAGGAAGGTTAGGGAGCTCAACCCAAAGAGGGTACCGAAGCGATTTCGATTTGTCGGGAGTAAAGTCCGGGGACCATCTGAATAGGCACAGGGTCGCCCGACCGAACTGCCAGGTGCCAACGCTTAGAGCTTGGAACGCCATCTCTTCATTTTCAAAGACTAGCAGCAAGTGGCTCGCTGGTAAGAACTGACATTTGCTAACAATTAGTCCTCGAGGGAACCACTCTTTTTGAAGCCATTGTCGCAGAGTTTCGAGCGGGGGCCTAGGGCCAAACACTTGGCCGACGAGGCAAACTTTCTTGAGCTCCTCCTGAGCTGACAGAACTGCAGGTCTACTGAGGGATACAATGGGGGATTCAACACTTTCGGATGCACCAAGGGCGGCACACGACCCCCCCTCCAGCAGAGCGGCCAGGATATCGGTCTCCCCAGGGGGAGGGGCCCGATTACTTTTCACGAGAGAGGATGAAGCCACATCCATGGCCAAAAGGAACTTGCACCACTTTTACTTTTCAATACCCAAGGGCAAAACCCTCCAACATGGAGAGAAAACTGGCCCCAAACAATGAAGACTTAGGTCCCCCTTCCGATCACCTCGAAGCCGACCGTAAGGCCAAAAATCCCACAATAAAGGGAAGCACGCTTCTTCTTTTCTTTTTTTTTCTTTTCTCTTTTTCTTTTTCTTTTTTCTTCTTTCTTTTTTTTTTCTCTTCTCTCTTTTTTTTTTTTTTTTTCCTCTTTCTTCTTTTTTTTTTCTCTTTTCTTTTTTATAACAAAGCACTACTATCCTCTCTTTTAGCCTTGTCAAATCAAGGCGCTCTGACCACGTGTCTCGCGAAAGGCGGTTAGCCCCACTTTTAGAGTTTTCTTTTGGGAATCGAAAGAAATCTTAGAGATTTCTAGTTTACTTTTTCTTTTTTCATAATTTTTCTCTTTTTTCTGTCTGCCATACACTGCCACGCAGCAACAAAAGCAACAAGCTGCGCAACGGCCAAAAGACCTTCACAGACGGAGACGCGCGGCGACAGAGAGAGCATTAAACCATTTTGATTTCCGTGAGCGAATATTGAGACGCGTGGCGATTGAGGGCCAGACACCAATCATTCGTCGACCACACGCTCGGTTCCCAGTCAATCGCCAGTTAAGCTTGGTTCTCAGTCAATCGCCAGTTAGCCGTCGATCGCGAATGCCTCCCCGTCGGTCGCGATGGACCGCCCGTCGGTCGCGATGGACCGCCCGTCGGTCGCGATGGATTGCCCCCCGGTCGCGATGGACCACCCGTCGGTCGCGATGGACAAAGACAAGAACTTCCGTCCGTCGTCAGTCCGCTACAGCAACCAGCTCCGTCGTCCGTCCGCTACAGCAACCAGCTCCGTCCGTCCGCTATGGAACGTGTTGTCATTCTTCCCATCATACAGCAACCAGCTCCGTCCGTCCGCTACAGCAACCAGCTCCGTCCGTCCGCTTCTGTCGGCTTGTAGTAGTTCTCCGATCAAATAGCTCTGTCGGCTGAAAGTTTGTTCTGGAGTCCTGTGCGGATATTCTCCCTTCAAGAACCAACAGAGAGATTCATTCACCTCGAGCCCTGCTGTGCTTCATGTCCTCGACCGATAATCTGCTTCACAACCTCTGCAAGCACACATTTTTTTTGTCTCCTCGAATTCTAATGCGCTACCCAACTTACATCACTTTTTCTAAAGCTTTTCTAAACCACAAAACTTTTGAGGATAAATTCAAATACAGCAGTAACAAGAAGTACTTCATGTCCTCGACCGATATTCTGCTTCAGAACCTCTGCAACAACACATTCTTTTGTCTCCTCCAATTTTAATGAGGTACCCAACTTACATCACTTTCTCTCTCCCTTTTTATTCCTCTCGATGCCTTCGTTCTCCTCTACCAACTTTCTTTTTTTTTCTAATCCCATCTATCTCATGCATGGCAGATTTCGGAGCCAATCTTCGACACCTTTTGCATCAGCTTCAGTACCTACAGTTGTAACAGTTGCAGGTGTGATAGGAAGTTTTTCGACACCTTGTACAATGTTCCACAGTCCTTTTGCAACCAACACATGTCGCATCATATAAGCCCATAACGGGTAGTTGGTACCATCCAACTTATCCTCAACAGCCAACATACGGAATACATCACTGCTTTTAGCCATGGCCGGTGACTAAAATACCTTGATGCAGAAAATTGAATGTATCTCAAAAATTTGAACAGAACTTCCCAAACGAACTCCGCTAGACCTGTAGCAGACTTCAAGACGCTTTTCGGGCGAACAGAAACTGTTCTTTGGCACAAAAAGATGAAATAGCATGCACAAGCGTTGCGATAGTGCGTTCGGAGGTTGAAACGAGCTCAGATTGCGATTTTGACACGACAGAGCGAAGCCATTTTGATCTCAAAAAAACGCTCAGTATGCTAACCAAAATTTGTGCGATTCTGAGACTACAAACGGAGGAGTGTCGATGGTGCCCTAGATGAAGCGACGACCTGCTCTGATACCAATTGTTGGAGTTAGACGTCTGCGGAAGCACGGGAACAACACAAGGAAGAAGAAGAAGCTTGGAGCACAACACACAATACTGAATGTATTATTAGAGAATATACAAAGATAAGTAGCCCATTAGGGCAATAGGCGTATATACAAGCCGGGGGAAAAAAACCTCCTAAAGAGGGAAAAAAGTGCCCCGGCAATCCTAGTGTGTTCACACACATCACTACCTAAATATATCAACAGTATTTTCTTTGTATTAATTGGTTGATCACTTATGATCATATATTGTAAGGGTCAAGGTATTTACTTTTGTAAAAGGAAAGAGTAAAAGTCCTAAAAGCCACGATTTAGAAGTGGTTGAGATTGATTCTCAATCATTCAATCAAGAAGTAGATGTGACTTCAAATTTCTCTTTTCGTGGATTGTAGGAAAATATTCAAATCAATCTAAACTATCAAACAGGCCTAAATTTGAATTTGAATTCATGAGTAAAAGGTGTTTTCATATCCTCAAGAGTCTATATGAAGACTCTAAATCATTTGTACATTAAGTAGATTGTTGATTTGAAGCAATACATATACTCTTTGATCATGGCTTGTTGCCATTTCTATTTTTTGCTCCTTCTTCCTCAAATTCAGTCAACTTGTAGAGAGTGTGCTCTTTCTATAGAACTCCAACTCCAGTTTTTAAGCATTCAATGGAAAGGTGCAACTTTCTAGTTTATGTATATAAATTTTCAAGTCATTTGGTGCATTATTTGCAAAGAAATTCAAGTGTTACAGTCTTGGGGTCATTCTCTACACACCCCAAAAAAATCAGGATGACACCAGTTCAGTACTAAGGTGATTGATCATCCTATAGTTGTTATAAATCAGGGCTTTTATGCATTATAGCAAGCCAACCCTATGTATGAAACTCCCTTAAGAAGAATTTTTCCAATTTTTATTGTGATGGCTGCTCTCAGTGTTTGAAGTCACAACTTCCATCCATTTTTAGAATGTTTTTGTGAGCTAGTCAAGGTGCAACTTATCTATTTTCCATCAACTTGTTCTTGTTGATTTTCCAAAGTAGCTATTGGGTTTTATCGCTTTACCACAAACCTCCAAGATCTAATTTTCATATCTAAAGAGCTAGGATTGGTCCTATGCTGGTTTGTTGGACCAACTTCACCACTTGACAACTCAACTTTCCAAGACTCTCCAAGCTTCTCCAACTTCTTTTAGTGGTATGAGAGAGATGGGAGATGGCTTTCCATCAATGATTGAGAATCTTGATAGAAACAATTATGCTGCTTGGAAAATCAAAATGGAGGCTTATTTGCAAGGAAGAAACCTACATGGGATTGTATCAAGTGATGAAGCAATGCCTATTCCAAGATCCAAAGGAGGACCTACTCAAGAGGAAACAAATAAGCTCAAAGTTTGGTGTGCAAGGGATGCTCAAGCAAGGTCATACATACTCAAATCTATCTCTCATTTTCTATTACCACATATTAGAGGATGCAAGATATCTCAAGAGACTTGGAATGCCCTAGAGACTTTCTTTTCTACTAGTACAAAAGTAAGGAAGAACCATCTTTGGAATGAGTTCAACTAGATGAAGAGGACTCCAAAAAAAACCATCACTGAGTTTGTTACAAAGGTCAAGGAGGTTGCTCATCAATTGGCATCCATTGGAGAGCTGATTGAAGAAGAGTCCATCATGAGGAAAATTCTCAATGAGATTAGAGGCGACAAGCAATGGCAATCTTTCACCATTGCTTATGATCTCATCATGGATGTGCAAACTCCAGACTTCAACATTTTTCTTGGAAAAATCTTCAATCAAGAGGCCAACAATAGCATAAAGGAAGGTAACTCCTATCATGGTAATTCAACTAGTGCTCTATATGCAGATAAGAAGGACAAGAAGCTTAAAGGCAAGAAGAAGGAAGGAGATGAAGAGGAGGCTTCTCAAGCCACCTTTGTAGGCAAGAGCAAGTGGAAAGGGAAGAAGAAAGGAGTAAAGCATGACAAGACCAAAGGCCAGAATTTTCAACATTGTGCCATCTGTGATAAGACCAACCACACCACTCAAAATTATTGGTTCAATGGAAATACCTAGAAGGGAAGTGGAAGAGGTGGATATGGCAGCAATAGAGGCAGAGGTGGACATAACTTCAATAATAACAATAGATGCCATAACCGAAGGGACTACAACAATTATTCTGAAGATCAACAACATGGAGACCCATTGCTCTTGATGAATCTAAGCCACAAAGAAGGTAAAGAAGATGATCATTTGTTCTACATAGATTCAGGATGCTCAAATCATGTTGTAGGCAACATAGCTCTCTTATCTGATTTGGAAAGTCCAAAGCATAGACATGAAGTACAAATAGGGGATGGCACAAAGTGTAGTGTGGAGAAGATTGGTAATGTCAAAGCTTCCAATGGTAGGACAAATATTCTGAGCAAGTCACTCTATGTTCCCACTATTATAAAAGATTAGAACCGGAATTTGCTAGCATTAACATGATAAGAATGCCTCATATTGATTCAAATATTTCTCATTTAACAAAGTATGGCATTGTTTGCTCTCAATTGTTTAGACTTTCTCATCTATGTTCAAGCTTGTCTTCATTTGTAGTTCAGTGTTGTCAACTAATCTCTTTGCTTGTTTAAAAGGGGTATTCATTCAAGAAAGTTTCAAAGAAGGTAAGGACTTTCTTACTTCGTAACAAGTTCATTTATGGTTCTTCTTCTTTTCATGTGTTCAAATTAATCATTAGTAAATTCAACATCAAAGGGGAACTTTATATTGGTTAATGATAAGGTATTTTGTGGGGGTTCTTTTGCTCTTTATTTATAGTTTTATAATTTTAATTTTACTTTAAATTTATTTTTTTATATTTTGTGATATTTTATTTTATTTTATTTTTTATTTATTTATTATTATCATCATTTGTAAATTAATTAATTTATTTTTTAATATATATATATATATATATATGTTTTTTATTTTATTCTATTATTATTATTATTATTATTTTAACTTAATTATTAATTATTATTTTTAGTGTGGTTCTTTTCGTATTGGTTTTCTCTTGTTTGTATTTTTCATGTCTTATTTTGGTCCTATTTTTTGTGTAGTCTCTTGCTTTTGTTAGTTGTTTTTTCTAATGTGTATGTGTTTGTGTTCTCTATCTTGGGTTCGTAAGTTTGGATAACTCAGAACTTATGAAGGTATATATTACAAAAAACCTAATAAGTGTAGGCTAGATAGTTTAGAAAGGCTTGCAAGTTAGGTTCACCCAACATGGAGCTTTTGTGGAAGATCCATGTCAAGGCTTCAAGAAGATGGCTAGAGGTGAGAAGCATGGTAGGCTCTTTACTTTTGAAGTAAGAGAAACTAAGAATATAGCTCTATTCAAACTTGGGTCTCAAACCCTATGTGAACTTGAAGTTTGGTATAGGAGGCTAGCTCATGTGAATGAAAGGACCTTGAAAGATATATATAGGGATCAAAGTGTTCTTAGATTGCCAAACATATCAAAGCAATACATGATCAACAGATATGATGCATGTCAGATTGGGAAGGCACAAAGACAACCATTCAACCACAAAGGCTACATCCACAACAACTTATTGGACTTAGTACATATAGATGTATGGGGGCCAATCCAAGACCCTTCATTGGTAGGATCAAGGTATTATGTCTCATTTATTGATGACCATAGTCGATGGACTATTCCGTACTCTATCAAGAGTAAGAATGAAGTGTTTGATTGCTAAATATCTAGCACATGTGAAGACCATACAGGTAGATCACTCAAGAAGCTCAAATCTCATGGAGGGGGAGAATACTTCTCCAAAGAGTTTGATGAGTTCTTGCAGGATAAAGTTATCAAAAGAGAAGTGACTACTAGGTACTCTCCTCAACTAAATGGAATTAGAGAGAGGAGAAATAAGACATTGGTTGGATCAGCCAGAACGATGCTTGAAGAGAAGAGGTTTCCACATTATCTATGGGCAGAGGCTATTTCAATTGTTGTGTACTGTAGCTCAGTGATGAGTAGCACCTCCTTTAATGTCAATCTGGGAAGACGTGAGGATGGTATGATGACCTCGAGCAAGTGAAGGCACAAGTGCGTGAGTGAGAAGCACACAAACATGCACACACATACACACACACGCGCACACAAGGCAAGACAAAGGGAGAGAAGCAATGGAGTTCTTTAGATTACTTTAAAAAAGCTCATACAAGTTCAAATCGATTACAAGCTAACCCAAAAAATGAGCTCTCTAGCTCTATTTATAGTTTTTGACTAAGTTTTGGCCTTGTCCAGACCTAGTGTCCGGCCTAGTTAAAAATTAGGTTCTCTACCCTATTTGGAGGTTCAAACGGAGTCTAAAAAATGTGAAAACTGATAGGTAGGTACTTCTAAAGCTCCTCAAGCTCAAGGACTCCTTGGCTTGCACAAAATGGAGTTAGAAAAATATGAAATGGTATTTACAATGGTTTTTAGTGATGAAAATCACTATTTTTGTTGGGATTTCTTCTAACATTTTGACATACATTTCCTGGAGCTCCCTACTTGTTCCTTCTTCTTGTGTGCCCAACTCTTTGATGCCTGAAAAATTTAAATGGCCTACTTGCCATATCTTCTTTGACTACTGTGTCTGCTTGTGCTTTCTCTTCGCTCCGACTCCCTTCGTAGGCTTCCTTGTCTTGTGACTCCTTCAGTTCCTTGACTACTGCCAACACCCCCCCTCTCTCACGTCTATCGTCTCTGACAGACCCTTGTCTAGCTATGTGTTGGACATAATATTGAACAACATCGGCAGCGAGGTGGTGTTCTTCTAATCGTAGCCCCCGTGGTAGGTCTATTAACAATGCATCCCAATTCACTAGTCCTGGGACGTCCGGATGTGGCACCCGCAATTGTTCTGAATGGATGGTTCTTTCCACAATGAATAAGTGGAGGAGATGTGAGGGCCTGGGTACAAATATTTCTGAGTGATATTCCTAGAATCCTGTTACGAACATCTCCTCGAATGTCTGTTTAAAGCAAGCTGGGAGGTACTTGATTCTGGCATGCCAAGCATATATTAACTCTATTGATGGGGTGGTGCTCATGTCATATACCAGATCTTGGTTGCCTATAAGAAAGCCAACTCCTGAGAAGTGGGGGTCTTTAATATTCTTGAATGTCCTGAATGTGATCAGCATTAATTCAAAGATTTTCATGCACATTTGGGCCATCACATCGGGGGTATTCCGTAGTCGAATGCTCCAGTGACGGATGGTAGAAATCATATAATTCATAGTGGGAGGTCCTTGTGGAGGTGCTAGATAAACATAATTTAACCACTTTGCACAGCCTTTGATGTTCTTGACAGCAATGGTAAACTCGGGCCAGGTGCGTCTGCGGAAGACTGGAACATAACAGGGATTGTATTTAATAAAGAGTGGCATGTTAGTCCAAGTACGAACCATCTCTGGGTAGGTCTCGAGAAGACGGATCCTCCAGGTGGGTTGATGAATGGATCCTTTTTTAGCACTCTCTGGGATATCATCGGGCCCAAATTGTGTGGCGAAAGTTGGAGGTTTGCCACATCGGCGTTGGATCTCCGCGTTGTAATCTGCCAGGAGTACACAATATGGTACATACTGATCGTCGTTGGTGCCGATCCATCTATGATGAGACATACTGCGGAAATATTCTGACTTTATGATGGTGTCTTCTAATTTGGCCATTGATTGGATTTGGATTGCCACTCGATCTTCATGGGTTGTAGCTGTTTTTTCTAATGTCTAGAGCCATTCGGGTACTTTGACTTCCAAGGTGTCCATTCCTTCTGAGGTTTGTTGACCACCTAGCATCGGCATAGGAACATATGGTTCCTCATACGTTTCGTCCACCTCAATGGGTACCAATTCATCTGGCTCTGGTTCTACAACTGGAGAGGGCTGTCTTTCATATTCTAGTAACTTCTTCTGCAGTTCCGCCACCTGCTCTATTAATGCAATAAATCAACATAGCTTTCCAAGATTTTTTTCATTGTTTCGGAGGGAACTGCTTTGAATTGTTCTAGGTCGATTTCATGGGGAGAGCCTTCCATGGCAGCTTCCAGGTTTTCTTCGTTTTGCTTCTGCAGATGCTTGTTTTCTTCAAGGGCTGTAGCCATGTGTTTTTTGAGTAGAGTCAAATTTTGGCGGACTCTCAGATTATCTGTTTGGTAGACCTCCAGTAAGGCTTCGAGTTGTTTGACACCTGGCTCTTGTGATGGTTGGGGTGTCTCCAGGAGGGTTTGATGAGCTTGCTCGAGTGTGGTGTAACATTGATTGAGGTCTGCATTTTCTTCTTCTATAATTGTAAGCCATCTCTGTAGTTGTTGATGATTCGTAGTCAGTTGATGATGACGGTCTTCGAGAGCCTGATACTCACTCTGAAGTTGATACACGCATTGATGTAATGCTATGAATATACTATTTACATTAAACGATGCAGGGAAAGATGAAGATGCAGGGGGAATGGGGAAGGGAGTTGTGAATGCTGTGGAGTCAAGTGGTGAGGTAGGTGGAGGGGGTATGGGAGATTGAGGCTGCATGGGGGGTGGGAGTGGTGCTGTGGCTGGTGATGTTTCCATTGTGTCGAACGTGTGTGTGACCGTGTAGATGGGAACAGTGGGTGGGGTGGATGTGATATTTGTGAAGAGTGTTGTGAAAGTGGGCATGGTAACTCCTCCGAATTGGATGCCGGGAGAGAGGGGAATTCCCATGACTACTGTGGTACTGGCAGAAATAGGCGTGGTAGTGCCAGGTGGTGAGGTGACTTGTGTAGTGAGAGGTGAGGTGGGTGGTGAGAGTGGTTCCGCCTGATGTTCTTCTGTTTGTGTGTTACCTCCTGGTTCTGATTCATTGATGTGGATTTGTTTGCCAGATCGCATGGGACGGGTAGGCACTCGTTTCTCAAATCGATGAATATAAGCCATGGCTGCATGAACAGCCTCATCTAAACCTACCGCGTCAGCGTGTAGGTTCATTGTTTCGATAAACATGTCATCCACACCTTCCTCGGCTAACATTTGGCTCATGATCATCTTTCCTGTCTCGAGCGACAGTTTGTGTTGCTCTTGGACCCGCTTCATGGTTTCGTATAATCTTTTTTATTTGGGCTGAGTATGCCGGGGCACTTGCTAGTTCTGAAAGTTCTTCATATCCTTGATCATACTCCTCGTTGGCCTCTTGTTCTTCTGTCTCTTCTTCATCCTCTTCTACTTCTACTACTCCCAGTTGGGTCGGGGCTCAAGTTGTAGTCGTGGGTTGTTGTCCTTGGGTCTGCTCTGCTTCTGTCTCCAGGTTAGACTCATTGATCAAACGGGCAATTCCTTCATCTGTCAAATCAGCAAGGGTGTAACCTTGAGGGAACTCCAAGTCCGATGGAATCGGAGGGAACACCAGATTGGGTCCTTCAGCGCTTGGTCTGGGTAGGAGAATGGTGAATGGTTGGACACGTCGTGTTTTTGGGGGGGTCACCTCTGGTGTGGTGGTGGCTCCCCTTGGTTGAGCACATGGTAATTGAACTCCCCCTCTCATCTTGTTCGATGGAGGACTCGCCGTTGACAGTCATCTTTGGAACTCTTGGGCCCTGGACCATACTAGTGCTCTTTGAATGGGCATGTCATATGCTAAGCACCTGTAAATTATCCTTGTGAGAGCACAGCATCCATGAAGTACATTTTTCTGTTTCTTATTCCACCGTTGATGGGCTAGATGTATTTGATCGATGATCCAGTGTGGTATGTTGATGGTGAGATTCTCTATCTCCGCCAAGTACAAGCTGAACCATATCTTTTTTGGTGGCATAGTGAATCGTTCTTGGGCGGGAAAAGCAAAATGCTGCATAATCGTTCGTAGGTGGAGAGCAATGGTAGGTGTCATTGCTACCATGTCCTTCAATTTGTTGAGATCCTTATGCTTCATCCTGCCTGGAACCATTGTTTCTTTCTCAGTGGGAATATGCATGCGTTGCATGTTCAATGCTGCCCGTACCAAATTGAGGGTCAGTTTGAATCTCCTGAGTTCGTGGCCTGGCAATAGTGAGGGTAGTGCAAAAGTACTATCGCCTCCCTTGGCCCTGCTAGGAGTGATGGTACTGATAAAATAGGAGCAGCGTAGGAAATCTGGCTTAGGCAAATGTGCTCTGAAATAGCTATCCAATCCCACTTTGGTCCAAACCAATCGCATTACTTTTGCATTCTGATAGTTCTCAAATTCACGAGTGAAGAAATGGTAGCGTCCCCATTTGCCATTGAACTCAATTTTTGCTTCCAGAAGTAGGTGCCATCACCCAATGGCCCTGCGACATCACTAAACCAATGAGCGTGTTTCCCCACTTGAGAAGTGTGCCCCTGAGGAGGGTCCTGAATAGGGAGAACATGCACCGCTTGAAGTTCTTGAGGCCTCTCGATGAGTGGTGGTTCAAGGAGGAGGGTTTCAATGTCCACAATCTGTGCGCTAGACCCTGCCTGGGAACTGGTGCCTCCTGCTTCTGCCATTGTTATTGCTTGCTTGCTGGTTCTGTGAGAATATAGAATCATGCGTTAATATTTTAATGGACAAGATAGAACACTTTTTGTCCCCGTTACAACATTATCATGAGGTGAGTAATGGGTTAGTGGGTTAGTGAGTGCTCGATGATTGTGTGTGTAGTTAATGAATGGATAGTTCTACGAGCTAGATGGAAAGATGCAGTGTATGAGTGATGTAGTTAGCAAGTGAGGATGAATTTACACATGGGGTTCGGGGGTTTTATTACAAGTTGTAGGCTGCCAAACACAATGGATGGCTTACGGTTTTGGTTTAGTGGAGACTCTGGAGGGCTTTATGAGTATGTCTGCTTGGGAATGAGGCGTTTTTGGGACCCATTTACAAGTGAGTCTGTGCGTGCTTCTGGGCGACTGTGTGTTCGTGCGTATTAAACAAGAGTGGGTAACGGCTCCTTGAGTGAGTGAACCCTGTCGTGTATGATGTGATTCGTGCGTGACTAGTTGAGCCTGCAAGCAAGCCTTAGGCACCCAAATTTGTCTTGATTGTGGGCCAGCCTTCAACGATTTCTTGGGTACCCAGATAGATTTCACTTTCTCAAAAGAAGTTTTGGAAGTCTCCTTATTAGTATCATGTCGTTCATTACTAATAGGAAGTTGAGATGGTTGTGTTCGCTTGAGTGTAATAGGCCGCTTGCCTTTTCGCACCCACAATTGTTTCAATGGCTGAGTTATTCTGCTTCACACATTCTTTTGGCCTCCAGCATAGGTACTCTTCAGTAATTGATCTGCCTTTGGTTGCTGCCTCCCTCTGGCCTTTGGAAAAGAAGGGAGTGCCATTGAGGCCTTGACTTCTTTATTGAGATCACCATTCCTCTGCATCACATAGCTTTGGACAAGAACAGCATGGTCAACTTCATGTGTACCCCTGGAAGGACCAGGAGTCTGTGCCTTTTCTAGTTCCTTGAGTGCTCCATTATCTAACTCAACTGTAATTCGACTCTGATTTACCCATACCTGAAGAAGTCCACTTCTTAGGTTTAAGTTGACTGCATGTTCATAGATCCAGTCTTGACCCAAGACCAGAGGCTCAGTGAGATCCTCATCTTGACACACTAGTACCTTAACTGTCATTGGAACATCTTGAATGGAGAGGGGAAGTTCCACCTCGCCCATGCAAGGGGTTTCCACACCTCCCAATCCTATGAGATATGCTTCTATAGGATTGACTTTTAATTTCAATTCTCGACAGTAAGAAAGTCTCACCGCACTAGTGGCTTCACCTGAGTCAATCAATGCTTGCACAATTTTTGCACTAACTCCTTGTCCTATCTCTAAGGTCACAAAAGGACGTCGATCTATTATTCTTTGGGGACTTATTCCTGAGACTTCACACATTGCCACATGATATCCTGGATCCTCATAGGCACCTGTCCTAGGTTGATCCCTACCCTGCCGTCTCAACTTCATCCTTCTGATATGTTCTAAAGCTTCTGCTTGAGCTTCTTCTCGAACTCGTTTTTCTTCTTCTTTGCGTTTCCTAGCAGTGTTGAGTCGACTGAGCATTTCTTCTGTGAGAGGTTCCTGATACAACTTGACTCTGCACCCGCTGATGTAGCTCGGAAGAATCTCACCTTCTAAGGTGGCTAGTTGTACTGCTCCACTCATTGAGATCCTATTTATGATCATAGGTCCATAGCCACGTTTCTCTAATTTTCTTGCATGTTGCTTCAAAGTGTAGACTAAAACTAGGTCCCCTGCTTTCAATCCTTTATCCTTCACATGAGCATCAAAATACGCCTTCTACCTTTTCTTAGCTGCATATATTCCTGCTGCAGCTCTTAGTCTTGTTTCACCTAATCGTTCGAGGTCAAAAACTCTTGAAGAGAGTTCATGGCCCGTCCACTCATGCTCCTGTGCTATTCTCAATGTGGGAATCAAGAAGTCCAGAGGTAGCACCGCATTTTGGCCAAATACCATCTGAAAGGGTGTGGCTTGGAGTACCGTTTTATAGGCCACTCGGTATGCCCAAACATCATGGTGTAGCTGTTTGTCCCAATCAGAGCGTTTATTATTCACCAATTTAGTCAACACATTGCATAGGATCTTATTTGTGCTCTCAGCCTGGCCATTAGCTTGTGGGTGATAGGGGGCAGACTTCTTATGTACTACCAAGAATTCTTGGAGAAGATTTTCAATAACTTCATTCAAGAAGTGAGTCCCTCTATCACTAACTAGCTCTATAGGTAGCCCGTATCTCGTGAATACATTCTCGAATAAGAACTTAGCTGTCGTTTGAGCATCGTTCTTTGTGGTAGCTTTCACTTCTACCCACTTGGTTAAATAGTCTGTGGCCACAATGATATATTTAGCATGTGAACCCTTGGCTGGGGGATTAATAGGACCTACAAAGTATATTCCCCACTTAGAGAATGCACGTCCACCCATCATAGGTTTCAGTGGCATCTCATCTTTGCGTATAGGATACTGAGTTCGCTGACAGACATCACACCTCTTCACATAGGTATGTGCGTCCATGTGAAGGGTCGGCCACCATAATCCTGCAAATAGGATTGCTTTGATCACCCGATCTGGTCCAAACTCTCCTCTGGCTACACCTTGCTGAGCAGTTTCCAAGATCTTGAGATATTCACTCTCATGGACACATAGTCTCAGGTAACCATCTTTACCACGCTTGTATAGATTATCACCAATGAGTGAGTAATCTAGGGCTTCTTGTTCTAGACTTCTTTGTCTCGTCAGGGTCATATCTTGAGGGAATGTTTTCGTCCTCAAGAAGGCTACTAATGGTTCACTCCAATCTGGCACTATGGAAACTTGATAAAGAGTGGCATGTTCCACAGGTGGTTTAGTGCAACAGATTGGGCATTCCTTGCACAACTTTTGGACATCGGCTTCCATAGTAGGCCAATGCACTCCGAATCTCCTAAGTGTCTGTAAAGTTCTTTGCTTTGAGTAGTGTTGCTCTAATGCACCTACATGTGCTAATTGCAACCATTTTGCGTATTCGTCCTCTTCCACACATCAAGCCAATATCCCTTGATCTGTCTGTTTGTACAAGCTTCCTGCCATGATATGGTACTTCTGGGCTTTAACTACTTCTCTACCTTGAGTGTTTATGACTGGGTGGTTAGGCCCGTATGTCAATACTGGCACTAATGGCTTAGCCCACTGAGGTACAACTTCTAGATTAAACAAGTAAGCATCAGGAAGGTCATCTGATACTCCTTGTGGGGCTTCTCTCGATGTGAGCCTAGAGAGATGGTCTGCTCTCAAGTGAGTCTTGCCTTTTCTTACCACAACCTCAAAGTCATATTCCATTAGCAAGAGAAACCATCTTACTAATCTACCGGTATTACATGGTTTGTTTACCAAGTACAATAATGCGAGATGATCGGTAAAAAATTTAAACTTATTTGCAAGCAAATAGTGTCTAAACTTTTTAACTGCATATACCATGCATAATCCCTCTCGTTCAGTGGTGGTATAGTTTCGTTCAGCTGCATTCAATTGTCTACTGGCATAGGCAATTGGAAGATCCATATTACCTTCACCTGTAGGTTGTGCAAGCACACATCCAATAGCATAATTGGATGCATCCACGTGAACATGAAATGGCTTATTTCAATCTGGGGTGGTCAAGATTGGTGCTGAACAAAATCTTCTTTTGAGCTCATTGAAGGAGTCCTCACACTCATTAGTCCACTCGAAGTTAGTCAAAAGTCCATATAGAGGCTTTGCTATGATGGCATACATGTGTATAAACCGTCGGTAATAACCACAATGCCCCATGAAAGCTTGTACTTCCTTGACATTCTTTGGCCTAGGTAACTCGGCTATGGCTCTTACCTTCTCTTCATCGGTGGATATGCCATTCTTTGACACTATGTGTCCTAGAATCTTGCCTTGCCTGACCATGAAAACACACTTTTCTGGGTTCAGGTAGACTTGATACTCTCTACACTTGTCAAAGATTTGCCTGAGTTCTGGTATATGTGTCTGTCTAATGTTGGAATGAGCACAGAGATCATCAACATAGACCTCTAAATTCTTCCTCAGGAACTCTTTAAACACGTGACACATCAATCTTTGAAAGGTTGCAGGGGCATTGGTCAGCCCGAATGGCATTACCCGAAAAGCAAATATGGGCCACTCTGTGGCAAAAGCTGTCTTATGCTGATCTTCTGGAGCTATGGCTACTTGATTGTAGCCCGAAAATCCATCAAGGAAGCTGTACACTTCCTTGCCTGCTACCCTTTCTAGTAGATGCTCTGTGATAGGAAGTGGATAATTATCTCGGATAGTGGCTGCATTGACCTTTTTCAAGTTAATGCATACTCGTAGCTTTCCATTCTTCTTGGGCACCACTACAATGGGGGATACCCACTCAGTGTGCTCAATTTCATAGATGAATCCAGCTTCTACCAGTCTATCTATCTCCTCTTTGATCTTAGCAGCATAGTTATCATTATATGTGTATGGCTTTTGCTTAGAGGGTTTCACGTCTGAGGTCATGGGAATCATGTGTGAGCATATGTCTGCGTCAACACCCTTCAAATCCTTGTAGCTCCAAGCGAATACATCTTTGTACTCTCTTAGCAAGGCTATCAATTTGCGCTCTTCTTCTTCCGTCAGGTCATGTCCTATATAAGTACATCTCTCCTCTCCTTCTTCTAGGGCTACCACTATTTTCTTGGTGGTTTCTTTGTTATCATAGGCTTCTCCTGATTGTGCCTCTCGTTTAGGCATCCTTATCATGACTCTTCTATCATCTATCTCATGCTTCTTAAAATTTTCCGGGACCTCAAACAAAGATTCTTCCTCTTCTTGTGTGACTTCTTTCTTCTTCCTTTTCTTTCCTTCTTCCTTAGGGGTCACATGTGTGGCTAGCCTTACATCATTTGTAAGCTCTCCGTGCCTTTGGGGTTGAAATTCTATTTCATAGAAGTATTCTTTATCTGATGCAAAAGGTGGGTCCATAATGATTGACTCTAGATCGGAGTCACTTGCATCCTCAAATGCATCAGGGCTAGGTTCACATTCTTCTAAAACTGCATCTCCCATGATTGGCTCTATGGAGAAAATTGAAATGTCATAGCCATCCTCATCACAGTGGGGTGTCCATTGTTCTTCATTGATGGCTACATCCATGGTTGCTAAAATTTCTGCCCAACCATGAGGCTCAAATTCTTCATCAGGAAATACTACCGGTGCAAGCTGGGTCTTGAATGGATCTATGGGTTTCTTTTGCACCTATCTCTCTGGCTTTTTCTCTCTTCTCCTCTTCTATTGCCACTTTACACATCCATAAGTGAGTGTCTTCATGCATCCATGAGGATCCTGATCCTATGGAGTGCATGGACTCCGTGTCATCCTTGGCTCTATGGATGGGATTCCATTGAATAGGCGGTACATCTCTATGAGAGTAATCCTTGAGATTGACTTTGGGCGTAACACCTAAGTGTTGCAAATACAAGGAATTGGTTCCCCAATCCTGGACCACTTGCAACTGTCGCATAAATGGTCTTCCCAAAATCATCTCATAGGCATGATTCTTGCTAAAATCACATATGGCAAAAGTATGCTCAAACTCAACACCGCATGTAGTGAGAGTTATTCCTTCCAGCAAGCCTAAGGGTCTTTCTATGTGGCCATCAGCCATCTGCAATTTCATCCTCATGGGCCTGAGTGCTGGCTTGCCCCAACGCTTCCATAGGCAAGTGGTGGCAATAGCAACTCCTGCACCTGAGTCTAGAATTTCCTTGGTTGTGTACCCCTGATGGGTAATGGGAAGATATGTGTTTCCTTCTTCACCTTCACTCATATCTCCTATCTTGTCTAGAGGAATTTCTGGCACTGTCCTATGAGAACCTACCTGGGAACGAGGTTTTGCTATCTCTGGTACTTGTTTGGCTACATGTTTCCATAACTCTGGCCTAACTTTGAGTAGCTCTTCTAAAGTGAGGTTGCACTGCACTTTAGTGTTTTTCACTACCTCCGTATTCCTAGGTATGACTGAGTCTTCGTTTCTTACCATGACTGTGGGTGCTCTCATATAGGTCGACTTGGCTTCCCATGGGCCTGTGAAGTGGGGTAATTCATGTAAAGAATTAGACTCAAAGTCTAATGTCTCTTGAGACTGGGTGCTCTCCTGCTCTCCATAAATGGAGGGAATATCTTGTGGGAATTGATCATGTGCGTCATCCACAAGTTCAATGGGAGGAGGGACTTCACTTTCTTTAGCCCATTTATCTTCTTGAATCTCTCGTAGGAATTCTGGTGTGTACCTATTCATAGAAGAGGAGGTGTCTGGTTCAGTGGAATTGGGCACAAAAGCTTCCTGTGGGGGAAGGCTTATTCTTTTGCTTGCCTCATCTCTTCCTTGATTTTTTTCTTCCTTGGCAGATCTTGCAATCATGCTCTCTAACTTCTCTAGGAGTCCATCCAAGTGCAATTGTGTCTTAGCTGAGCCAGAGTAGTTGAAGAGATGACTGGCTTCAAACATGGTCTAAGCCAATGCGACCATTTTCGTGCAAAGCTTGGTTCTTTCTATCTCTAGGTCAGCTCTGGGGTAGCACTTGTCATGCTCCGTCACATTTGGCCCTTCTTGGATTCTGGCCTGATATGCCTTAAGCATCATGTCTATGTCTTCAGGAATGGGGTCAGCTAACACTGATCCTACTCTAGGGGGTGGTGGGATGGTCTTAGGTAGGTGGACAGATGGTGGGTTAGATGGTGATGGAAGTGAGGGTGGTGGTGGTATGTGAGAGTTTGTTTGAGAGGTGAGTTCAACAATTTTGGCTTTTGTTTCTCTTATTCTTTCTTCTAAGTCACTCATCTTTTTAGACCATTGTCTTTTCATTCTCTCTCGGCTATCCCTCCAGGCTCTCGACCGTTTCTTGGCTATGCTCTCGGTTTCACTAGCCTCTGCACTCTTCTCTTGACCTATTACTGGGTTCTGTTGCAAAGCCTGGGCCCTAGTGACCACTTGCACTGGTGCAGTGGAAGTGACACTTCTTGTTGGAGTCTACAACTAACCCAATAACGTTAATTGGAGTTATTTTTGGCATATTATTGGGATTCTTTGGGCAGTCTCGTAAGAGATGCTCCTTCTCGCAATCTTGGCAAAAGCCTTGAATTGTCACTGACTGGGGTTGTGTAGGTGGAGGTAAGGGGCAATCACGAATGAGGTGATCTCCCTGACATCTGTAGCATGGTCCTCTAGGGAATGGGGTTCTTACCTGCCTAGGTTGGGGTCTTGAGTTAGGGTTTGTGTACATTACATTTGTGTACTCTGGCTCCCAACTAGGTTCACCTGGTTCTTCACTGTAGTAGGACTCACCATGTTCAGGAGATTGCATGTAGTAAGCCTGGGGACTATCAATATGTGTAGAATCAAAGCTACGGTCACTAGGATCACTTTCTGAAAGCAATGGTGTTACTGGCACTATAGCTCTATTCAAATTTTCCTCAGCTGCTGCATACTTTACAGGAATCACATTAGCTGGGGTTGGAGGTTGTTGAGCTAACACAGGTTGAGGCCTTTGTTGGTTTTGGTAGGGTTGTTGATAGGATTGTTGCGGTCTACCATATTGCTGTGGAGGGTACTTGCTCTGGTATCTTCCTTGTTGTGGATAGGGCTGAGGGTAGGTTTGCCTAACTGCTTGCTTATTGTATGGGCAGTCTTGTGCTGTGTGATTTGTGTATCTCCGTTCTATGGTGCAGTATTGGCTACTAGGATTCACTTGGGGTTGGGCCATAATGGGACATACATTCGCCATATGGTCACCTCCACAAGTATAGCATCTTTTCATAGGGGCAAATCTTGGGATCTGTTTGCTAGAGACACCTAATTTCTGAGCTACTTTCTCTGCTAATTCCTCGATAGATGTGGATTGCGTGGAAGAGAGGCTAGAAGCACTATCTGAATCTTTGTAGATTTTGGAGAGCTCTAACTCTTCCCCTAGGTTATCCTCAATGTCAATGCACATGCGTACACACTCTTCTATGGTCCTAGGGTCCTTCAAGTACACATAGGACCTCAATTTGGTACTTAGCAATCCATCCAAGAATAAAGCCACTTGTTTGGCTGGTGTTGGTAACTCAGGAACAGGGCATCGCTCAAGATATTGCCTAAATCTTCTTCCTGCAAGTCTCACGGTCTCTTGAGGGGTCTGCTTGAAGCTATGTATCAATGAGGAAGTATTATGCCTTATGCCATTTTTAGAGAATTCGGTGATGAAAGCCTCTAAGAGTTGGTCTATGCTCCTGAACTGTCTCTCATTCAATGGTTGAAACCACGTAAGGGCTGTGTTCCTTAGGGTTAGACCAAAGGCATTATACTGCGTGAATAGGTCCTCAACTTGTTCAGCTCTCAAGACTTGCCTAAACTCGGCCACATGATCATATCGGTCGCCTATGCCATCGAAGTAATTCTTCATGGACTTAATTAACTGAGTCGGTCTCAAAATCCTGGTGTGTTCCCTAGGCCTTGGTAGAGGGAAATCATCAGCATTCCTTTGGTTCCTTGGGGCTCTAAGTCCCTCAGGTTCCACTCTATTTGTTTCAGTTCTCGTTCCTTCTCTTCCCACTGGGTTGGCAAAGCTTACCTCCGGTCTATCTCTATGTCTGTCTCTTTGAGTTCCATGAGCTTAGGATGTTCCAGCTCCGGGGTGACCAAAGGATGCATTCGATCTTGGTTGGGGGAAAATAAATTCACCTTTCCAAGTGTAACCATGCCTAAAATTTCCTGTAACCACAAAGACCCTCTCTGAAGCATGATCCAAGTAGGTCACTCTGCCTGGACTATCAGGATCTTTGAACTCATATATCATGATTGTTCCTTCCTCATTCGGCTGATTAGATCGATACCTCCAAAAGGCTTCATCAGTCTCTCGGTTCAGGAGTAGATCTATGCTTTTATTGTCTTGGGGAATCCACTCTAGCGTGATAATCCTGGTGAGAACAGATTTGCCTCGGGGGGTTCTAGGTTCTACACCCATGTTTCCTTGCTCTAGGTCACCTAAGTCCGTTTCTGGGATCACATTCCCAAATTCATCTGTCCTATCTGGGTGACTGGTGACTATATATATTGTCCCTTCTTTGTCCAAGTACGCTCCATTTTCAAACTTGACAGCTGGGTGCTCTAGTCCAATGGATTGGTCAGGGTTTTTGATCTGGACCACAGATCTTCCTAGGCCGTCCTCATAGATGCTAGCACCTAATCGGTTGGTCCTAAGGTATTTGAGTTGCGTCTTGTAAGGGCCTTCTACCCTATGTAAATATGGCACTCCAGAACTTCCTGTAGGTCTCTCCATACCGTGGGACATCTCAGACTCGCTAGTCTCAGAGCTAGGGTAATACGAATGATGGCTCAACTACTGGGCCCAAGACCTAGCAGTATGATTGACACTAGCCTCTAAAGATCTAAGACTTTGTCTATCTCTCCCTAGGTGTCGTCCTGATCTAAGGTTCATATGCCCAATTGAATGATCTCAAATTTTCCCAAGTACACTTTGCGTTGCTAAGTTCTTTTGTATTAGTCACTTGTTCTTTTTTAATTGCCCTTAGGGTGTCACTTCTTGTCCATTTAATCTTCGTCGCAAGGAACACTTAAGTTTTTATCGTACTTTGAGTGTGGTCGCTCAATTTAAGTTCTTTTCCCTTAGGTTGTTTCGCAATTGTAATCTCCTAACACTTGCACTTGAGTGATTAGAGTTCTTGGACTTGGTCGTTCTTAACGTGTCCTTAATTAATCAAGACCTCCATCTGTACTTAGCCTATGCTAGGGATTGACAGAGGGTGTTGAGAATTTCCAACCTTAAGTTTCTTCCCTTGGTTGCCCTTGTATGCCCAGGAAGCGTGTTTCCAAGCTTGCACTTACTCTTACTTCGAGTACCCTTCGATGCTCTCAAAGAACCTGAAAAATTCTACAATTAGCTCAAGAATTGAATTCAGTTGACAGACAGATCATTTTCATGCATGTAATTCACAGACCCAATTGCCTTTTGCCTCTATGGAAAAAAATCCCAAGGGAAACTTAGTTTTCCTACCTCGGGATATGGTCACTTCAAATTACCCTATCTAATAATCCCCACGAGCTTTCCAACAAAACAAAAATCACCGCAATCAGATTTCGTATGAGGAAGTTATGTCCGTTCAGGGTTTTGGAGCTAAAACAAGATTTAAAACAGGTTAACCAGTAGACATGACTTCTCAAAATGCTCTGGGTATAGGCCTCACAATGCTCTACTAACCCTTAAAAGTTGCCCACAATTTGCCAAAAAATTAGACCACTATTTTTTGCCCTAAAAAATTGGCCAAATTTGCCCGTCAATCGCGTTCGCAAGCTCTGTCAATCGTGATTGATAGGTCAGTCGTGATCGACGTGTCGGTCGCGATTGACAGGTCCGTTGTGGCTGTCAATCGCGATTGATGGGTCAATCGCGATTGACACGTGGCTCGGATTTTCAGTCGATCGTGGTCAAAGGGTCGTTGACTCTATCGGTCCCGATTGATGGGTTGATCGCGATTGACAGGTCCGTCGCGAAGGTCTGTCGTTCGTGGTCAAGCAATCATTGACTAGGTCGATCGCGATTGACAGGTCCATCGGGGCTGTCAGTCGCGATTGACTGGTCGATCGCGATTGATGGCTCGATCGCGATTGACACGTGTCACGCGTGGGTTCTGTCAGTCGTGGTCAGTCGGTCATTGACTCTGTCGGTCGTGATTGACGTGTCGATTGCGATTGACAGGTCAATCGGCAAGTGTCCGTCGTGGTTTGTCGATCGCGATTGACAGGTCGATCGGCAAGTGTCTGTCGTGGTTTGTCGATCGCGATTGACAGGTCGATCGCGATTGACAGAAATCTGAGGAATTTCAAAATTTTAAACACATATTTAGGATGCCCTAGGCCTACACATCATGGTTATACACTTTCTTTTGCAAAATAGTCAACTTTTCTGTCGGTCGCAATTGACAGAGGTCAACGCCTCAGGACCTGCACAGTCAAATTTTTTTACCTGTTGAAGCTGGTGCAGCTGCTGGGGATGCTGATTCCTGTAGAAAATCTCAAAAAACACAGAAAATAATAAGCACACAAACGCTCTCTCGCTCTCTCTCACAAGTGAAATGAGGGAAATGGTATGGGTGGGGTGATATGACCAAAAACTGAAATTTTTCGCGATGATGGAGATGGATGTGGGAGATGGTGAGGATGATGATGGAGATGATAAAAACAAATGAAAATAGATAAAAATGAAGAAAATACCTATGACTCCAACGCCTCAACTCTACGTCTTACCATCACACGCTCGTCCTCAAAGCTCGATCCCCGGCAATGGCGCCAAAATTTGGTGTAGCTCAGTGATGAGTAGCACCTCCTTTAATGTCAATCCGGGAAGACGTGAGGATGGTATGATGACCTCGAGCAAGTGAAGGCACAAGTGCGTGAGTGAGAAGCACACAAACATGCACACACATACACACACACGCGCACACAAGGCAAGACAAAGGGAGAGAAGCAATGGAGTTCTTTAGATTACTTTCAAAAAGCTCATACAAGTTCAAATCGATTACAAGCTAACCCAAAAAATGAGCTCTCTAGCTCTATTTATAGTTTTTGACTAGGTTTTGGCCTTGTCCAGACCTAGTGTCCGGCCTAGTTAAATTAGGTTCTCTACCCTATTTGGAGGTTCAAACGGAGTCTAAAAAATGTGAAAACTGATAGGTAGGTACTTCTAAAGCTCCTCAAGCTCAAGGACTCCTTGGCTTGCACAAAATGGAGTTACAAAAATATGAAATGGTATTTAGAATGGTTTTTAGTGATGAAAATCACTATTTTTGTAGGGATTTCTTCTAACATTTTGACATACATTTCCTGGAGCTCCCTACTTGTTCCTTCTTCTTGTGTGCCCAACTCTTTGATGCCTGAAAAATTTAAATGGCCTACTTGCCAGATCTTCTTTGACTACTGTGTCTGCTTGTGCTTTCTCTTCGCTCCGACTCCCTTCGTAGGCTTCCTTGTCTTGTGACTCCTTCAGTTCCTTGACTACTGCCAACATGTACCTTGTCAATAGACCACCATCCAAATGACTCCAAGTTATGAATCCTTATGAAGCATGGTATGGAAGAAAACCTAGTCTTGGACATTGCAAGGTGTTGTGTTTAGCTTATGTTCATGTACCATCACAAGTAAGAGATAAGCTAGATGAAAGGGCAAAAAAGGTAGTCTTTATTGGGTATGACTCAACTCAGATGGGTTACAGGTTCTATAATCCTTCAACCAAGCAATTCACTACAAGTAGAGATTTCGTGTTTGAAGAACACAGGTCTTGGTATGATGAAGACAAACAAAAGGTAACTATACCATATGATCTTGATTCTAATTCTCATCAAAAGCAAGCGTGATACACAGGTCCAGGATCCAAGAAGTGACACATGTGATGACCAAGACAAAAAGAAAAAGGATTACAAGCTATGGAAGTCAAGAGGCAAAGCAAAGATGCGAGGGTGTGGAGAATGCTCCAAGCAACAAAGGAGAAAAGACAACAAAAAAGGTATGGATATGATTCCAGATTTGTTACAAAGCATTCAATCTACTTGGCAATGGAATCAATTTCAGAGGAACCCTCAACCTATGAAGAGGCAAAGGGAAGCCCCAATTGGGAAAAGGCCTTGAAAGAATAAATAGATGCATTGAAGAAGATTGACACTTTGGAATTGGTTCCAATGTCATCCAATCAAAAGATAATTGGTTGCATATGGGTATATAAAGTTAAAGGAAATGCAAATGGATCAGTTTGTAGGTACAAGGCAAGGTTATTTGTCAAAGGATGCTCACAAACTCATGGTACAAGGGAACATTCGCACCAGTTGCAAAGATGACTACAATCAGAACATTGATATGTGTAGTTGTTGCAAGAAATTGGAGACTCCCCCAACTTGATGTAAAAAATGCATTTTTATATGGTTGGATAAATGAAGAGTTATACATTTCACAACCACTAGGTTTTGAAAACCCTAATCATACATCTTATGTTTGCAAACTTAAGAAAGCATTGTATGATTGAAACAAGCACCTAGAGCTTGGAACTACAGGTTGGTTACATACCTTCAAGATCAAGGGTTCAAACCTAGCAACTCAAATTCTTCTCTATTCATCAAAAGGGATCACAATGAGGTTATCTATCTGTGTATATGTAGATGATATTATGGTGACATGTGATGATCTAAATGGCATTCAAAGGATCAAGAGAGACATGCAAGAGGAGTTCAAAATAAGTGATTTAGGTGAGCTCATACATTTCCTAGGTATGCAAGTGATTTATACAGATGAAGGGATGTATCTAACTCAGAGAAGATACATTCAAGTCCTACTTCTCAAATTCAGAATGGAGAAGACAAAGCTTGTAGGCACACTGTTGGCAGCAGTCAGGGAACCGAAGGAGCCACAAGACGAAGAGAGTCAGAGCGAAGGGACAACACAAGTAGACATGGCAGTCAAAGAAGATCTGGCAAGTAGGCCATCTAAATTTTTCAGACATCAAGGAGTTGAGCACACAAGAAGAAAGAGCAAGTAGGGAGCTCAAAGAGGTGTATGACAAATCAACAGAGAAAATCCCTACACAAATAGTGATTTTAATCACTAAACACCATTGTAAATACCATTTCATATTTTTGTAGCTCCATTTTGTGCAAGCCAAGGAGTCCTTGAGCTTGAGGAGCTTTAGAAGTATCTACCTGCCAATTTTCGTATTTTTTAGATCTCGTTTGAGCCCTCAAATAAGCCCTGGAACCTAATTTTTAACTAGGCCGGACACTAGGTCTGGACAGGGCCAAAGCTAGTCAAAAACTATAAAAGGAGCTAGAGAGCTCATTTTTGGGGTTGAATTGTAATTGAAATGAACTTGTAAGAGCATTTTGAAAGTAATCTAAGAACTCCATTGATTCTCACTCTTTGTCTTACTGTGTGTGCGCGTGTGTGTGTATGTGTGTGCATGGTTGTGTGCTTCTCACTCACGCACTTGTGCCTTCACTTGCTCGAGGTCATCATACCATCCTCACGTCTTCCCGGATTGACATTAAAGGAGGTGCTACTCATCACTGAGCTACACCAAATTTTGGCGCCATTGCTGGGGATCGAGCTTTGAGGACGAGCGTGTGATGGTAAGACGTAGATTGGAGACGTTGGCGTTGTAGGTAATTTCTTACTTTTCCTATTTTTCTCTTTCTTACCTCACCACCATCATCACCATCATCATCATCACCATCTCCCACCTCCATCTCCATCATCGCAAAAATTTCAGTTTTTGATCATATCACCTTCCCCACCTCATTTCCCTCATTTCATTTGTGAGAGAGAGCGAGAGAGCAAAATTGTGTGTTCTGTTTTTGCATGTTTTCTGAGCTGTCTTGCAGGTACAGGCCGCATCATCGTCCCCAGCACTGTGCGCAGGTACGGAATTCTCGGTAACTGTCTGTGTGTCGCCGACCTCTGTCAATCGCGACCGACAGAAAAAATGCTCAAATTGCCAAACAAAGTGCAAAACCAGGATCTACAGGCCCAGAGCTTCCCAAAAATGTGCTTAGATTTTTGAAACTCCTCAGATTTCTGTCAATCGCGATCGCTCTGTCAATCGCGATCGACAAACCACGACGGACAGACCTGTCAATCACGATCGACCCATCAATCGCGACTGACAGCCCACGACGGCTCTGTCAATCGCGACCGACAGAGTCAACGACCGATTGACCACGACTGACGGATCATACGCGTGACACGTGTCAATCGCGATCGAGTCATCAATTGCGATTGACTCATCAATCACGACTGACAGACCACGACGGCTCTGTCAATCGCGACCGACACAGTCAACGATTGTTTGACCACGACGGACAGACCCTCGCGATCGACTTGTCAATCGCGATCGACACATCAATCGCGATCGACAGAGTCAACGACCCTTTGACCACAATTGACTGAATATCCGGCCACGTGTCAATCGCGACTGACCAGTCAATCGCGACTGACAGCCACGACGGACCTGTCAATCGCGATCGACACATCGATCGCGACTGACCTGTCAATCGCGACCGACAGACTTTGCGAACACGTTAGAAGGGCAAATTAGGTCAAATTTTTAAGGCAAAAATAATGGTCTAAATTTTGGCTAAGTGTAGGACAAACACTAGGGTGTAGTATTGCATTACGAGGGCATGACCCAAGTAACTCGAGAATTCCTGTTTGCCTGTTGACCTAGTTTAATCCTGTTTTAGCCCCAAAACCCTGAACTGGCATAACTTTCTCATACGAAATCCGTCTGCTGTGATTTTAGTTTTGTTGGAAAACTCGTGGGGAGTACAACAAAAACATCGACTGGTTACGGTTAAATTAAGATCAAGAATATTAAATATGGTATTTTGAAGTTGACCATACCCAGGGGGAACAAAATTCAGGGATCTCTAGAGTTGTGTCCAAAAAGTCATAGTGCAGATTGGTGAGGTGTTACATGAATGAAAGTGATTGGTTCTGTCTTTTGAATTTAAGTCTTGAGTTAACGGTGGGCCTTTTACAGGTCCTTTGAGAGCATCGAAGAGTACGAAAAGCAAGAGTAAGTGCAGGCTTGGGAACACGCGTCCTGGGCACACCAGGGCAACAACTCAAGGAAAGGAACTCAAGGTTGGAAAACCCGCAACACCCTCTGTCAATTCCTAGTTTAGGCTAAGTGCGGGTAGTGTTAGAAGTAATTCCAGGCAACGATAGGCACGAGATAAATCAAAGACTATCTAAGAAATCAAGTTCAAGTCAAGAGATAACCTGTGTGTGTGAACGACAACCTTAAAGGAAAAGAACCTAACGAGAAACGACCAAGCGAAAGTGCGAAATTAAACTCAAGTATTCCTAACGACGTGAGATCAGACAAGAGTATAAACACGATAATCAACGTAAAAAGGGAATTAAGTAATTGATACAAAGGACTCAGAAACGTGGCTGTACCTGGGAAAAAAAATTGGGTTAATCAATCAGGCTTATGAACCTTAGATCAGGGCGACATCTAGGGAAAGATAGACAAAGCCTTAGGTCTTCAGAGGCTAGCGTTAATCACACTGCTAGGTCTTGGGCCCAGCAGTTGAGCCACCACTCATACTACCCTAGCTCCGAGACTAGTGAATCAGAGATGTCTCAAGGCATGGACCGACCTACGGGAAGTTCAGGAGTGCCATACTTGCACAGGGTAGAAGGCCCTTACAAAACACAGTTGGAATACCTTAGGACCAACCGATTGTTGGATTTTATTGATCTCCAAAGTACAGCTAGAAGTAGGTGAAACCCAACAGGACCTAGTTGACTTTTTCACAAACTTGTATGCATAGACCGATTTTCTTGCAGAGCAAATTCCTCTTTACTCACTTAGAATTTTCCAAACCTGTTTCACACACATAAACTAGAGTCTAAGAGCTTTCCAACAAGATATAGAATACCTCAAATGGATAAATACACAATGAGCTATGACCTCTGCAATATGCAGCTTTAATGGAGACCTTGAAACAGAGATGAACCTGAGGACACACATCACTTGCAGAGACTACTTCTCTTAACTCACAACTCCAATGACTTTGAAACTTTCACGAATACAAGTAGACGTAAAGAGCTTTCTAAAAAGCCAAAGAACACATGATTTGGATACATACACAAGGAGATATGACCTCTGCAAGTTTGAGGTTTAATGGAGACCTTCAGCAGGGATAAAAAACAGAGAACACACACTACTTGCAGAGAGCATTGCTCTCAGCTCACAAACCCAATGATTATGCAAATTTACATGAAGACAGTAGACAGTAAGAGCTTTCCAATGAGCTATCAAACATGTAATTTGGATATATAATGAGGGAGATACAAGCTCTGCAATCTCTGCATACAAAACTACAGCAGTGTAGAGATACACATATGACTCTCTTGGACATCCCACAAGATCACGACTTTTCTCCTCTTTTTATAGCATGGGAAACTAATCTAAAACCTTCCTAATACATCTAAATTCATGGTAGACACTTTGATGGAGGTATTACATGACTCAAGTGCTCAAATAAGCAAAGTATTGATGGACTTTGAGAACTAGCCACATCGACCTTCCACTAGGACACCACTGAAGCTCCCTTGTGACTCACTAATTTGACTCACCATGTTCTAGAACTCACGTGGTATTTTTGCTACATTTTATGAATAATATGAGCCTTCTTGAAGTATTTGAAGACTTCCCAAAGGTATTTACATAATTTGAAACTTGTACCCTACATAAAACAAATGTTCGCAACATTCTCCCCCTCAAGTTTCAAAGGGTATTTCCTTCATGCCAAGAATATAGTTGAATCTTTGAAGCTTTGGTCCATCCAAGGATTTGGTGAAGATATCTGCAACTTGATCCTTTGTTCCAACAAAAGAAACCTGCACTTCATTGTTCATGGCCTTCTCTCGAACATAATGATAGTGAACCTCTATATGCTTTGTTCTAGCATGAAAAATAGGATTTGAGGTCATATGAATGCTGCTCAAGTTATCCCCATATATCAGTGGTACATCAACCTGCACATTCAAGTCATGAAACAACTTTTTAAACCACATAACCTCAGTAGTAGCCAATGCTAAACCTCTATACTCAGCCTCTGTAGAAGATAAAGCAACTGTAGGCTGTTTCTTTGAACTCCATGTTAATGTCTTGTTTCCTGCTATTACCACATATCCACTTGTGGATCTTCTGTCATCTTTGCTTCCAGCCCAATCTGCATCACTAAAGACTTTAAGAGTTAGATCAGCATCATGACTATAAAATAATCCTTCGTTCATGGTACCTTTCAAATACCTAAGCACTCTTTTCGCTGCATACATATGAGGTACTCTAGGTTCATGCATAAACTGTGACAATACTCCCACTGCATAACATATATCAGGTCTAGTTTTTGTTGCATAAATCAAAGATCCTACCATGGATCTATATACATTCATATCATGCAACTCATCACCTTCCTTTGCACTCAGCTTTACATTACATTCCATTGGAGTAGAAACAAATTTACATTCCTGCATACCAAACCTTTTTAGCATATCACATATATACTTTCTTTGTATCAACCACATACCTTCATCGCTATACACAATTTCAATCCCAAGAAAGTATCTGAGCAAACCAAGATCTGAAATTTTAAATTCCTTTCCCAAATTACCTTTTATCTCATCAATTGCTTTTGCATCATTCCCTGTAATTAACAAGTCATCCACATAAATGCATACATAGACACACATGCCATCTACATGTTTTACATAAAGTGAAGGATCAGCATGACTCGCTGTGTATCCTTGCAGCATAAGATACTTTACCAACCTTGCATTCCATGCTCTTGGTGCCTGCTTAAGACCATACAATGCCTTCTTTAACCTGCATACATGATTAGGATATTTTGCATCCACTTAACCATCTGGTTGTGACATATACACTTCTTCATTTAACTCACCATTAAGAAAGGCATTCTTTATATCGAGTTGATATATGTTCCACCTTTTACTTGCAGCTAAAGCCAACAAAGTTCTCACCGTTGCCATATTTGCTACTGGACTAAATGTTTCCTCATAGTCCACACCTTGAGTTTGATTATATCTTTTGCTACAAGTCTAGCCTTATATCTAGACACACTACCATCACTATTTCTTTTAATCTTAAAAACCCACTTGCAACCAATTACCTTTTGCTTTGGTGTACTTGGAACTAAATTCCAAGTCTTGTTATCCTGTAGTGCTTCCATTTCTTCTCTCATTGCTTTCTCCCACTTTTCATCTCCTTTGGCCTCATCATAACATGTGGGTTCATTTTCCTGCTCAACTTTTGTCATAAAAGCATAATGAGTATTCATGAAAGATTCATAAGTATACCTTTGAGGTTGCTTACTTACTCTTGAAGTTCTTCTTACCTCCAATGTAGATGCTCCCCTTTCTTATTAGGAACCTTTGATGATTCTCCATACTCACATACATCACTAATTTCCTCTCCTTCATCATTAACTTCAACAAGTTTAAGTTTACCTTTACTTTTAACACTTGGAGGTGACTCTTGCCTTAATCTTCCATTGAAAGGTGATCCTCTTTCTTCATCTAAACCACTCCTTTCATCATTTAAACTTCCTGATGGCTGAACTATGCATTCATCTCCTTCAACCACACCTTCTTCATTTTCATCTATGACCTGCAAACAATTCTTATCTGCATACCATGAAAGTGATTCATCAAAGTTTACATCTCTTGACACAACAACCTTATTGGTATGAGGATTATAGCATCTATATCCTCTTTGAGTATCTGCATAACCAATAAATATACATTTTTCTGATTTCGCATCAAGTTTAGATCTCACCTCACTAGGTACATGTACATAACATACACAACCAAATACTTTCAAATGACTTACACTTGGTTTCCTTCCATGCCATACCTCATATGGTGTCAAATGATGAACTCCAGCAGTCGGAACTCTATTCATAATGTAAACACTTGTGCTAACAGCTTCAGTCCAAAAATAATTAGGCAAACACATATCATTAAGCATGCTTCTAGATGCTTCTGCTATGATTCTGTTTCTTCTTTCTGCGAATCCATTTTGTTGTGGAGTATACCTGCATGTAACTTCTCTTTTGATACCTTCATCATGCAAAAAATCAGTAAAAGCTTGAGAGAAATACTCTCCCCCTCCATCGGATCTTAGCTTCTTAATATACCTTCCTGTTTGCTTTTCGACATATGATTTGAACTTCTTGAAACAATCAAAGACCTCACTCTTATGTTTAATAAAATACACAAATTTCATCCTACTATGATCGTCAATGAATGATACATAGTACTTATTACCAATCAAGGATGCCTCTTTAGTAGGTCCCCACACATCTGTGTGTATGAGATCTAGCAAACCATCACTTACATAGCTTGAATGCTTGAAAGGTTGTCTACTCTGCTTACCCATTTGACATGCTTCACAAAGATGCACCATATGTTGCTTAGTAAGATCAGGTAATCCTTCAACAATCCTCTTCTTTGATAGCTCCTTTAACCTGTGTACATTCATGTGTCCAATCCTTTTGTGCCATAGATCAAGCTCTGCTATTCGATGCATACCATAAGAGAAATAGTTTGTATGATTTGGGTTTACCTTGAATGTAAACAATCTACCTTGTTTTTTACCTCTAGCAATTAACCTCCTTTGCTTTGGATCCTCAATGAAGCAACCTGCATGATTAAATCTCACTTGTAGACCTTTTTCTACCATTTGACCAACTGACATCAAATTCTTAGTGATCGTTGGCACATAAAGTACATCCTTCAAGCAATTTGTCTTGCTCTTATCCTGCATAACAACATCTCCAACCTGCATAATCTTATGTGTTGTATCATCTCCTGTTTCAACATGACCTTTACATGATGGATTCTGCATATTAGAAAACCATGAAGCATCATGAGACATGTGATTAGAACAACCACTATCTACATACCATACATCGCTATTGCAATTCATCTTAGTTTCTACATTCATCATAAGAAGAGAATCATAATCATCACTTTTACCTTCAACTACATAATTTCCTTGTTGTTTACCTCTTCTTGAATAGCCTCCTCTTCGATTACCACCTTGATTATTTTCATTTTGATAACAATCTTTGGCATAGTGTCCATACCTTCCACATATATAGCAATTGTTCTTATTATCTTCACTCCTTTGTCTTTGGTTGTAGTTGTAGTAGCCTCTCGTACCTCTAACGCTTGATCTTCCTCTTCCTCTTGTGTTGAAGAAGCCACTTGAAGTCCTTTGATCATCGCTCCTTCTTCCTCGACCTCTATTTGAACCTCTTCCACCTCTGTTTCCATCTCTTGATGATCCTACATAAAGAGCTTGTCCTTGAGATCCTTTTTGATTTGAAGTAGAACCATTTAGATTCATCTCCTCCGTGACCATGAGGGCAATAAGTTGATCAAAATCTGGTAATTCTCCTCTGACATAAACTGAAGTAATGAAGGGTTTCCATCTCTCATCATCTTTGAGTCCGTTGAGAGTATGTGCAACCAAGTCGTCGTCCTCCACATGAGCTTGAATTGATCCTAGTTGATCTGCAATCTCTTTAACTTTCAATATGTAATCATTGACCGATGTCCTTGTATCTTTCTTTATGTTATTCAACTCATTTTTGAGTTGAATCTTCCTTGCTCTTGTACCTGTAGCATACAACCTTTCCAATGCAAGCCAAACATCTCTACTTGTGTCTAGATCTTGTATGTGTCCTACCATTGAATCTTGAATATTTTGTGATAAAATGAATATAACCCTTTTGTCTCTCTCATTCCAAAGTCTAAACTCCCTCAATTGTTGCTGATTTGGGTCCTCTGGTAATGTGGGTTTGATATCTGTGTCGTCAATCAAACCATACAAGCCTCTACCTTGCAAGTATGCTGTGATTCTAAACTTCCATGCTTGATAATTTGTCTTATCAAGCTTCTCTATTTGTGCATGTTGGTCTCCCATAATACAAATGCTAAGCTTCCTCCTTTAAGCCTCCTTTCCAATGTGTGTGATGAGAAGAAATATAATATTTACCTTGTAAATGAGGTATGTGCACCTTTCTTTGCTTGGATGTTGCTTCAGATGCCTCCTTGCAATCTTCTTCTACCTTTGTGTAGTGTTGATGATGAACTGCTTCTTTGATAGCTTCAAATTCTTCATCAAGGTATGATAACCTTCTCCAAGCCTCCAAGTACTTGCTCTGATACCAATGTTGGATTTTATTGATCTCCAAAGTACAGCTAGAAGTAGGTGAAACCCAACAGGACCTAGTTGACTTTTTCACAAACTTGTATGCATAGACCAATTTTCTTGCAGAGCAAATTTCTCTTTACTCACTTAGAATTTTCCAAAACTGTTTCACACACATAAACTAGAGTCTAAGAGCTTTCCAACAAGATATAGAACACCTCAAATGGATAAATACACGATGAGCTATGACCTCTGCAATATGCAGTTTTAATGGAGACCTTGAAACAGAGATGAACCTGAGGACACACATCACTTGCAGAGACTACTGCTCTTAACTCACAACTCCAATGACTTTGACACTTTCAAGAATACAAGTAGACGTAAAGAGCTTTCTAACAAGCCAAAGAACACATGATTTGGATACATACACAAGGAGATAAAACATGTAATTTGGATATATAATGAGGGAGATACAAGCTCTGCAATCTCTGCATACAAAACTACAACAGTGTAGAGATACACATATGACTCTCTTGGACACCCCACAAGATCACGACTTTTCTCCTCTTTTTATAGCATGGGAAACTAATCTAAAACCTTCCTAATACATCTAAATTCGTGGTAGACACTTGGATGGAGGTATTACATGACTCAAGTGCTCAAATAAGCAAAGTATTGATGGACTTTGAGAACTAGCCACATCGACCTTCCACTAGGACACCACTGAAGCTCCCTTGTGACTCACTAATTTGACTCGCCATGTTCTAGAACTCACGTGGTATTTTTGCTACATTTTATGAATAATATGAGCCTTCTTGAAGTATTTGAAGACTTCCCAAAGGTATTTACATAATTTGAAACTTGTACCCTACATAAAACAAATGTTCGCAACACCGATTAGGTGCTAGCATCTATGAGGACGGTCTAGGAAGATCTGTGGTCCAGATTAAAAACCCTGACCAATCCATTGGACTAGAGCACCCCGGTGTCAAGTTTGAGAACGGAGCATACTTGGACAAAGAAGGAACCATATATGTAGTCACCAGTCATCCAGAAAGAACTGATGAATTTGGGAATGTAGTCCCAGAAACGGACTTAGGTGACCTGGAGCAAGGAAACATGGGTGTAGAACCGAAGACCCCCCGAGGCAAATCTGTTCTCACTAGGATCATCACACCAGAATGGGTTCCCCAGGACAACAAGAGCATAGATCTGCTTCTGAACCGAGAGACTGACGAAGCCTTTTGGAGGTATAAATCTGATCGGCCAATTGATATAGGAACAATCATGATCTATGAGTTTAAAGATCCTGATAGCCCGGGCAGAGTAACCTACTTAGATCATGCTTCAAAGAGGATCTTTGTGGTTACAGAAAATGATAGGCATGCTTACACTTGGAAAGGTGAATTCATTTTCCCCCACCCAAGATCAAACGTGTCCTTTGGTCACCCAGGAGCTGGAACCTTCCATGCTCACGGAACTCAAAGAGACAGACATAGAGAAAGACCGGAGGTAAGCTTTGCCAACCCACGGGGCAGAGAAAGAACGAGGACGGAAACAAATAGAGTAGAGGCTGAGGTACTTAGAGCTCACAGGAATCAAAGAAATGCGGATGAGTTCCCTCTACCACGACCTAGAGAGCACACAAGGACTTTGAGACCAACTCAGCTAGTTAAGTCCATGAAGAACTACTTCGATGGCACGGGAGATCCATACGATCATGTGGCTGAGTTTAGGCAAGTCTTGAGAGCTAAACAAGTGGAGGATTTATTCACGCAGTATAATGCCTTTGGTCTAACCCTTAGGAACACAGCCCTTACGTGGTTTCAACCATTGAATGAGAGACAGTTCAGGAGCATAGACCAACTCCTAGAGGCTTTCATTATTGAATTCTCTAAGAGTGGCATAAGACATAATACCTCCTCATTGATTCACAGCTTCAAGCAAACCCCTCAAGAGACCGTGAGACTTGCAGGAAGAAGATTTAGGCAATACTTAGAAAGATGTCCTGTTTCGGAACTCCCCACACCTGCTAAGCAAGTGGCTTTATTCTTGGATGGATTGCTAAGTACCAAATTGAGATCTTATGTGTACTTGAAGGACCCTAGGACCATAGAAGAGTGTGTACGCATGTGCATTGACATCGAGGATAACCTAGGGGAGGAGTTAGAGCTTTCCAAGATATACAAAGATTCAGATAGTGCCTCTAGCCTCTCTTCCACGCAATCCACATCAATTGAGGAACTTGCAGAGAAAGTAGCTCAAAAACTAGGTGTCTCTAGTAAGCAAATCCCAAGGTTTGCCCCTGTCAAAAGATGCTATACTTGCGGCGGTGACCATATGGCGAATGGGTGTCCCATCATGGTTCAACCCCAAGTGAATCCTAGTAGCCAGTACTGCACCATAGAACGGAGGTACACCAATCACACCGCGCAAGATTGCCCATACAACAAGCAGGCGGTTAGGCAACCCTACCCTCAGCAGGGAAGATACCAGAACCTGTACCCTCCACAGCCATATGGCAGGCCACAACAACCTTATCAGCAACCATACCAAAACCAACAAAGGCCTCAGCCTGTGTTAGCACAACAACCCCCTGCCCCAGCTAATGTGATCCCAGTAAAATATGCAACAGCAGAAGAAAACCTGAATAGAGCTATAGTCCCTGTAACACCACTACTTTCTGAAAGTGACCCCAGTGACCATAGCTTTGATTCTACACATGTCGATAGTCCCCATGCTTACTACATGCAATCTCCTGAACATGGTGAGTCCTACTATAGTGAAGAGCCAAATGAACCTAGTTGGGAGTCAGATTACACAAATGTCATGTATGCAAACCCCAACCCTAGACCTCAACCTAGGCAAGTAAGACCTCCATTCCCTAGAGGACCATGCTACAGATGCCAAGGAGATCATCTCATTCGAGACTGTCCCTTGCCTCCACCCGCACAACCCCAATCAGTGACGATCCAGGGCTTTTGCCAAGAGTGTGGAAAGGAGCATCTCTTGTGAGACTGCCCAAAGAATCCTAATAACATGCCGAAAATCACTCCCATCAATGTTGTCGGGTTAGTGGTAGATTCCACAGGAAGTGTCACTTCCACTACACCAATACAAGTGGTCACGAGAGCCCAAGCCTTACAGCAGAACCCAGGCGTAGGCTAGGAGGCGTAGGCTAGGACAAGAGCCCAGATGTTAGTGAAACCGAGAGCATAACCATGAAAAGGACTAGAGCTTGGAAGGATAGTCGGGAAAGAATGAAAAGACAATGGGCTAAAAAGATGAGTGAACTTGAGGCAAGCATAAGAGAAACCAAAGCCAGGATAACTGAACTCACATCTCAACCTCCCTCTCACACTACCCCACCACCACCATTCCCATCACCATCCGACCCGCCACCTTCCAACCCACCTCATACAATTCCACCACCCCCTAGAGTAGGATCAGTCCTAGCAGATCCCACTCCCGAGGACCTAAACATGATGCTTAAAGCATATCAGGCCAGGATCCAAGAAGGGCCAAACGTGACTGACCATGAAAAGTGCTATCCTAGAGCAGAATTAGAGCTTGAACGAACTAAAATTTGTGCCAAAATGGTGGAATTGGCTCAGACCATGTTTGAAGCCAGTCGCCTATTTAACATCTCTAGTTCAACAAAGACACAGTTGCACTTTGATGGACTGTTAGAAAGAATAGAGAAGCTCATTGCACAATCAGAAAAGGAAACTGCTTCTCTACCTAAGGACAAGGCAAGTGAAAGAGCAGGTCTTCCTGACCCAAAAGCCTATGTGCCTGAAGTCTATGTGCCTAACTCTACGGAGCCAGACACATCATCTTCTATGAATCGATTCACACCAGAATTCCTACGAGAGATTCAAGAAGACAAATGGGCTAAAGAGAGTGAAGTACCTCCTCCCATTGAACTGGTGGATGATGCACACGACCAATTCCCACAAGACATCCCATCCATTTATGAGGAGCAGGAGAGCACTCTCTCTCAGGAAAGACTAGACTTTGAATCTAATTCTCTACAGGAATTACCCCACTTCACAGGCCCATGGGAAACTAAGTCTACTTGTATGAGAGCACCCACGGTCATGATACGAAATGAGGACTCAGTCATACCTAGGAACACAGAGGTAGTGAAAAACACTAAAGTACAATGCAACCTCACCTTAGAAGAGCTACTCAAAGTAAGGCCAGAGCTATGGAAACATGTAGCCAAACAAGTACCAGAGATAGCAAAACGCCGTTCCCAGGTAGGATCCCAGAGAACGGTGCCAGAAATACCCTTGGACAAGATAGGAGAGATGAGTGAAGGTGAAGAGGGAAACACTTATCTTCCCATTACACATCAAGGATACACAACCAAGGCAATTCTCGACTCAGGTGCAGGAGTTGCAATTGCTACCACTTCCCTGTGGAAGCGTTGGGGCAAGCCAGCACTCAGGCCCACGAGGATGAAATTGCAGATGGCCGATGGTCACATAGAGAGACCCCTAGGGTTGTTAGAAGGAATAACTCTCACTACATGTGGTGTTGAGTTTGAGCATACTTTCGCCATATGTGATTTCAGCAAGAATCACGCCTATGAGATGATTTTGGGAAGACCATTTATGCGACAGTTGCAAGTGGTCCAGGATTGGGGAACCAATTCCTTGTACTTGAACACCTAGGTGTTACGACCAAAGTGAATCTTAAAGATTACTCTCATAGAGATGTCCCTCCTATCCAATGGAATCCCATCCATAGAGCCAAAGATGATATGGAATCGGTGCATTCCATAGGATCAAGGTCCTCATGGATGCATGAAGATACCCAGTTGTGGATGTGCAAAGTAGCAGTAGAAGAAGAAAAGAGAGAGAAAGCCAGAGAGGTAGGTGCAAAAGAAATACATAGAGCAAATCAAGACCCAGCCTATGCGCCTATAGTCTTTCCTGACGAAGACTTTGAACCCCACGGCTGGGCAGAAATCCTAGCAACAATGGATGTAGCCACCAATGAAGAACAATGGACACCTCACTGTGATGAGGATGGCTATGACATTTCAGTTTTCTCCATAGAACCAATCATGGGAGAGGCAATGTTAGAAGAGTGTGAACCTAGCCCTGATGCATTTGAGGATGCAAGTGACTCCGATCTAGAGTCAATCATTATGGACCCACCTTTTGCATCAGATGAAGAATACTTCCATGAAGTAGAATGTCAACCCCAGAGGTATGGAGAGCTTACAAGTGATGTAAGACTAGCCACACATGTGACCCTGAAGGAAGAAGGAAAGAAAAGAAAGAAGAAAGAAGTCACACCAGAAGAGGAAGAATCTTTGTTTGAGGTCCCGGAAAATTTTAAGAAGTATGAGATAGACGACAGGAGAGTCATGATAAGAATGCCTAAACGAGAGGCACAATCAGGAGAGGCCTATGATAACAAAGAGACCACCAAGAAAATAGTTGTGGCCCTAGAAGAAGGAGAGGAGAGATGCACGTACATAGGTCACGACCTAACAGAGGAAGAAGAGCATGGGTTAATAGCCTTGCTAAGAGAATACAGAGATGTATTCGCCTGGAGTTACAAGGATTTGAAGGGAGTGGACCCTGACATATGCTCACACACTATTCCCATGACCTCAGATGCCAAACCCTCTAAGCAAAAGCCTTATACATATAACGATAATTATGCTGCTAAGATCAAGGAGGAGATAGATAGACTGGTTGAAGCTGGATTCATCTACGAAATTGAGCACACTGAGTGGGTATCCCCCATCGTAGTGGTGCCCAAGAAAAATGGAAAGCTGCGTGTATGCATTAACTTAAAGAAGGTCAATGCAGCCACAATTCGAGATAACTATCCGCTTCCTATCACAGAGCATCTCTTAGAAAGAGTAGCAGGCAAGGAAGTGTACAGCTTCCTTGATGGATTTTCGGGCTACAATCAAGTAGCCATTGCTACAGAGGATCAACATAAGACGGCTTTTGCCACGGAGTGGGGCATATTTGCCTTTCGGGTAATGCCATTCGGGCTTACTAATGCACCTGCTACCTTTCAACGATTGATGTGTCACGTGTTTAAAGAGTTCCTGAGGAAGAACTTAGAAGTCTATGTTGATGATCTTTGTGCTCATTCCAACATCAGACAAACCCACATTCCTAAACTCAGACAAATCTTCGACAAATGTAGAGAATATCAAGTCTGCCTGAACCCAGAAAAGTGCGTCTTTATGGTCAGGCAAGGCAAGATTCTAGGACACATAGTGTCAAAGAATGGCATATCCACGGATGAAGAGAAAGTGAGAGCCATAGCCGAGTTACCGAGGCCAAAGAATGTCAAGGAAGTACAAGCTTTCATGGGGCATTGTGGTTACTACCGCCGGTTTATTCACATGTATGCTGTCATTGCAAAGCCCTTGTACGGATTTTTGACTAACTTTGAGTGGACTGATGAGTGTGAAAATTCCTTCAATGAGCTCAAACGGCGGTTGTGTTCCGCACCAATCTTAACCACACCAGATTGGAATAAGCCATTCCATGTTCACGTGGATGCATCCAATTATGCTATTGGGTGTGTACTCGCACAACCCACTGGTGAAGGCAATATGGATCTTCCAATTGCCTATGCTAGTAGACAATTAAATGCAGCTGAACGAAACTATACAACCACGGAACGAGAAGGATTAGGCATGGTATATGCAGTTAAAAAGTTTAGACATTATTTGCTTGCAAATAAGTTCAAATTCTTTACTGATCATCAGGCACTGCTATATCTCGTGAACAAGCCATGCAATACAGGTAGATTAGTAAGATGGTTTCTCTTACTTATGGAATACGACTTCGAGGTTGTGGTAAGGAAAGGGAAAACTCACTTGAGAGCAGACCATCTCTCTAGGCTCACATCAGGGGAAGCCCCACAAGGAGTGTCAGATGACCTTCCTGATGCTTACTTGTTTAATTTGGAAGTGGTGCCATAGTGGGCTAAGCCACTAGTGCCAGTACTGACGTACGGGCCTAACCATCCAGTAGTAAACACACAAAATAGAGAGGTAGTGAGAGCCCAAAAGTACCACATCATGGCAGGAAGTATGTACAAGCACACAGATCAAGGAATCTTGGCCTGTTGTGTGGAAGAGGATGAGTACGCTAAGTGGTTGCAATTAGCACATGTAGGTGCATTAGAGCAACACTATTCAAGGCAACGAACCCTACAAACATTAAGGAGACTAGGAGTGCATTGGCCGACTATGGAGGCTGATGTCCAAAAGTTGTGCAAGGAATGCCCAATCTGCTGCACTAAACCACCTGTGGAACATGCCACTCTTTATCAAGTGTCCATAGTGCCAGATTGGAGTGAACCACTAGTATCCTTCCTGAGGACGAAAACATTCCCTCCAGACATGACCCTAGTTAGAAAAAGGAGTTTAGAACAAGAAGCCCAGGATTACTCACTCATTGGTGATAATCTATACAAGCGTGGTAAAGATGGTTACCTGAGACTATGTGCCCATGAAAGTGAATATCTCCAGATCTTGGAAACTGCTCACCAAGGTGCAACAGGAGGACACTTTGGACCGGATCGGGTGATCAAGGCAATACTATTTGCGGGCTTCTGGTGGCCGACCCTTCACATGGATGCACATACCTATGTGAAACGATGTGATGTCTGTCAGAGAACTCAGTATCCTATACGTAAAGATGAGATGCCACTGAAACCTATGATGGGTGGACGTGCATTCTCTAAGTGGGGAATAGACTTCGTAGGTCCTATTAATCCCCCGGCTAAAGGCTCACATGCTGAGTATATCATTGTTGCCACAGACTATCTAACAAAATGGGTAGAGGTAAAAGCCACAACGAAGAACGATGCTCAAACAACAGCTAAATTCTTGTTTGAAAATGTGTTCACAAGATACGGGTTACCTATAGAGCTAGTCAGTGATAGAGGCACTCACTTCTTGAATGAAGTAATTGAAAATTTGCTCCAAGAATTCTTGGTAGTACATAAGAAGTCGGCCCCCTATCACCCTCAAGCTAATGGCCAGGCTGAGAGCACCAACAAGATCTTATGCAATGTACTGACTAAACTAGTGAACAATACACGCTCTGATTGGGACAAACAGCTACACCATGCTGTTTGCGCATACCGAGTCGCCTACAAAACGGTACTCCAAGCCACCCCCTTTCAGATGGTATTTGGCCAAAACGCTGTGCTGCCGTTGGACTTCTTAATACCTACGTTGAAAGTAGCACAAGAGCATGAATGGACGGGTCATGAACTTTCCTCTAGACTTTTTGACCTTGAACGATTAGGAGAAACAAGACTGAGAGCGGCTGCAGGGATATATGCAGCTAAGAAACGACAGAAGGCATACTTTGATGCCCACATTAAGGATAAAGGGTTGAAAGCAGGAGACCTAGTGCTCGTCTACACTTTGAAACAACATGCTAGGAAGCTAGAGAAGAGAGGCTACGGACCCATGATCATTAATCGAATCTCAACAAGTGGAGCAGTGCAACTAGCCACATTAGAAGGCGATGTTCTCCCAAGCTACATAAGCGGATGCAGAGTCAAGTTATATCAGGAACCTCTCACAGAGGAAATGCTAAGTCGACTCAATATTGCTAAGAAACGCAAAGAGGAAGAAGAGCGAATTCGAGAAGAAGCTCAAGCAGAAGCCTTAGAGCGCATACGGAGAATGAAATTAAGAAGACAAGGAAGAGAGCAACCTAGGCAAGATGCATATGCAGATCAAGGATATGACGTGGCTATGTGTGAAGTTTCAGGTGTTAGCTCACATAGGATAACTGATCGACGTCCTTTCATAACCTTAGATATAGGACAAGGAAAGAATGCAAGGACTGTAAGGGCCTTGATTGACTCAGGTGCAGCCACTAGTGCTGTTAAATTGTCTTACTGTCAAGAGTTGGAATTAACTGTCAATCCTATAGAAGCATATCTCATAGGATTGGGAGGCGTGGAAACCCCTTGCATGGGCGAGGTGGAACTTCCCCTCTATATTCTTGACGAGGCAATGACAGTCAAAGTACTAGTATGCCAAGACGAAGACCTCACTGAGCCTCTCGTCTTGGGCCAAGACTGGATCTATGACCAAGCAGTCAGCTTAAACCTAAGAAGTGGACTTCTTCAGGTATAGGTGAATCAGACTAGAATTACAGTTGAGTTAAATAATGGAGCACTCAAGGAACTAGAAAAGGCACGGACTCCTGGTCCCTCCAGGGGTACACATGAAGTTGACCATGCTGTTCTTGTCCAAGGATATGTGATGCAGAAGACTGAAGATCTCAAAAAAGGAGTCAGAACCACAATGGAACTCCCTTCTCTCCCAAAGGCCAGAGGGAGGCAGCAACTAAGGGCAGATCAATCACTGAAGAACGCGCGAAGCAGAACAACTCAGCCAATGAAACAAATGTGGATGCGAAAAGGCGAGCTGCCGACTATAACCAAGTCGCAACAACGGTCTCAACTTCCTATTAGTAATCAACGACTTGATACTAATAAGAGGACTCCTAAAACCTCTGATGAGAACGTGAAGTCTATTTGGGTACCCAAGAAGTCGATGAAGGCTAACCCACAATCAAGACAAATTTGGGTGGCTAAGGCTTGCTTGTGGGCTCAACTAGTCCCACACAATTCACATCATACACGACAGGGTTCACTCGCTCAAGCAGCCGCCACCCACTCTTGTCTGATACACTCGAAAACACTGCCACCTAGAAGCACGCACAGAATCACTCGTAAATGGGTCCCAAAGACACAACAACTCCCAGCATAATTGCTCATGCAATCCTCCCGAGTCTCCACAAAACCAAGATCAAAAGCCATCCATGGTGTTTGGCAACCTAAGACTTGTAATAAACCCCCCGACCCCAATTTGTGAATTCATCTCCACTTACTAACTGCATTAGTCAGACAGTGCATCATTCCATCTAGCTCCTAGGACTCTCCAGGCATTAACTACACACACGGTCATCGTGCACTCACTGACCACTAACCCATTACTCACCTCACGATGATATTGTAACGGGGCAAAACGTGTTCTATCTTCTCCGGTACAATATTAACGCATGCTCTATATTCTCGACAGAACCAGTAGCAAGCAGGGACATGGCGGAAGCCGGAGGGTCCAGTTCTCACGCCGGATCCAGTGCACAGATTGTGGACATAGAAACACTCCTCCTCGAACCACATCTCACCGGAAGACAGCAAGAACTTCAAGCTGTGCATGTGCTCCCAATTCAGGATCCTCCTCAGGGACACACCTCTCAAGTGGGCAAACAGGCTCATTGGTTCAGTGATGTTGCAGGACCCTTGGGTGATGGAACCTATTTTTGGGAAGTTGAATTGGAGTTTAATGGTAAATGGGGACGCTACCATTTTTTCACGCGTGAATTTGAGAGCTATCAGAATGCCAAAGTAATGCGTTCGGTATGGACCAAAGCAGGCCTGGACAGCTATTTCAGGGCCCACTTACCGAAGCCAGATTTTTTACGTTGTTCTTATTTTATCAATACCATCACGCCTAGTAGGGCCAAAGGAGGCGACAGCACTTTTGTGTTACCCTCACTGTTGCCGGGCCACGAGCTGAAAAGATTCAAACTGACCCTCAATCTGGTACGACAAGCATTGGACATGCATGGTATGCACATTCCTACTGAGAAGGAAACAATGGTTCCAGGCAGAATGAAACATAAAGATCTCAACAAACTGAAGGATATGGTAGCAATGACATCGACCATCGCTCTTCACCTACGGACCGTCATGCAGCATTTTTCTTTTCCAGCCCAGGAAAGATTCACCATGCCACCAAAGAAGATATGGTTTAGCTTGTATTTGGAAGAAACAGAAAATCTCCCTATCAACGTACCACATTGGATTATAGATCAGATCCACCTAGCCCATCAACGGTGGAACAAGAAGCAGAAAAACGTGCTCCACGGGTGTTGCGCTCTGACCAAAATAATCTATCGATGCTTAGCCTATGACGTACCTGTTCAGCGCGCACTCGTATGGTCTCGGGCCCAGGAGTTCCAGAGAAGGTTATCAGCGGCAGGTCCTCCATCTAAGAAGATGAGAGGGGGAGTCCAATTACCCTGCGCTCAACCAAGGGGAGCCACCACTACACCAGAAATTACCCCTCCCCAGACACGACGCATTAGACCATTCACTATTCGGCTACCAAGACCAAGTACGGAGGGACCCAATCTGGTGTTTCCACCTGTCCCATCAGACTTGGAACAGGGCTTTACTCTCAATGATCTCACTGATGAAGAAGTGGCTAGACTAATCTATGACTCTAATCTCGAAACGAAAACAGAGCGAGCTCAGGAACCACAACCCCATACAACAACGTCGGCCCCCACCCAACTGCAAGTTGTAGAAGTCGACGTAGATGAACAAGAGACAGAACAAGAGGAAGAAGCCTACGAAGAACAAGATTATGACGAGCTTTCAGAGTTAGCAAGTGCCCCAGCGTATTCGGCACAAATAAAAAGACTATATCGAACCATGAAGCTAGTTCAAGAACAGCATAAAATGTCACTTGAAGCAGGCAAGAAACTCATGAACGATTTGCTGGCAGAGGAAGGCGTGGATGATATGTTCATCGAGTCCATAAACCTACACGCCGATGCAGTAGGATTGGATGAGGCCATTCATGAGGCAATGGCCTACATTCACCGATTTGAGAAAGGAGTTCCCGCCCGTCCCATGAGGTCCGGGAAACAAATTCATATCAACGTATCAGCACCAGGAGATACAACGCAAGCAGACGAACATCAGGAAGCACCACTGTCACCACCCTCCCCACCTCTCACTACACAACTCACTCCACCACATGACACTATCACCACCACGTCCACTACCACCACAATCGTCATGGGAATTCCACTCTCTCCGGGAATCCAATTCGGGGGAGTCACCATGCCCACTTTCACCACTCTCTTCACTAACGTCACATCCACCCCACCCACGATCCCCATCTACACGGTCACTCAAACATTTGACACTATGGAAACATCTCCTGCCACTGCACCGCTCCCTCCCCCCATGCAACCTCCGTCTCCCATACCCCCTCCACCCACATCTCCACTTGCATCCACATCATTCACAACTCCCTTTCCCGCCCCCATTCCCCCTGCATCTTCACCTCTCCCTGCATCATTTAATGTAAATAGTATATTTCTAGCATTAAATCAATGTGTATATCAGCTTCAGAATGAGTACAGAGCTCTTGACGACCGGTATCAACAACTGACAACAAATCACCAGAACTTACAGAGGCAACTTACAATTCTTGAAGAGGAAAATGCAAATGTGAATCAACATTATACAACGCTTGAGCAGGCTCATCAAACACTACTGGAGGCACCCCAACCATCGAAAGAATCAGGCGTCAAACAACTAGAAGCCTTGCTCGAAGTATATCAGGCCGATAACCTACGAGTCAGACGTAACTTGGCGCTACTCAGGAAACATATGGCCACAGCACTTGAAGAGAACAAGAGACTGCAGAAACAAAATGAAGAGAATCTGGAAGCGGCAATGGAAGGCTCTCCCCACGAGATAGATCCAGAGCAGTTCAAAGCAGTTCCCTCGGAGACGATGAAAACCATTTTGGAAAGCTATGCCGATCTTCTGGAAGCCCCTGATGACTTGGAAATAGAACGTGACACACTACGGAGCACACTTAAGGAACAGGAAGAACAACCGAAGAGTGCCCCATCAACCTCTACTTCACATGAGGTAAAGGCCTTAACTGATCAGGTGGCGGAATTACAAAAGAGGTTACTGACATACGAGAAGCAGCCCTCTCCAGTAGTAGAACCGGAGCCAGAAGAGTTGGTCCCTATCGAGGTAGATGATTCGTACGAGGAACCGTATGTTCCTATGCCGATGCCAGGAGGGCAACGAACCTCAGAGGGACTAGACACCTTGGAAGTGGAAGCAGCCGAGTGGCTTCAGACACTGGAAAAGACAGCGAACACCCACGAAGAACGGGTGGCCATTCAGATCCAATCACTAGCGAACCTAGAAGAAACTGTCATAAAGTCAGAATATTTCAGAAGCATGTCTCATCATAGATGGATCGGCACTAATAATGACCAATATGTGCCATACTGCATACTTTTGGCCGATTACAACGCCGAGATTCAATGCCAATGCGGCAAGCCTCCCACATTTGCTACACAATTTGGTCCAGATGATATACCGGAAAGTGCCAAGCGTGGGTCCATCCATCAACCCACCTAGAGGATCAGGCTTTTGGAAACATATCCTGAAATGGTCCGCACCTGGAATAATATGCCGTTGTTTATTAAATATAATCCTTGTTACGTTCCAGTTCTTCGAAGACGCACCTGGCCTGAATTCACTATTGCCGTCAGAGACATCAAAGCCTGCGCAAAATGGTTAAATTACGTTTATCTAGCACCTCCACGAGGACCCCCCACGGTGAACTACATGATTTCTACAATCCGTCACTGGAGCATTCGGCTACGCAATAATCCCGATGTGATGGCCCAGATGTGTATGAAAATATTTGAATTAATGCTGATCACTTTCAGGACGTTTAAGAATATTAAGGACCCCCACTTCTCAGGAGCAGGCTTCGTGACAGGAAACCAGGATCTGGTGTACGATATGAGTACCACCCCATCAATTGAAGTAATATATGCTTGGCACGCCAGAATCAAGTACCTCCCAGCCTGCTTTAAACAGACATTTGAGGAGATGTTCATCACAGGATTCTGGGAATATCACTCCGAAATCTTTATACCCAGACCATCACATCTCCTCCAATTACTTGCTGTGGAGAGAACTATTCACTCAGAACAATTGAGGGTGCCTCATCCAGATGTTCCCGGACCTGTGAATTGGGATGATTTGCTCACAGATCTAGCACGCGGCTTACGACTAGAAGAACACCACCTAGCCTCCGATGTCGTCCAATATTATGTTCAAAAACCCTCTAGACAAGGGTCTGTCAGGGGCGACAGACGCGAGAGTGGGGGGGGTGTTGGCAGCAGTCAGGGAACCGAAGGAGCCACAAGACGAAGAGAGTCAGAGCGAAGGGACAGCACAAGCAGACATGGCAGTCAAAGAAGATCTGGCAAGTAGGCCATCTAAATTTTTCAGACATCAAGGAGTTGAGCACACAAGAAGAAAGAGCAAGTAGGGAGCTCAAAGAGGTGTATGACAAATCAACAGAGAAAATCCCTACACAAATAGTGATTTTAATCACTAAACACCATTGTAAATACCATTTCATATTTTTGTAGCTCCATTTTGTGCAAGCCAAGGAGTCCTTGAGCTTGAGGAGCTTTAGAAGTATCTACCTGCCAATTTTCATATTTTTTAGATCTCGTTTGAGCCCTCAAATAAGCCCTGGAACCTAATTTTTAACTAGGCCGGACACTAGGTCTGGACAGGGCCAAAGCTAGTCAAAAACTATAAAAGGAGCTAGAGAGCTCATTTTTGGGGTTGAATTGTAATTGAAATGAACTTATAAGAGCATTTTGAAAGTAATCTAAGAACTCCATTGATTCTCACTCTTTGTCTTACTGTGTGTGCGCGTGTGTGTGTATGTGTGTGCATGGTTGTGTGCTTCTCACTCACGCACTTGTGCCTTCACTTGCTCGAGGTCATCATACCATCCTCACGTCTTCCCGGATTGACATTAAAGGAGGTGCTACTCATCACTGAGCTACACACACCTTTGGAATTGAACAATAAATTAAGTGTTTATGAAGGTGAGCATATTGATGATCCTAAAGAGTATCAAAGCTTAGTTGGTAGCTTGATATATGCTACTCACACAAGACCAAACATATCATATAGTGTGGGAGTGATTAGTCAGTTCATGCACTCACCAAGAAGGCCACACATGGATGTTGCAAAGAGAGTACTCAAAGGGACACTTAATGAAGGTATTTATCCTTACTCTTCAGATTTGGATATTAAAATCTATCCAAATGCAAATTGGGTAGGAGCAAAGGATGATAGAAGAAGTACCTTTGGATACTTAGCATTTGTAGGTTCAAAATTGGTATCATGGAGTTCCAAGAAGAAACCAACAGTTGCTAGCAAAATATAGAGATCTAACTATTGCAACTCAAGATGCAATATGGTTCAAGGAGTTGTACTCAGATTTGTGACTTTTAAGTTCCAAAACTCACTTACTTGGAGATAACGTAAGTTCCATGCATCTAGTTGCCAATCCAATTTTTCATGCAAGGACAAGGCACATAGAAGTCCATTACCACCTGTAAGAGAGAATCTTATGGAAAAAGAAATTGACATTTCATTTGTTCCTACTGAGAAGCAAATAGCAGACATGATGACAAAGGCACTTGATGGGTTAAAGATTTGTAGATTCAAAGCTATGGTAGGTATTCAACCTATCACAGAATGAAAACTCAAGCATGCTTCAGCTTGAGGGGGAGTTGTTGGAACATCAAGCTTTCATTATGCTTGAGGAGGACATGTTCTTCATCAAATTTATCATTTGGATGGTTCCATAATATGCCTTGAAGAATAACACTTGCAGAGAGTTTTGCTCTCTCTCTCTATAGAGATTCAACTCTAGTAGTTAAGCATTCCTTGGATAGGTACAACCATCTCTTATATGTGTACAAATTTACAAGTCATTGGATTCATTACGTATAGAGAAATTCAAGCTTTACAGTCTCGAGTTCATTCTTTGCACATCCTTGAAAAATTGGGATGACACCACTTCAGTGTTAAGGTGATTGCTCCTTCTATAGTTGTTATAAATTAGAGATTTTATGCATTATAGCAATCCAAACCTATTTATGAAACTTCTTTAAGAGGAAGTTTTCCAATTGTTATTGTGTTGGCTGCTCTCACTGTTTGGTCACAACTTCCATCCATTTTTAGAAGGTTTTTGTGAGCTAGTCAAGGTGCAACTTATATGTCTTGCATCAACTTGTCCTTGTTGATGTTACAAAGTACCTATTGGGTTTTATTGCACTAACCACAAGCATAAAAGGTCTAATTTACATATCCAAAGAGCTAGGGTTGGTCCTATGCTAGTTTGCTAGACCAACTTCACCACTTGACAACTCAACTTTCCAAGCCTCTCCAAGCTTCTCCAACTTCTTTCACATGAGAGGGCTGATATAGAGGATGCAAAAACTATGCCTAAATGGTTGGTGTGGACTTTGCAAGAAAGAAAATTAGATGCACCTCTATCATATCCTACTGGTTCAGGATCTCATAGTGCTTTTTTTGCATCAGATTGTTATGTAATGGCAGCCTCTAGTCTTTGTGAGGAGAATGAGCTTGTTTCTTTTGATGAAGCACAAAATTCAAAAGATTGGATGGCTACTATGCAATCAAAATATGATGCTATTATGAAGAATGGTACTTAGTATTTATGTGATTTTCATCTAGGCAAAACGACCATCAACAATAAATGGGTATACAAGCTCAAGTGTACACTTGATGGAATAGTTGACAAGTATAAGGCTAAGCTTGTTGCAAAAGGTTATCCTCAAGAGAGAGGCATTGATTTTTATGATACATTTGCACCCACTTGCGGAATGACCACTGTTCATAGCATATGTGCGCTTGCAACTCATCATGGTTGGAATGTACATCAATTATACATTAAAACTACATTTCTAAATGGTGATTTACATGAAGAAGTGTATGTATTTCAGCCTTGTGGTTTTGTGCAAAAAGGGCATGAAAAAAAGTGTGTAGGTTGAAAAAGGCATTATATGGGTTGAAGCAAGCACCATGTGCTTGGTATGAAAAGATACATGCCTACTTAAAGAGGGAGTGTAGAAGAATACACATAGATAATGTGATCTTAATGTATGCTCAAGTTTGTAGCTCAATGCCTCTCAAAAATGCTCAGTCATCCCACGACTAAAACCATGTGTATTTATACACATTATTTGAATTTGAATTTTGAATCTTCTCACCTAAAAGTGATCCTATACTTTAGGCATGTGATTGATTTGATTCATCAACCAAATGATTTGTGGGTTTAGCCTCCTATCTTAATGATATTCTTTCCTCTTTTCTACATTTATGTTTGTCCAAGATAAATACAATGATATTGACTAGCATGTACAGAGAGATGGTGGATGCAATCCAAAGATGAGTTGGTGTTGCTACAACCGGCTTCACACCAGCCAACTAAGACTTCAGACTTGATTAGTAGACCCTTTGAGCTTCCAAAATCAAAAAAAAAATCACCCAAGTGTTTTGGAACAAGTATCTCAAAATTTTAAGTCAAGACAGACTAGTTGCAAAATGACTAGCTCCCAAAACTTGCTATTTTTGTACGTACACGTGCTGGAAAAAATGAACAGTGCTCTCAACTTGGTAGGAATTAGAAAAGTTCCTTTTCAACATAGCAAATAGAGTGCTAATCCAAGTTAAAGCACTTCAATTGATCAACTGAGCACAAAAAGAGAACAAGATTTAGCAAAATCTTGAACACTCCTGCCATTTTTGAGGCTCTATAGAGATTCAACCAGTGAGTAGAAAACTGTAGATTTTTCATAAATAGTAACTCCAATGACCATGGAATTTCAGGATCATAAACTAGATTTAGAGATCAATCCAATCCACTTTAAAAATCTGAAAACGGTTATGTATAGCTTGAGATATGACCTTTTGAATTTACTATTCTGAGTGAGTATAACAGAGAATAAAACAGACAAGAGAAAATGATGAATGTATAGATTCACATATAATTACAACCACATTGGAAATGAATACTTGCACAATGGGAGTAGAATGATAGAGCTATGGAGTAAGCTCTTCAATCTCTACAAATGAACATGAAGTGGGCATGAATCATGCTCTCTAATGGTGACTTCCTTCTTTCTCTTTTTATAGCTACTTTTGGAGGTAGTTTTGAATTTGAATTCAAATAACTTCACCTAAAAGTGATGCTAAGAATTAGGAGATATTCTCTCAGCTGATGGATTCCTGGTTTTAGGTAGTAAGATCCATGAATTTCCTTTTTACATCATGGATGACTTAAGCCATTCTTTCTTTCATAATTACAAGAGATAAAATATACTCTTTTACAAGAGGTGTTCATATGTCTACACATATGACTACAAATGAACATAAATCAAATCATATCAAGAATGTAGGCTTGGGTAAAATTCATTGTCTCTACACAAAGAGATGTTCTGATAGCAGCTTGATATGCTTGATACTTTATGTTGGAAGCAGTCAGAGGCACAGACGCCACGGAAGCATGTAAAGACAGAGCAGGGAGCCAGACGGATCATTTTTCAAACAATTATGTTTTTATTACCTCTTCAAATATCCAACAGTGATTTTCATCACTCTTGTAACATATGTAATATAGAGAAAACCCCAATTTTGTAATCCATAGCTCCATTTTGTGCAAGCCGAGGAGTCCTCGAGCTTGAGGAGCTTAGGTAGAATACTCGTACCAAATTTCGTTATTTTTAGACATCGTTTACCCTCCCAAATAGCCTCTAGGACCTAATTTTTAACTAGGCCGGTCACTAGATGTGAAACCGGTCAAAACTAGTCTAGAAACTATAAAAAGAGCTAGAGAGCTCATTTTTGAGGTTGGTTCATTTTGGTTAGTGTGAGCATAGAGCTAGTTTGAGCTTGTAAGAGCCTTCTTGAGTAATAGAGTTAATTTCCCACCTTCCATTGTGTCTTGCTTGTCTCTTCATTGTGTGTGTGTATGTGTGTGTGCATCTTTGTGCTTCTCACCTTCACTCTCACATCTTCTCACATTCACGATCTTCATATCACTCCTACCTCTCCCTCGGATTGACATTAAGGAGGTGAAGCTTCTTAACGTGGTTCTCACCATTGTGCTAGAGCAACACCAAATTTGGCGCCGTTGCCGGGGATCGAGTCTAGGACGAATGTGTGATGGTAAGAGTATAGCAAGAAGAGGCGTTGGAAGGTAAAAATTTCAGTTTTTGTTGTTGTTTTTACTTAGCTTTTAGTGTTTTTCACCTTCCCCACACTCCATCTTCATCATTGCATCATCATCTCCATATCCAAAAAAATCAGAAAATTCACCATATCCACCCATTCACCTCATTTCCCCTCATTTGTGCATGCGAGAGAGCGAGAGAGAACTTTTGTGCTTGTTTGTGCTTGTGTTTTCTTGAGTTTTCTTGCAGGTACGGAGCTTCAGAGCATCAGGAAAGCTTCCAAAAGGTAAAAATTTCAGTTTCTGTCAGAAATTTCCGACTGTGTTGGACCATCGCGATGGTCCGCCAAGTTCGGAATTTGGAGAAGGCGACCACACCAGCGTGAAGAGCACACCCGCGCCACTAGGAATCCATACTCGCATCCCAAAAATTCGTCATTTGGTGGACCATCGCGATTGGCTCGGACCATCGCGATTGTGTCGCACCATCGCGATAGGCTCACGCCATCGCGACGGCTCGGCCGGACCATCGCGACGGTTCGTTTTTTCGGACCATCGCGACGGTTCACTTGAGCCATCGCGACGGTCCACTTGGACCATCGCGACGGTTCATTTGACCCCGGACCATCGCGATTGGCCTATGCCATCGCCACGACAGTGCCACGTGTCACGTTGAACCATCGCGACGGTTCGTTTTTTCGGACCATCGCGACAGCCCAAAATCGGACCATCGCGATTGGCTCAAGCCATCGCATCGCGGACCATCGCGACGGTTCACTTCGGACCATCGCGATTGTCCACCGTTGACCGTTGACCGCGCCATCGCGATTGTCCGCCCGATCACGCCATCGCGACGGTTCATTTTTTGGACCATCGCGACGGTTCGACCTCACGCCATCGCGATTGTTCACTTCGAGCCATCGCGACGGTTCGCTTTTTCGGGCCATCGCGATTGTCCAAATCCCACGCCATCGCGACGGTTCGCTTGGACCATCGCGACGGTCCCAGACCATCGCGATTGCCCACTCCCATCGCAAATTTTGGACTTCAATTTTTGACCAAATTTGGGGGTATTTTTGGAAAATTTTTGGACCATTAGACTCATAGGAGACCCCTTAGCTCATATTTGAAGGAAAATTTGATTGTCAATTTTTACCCCCCAGGGCCTGAACGCGCATAACTTTTTCATCCGAAGTCCGTTTTTTGAGCTTAATAGCTCGTTAGAAAGCTCGTGACGAGTACTATGTGACCTCAACTGTTTTTTTCATAGAGTATACGTCTATTTTTGGATAGGCTAATTTGAGGTTCACCTAGTCTGGGACTAGGAAGTCAGGGGGCACATATTGAAAATTTGAGCTAAAAAGGTGTATATACTCAAGTGTTTAATCATCTTGTGAATTGGTCTAACATTGGAATTTTCCAGGTCTAGCAAGGGCAATCCAAGGCAAGCAAGCAAGGTAGTGAAGACAGCAGAGCTTGGGAAGCACGGCTTCTTGGGCAACAGGACATCAGAGCAACCAGAAAAGCCGACTCGAGGTTGGAAGATTACTCAACCCCCTCAGTCAATTTTTAGCTTAGGCTAAACGGTAGTTGTGGATTAACGACGATAGGAACGCCTCAAGTTCAAGATACCTAACTCTATCAAGTTTAAGACTTAAAGTAAAGGTGTGTGTGACGCGAAAACCTAAAGAAAAGAACATAAGTCTGACGGAACGAAAACTTAAAATCATCACGAAAGTCGGATTCCTGACGCATAAATTAAGACAAGAATCCAAAGAAAAATTAAAAGGAACCAAGAATTAATCACAAAGAACCATTGACGATCTAAGTGTGTAATTGAGTGAGCAAGGAAGAAAATTAATGAACCTTAGATCAGGCAAACATATAGGTAAGTCGGATAGAAGAAGCCTTAGATCATCAGAGGCGAGTGTAAGAACCACCGCACGATCTTGGGCTCAGCAATTGAACAGTAGTTATCCCTACGAGTTGAGCTCAGAATCAAGTGAATCAGAAATGGCATTTAGCACAGACAGACCAGCAGGAGGGTCTAATGTAGCATACTTAGAAAAACCTGAAGGACCCTATAGAACGCAGTTAGAGTTTCTCCGAACCAACCGACTAGGTGCTCGCATCTATGAGGATGGTTTACAGAGGCAAGTGGTGCAACTGCACAACCCTGATCAACCCATTGGATTGGAAAGACCAGTGGTGAAGTTTGAGAGAGACGCGTACATAGACAAAGAAGGAACCATGTATATCTTGAGTACGCAGCCAAACGATACTAATGAGTTTGGCACAATCCAATTAGAGACAGAAGGGAAATTTCAAGGAAAAGAACCGATAGAAGAACCTAGAACACCTAGAGGGAAATCCGTATTAACAAGAGTACTCATCCCAGAGTGGATCCCTCAAGATAACAGGAGCACAGAGTTGTTCATAAATAAAGAGACAGATGAAGCCTTTTGGAGGTACAGAAAGGAAAACCCCAGTGAGGTAGGCATCATCACAATCTATGAATTCAAGGACCCAGATACACCTGGAAAGGTTGTATACCTAGATGAGACTTCAGAAAGAGTCTTTGTGGTGCCTGAGCGTGCTAAAAACACATACACATGGAGAGGTGAATTGATATTCCCTCCACCTAGAACAAACGTGAATACAAATCAACAAGGGGCAGGAACATCCTCAGCCCATGGAAATCACGAGAGACCGGAAGTAAGCTTCATTCACCCCATAGGGAGAGATGGAACAACCACGAACACTAATAAGACGGATAGACAAAGAGAACAGGGAATACCAGGTGGTAGAGATGATTTTCCTCTACCTAGACCACGTGAACACGCAAGAATATTGAGACCCACGCAATTAGTAAAATCAATGAAAAATTACTTTGATGGGACAGGAGATCCCTATGACCATGTCGCAGAATTCAAGCAAGTGCTAAGAGCAGAACAAGTTGAAGACATGTTCACGCAGTACAATGCATTTGGACTAACGTTAAAGAATACCGCTTTAACTTGGTTCCAACCATTGCAACAAAGGCAATTTAGAGACATTCATCACTTTTTAGAGTCATTCATTACTGAATTCTCTAAAAGTGGGGTTAGACATGACACGTCTTCGTTGATTCATAGTTTTAAACAAACCCCTCAGGAAACAGTAAGACTGGCAGGTCGTAGATTCAGACAATATGTCGAGCGATGTCCAATGCAAGAGCTACCCTCACAAGCCAAACAAGTATCACTGTTCCTGGATGGCTTGTTGAGCGCTAAACTACGCTCCTATGTGTACCTAAAAGAACCCAGAACGCTAGAGGAGTGTGTAAGAATATGTATAGACATCGAGGACAACCTAGGAGATGAATTAGAACTCTCAAAGGTCTACAAGGACTCAGATTGTTCTTCTCTGACATCCACAAAATTGTCTAATTCGATAGAGGACCTAGCAGAAAAAGTGGCCCAAAAACTAGGAGTTTCTAGTAAACAGGTGCCCAAGCTACCTACAAATGTACGTTGTTACACTTGTGGTGGAAATCATTTGGCAAACATGTGCCCCAATGCACCCCAACCTCACGCCAACCCTAGTGGCCAATATTGCACAATTGAGAGAAGATACACGAATCATACGGCTCAGGACTGCCCATACAATAAACAAACTGTGAGACAGAACTACCCACAAACATACCAGCAGCCCGGTAGGTATCAGGGCCAATACAATGCTCAGCCTTATTACTATAGGCCTCCCCAGAACCACCCATACCAGACTCAACAGAGACCTCAACCCGTCTTAGCTCAGCAGCCTCCCCCACCAGCGAATGTCATCTCAGTCAAATATGCGGCTGCAGAAGAGAACCTAAGTAGGGCCTTAGTGCCTTCTTCACCCCTGATCACCGAAAGTGACCCGAACTCCAACAGTTTTGACTCTACTCATGTAACTAGTCCACCCGCTTATTACACGGAGTCACCAGAACACGTGGAGACATATCATTATGATAGTCCACCAATGGAACCTAGTTGGGAGCCCGATTATACTAATGTGATGTATGCAAACCCAAACCCACGGCCCCAACTGAGACAACAGAGACCACAGGGCCCTAGAGGACCATGCTTTAGGTGTCAAGGAGATCATTTCATTAAGGATTGTCCACATCCTCCAATAGTAAGGCAATCGCAGTACTATAGCGTCCAAGGCTTTTGCGCCGATTGTGGCAAAGAACACATAATCAAAGATTGTCCTAAGAACCCAGTTAACACATCAAATGTGACATCGATCAACGTGATAGGTATTGTAAACAACGTAGATGGATCCAACCCTACATACGTGCCTATCCAAGCTATAACCAGAGCCCAGACACTCTTACAAAACCAACAGCTTAATCATGAGAAAATAGCCGAAACTAGTGAAGTTGCGGAATCGAGTAGCAAAAAGACGAAATCTTGGAAAGATTCCAGAGAAAGGATGAAGAGAAAATGGAGTAAAAAGATAAGTGAGTTGGAAGGAAGTTTAAGAGAATCTAGAGCCAAAATACAAGAATTGGCTTCACAAGAATCAAACCAAGAAATCCCAGCTCAGAAATCAGGATCAGTCTTAGCGGAACCCATACCGGAAGATCTAGACATGATGTTTCGTGCATATCAGGCTAGAATAAAAGAGGGACCTCAAGTCACGGAAATGAGTAAAAACTACCCTCGAGCTGACCTAGAGATTGAGAGAACTAAACTTTGCATGAAGATGGTAGAGTTAGCACAAGCCTTGTTCGAAGCCTCTCGATATCTTAATTGGAACAACATGGCAAAACCAGAACTACACTTTCAAGGACTAATGGAGAGGCTAGAACACTTGATTGAAAGCAAAGAGAAAAAGGATCAGCATAGGAACCCTATTATCCCAGAGACACAGGAAAGGAATCCACCATCCCTGTCTCAAGTACCCAATACAGAGAGTCAAGATAACCTATCTTCCATACATAAGTACTCTCATGAATTTTTAAGAGAAATCCAAGAGGAGAAATGGAGAAAAGAACAAGGAACTCATCCTCCTATTCAAGAAATAAACGACTTGCAGGAACAATTTCCCCAAGACATCCCCTCTATATATGATGATGTAGAGGTGGAACAACTGAGTGAACCCACAGGATTTGAGTCTAATTCTCTACAAGAATTACCTCAGTTCACAGGGCCTTGGGAAGCTAAGTCTATTAGTATGAGAGCACCCACAATAATAGTGAGGAATGAAGAATCAGTGATCCCTAGAAATACGGAAGTGATCAAGAATACCAAAGTACAATGTAATCTCACTCTGGAGGAACTGTTAAAGGCAAAACCAGAATTGTGGAAGCACGTAGCAGATCAATTCCCTGAGCTAGCTACCACACCCTCTCAGATAGGATCACATAAGAAGGTACCAGAGATACCCGTGGAAAAGATTGGAGACGTAAGCGAAGGGGAGGAAGGTAACACATATCTTCCAATAACCCATCAGGGCTATACCACGAAAGCCATCTTAGATTCAGGAGCCGGAGTAGCCATCGCTACCACCGCTTTGTGGAAACGTTGGGGTAAGCCAGCACTCAGACCCACCAGGATGAAGCTACAAATGGCCGATGGACACATAGAAAAACCGTTAGGCTTACTAGAAGGCATATCTCTCACCACTTGTGGTGTAGAATTTGAGCATACTTTCGCCATTTGTGACTTTGCTAAAAATCATGCGTATGAGATGATATTGGGACGACCATTCATGCGTCAGTTGCAAATTGTACAAGATTGGGGAACTAATTCGTTGTACTTGCAACATTTAGGAGTGACTACCAAAGTCAATCTTAAAGACTATTCACATCGAGATGTACCCCCAATACAATGGAATACCATCCATAAAACACCAGTAGAGACGGAATCCGTGCACTCATTAGAATCAGATCCTTCTTGGTTGCATGAGGATACCCATTTATGGATGTGTAAAGTAGCCAAACAAGAGGAAGAACGATTAGAAGCAAGGACCTTAGGTGCAGAACAACATCCACGAACCCTTCAAGATCCAGCCTATGCACCGGTAGTATTCCCAGATGAGGAGTTTGAACCCCATGGTTGGGCAGAGATTCTAGCAACCATGGATGTAGCCATCAATGAAGAACAATGGACACCCCACTGTGACGAGGATGGCTATGACATTTCAGTCTTTACGATAGAGCCAATCATGTGCGATGCAATTTTAGAAGAGTGCGAACCAAACACTGATGCATTTGAGGATGCAAGCAATTTTGATTTAGAATCAATTATCATGGACCCACCCTTTGCATCAGAGGAAGAATATTTCTACGAAGTAGAGACTCACACTCAGAGACACGAGGACATCACGAACGAGGTAAGGTTAGCCACAGAAGTAACTACTAAGAGTGAAGGCAAGAAGAGAAAGAAGAAAGAAACCATGTCAGAAAAAGAAGAATCTTTGTTTGAAGTACCCGAGAATTTCAAGAAATATGAAATCGAAGATAGAAGAATCATGGTACGAATGCCTAATAGAAAAGAGAAAGACGGACAAGTATATGATAACCGAGAGAAAACCAAGAAAGTAATAGTTGCCATAGAAGGAGAAGAAGAAAAATGCACATACATAGGGCATGATTTGACGACTGAAGAAGAAGAAGAACTAGTTGCCCTATTGCGCGAATATAGAGATGTTTTTGCTTGGAGTTACAAAGATTTGAAGGGAGTAGACCCAGATATATGTTCTCATAGAATCCCTATGACTCCAGATGCAAAACCTACAAAACAGAAACCGTACACGTATAATGATAACTACGCTGCGAAGATTAAAGAGGAGATAGATCGGTTGATAGAAGCAGGATTTATCTACGAAATTGAGCATACCAAATGGGTATCCCCCATTGTGGTTGTGCCCAAGAAGAATGGAAAATTGCGTGTGTGTATTAACCTTAAAAAGGTTAATGCCGCCACGATTAGAGATAGCTATCCTCTTCCTATCACGGAACACCTATTGGAAAGAGTTGCGGGCAAGGAAGTTTACAGCTTTCTTGATGGATTCTCAGGCTATAACCAAGTAGCCATTGCTCCAGAAGACCAACACAAGACGGCTTTTGCCACAGAATGGGGCATATTTGCATTTCGTGTAATGCCATTTGGCTTGACAAATGCACCCGCTACTTTCCAGCGACTCATGTGTCATGTTTTTAAGGAATTTTTACGCAAGAACTTGGAAGTTTACGTCGATGACTTATGTGCTCATTCAAATGTAAGGCAGACACATATCCCAGAGTTAAGACAAATATTTGACAAATGTCGAGAATATCAGGTTTGTTTGAACCCAGAAAAATGCGTTTTCATGGTCAGACAAGGCAAAATTCTAGGACACATAGTGTCAAAAAATGGAATCTCTACGGACGAGGAAAAGGTGAAGGTAATTGCAGAATTACCTAGACCAACTAATGTGAAGGAGGTACAGGCATTTATGGGCCATTGCGGTTATTATAGGAGATTCATACACATGTATGCAATCATAGCCAAGCCTCTGTACTCTCTTTTGACCAATTTTGAGTGGACAAATGAATGCGAAAATTCATTCAATGAACTCAAACGACGCTTGTGCTCAGCACCCATATTGACTACCCCAGATTGGAGTAAGCCATTCCATGTACATGTGGATGCATCCAATTATGCCATAGGATGTGTGTTAGCACAACCCACGAATGAAGGTAACATAGATCTCCCCATAGCTTACGCTAGCAGACAATTGAACGCAGCAGAAAGAAATTACACCACGACGGAACGAGAAGGATTAGGGATGATCTACGCTGTAAAGAAGTTTAGGCACTACTTGTTGGCCAACAAATTCAAGTTCTTTACAGATCATCAAGCCCTATTATATTTAGTCAATAAACCTTGTAACACAGGACGACTGATACGTTGGTTTCTACTGCTCATGGAGTATGATTTCGAAGTGGTAGTTAGGAAAGGAAAGACGCATCTTAGAGCTGACCACCTCTCAAGATTAACCTCGGGAGAAGCCCCACAAGGAGTAGCTGATGATCTACCAGATGCATACTTGTTTAACCTGGAGATAGCACCAGAATGGGCTAAGCCGTTAGTCCCTATTCTGACATACGGACCCAAGAGTCCTAGGATAAAGATCAAAGAAGGAGAGATTACCAAATCCCAGAGATATCAAATAATAGCAGGAAGCATATATAAACAGGATAATCAAAAGATTCTTGCTTGTTGTGTAGATGAATCAGAACAGGCGAATTGGTTGCAATTAGCACACTTAGGTGCACTAAAGCAACATCATTCAAAACATAGAACACTACAGACTCTGCATAGATTAGGAGTATTTTGGCCTACGATGGAAGCAGATGTCTACAAATTGTGTAAGGAATGCCATGATTGTGGTGAAAGACCACCAGTAGAGCATGCGACATTATATCACGTGTCTCTCACACCAGACTGGAGTGAGCCTTTAGTGACATACTTGAGGACGAACACATTCCCTCAAGGAATGACCTTAGCTCGACAACGCAGTCTAGAGCAGGAAGCTCAAGACTATTCACTTATTGGCGATAATCTATACAAAAGAGGACGAGATGGATATCTAAGACAATGTGTTCATGAGAGCGATTATCTGAGAATACTAGAGACTGCACACCAAGGTGTTGCAGGAGGTCATTTTGGACCAGATAGGATAATCAAAGCCATCCTCTTTGCAGGATTATGGTGGCCCACTCTTCACATGGATGCACATACCTATGTAAAGAGATGTGATGTGTGCCAAAGAACTCAGTTTCCTACTCGCAGAGATGAAATGCCATTGAAACCCATGATGGGCGGACGTGCATTTTCTAAGTGGGGTATAGACTTTGTAGGACCCATTAACCCCCCTGCAAAAGGTACACATGCAGAATACATTATTGTTGCTACAGATTATCTGACGAAATGGGTAGAGGCAAAGGCTACGAAAAAGAATGATGCACACACGACTGCAAAATTCTTATTTGAAAATGTCTTTACAAGATATGGATTGCCTATAGAGCTAGTGAGTGATCGAGGCACTCACTTTCTAAACCAAGTCATTGAATATTTGTTACAGGATTTTATGGTGATTCACAAGAAATCTGCACCATATCATCCTCAGGCCAATGGTCAGGCTGAAAGCACTAACAAGATACTATGTACCGTACTGACGAAACTCGTGAACAATAAACGTTCAGATTGGGACAAACAGCTACACCACGCTGTTTGGGCATATCGAGTGGCCTACAAGACCGTACTCAATGCAACTCCCTTTCAGATGGTTTTTGGTCAGAATGCAGTGCTTCCCTTGGACTTCTTGATACCGACCCTTAAGGTTGCACAAGAACATGAGTGGACCGGCCATGAATTATCAGCAAGAATAATGGACTTGGAACGATTAGGAGAAACTAGGCTGAAAGCAGCGGCAGGAATATACGCAGCGAAGAAGCGACAGAAAGCATATTTTGATGCACATGTGAAAGATAAAGGCCTAAAAGAAGGAGATTTAGTTCTAGTGTATACGCTGAAACAGCACGCACGGAAGTTAGAAAAGCGAGGTTATGGACCTATGATCATTAACAGACTTTCGACTAGTGGAGCAGTACAGTTAGCCACCTTAGAAGGAGACATAATGCCTAATTACATTAGTGGCTGCAGAGTCAGGTTATATCAAGAACCTCTTACTGAGGATATGCTTAGACGACTCACGTTGGCAAAGAAGCGTAAGGAGGAAGAAAATAGAATACGAGCAGAAGCTCAGGCAGAAGCCATAGAACGCATTAAGCGCATGAAGCTAAGAAGACAAGGACTAGGAAGAGAACATTATAACCATCTGGAAACACCACCCAGATATCCCATGGCCATGTGTCAAGTAAAGTCAACCACTCATCCTAGCATAGTGGACAGGAGACCATTCCTTACAGTAAGGCTAGAGCACGGTCACCACAGCCAAGAACTCAGGGCCTTGATTGACTCAGGTGCTGCGACTAGTGCGATTAGATGGTCCCACTATAAAGATTCAGGAATAGAAATACGGCCAATTGAGGCATACCTCATAGGCCTAGGAGGCATGGAAACCCCTTGCATGGGTGAGGTGGACCTTCCTATTCTCATTAAGGATTTGACGATGACAGCGAAATTACTAGTGTGCCATGATGACGACCTGATAGAACCCCTAATCCTTGGCCAAGACTGGCTATACGATCACTCAGTGGACCTAAATCTTAGACAAGGCTCCTTACAGATTGGAACCTTAGAGCAGAAGCGAGTGATACCGCTTGACTTCCCTAACCGCACTCCGCTTGACGGTTGTGACCCTAGACCCTACGAAACGCATGAGACGGAAGACCGGAAGATCTTTAATCAGACCAGTCACGTCACATCTACACCAACCCACTCGGGCTTGGCTATAGACAGTTGTCAATCAGAAGGACGACAGGAGATCTTCCCTGGGACTTCCTGCAAACTAGAAGAGACAGTTACCCAACAGCAAGGGCAGAAGGGCACAATCAGAGGTCAGGTGGGTTGCATCAGCGGCCAAATGAGCACGACACCCTACGGTGCTCATCCTTCCAAGCTTGTTGCGGACTGGCCTAGATTAAAGTTACAAAAGGCATCACTTCCTGATGGGCAGGTCACGCAAGTGTTGGAACTCCCTTCTTTTCCAAAGCAGAGTGTCCATCCGACCTCTCAACCTCAACAACAACAGAGTCAACCGCGACAAAGGAACCCAGACCGACGACAGTATCAGAGGAAACAACATGGAAAGCAGTTTAGGCCTCCCAAAGGAAGCGGCACCAGACAAATATGGGTGCCAAAAGGACAAAAAGCATCAAAGATCTCCAACCAAGCAGAGGTCAGCAAGAAAAAAGCAGAACAGAAACAAAATAGATATCCACCATCCCCTCGACCTTCTTCTATAGGTCAGACCATTCGACAAATGTGGATCGCCAAGAAGTACCTTACCCATAGACCCACGCCCACGCAGATTTGGGTACCCAAACCATGTATCAAAGCTCAAACCATATGCCATGTAATATATAATCCTTACAAACCTTTTCATCCCTCGACACCACCACACCCGATACCACCTTTTACCCCTCAGCAGAAACCCACCACCCACTCCAAGATCCTTAGGAAATGGATACCGAAACGTGTCCAACCGTCGTCCCCTAACCCATGGTTTAACTACCCCCCGACTAACATACAACCTTGTACTCAATCACTAACCTTTAAACCTTGTACAAATTCACACACCATCATCACACACCACTTGTAATCTCATCTCATCAAGAAATGTATGCATGATCTGAAACATATAGGTGTCTAGAGACCTGCACTAGTGCTGCAAGAAACATTGCATCCATCACATCACAACACTTGGCTACACGGGTTACGCATCAGTTATGGAAAGGGATTGCGGTCTCACTTTAATGGGATCATGATTAATTTCCATGCTAATGTGTTAATCTTTTGTAGCAGATCTTTCTCACTAGCGCACCAGCCACCATGCAAACTGACGAAGGAACATCAGGAGTAGGCCCCAGTGTAGCAGCAGTACCACTCAACGTGCTACGAGCAGAGTCCCACCCTACCGCTCCACCGCCGGAATTTCAGGGATTTCCAGGGCCCATGCCTATCGATAACCCCCCTATGGGCTACACCGAAAAGATACACAGGAATTCTCATTGGTTTCAGGGCCTGGCAGGACCCCTCGCGGACGCAGACTTTATCTTTGAATCCTCTCTGACTTTTGATGACCGCACGTGGGGAAAGTACCAGTTTTTCTCCAGAGAATTCGAAGCCCTACAAAACACCCAAGATTTAACTCATGTTTGGGCCAGAGCCGGTTTCACAGAATATTTCAGTGATCCTCTACCCAAACCAGATTTTTATAGGTGCTATTACTTGATCACTACCTTACTGGCATCAGAGAATAAGGACATCCCAGGAACCTTCATCTTGCCTACCCTAGTGGATGATCCACCTTACAAGAGATTTTATCTCTCTAAGGACCTAATCAGAGCAGCCATCAAGATTCATGGAACCCACACTCCCACAGACCGAGAGAGATTGATTCCAGAACCGATGAAACGTGGGGATGTCACGAAGTGGGAAGAGATTTCAGCCATCACACCTGAGTTGTCAAAGCCACTAAGAATATGCATGCAACATTTTGCCTTTCCAGCTCCGGACAGGTTTACCATGCCACACAAAAGAATATGGTTTGGATTATATTTGGCATGTACGGGACCTCAAACAGTTGATCTGGCTAGCTGGATCATAGATCAGATGTACCTGGCACAGCACAGATGGGAGCGTAAAAAAGTACTTAACGGATGTTGTGCACTCACAAGAATTGTGTATATGTGTTTGGCTTATGACTTGCCCATCGAGCGTGCATTAACAGGAGAGGAATTGAAGGCATTCAAGAGCACAGCGAAGAAAGCTAAGAAGCCCAGTAGGACACGGGCTGGTAAACGCATGCGAGGCACCATCCCTTGCCTCCAAGTGCCAGAGTCGCCGTCACCACAACCCTCTCCCGAGCGACCACAGACAGAAGCTGAGCCCACTGTACAACCTATTCGCATACGGTTGTCCAGACCAGTAATTACGGAGGCCACCACGAGTACCGCTGCACCTCAGGCAACTACCACCTCAGAACCCGCCACCACAACCGCAGAAGCTCCCACCACCATTGGTGCGGAAGCGTTTTCTTTCCCGATACCACATATGGAGACCGACCCCATAAACACGACATTTGATTTTGAGATGCCTGATGCATTCTCAAACGAGTTTCAGTATTCAGAAGCACCACTGTTCTCCCAGGAATATGAGCGCCCCAGCTACCCCACTACGCCGCGAGACTTGCCACAGGGACAAGCTGTGTCGGGCTCTGAAGAAGAAAGAACTGAAACAGACAACGATCAAGGCGACGATGAGGCCAGCCAGGGCTCACAAGAGGAACAGACAGAGGGCCAAGGCCAACAGACTGACACCCACGGCGACACCAGCACATATGAAGATGAAACTTTTGAAGCCGCAGCGTATACATTGGCCATAAAGAAATTATATCGTACCATGGAGAAAGTCTGGGCACGAAAGAGGTTAACTGAAGAGGAGAGCCAGGCATTAATTGAACAGGAACTCATCTCAGGAGGATTCGAAGACGCCTATATCAGAGGGTTCCGAGAGTTAGTCCAATCAGTAGGCTCCCATGAAGCACTCAGATTTTTACAAAGAAAGCAACTACCACAGTTCGATCCCCGCCGAGTGCGACTACTCTCAAAACCCGGGGAGTATATTCGTGTACCAACAGGAGCCCAATCTTCAGCACAAGCCAGGGAGGCACGCCTCGCCCCCGAACGTTCAGTAACCGCAGAAACCATTCTTGTAGATTCGCCACCCCGTACCACCATTGTACATACCACTACAATCCTTGAAATAACCTCCACCCCTTCGACTCCTCTTTCACCTCATCCTTCACCAACCCATCCTGTATCACCCGCACACCCACCTGCTTTCCCCACATCCACACCTGTACAAAGCAATATAGCCCCAACCTCTTCCTTACCCATTCATACCACCAGGCCCACACCCAGCCCTCTGCATCCCTATGTTAATCCCTTCGCCCCTTCATCCTTCCCAGCGTTTCCCCCACCTCTAAGAACCCCATTTCCCTTCCTAACCCCGCTAACCTTCTCACCCGTCTCACCTCCCCAACCTGCCATAACCCCTATTTCCCCGTTTCACCAAACTATTCCCACCATCCCCCCTGTAAACTACTCTACGTTTGTAAATCCCGTATTCACACCTACGCAACCACCCCCAATCACACCACTGTTCACAGTCACAACATTAAACACGTCCAATGGCATGGACATATCACCACCCACCTCACCACCACCCACTACACTCACAGCACCCTCATATGTAGGCACTTCACAATTTTCCACAATCACCACTGCATCCACAGTCCCAACCCCGCTACCCACTCCCACTGCATCTACTATCACTGCATCCTCATTTAGCACTTCACTACTGCTATCGCCCACCGTAGACACAGCATTTCAACACATGTTCGCATGTATGACGCAAGTCCGAGATGAGTTTGCATCACTCGGCACCAATTATCAACAGCTGCAGAAAACGACGAACGACTTGCAAACGCAGCTTAACTTGTTGTCAATTGAGAACGCCTCACTGAACAGCCGGTACCAGGAGTTACGCGAGGCTTATCACAAGTTAGAAATAGAAAGTGAGGAAAAAAGCAAAGAGGCCACCGCAGATTTAGATAACCTACTTAGAGCCCAGACTGTCCGCAACGCGACGCTTACTAGAAATATGGGCTTATTAAGAAGACATTTAGCCGCAGCTAAAGAGGAGAACCAGCGACTACAAGAGCAGAACAGAGAAAACCTGGAGGCGGCTTTAGATCATCCAGACAAGCCACTAAGTCCGAGCAGATTCAAGGCCATCCCATCTGAGTCGATGCGGATGTTGCTAGACGATCATGTCAGATTGCTCGAGGACTATGATCGGATGAATGAAGAATATCAAAAGTTAAAGGAAGATCACAAACTGCTACAGCTCAGAGAACCAGCCACACAACAGGTACCAGCAGCAGCGGAATTACCAGCACCTGTGGACCCTGCACCTGAAATTTTAGAGGAACTCAACGCACTCCGGGCCCAGGTAGTGAATCTTGAATCTCGAATCGCCATCTATGAAGCACCACCAAGGCCAGACTCCCCACCTGAGCTACCAGCTGAGGAAGAAACTGTCACCATCCCGGTGGAGGAGACCTTCGAAGAGGCTTATGAACCGATACCCATCCCAGGCGGACGTGTCACGGCCGAAGGCCAAATGACCTACGAATTACCTACCCCCGCGTGGATGAAGACAGTAGAAGAACTCGGAACAACACACTCGGCCAGAGTAGAGGCGCAGTTACATGCCATGGCCATAATTGAAGAGAAAATTTTACAATCACCATTCTTTGCTCAAATGGCCCCGCGAAGATACATATCCGGGCATGAGCTTCAGTATAAACCATACTTTATGTTAATGGCAGAATATCAATTAACCATAGAGAAAGAAACCGGCAAGAAACCTACGCATGCAACTCAATTCGAGCCAGAGGACTTGCCACCAAGGGCGCAGAGAGGTGAAATCCTCCAACCAGACTGGCGCAAAGATTTACTGCAAAATTATCCAGAAATGATGAGCACGTGGGTAAAAGCGCCTCTTCACTTAAAATTTAATCCGTGCTGGGGACCAGTACCACGACGCTGCTCTTGGACTGCCTTCGCTATAAAGCTACAAAACAATAAGCAGTGCCAAGACTGGCTGAACTACCCCTATTTCAAGCCACCAGTCGCGTTACCCACAGTTGGCTATATGATGGCGACGATCCGCCACTGGCTCCCTCGATTAAAACCTATGGATGATATAGCCGCGCAAATGACTGTCAAAATCTTTGACATGATGCAGATGGTCTTTAAAGTCTTCCGGCGCATCAAGGCTCCCCATGTCAACACCCCGGGCTTTGAGCATGGCAATTTGGATTTAGTCTATGATATGAGCACAACGCCATCGCTACGGGTGTGTTACGCCTGGCACTGCAGGATCAAATATCTACCGGCCTGTTACAAGCAAACATTCGAAGAAATGTTCACCACCGGTTTTTGGGAGTACCATTCAGAAGTATTCATAGGCAGGCCGACACATTTATTGCAATTATTCGCCTGTGAACGAATGGTGTACTCCACACACTATCAGCTCCCACCACCAGACGAGCCGCAACCTATCGACTGGGAGAAACTCGAGGCTGATCTAGCCCGAGGTATTCGTGTATCAGAGCACACCCTCGCTCAAGACCTCCTACAGAATTACATCCGGCAGACCTCACAACAAGGTTCTGTCAGGGACGACAGAAGCGAGAGGGAGGGGGGTGTTGGAAGCAGTCAGAGGCACAGACGCCACGGAAGCATGTAAAGACAGAGCAGGGAGCCAGACGGATCATTTTTCAAACAATTATGTTTTTATTACCTCTTCAAATATCCAACAGTGATTTTCATCACTCTTGTAACATATGTAATATAGAGAAAACCCCAATTTTGTAATCCATAGCTCCATTTTGTGCAAGCCGAGGAGTCCTCGAGCTTGAGGAGCTTAGGTAGAATACTCGTACCAAATTTCGTTATTTTTAGACATCGTTTACCCTCCCAAATAGCCTCTAGGACCTAATTTTTAACTAGGCCGGTCACTAGATGTGAAACCGGTCAAAACTAGTCTAGAAACTATAAAAAGAGCTAGAGAGCTCATTTTTGAGGTTGGTTCATTTTGGTTAGTGTGAGCATAGAGCTAGTTTGAGCTTGTAAGAGCCTTCTTGAGTAATAGAGTTAATTTCCCACCTTCCATTGTGTCTTGCTTGTCTCTTCATTGTGTGTGTGTATGTGTGTGTGCATCTTTGTGCTTCTCACCTTCACTCTCACATCTTCTCACATTCACGATCTTCATATCACTCCTACCTCTCCCTCGGATTGACATTAAGGAGGTGAAGCTTCTTAACGTGGTTCTCACCATTGTGCTAGAGCAACACTTTACGTCGATGATATGTTAATTGCTGGGAAGTCCTCTTATGATTTGTCAGTTCTCAAAAAGAAGTTGAGTCAGACATTTGATATGAAGGATTTGGGGGATGCCAAACATATTCTTGGCATGCGCATTACTCGTGATAGGAGTAAAAGATGCATATACTTGTCTCAAAGTGAGTACATATCCAAAGTACTTCACCGATTCAATATGCAGGGTGGAAAGGCATTGAGTACACCTTTACCCACATATGTGAAATTGAGCAAGGATGACTGCCCCAAATCAGACGAGGAAAAGAAATTCATGAACAAAATTCCCTATCAGTCTGCTGTTCGTAGTCTCATGTATGCTATGGTAGCTACGAGACCAGACATTGCATTTACAGTGGGAGTTGTGACCAGATATATGTCTAATCCTGGTGAGAAACATTGGGAAGCGGTCAAAATGATTTTGAGATATCTGAGTGGCACTAAGGACAAGTGTCTATGCTTAGGTAGAGGGAAAGCATCAATTGTTGGTTACACAGATTCTGACTATGCTGGTTGTGTAGACAATCGTAAGTCTACATCAGGGGACATTTTTCATTTTGCTGGAGGTGCTATCTCTTGGAGATCTCATCTTCAAGAATGTACAACTGTTTCCATCACAGAAGCAGAGTATGTTGCAGCAAGTGAGGCATGTAAGGAAGCATTGTGGCTTTCTCATCTTGCTTATGATATGGGTTTACCTCAGCATGTACCTCACTTGCTCAGTGATAGAGTGCCATTGCTTTGGCTAAGAATCCGGTCTATCATGCAAAACCAAACACATTGAGGTGAGGGTATCACTTCGTTAGAGATTACTTAGCCATTAAGAGCATTATTCTTGAGAAGGTTCACACTCGAGATAATGCTGCAGATGCTTTGACTAAAGCTCTACCACAGGATAACTTTCGATACTGTTGTCACTTGATGGGGGTTACTTGATTCTTGATCTTAGGCAGTCACTTGTATACTGTGTAACATGCCCATCAGGTGGGAGGTATAGTTTGTATACTTACACTCAGGTACTCTTTATCATTCTTTATTTTTTCTCCCATAGTTACTCTGGCCATATTGGCCTTTAGTGGGAGATTGTTATCGTTAGTGTCCATGTGAAAGGCCAAATGGCCACCGGACACTTCTTTGTATATGTTCTTTAATAAAACATATAGTGGCCTGGTCACTCACAGACTGTAAGTTCGACTGCATTTGTAAGACCTAAGAAGTCTGTCTTCGTGCTCCCTGTGTACTGTGTTTTCTGCGTATTCTATAGCCTCTGTGCAGAGTACTGTGTACGGCCTCAGGAGCTCGGTTTTTTCTACTTCGAGCATATCGTCGTGGAGCTCTCGAGAAGTAGAGCGCACTGTGGTGCATCTCCATCGAAATACTTCATGCTTAGCCACAGACTATAAGTTCAACCGCATTTGTAACACCTAAGAAATCTGTGTTCGTGCTCTCGGTTTAATGTGTGTGTTTTTTGTGTATTTCTATAGGTCTGTGTGGAGTACTATGCAGATCATTTGGAGGGCATATTTCTAGTATGAGGGTATCATCATGGAGCTCTTAGAAAGAAGAATCCATTGTGGTCCATAGACATAAAAATACTTCATCAACATCATACCATTTGCTAGCTAACAATCAAACTCGAAGTTTGAAGAAAGTCATCTACACAATATTAACAAAATATCTCTCTCTACTGCTTCAATACATTGTGTAATGTCTATGAAGTTCTTTGAGTTATTTATCTCTGTGTATGGTCTTATAATTTAATCTATTGATTGGAATACAAAGTTAGGCTTGTGATAAGTATTCTTACAAAGTCTCGTAGTTATTGGAGTTGTAGATATTGATTTATGAATAGAACAAGGTGACTATGTCTATGTATCTTCATATTCCTGAAAAAGTTGGGATTACCATCTCACTTCTTATGCACATTGCTCTTAGCATAGATCATCCTAAATTCAAGAAATAATTGGTACAATTCTCTTAACAATTCATTTGAAAGTGTGCAAAATGTCTTGGGTCAATTGTTACCAAGCTGTGAGATCTGAGTTAAATACTAAGTGCCTTCTGGAGTTTGAGGTCTGTGGAAGCACTCAAACTACACAAGGAAGAAGAAGAAGATTGGAGCACAACACACAATACTCAATGTATTACCAAGTGAATGTACAAAGATAAGCAAGCTCAACATGTGATGATCCAGGATGACACGCATCACTTTTTCATTTCTTTGACATGTATAGTGGTCATGCCGGTATATGTCAGGGATCCTTCATCGAGATTTATTAGATTTATCTATTGAGAGTGATGGAACATTTGTTTCTTTCCAAGTCACTCATTTGCAAACATTAGGATTTTCCTTATGTGCTATTCTTTTTTGTATTAGGTCATTCTTGTACATTCCTTTTATGTAATAGAAGAGGAAGAAGAAGAAGATCATTTTTCCTTGCCTCAATCTGTGTGTGTGCTCTGTCAAAAGTCAAGCTTCAAGCTACAAATTCGTGGGGAATCTTTTATGGACATGTGGAGCAATCAAAGGAAGCCAAAAGCCACGAGATTCCATCAAGAAAAGTCACTCAACCACTCCCCAAGTCATCTCAACTAATTCCTCCAAGTTAGGAGGCTGATTTGGAAAGGTAGTTCCTAGATTTTAGGGGCACACTTCTCACTATAAAAGGAGCATGTATCCCGACTTCTTTTGGGCCACCTTCTTGGAGTTTTAGCTCATGTAAAGTGCGCACTAAGTGCTGGAGTTTTGATAAGCAAGCCCCTTGCTTAAGCTAGCCCCTTGCTTGCTTGTTTGTTTTCTTTTAGTAGGCATATCTATGTGTGTGTGCAGGCAGTGTTGCAACTCTCTACCCCTGAGTTGTTAGCATTGATTCTCCCTCATATTGTATCCATTTGATGTAATTCTTGTCTCATTGGATAGCTATTAGAGTCTATTTTATGCTCACAAAGTCTCTGGATCATTCTCTAGGTAATCTGGGAGCAACATTCATTTTAGTGAAGTTGTGTGATTGATATCTCTCTTGGTGTGTAGGCTCTGTTGGAAATATTTTGCTCTCTGTTGTAAGGGCTGGTTCACCTTCTCTATGTATCCATTTGCTATGATTTTTGGTGTCATTGGGTAGCTATTAGAGTCCTCTAAAGTTGAATCAAGTTTGAGATTCATTCTCTGTATAATCTGTGAGAAAAGCTTGCTGGAGTGAAGTGAGGTATCTACTTGACTGGCAGTTGTGAGCATTCAACTAGCTCATGTTGTAGACATTGTTTCTCCTTGTGTAAGCATCCATTTGAAGTGAAATTTGTTTTGTTGGAAATCTCTTGGTGTCTACTACAGGTCTACAAAAGCTCACTGGAGTTCTCTGCATATGCTCTGAGTAAGAGCATTTTTGGTGTGCAGAGTTCAAAGAAGGATACCTTTGGAGGTCATTCACGCTTCGTCGTTGCTTAGGGGTTGAGATACTTCCCCCATCAGTGGTATCAGAGCATTTGGGCATCTTGGAGGCATCACATACAAGCAAGAAGACCTCTTGGAGTTGGTGGTTGAAGATTTGCATCAACAAAAGCTTCTTGGAGGTAGCTCACATCAAGGGGGAGCTATTCTACTCAAAGTTTCAAGAGCACAAGGTGTCCATCTAAGGAAAGCTTTGGATTGAGGTAACCTCAGAGCCTCATTTTCATTTTACACACATTGAAGCATTAGCCAAGGGCTAGGTCAAGTATCAAAGAGTAGATATGGGAGACTTCAACACTCAAATTGAAAAGCTAGACAAAGGGAACTATCAACCATGGAGATTTAGGGTCTCCAACTATCTTATGGGCAAGGGCCTTTGGGGGTTGATTAGTGGAAGTAAACCAAGACCTAGGTTGGATGAGAATCTAACCAATGACCAGAGAAGGGCCTTTAGGGAATGGAATGAAAGAGACAAGAGGGTTATCTTTATCCTTTCCCAACACATTAGCAATAGCATGATCGGCCATATCCAAGACTTGGATTCAAGCATGAAGGTATGGGAGACACTTGAAAGGCTTTATTCAACAAGCACCAAAGCAAGGAAGATCCAACTCAAGAATGAGCTCAACAACCTTAGGAAGAGCTCAGGGAGTAGCATAAATGACTACATACTTAAGGTCAAGGAGTTATCAGATGCATTGGGATCCATTGGAAGCCACGTAGACGATGACGATCTTGTGGCTTATACTCTCAATGGTTTGAGAGATGATGAGAAGTGGAAACCCTTTACCACTTCAGTATATGTAAGGGATAATCTGATTTTGAGCAATTGGTTGCTCTCATGGTCACCGAAGAAATGAACATAGGTGGAAGTTCAACTAAAAGCAAGGATGCACAAGTTTTCTATGCAGGTAATCAAAGGGGCAAAGGAAGACGAGGACAAGGAAGGGGCAAAGGAAGGTTTGGAGGAAGGCAAGGCCACTCAAGCAATCAAGGACATGACCAAGGCACCTCATCACAAAGAGGGAGAGGAAGAACAAGAGGAAGAGGAAGACGACATCAACAAAACAGGAATCAAGATGGCGAAGGATGTTACATATGTGGCAAGTTTTGCCACTATGCTAGAGATTGCTACCAAGGAGGAAACCAAAGGAGCTATAATCAAGGTTCTTCATACAAAGGCCAAGGTAATTATGCTTCTACAAGTTCAGAAAATGACAATCTCTTAATGATGCACATGAATGGGAATTCAAGCAAAGTAGATAACACTTGGTATATTGATAGTGGATGTAGCAACCATATGAGTTGCAATTCTTCTTGGTTTACTAATCTACATGTTCCCAAAGGTAAAGGACATGTAGAAACAGGTGATGATACAACCCATGAGATCTCCCATGTTGGAGATGTAGCTTTGGATGACAAGGAGGAACATGTTTTGGAGTGATGCAGCAAATACCGCCGTTTATCTCATGAATAGGGCTCCTACCTCAGGGATCCATGGCTTGACACCATATCAAGCCTATTATGGTAAGAAACCTGATCTTTCCCACTTGAAGATATTTGGATGTACTTGTTATGTACATGTGCCAAGTGAATTGAGGCACAAGCTACAACCAAAGGCAGAAAAGTGTGTGTTTCTAGGATATTCAAATGATCATAAAGGTTACAAGTGCTTCAACCCAAACACAAAGGACTTGAGGATATCAAGGGATGTAGCATTTGATGAGCTACTCCCTTGGTATAAGAAGTATGATTGTATGCAGGACTATGAAGAAGAAAAGCATGGACATGATGAAGAACAAATCGACCTAGAGCTAAGCGGCCCAAGGTGTTCCATCAATGAAGATAGTTCAAGCATGAACTCACCATGGAGGGGGAGATCTTTGTCAAGCTATGAAGCACAATCAATCAACAAAGGCAAAGCAACATTGGTGGAGTTGGATGAAGAAGCTAATGAAGTTGAAGATGATGAAGGACATGATGGAGAAAGAAGCTACGTCAAAGAAAGAGATCAAGTTCCCAAGGCAAAGGAGGTTTATTCCTCCAAAAGGTGAAGAAAGAAAGTCTTCTAGCCTTAAGTATCCAACTCAAAGGTTTACTTATGATTCATACATGGCAACACATTATGCATATATGAACAAAGTAGTAGAAGATCATGAGCCCAATTGCTATGAAGATGCAAGCAGGTACACCGAATGGAAAGAGGCAATGCAAGAAGAGATCAACGCACTTGAGGAAAATCAAACATGGACTCTAGTGCCCAAGAAGGAGAACATGAAGGTAATAGGTAATAAGTGGGTGTATAAAGTAAAGAGGAATTCAGATGGATCTATTTCTAGGTTCAAAGCAAGATTGGTGGCCAAGGGTTTTGCACAAACCTATGGAGTGGACTTTGAAGAGACATTCAGCCCCGTGGCAAAGATGAGCACCATTAGGACACTCATTGCAATGGCTGCTAGCAAAGGATGGAAGCTTTTCCAATTGGATATCAAGAATTCCTTTCTCAATGGAGACTTGGAAGAAGAGGTATACATGGAGCAACCACTAGGTTTTGTTCATAAAGAGTTTCCACATCATGTTTGTAGGTTGAAGAAGGCACTTTATGGCCTAAAGCAAGCTCCAAGGGCTTGGAACCAAAGATTGGTGGACTATTTGATCAAATGTGGTTACAATCAATGCAAGGCGGATCCATCTCTCTTCATCAAACAAAGAGGAGAACTTGTAGTCTACATGTGCGTGTATGTAGATGATCTTATCATTACAGGTAATGATACAAAGGGCATTGAGGAGATCAAGGCAAAGCTTGGAAAGGAGTTTAGGATCTCTGATCTTGGAGATCTTAGGTATTTTCTTGGCATTGAAGTTGTATACAAAGAAGAAGGTATTATGCTCATACAAAGGAAGTATATTCTAGACCTACTTGAGAGGTTTGGGATGCTACATTGCAAGCCTATTTCAAATCCCATGGAAGTTAATGTAAAGCTAAGCTCCATTGATGGAGAGCCATTAGAGGATGTAACCTTGTATCGATCTATTGTAGGATCTTTCAATTATGCCACAATAACTAGGCCCGACATAGCATATGGAGTTGGAGTGTTATCACAATTTATGCATAGTCCAAGGACTACACACTTGCAAGCTGCAAGAAGAATGTTACGATATCTCAAGGCCACTATAAATGAAGGATTGTTCTATTCATTTGATGATGATATGCAGGTCAAAGCTTATTCTGATGCCGATTGGGCCGGTTCCAAGGAGGATAGAAGAAGTACAAGTGGTTACCTAGTCATGCTAGGTAGCAAGATCATCTCATGGATTTCAAAAAAGCAACCCACGGTGGCATTATCTTCCACCGAGGCTGAGTATAGAGCTTTGACTCAAGTCACATGTGAGCTAATGTGGATTAAGAAGTTATTTATGGAGCTTAATTTGCAGGTTGACACATATCCAATTTTTTGTGACAATATGAGTAGCATTCATCTAGCATCGAATCCTATCTATCATGCTAGAACCAAGCATATTGAAGTGCACTATCACTTCATAAGGGAAAAGGTGATATCGAAGGAAGTTTCAGTACATCATATTGGTACCAAGGACCAAGTTGCCGACGTGTTTACAAAGGCTTTGGATGGGATGAAGATTTCAAAATTCAAGCAACGCATCAACATGAAGGAGCTTGGATGAGGACGAAGAATTGAAGCTTGAGGGGGAGTGTCAAAAGTCGAGCTTCAAGCTACAAATTCGTGGGGAATCTTTTATGGACATGTGGAGCAATCAAAGGAAGCCAAAAGCCACGAGATTCCATCAAGAAAAGTCACTCAACCACTCCCCAAGTCATCTCAACTAATTCCTCCAAGTTAGGAGGCTGATTTGGAAAGGTAGTTCCTAGATTTTAGGGGCACACTTCTCACTATAAAAGGAGCATGTATCCCGACTTCTTTTGGGCCATCTTCTTGGAGTTTTAGCTCATATAAAGTGAGCACTAAGTGCTGGAGTTTTGATAAGCAAGCCCCTTGCTTAAGCTAGCCCCTTGCTTGCTTGTTTGTTTTCTTTTAGTAGGCATATCTATGTGTGTGTGCAGGCAGTGTTGCAACTCTCTACCCCTGAGTTGTTAGCATTGGTTCTCCCTCATATTGTATCTATTTGATGTAATTCTTGTCTCATTGGATAGCTATTAGAGTCTATTTTATGCTCACAAAGTCTCTGGATCATTCTCTGAGTAATCTAGGAGCAACATTCATTTTAGTGAAGTTGTGTGATTGATATCTCTCTTGGTGTGTAGGCTCTGTTGGAAATATTTTGCTCTCTATTGTAAGGGCTGGTTCACCTTCTCTATGTATCCATTTGCTATGATTTTGGTGTCATTGGGTAGCTATTAGAGTCCTCTAAAGTTGAATCAAGTTTGAGATTCATTCTCTGTATAATCGCTGAGAAAAGCTTGCTGGAGTGAAGTGAGGTATCTACTTGACTGGCAGTTGTGAGCATTCAACTAGCTCATGTTGTAGACATTGTTTCTCCTTTTGTAAGCATCCATTTGAAGTGAAATTTGTTTTGTTGGAAAGCTCTTGGTGTCTACTACAGGTCTACAAAAGCTCGCTGGAGTTCTCTGCATATGCTCTGAGTAAGAGCATTTTTGGTGTGCAGAGTTCAAAGAAGGATACCTTTGGAGGTCATTCACGCTTCGTCGTTGCTTAGGGGTTGAGATACTTCCCCCATCATGCTCCTCTTTGAGCGTGAGAGTGTGTGTGTGAGCCTCTTCCTTATCTCCTTCCTTGTGACAGTATGGGCTTTCTTGCTAGATGGTTCAGGGGTGTTGCATCTCTATATAGATCTACCCATAACTAGGTACTAGTGGACGATGGCTGGGGGGAGCGCTTCAACATTTCGCAGTCTATGTGATAGGGCTATCCCTTAGCTCCAAACCTATTTCTTTTCTTTGTCAAGGACATGAGCTCCTATTTGACTGCTCAGGACACAGGTTTACAGGGATTAGGTTTTCTATTATAGAGGAGGATCTTTTAAATGCTAATTTTGTTGATGATATTGCAGTTTACTTACATGGCCAAGATACCAATTCTTCTATAGCCTGACATTGTAGCCCTTCCTTGGTGTCTTCTCGTTTTCCATTTTGGCATGTGATTAGGACAACTCCGTTTGGTTCTTTGTCTTCTATAGTGTCTTCCAAAGGTGAGCTTTCCTTCTCACATTCAATAGTTTTTGCTAATCCTTTAGTTTCCTTTGGGGCTTGTTTCCACTATTGAGCTTGAAATGCAAAACTTTCAGCACTCCCCCTCACCTACACTTTAGTGTTCACATACCTTATATCTAGCTCCTTTTCCATCACCTTATGAAGTGGTAATGAACCTCTATGTGCTTGCTCCTTGCATGAAACATGGGATTGTTAGCTAGGTAGATGCTTGAAATGTTGTCTCCATAAAGAGGAAAATACTCCACTTCCACTTCCAAGTCCTTAAGTGTCTTCTTAAAACATAATAGCTCACATGTAGCCAATGCTAAACCTCTGTACTCAGCCTCTATGGATGAAAGAGCAATAGTGGGTTGCTTCTTAGAGCTCCATGAGATCACTTTTGTACCTATCATGAAAACATAACCTGATGTACTCCTTCGATCATCTTCGCTACTTGCCCAATCAACATCACTATATCCTTTGAAACTTAGATCAGCATCATAAGAGTAAAATAGACCTTGGTTGATGGTGTGCTTGATGTATCTAAGCACTTTTCTTGCTGCCATAAGATGATCATGAGTGGGTGCATGTAGAAATTGAGAGAGTACACCTACTACATATGCAAGATCAGGTCTAGTGAATGTAGCATAAATTAATGAACCAATTATGATTCTATATAGTGTAAGTATCTTGTATAGACTCTCCTTGACCTATAAAAAACTTTGTATTAGACTCCAAGGGCTGAGAAAGGGGCTTACAACTACTCATACCAAACCAGTATAACACATCCAACAATTATTTTCTTTGAATCAAGAAGATGCCATTGTGTGCATAGATTACCTCTATTCCCAAGAAGTAATTTAGTGTTCCAAGATTAGATATCTTGAATTATTTTTTTCATATTTGATTTGGTATCTTTAATACTTGCAATATCACTTCTTATGATGATCACATCGTCCACATAGATGCATATGTATACCATCTGGTCTCCTTGCTTATTCATACAAAGTGATCTATTTGCAACTCTTTCTTTTTATCCACAACTTGATAAATAATCCACTAATATCTAATTATAGGACTTTTTGTCCTTGACCTCCTTGGTTGCTTTGATATCTTCCTCTTCCTCTTGTAGCACCTCAGTTGTCTTCCTCTTCCTCTCCCTGCATACAACAATTTCCCTTGGCTGTTCTTGGCATTATGACCACCAAGGTTCATCTCCTTTGTCACCATGAGAGTGATTAGTTGATCAAAATTAGAAAGAGAGTCTCTTACATACACTAATGTTGTGAAGGGCCTCTATTTTTCATCATCCCTAAGTCCAGAGAGGGAGAGAGAGATTCACACACACACACACACATATATATACACACACACACACACACACACACACACACACACATATATATATATATATATATATATATATATATATATATATATATATATATATATATATATATATATATATATATATACCTCTATTTTGCATCATCCCTAAGTCCAGAGAGGGAGAGAGAGATTCACACACACATACACACACACACACATACATACATATATATATATATATATATATATATATATATATATATATATATATATATATATATATATATATATATATATATATATATATATATATATATACACACACATACATACACATACGCATACACATACACATACACATACACATACACATACACATACACATACACATACACATACACATAAACATACACATACACATATGCATACGCATACGCATACGCATACGCATATATACACATACACATACACATACACATACACATACACATACACATACACATACACATACACATACACATACACATACATACAAATATACATAATTTTGGCCCCGACAATGGTGCCAAAATTTGGTGTAGCTCAAGCGTAAACACCACCTCCTTTACTTGTCAATCCACAAAGATTTGAGGACTAGTATGAAGATCACGAGCGAGTGAAGGCACAAGTGCGTGAGTGAAAGCACACAAGCATGCACACACACACATGCACAAGGAAAGAGCAAAGAGAGGAACAATGGAAGGACATTGATTACAAAAGAGTTATGTTAAAAAAGCTCAAATATACAACCAGCTAACCTCAAAAATGAACTCTCTAGCTCTTTTTATAGTTTTTGACTAGTTTTGGCCCTGTCCAAACCTAGTGTCCGTCCTAATTAAAAATTAGGTTCTAGGGATTATTTGAGGGCTCAAATGAAGTCTAAAAATCATGAAAATTGGTAGGATGATACTTCTGATACTCCTCAAGCTCGAGCACTTCTTGGCTTGAACAAAATGGAGTTACAAAAAGGTTAAATGATATTTACAATGTCTTGAGTGATCAGAATCACTGTTTTTGTAGGGGATTCTTCTGAAAATTTGACATACACTTCTTGGAGCTCCCTACTTGTTCTCTCTTCTTGTGTATCCACTTCTTTGATGTGCTTCTATGCTTTGTCCTTGATCTTGAGCTTCAAGACTCCCCCCCTTTTGAGTTTGTCATTCCTAACAGACCCTTGTTGTAAGGTTTCTTCCATGTAGTGCTTTGAGAGGTAGTGTCCTTTCCTTTGTATGTGCTTCTTCCTTGGATTCGAGTGAGAATGTGTCATTGTGAGCTGCCAAAAACTACTAGTTGCTCCAAAGAGGCTGTCAAGGTTGAGTTGGAGCAACTGCACGCTTCGAATTGCATCTTAGGTATTGATGTTGTCCTCGTGATGTCTGTTAGACCGTCCAAAGGTGATGTTCATAGTAGTCATGCCAAGTATTCATAACCCATAGTGAATGATGGGTAAGTGTGTTAGTGCATGGGTTGAAGAACGTATGTGCCTTGTGCATGGCCTTGTAATGTGGCCCTATGCATGCTTACTTGGAGAATGCATTGGAAGAAGTATGGTGCAAAAAATGGAGGTCTTGCGCTAAAGTTCCCAAGGGAATGCTGACGAAGAGGATTCCTAATCTATAATTATTATAATATTGCCCAAGTAAGGACTCTTACCATGGTGAATGGTCGATGGATGTAGATCTCTTCATATGGTGTACCTGTTATTGTGATGGATCCTTGGCTGGTCTATCGTTGTCGATGACTCTCCGTATTGATGGTCCGCTAAGGAGATCCCCTCTCTTTAAAGCAACATTTGCCAAACACTGAGAATTGAATTTCTTTATATTCCTTGGCAAACAACGTTGGGTAACTACACCAAGCTTAGTTTCACATATTCTCTTTAGCTCACCATAAGCAGGAGTCTTCGCACCCAGTATACATACAAGGATTTGTCGGGTACCAGAACGATCCCTTGCAGATATCTCCTTAGATGCTCTCGTGCATATAGTAGTTAAGCATCGCTTGAGTTGCAGACCTTCAAGCTCCTCCCTCCTACCATGGTAAGGGAAAATAATAGTTGTGGATGCCATGTTCATGCCAAGTTCTAGACATTTACCAGATAAGACAACAATAATATCATTTACTAGTCGAGACACACTTCTATCCAAACTGATAAATGCCCAATCCTCAATGATTCCACCTTCAACTAAGCATGAATCATTCATGTTCCATGAGCGAAACCTGAGAACAAGCTCTCTCTCTCTCTCTCTCTCTCTCTCTTCCCTTTTTTTTTGAACAATGTCACAAAACAAGAAAAAAGATGTTAGAAACAGTAAAAATAGTAGACATATGTCAATGTGCACTTGTGCCTGGGACTCTCAAATGTTTCTATGCACGGATGTGTAATGTGGCCCTATATTAATGCATACTTTGGAAATGCATGGCCTGAATGGTGCAAAAGATAGATTTGTGCATGGAGCACATGGTTGTTGCTCGTTTAGGCTTTCGATGTTACTTGTGGTTGTAGATGCCATCTTTGATGGAGGTATCCAATGGGTCTCCAGATGACAACTGATCATTCCTCCTTATAGGGATCCATTTGAGAAGCAGGTGCGACTGTGGAGAGATCACCGTGGGCTTCTTCATCTTCACATGATTTCTGAAATTCTGTATCCCACATGGTTGGTTCTTTGGTTCTGCAGGGGATGCTAGTGCTTTTGGCTTCCATACCCATACCATGGTTGCTGGGCTTCTAACTCTTGTTGAAGAGGTGAGTTGGTCTGCTTTTGGTCTTGGTGTTTGGTTTTGACCCTTGCCTTGCCTTGGCTTCTTTGTTGAGACTTTTCTCATGTGGGAGAGCATAGGTTGTTGTGTATGTAAGAGCTTCTTGGGTACCCATATTTGTAATTGTCCTTGTTGAGCTGCAACTAATGTTTTAGGCACCCAAACTTGTCGGATACCTTGTGGTTGAACTTGTCTTAGTTGCTTGGTTCTTCTTTTGGCATGGTTGGATTGCCTAGATGGGAATTTTTGTGGCAAGATTGGCAAATGCTCTCCTTTTCGTACCCAGATCTGCTTCATGCCCAGAACTATGTTCTTCTTGAAATCTCTTTTTCTATTCGATATAATCATTGGCATGTTCTGTTTTGCTTGCCTTTTTGGTTCAGTTGTGGTGGCGGCATTAGTCCGTGCACAAGAGGAGGAGTCTGCTTGTCTTTGAGCATGTTCTTTCGTGATTGAGTTCTCCTAGAACATAGAGCTTTTGACACATACAACATCTTTTTTGCTAAGATTATGTCACGAGGAAGGAGATAAGGAAGAGAGCTCACACACACACTCTCACTCTCAAGGAGAAGCACACACACAAATTGAGGCAAGGAAGAATGCTCTTCTTCTTCTTCTTCTATTACATAAAAGGAATGTACGAGAATGACTTAAAAACAAGAATACAACAAGTGCAATATATAAAGACCAGTACATAAGGAAAAACCTAATGTCCGCGAATGAGTGAGCTAGCAAGAAACAAATGTGCCATCACTCTCGGTAGATAAATCTAATAAAGCTCGTGAAGTATCCTTGACATATACCGGCGTGACCACTATACATGTCAGAGAAACGAAAAAGTGGTACGTGTCATCCTGGATAATCACATGTTGAGCTTGATATCTCAACACTCCCCCTCAAGCTCAATGCCATATCCTGTAATCCAAGCATCTCCCGAAACTTCTTCAACTTCTCAGCTCCAAGTGCTTTGGTGAAAATATCAGCAACCTGCTCATCTGTTCTCACATAAACAAGATCAAGATCACCTGCTAATACCTTCTCTCTGATGAAGTGATAATGTACTAACTCGATATGCTTTGTTCTAGCATGGAAAACAGGGTTCCGTGCTAACTGTATGCTACTAAGATTATCACAATAGATAGTGGTAGGCTTTTGCACTTCCACACCTAAATCTGCAAGTAACATCTCCAGCCATGATGCCTCACATGCTGCCATTGCAACATCTCTATACTCAGCCTCTGTACTCGACAAAGAAATAGTGGGTTGCTTCTTACTGCTCCATGTAATAGCTGCACCTCCAAATGAGAAAAGAAAGCCAATAGTAGATCTTCTATCTGGAGTGCTACCAACCCAATCTGCATCGGTGTATCCATAAACCTGCAAATCTACACTAGCCTCATAAAACAATGCATAATCCAGAGTAGCACTCACATAACGTAGAGTGCGCCTCAGAGCATCCAAATGTGGCTTCCTGGGAATCTGCATAAACTGACTTTCAAGTCCAATAGTATAACTTAGATCAGGCCTTGTAATTGTGAGATATATAAGACTTCCCACAATTTTCCTGTACATAGTAGCATTTTCCAATGCTTCACTGATGTAGTATCCAACTTCAAATTCTGATCTAATGGCATAGAAATTGGCTTACAATCAGCCATACCATACTTTTGGAGCATATTCAAGGCATATTGCCTTTGCGACATCCATATACCTATTTTTGTATGTATAAACTTGATGCCGAGGAAATAGCGCAGCACACCAAGATCTTTCATGTCAAATTCCTGCATAAGAAGTTGCTTTACCTCTTTGATGTTTTCTTCATTATTTCCACCTACAATCAAGTCATCAACATAAATAGCCACAATCGAGATGCCATCATCAGTCTTCCTTGCATATAGTTAATGATCTGCATCACACATAGAAAACCCAATGTTGGTTAAGTAATAAAAAATCCTTGCATGCCATGCACGCGGAGCCTGCTTCAGCCCATACAAAGCCTTTTGCAACCTGCAAACATATTCTGGATGCTTTGAATCTTCATATCCTTGTGGCTGGTCCATATATACTTCTTCCTGTAGCTCACCATGTAGGAAATCATTCTTCACATCCATCTGATGCAAAGTCCATCCTTTTGCTGTAGCTAATGCAACAAGTGTCCTAACAGTAGACATTTTAGCTATAGGGCTGAATGTTTCCTCATAATCAATGCCATATGTCTGTGCATATCCTTTAGCTACCAATTGTGCTTTATACCTGCTTATGCTACCATCAGCATTATGCTTTACCTTGTAAACCCATTTGCAGCCTATGGGTTTCGTTCCTTGTGGCAATGGAACCAGTTTCCATGTGTCATTTCCATAAAGTGCAGCCATCTCCTCATCCATAGCTTTTTCCCAATCTGCATTACCAATTGCATCTTCAAAACAAGAAGGTTCAGCATCTTGTATTACCTTTGTCATGTAGGCACAATGGCGAGCCATGTAACTATCATATGTCAATCGTTGCACTGAATTACGCATCCTCCCAGATCTTCTTGGTCCTGGGTCACTTCTCCTTATATCATCTGCATGCGCCCTTCTTACTCCTGGAGTCTTCACAGAGAGCGATCCAAGTTCCTCATCAAGACTCTTTTCTGAACCGCTTGAATCTCCATCAACGTCTTCAAAATCTACACATGTTTTATGACCAGCAAAAAGCTTTTCTTTACCTTTCTTGGATGTATTTGATGAATTTGCTGGACTCAAATTTCCATGTAATCTTCCACTCCATGGATTTGAGTTGGAACTATTGCTTGGTGATGCATCCGATCCACTCAAAACTGAGATTTTGCACTTGATTTTTCAGCATTTTCTTTGTCATTTGGTTCAAGACTCAGTCCTTCTTTGGCATCTACATAGAAGCTTGACATTTCATCAAATACCACATCTCTGCTCACTTTTACTTGTCGTGTGAGTGGATTATAACATTTATATCCCTTTTGCTCAAGGGAGTATCCAATGAAGACACACTTTTCTGCTTTTGGATCAAGCTTCGTCCTCAATTCATCTGGGACATGTACATATGCAATATAGCCAAAAACTTTCAGATGTGATAAATTTGGCTTTTTACCTGTAAACTTCTCTTCAGGTGTGACTTGATGTATAGTAGTAGTCGAAGTTATGTTCATGATGTATACAGTAGTATGCCCAACTTCTGCCCAATAACAATGAGGCATATTCTTCTCAGCCATTAAGGCTCTTGCTATTTCTACAATATGTCTATTTTTGCGTTCAACAACGCCATTCTGTTGTGGTGTGTACCTGCATGAAAACTGATGCCGAATTCCATAATTTTTTAGAAAACTACTGAACTCATTTGACATGTATTCACCTCGCTCTTCTCTTTCATGAAATATACCCATACTTTGCATGTATGGTCATCAATGAAAGTAACATAAAACTTGCAACCGCCCATAGATGTGGTCTTTGTTAGGCCCCAAACATCTGTATGTACTACTTCTAGTACATTCTCACTAACATGCTTGTCATGTGGAAATGATGCTCTTGAGTGTTTACCAAATTGACATGCTGCACATACCTTTTGCATTTCTACAACTTTGAAATTTGGTAGTCCATGGACAATCTCCTTTGATTGCATCAGTTTCAGCCTTTGCAAGTTTGCATGTCCAATCCGTTTGTGCCACATCTCTATATCTGCAATAACTCCTGCACCTTTTGCAAACATGGTTGCATTCATTTTCAGGAATCTTCACATTTAAGGTGAACATCCTACCCACTTTGTTTCCTTTGGCAACCAATCGTCCATCTTGCTTGTACTCTTCTACATATAATCCATCAGCATTGAACCTGACTTATAATCCCTGGTCAACCATTTGTCCAATAGAAACCAGATTCTTTGTTATATTTGGAACATGCAGCACATCAGCAAGATGTTTTACCTTCCCATCCTCCATAGACAATGCTATGTTTTCTGTGATGTTGAACCATAAACAGCTTCTCAGAATCATCTGCACTTGTGGATGCATAATTGTTTTGCTGCCTTCTGTTATTTTGATTCTTCAACCTGCAATCACGTTCAAAGTGTCCAGGTTTACCACAATTCCAACATCCTTTACTATCATTACCTGAATCATTTCTTTGGAAATTTCTGTGACCTCTTTGGCTCCCCCTGCCTCGAAACTATCCTCTTCCTCCTGCATGATTCTGTTGTTGACCTTGGTCTTGGTTACTATTTCCTCTTCCACTTCTGAAACCTCTACCTCTACCTCTTCCTCTTCCTCTGCGAGAGTAGAATACCTGCTCAGAACTTGGCTTTCCTTGGGAGTTTGAATCCTCACCAAGACTCTTTTCTTCAATAATCAGCATAGATACCAAATCAGCAAAATTCGGAATATTTTCCCTGGTTTGTATAGAAGTTCTGAACTGCTTATATGCAGCTCCTAAATCGCCAAGGCACACGTCCACCTTATCATCATTATCTACATTCACTCCAATAGATGCAAGTGACTCACATATGCTTTTGATTTTTAGAGTGTGGTCACTTACCAACATGCTCTTTTTCTCCAATGTATGCAGCTCGTTCTTGAGTTGCAATTTCAGTGCCTTTGTATTGGTCTCGTACAAAGTGACCAAACTATTCCAAGCCTCTTTTGGAGACTTGGCATCCTGTATGTGTCCAATCATGCTATCTTGTAGTGGTTATTTGTAGCAACTAAGCTTAGAAACAAGTGAGTCAAAGACATCTTACAGCATGGAGAGACTAGAAGGTGGTTCAGGGTTAGCATACTTAGAACGACCTAAAAGACAATGCAAAACTCAGCTAGAGTACATTTGAACCAACCAATTATGTGCTTGCATCTATGAGGACGGTTTGAGGATATCTATCATTCAATTGAGAAACCTTGATCAACTCATTAGATTGGAACATCCAGTGGTCAAATTTGAGAGAGATGCATATACATAATTTCCAATCAACCTAATAGTAGCAATGAATTCGAAGTACTAATTCCTGAATCTGAAAGGGATGAATTAGAAAATGAACAATAAGATGGTGAACCTAGAACACTGAGACCTAAATCTATGTTGACTCAAATGCTCAACCTAGAATGGATCCCTTAAGATAACAAGATTATTGAGTTACTCCTCAATAGGGATACATATGAGGCCTACAAGAGGTACAGGTCTAAGCAATCGAGTGAGGTAGGAACGGTCACTATCTACAAGTTCAAGGATCTGGAGACACTTGGGAAGGTGATTTACATGGATAACACTTCAGAACAAGTATTTGTGGTGTCTGAACACGGGAGGGACACCCATACATGAAGGGGAGAATTGGTTTTTCCTCCACCACGAGATAATGTTGACTTTGGCTACCAAGGGGTGTTGGTGCATTTTGCCCAAGCCTACATGCTTGATATGCTTGATATTATCCTCATTTGTAAGTCATATGAGTAGTCATGTGAACACCTCTTGTAAAAGAGTACATTTTATCTCTTGTAAATGGAAAAAGAAAAAAGTAAAAGGATGGCTTACCTCATCCATGATGTAAAAGCAAATTCGTGGCTCCAACTACCAAAATCACGAATTTTTGAGCTGAGGGAATCTCTCCTAACTTTGGGGATCACTTTTAGGTGGAGCCATTCGAATTCGAATTCAAAACTCCCTCCAAGAATAGCTATAAAAGGAGCAAGAAGGAAGAGGCGATTAGCAAGCCTTGTACGTGACCACTTCATGTCATTTTGTAGAGATTGAAGAGCTTACTCCATAGCTCTATCATTCTACTCCCATTGTGCAAAGATTCATTGCCAATGTGGTTGTAATCATATGTGAATCTATACATTTATTATCATCTACCTCTCTGTTTTGTTCTCTGCTATACTCACTCAGAGCAGTAACTTCAGAAGGTCATATCTCGAGGTTTACTGAACATTTTTCAGTGTTTTAAAGTGCGTTGGATAGCTCTCCCTGTCTAGTTTTTACCTATAAATTTTCAAGGTCATTGGATTTATACTTTTGGAGATATCTGCATTTTACTGCTTACTGGTCTATCTCTGCAGAGCCCCGAGAATTGTGGGAATGTTCCAGAACTTGATGAAACTTGTTCTCAGTGCTCAGTCCATCATTTGAAGTGTTTTAACTTGGAATAGGAAGCTTGCTAAGTCTATTTGCTATGCCCAAAAGGAATTTTTCTAATTCCTTCCAGGTTGAGAGCACTGTTCATTTTTTCCAGCAGGTGTATGTCCAAAAATAGCAAGTTTTTGGGAGCTAGTCATTTCGCAACTTGTCGGTCTTGACTTAAACTTTTGGGATACATGTTCCAAAGTACTTGGCTGATATTTTGGTGGATTTAGGAAGCTCAAAGGGTCTACTAATCAACTCTGAAGTCTCAGTTGGCTGGTGTGAAGCTGGTTGTAGCGGCACCTACTCATCTTTGGATTGCATCCACCATCTCTCTTCACAAGGGGTAGGAACATCCATGGCTCATAATTTGCAAAGAGAAAAAGGCAAAGAGAAACCTGAAGTGAGCTTTGTGGGCTTCAACTAATTAGATCAAGAAAGATAAGTTTGAAACTAGCTAGTGATCAAAAAGTTGTTATTTTGGTCTTGACACCTGGTGGATGTTTTGCTCAGTACTCACAATATAATAGCAATTAGGACAATTCCTTCTGAGGGTATCTAATAAGCTTATAGAGCTAATGCTTCCAAGTGGAATCATTTAAAATGATAGACTATACTTTGAGCACCTACTTTAACAAGTAGAAGCTTACCCCCAATTTTTTAGGAACTCTATAGAGAATGACCAATGACCACTTTGAGGTGCTTGTCTCCCAATTGGCTATATGAAACTTCTTCAAATTTTGATAGCTTCTAATAGACTTTGTGTTTGTTCCAATGAGCTATAGAACATTGAAAATGATCGAGGGATCACTGCAATATGAGTAAGACAAGTACACTATTTTGAGTGACAATGGCAGAGATGAAGATAGATGTAATCAATCAATGTAATGTATTATGTAACAATGTTATACATTATCATTGGCATGAATATGATGCACAATGATAGTGATAGGAGTAGGCTATAGTGAAAGCCGCTCACATACATCAAGTGATCAACCATAAGTTCAGTAATGGGGGCACAATGGCCACAAGATTACAAGTGACTTTTATAGTGACTCTCTTCAAATTTGGATTTTGAAATTCAAATGCACTTCCACCTAAAAGTTCTTCCTCTAAACAAGGAGATATTCTCTCAAGGAAACTCGTACCATAAAGTTCTCCTAACTCTCCAAATTTAGTGGCATTTACAATATTCTTCTAAGTCAAGTAACTTTTACAAAGGTTAATGGTGAAAGCCATAAGCAAAGGTTCATGTGGATCTTCAAACAATTGCTCATAACCTTTTCTAATGCCTAGCCAAGTGTGAAGGCTTGGGATTTGCACCAACAACTCCCCCTCAAGCGAACCATCTTGGCTTGGCTTGGTCTTCTTCATCAATTTTCTTGAATTTTTTGCAATCCAATCATAGCTTTAAACCTGCAAAGTGTAGTACCATCAAGGGCTTTGGTCAATAAGTCTGCACATTGCATATTAGTTGATACATATGCCAATTTAATTTCTTTGTTCAATAGCTTCTCTATCACATAATGATAGTTAACCTCTATATGCTTGGTCCTAGCATGATAGATAGGATTTGCTACAAGATGTAAGGAACTAGTATCGTCACCAAAAATCATTGGTGAGTTAGACTGTAATCCCAAATCTGCATATAGTAATTTGATCCATATGGCTTCTTGTGTAGCATTAGCTAATACTATATTCATCCTCTGTTGAGGACAAAGCAACAGTAGGTTGCTTTTTGGAAGACCATGAAATAGCCTTATCACCTGCAAAAGATAAATAACTTGAGGTACTCCTCCTGTCATCCTTACAACTTGCCCAATCTGCATCTGAGTATATCTTGATGTCCAAATCTAAAGTATATGGAAAGTATAAACCTTGATTTTGAGTACCCTTGAGGTACTTCAAAATTCTTTTGGCAGCTTCCAAGTGAGGTGCTCTAGGTTTGTGCATAAATTGACTTAAGACACTCCATAAGCAATATCAATCTTTGTCAATGTAGCATAGTTTAGGCTTCCAACTATGCTTTGGTATATACCCAACAAAAAATACATTTCATTGCTTTATCATCCAATTTTCCACCAAAACCAAAAACTGTTTGAAGCACATAAACACTTCGGATTTTTCTTTCAATGGATATATCCATGCATGCCTGGAAAAATCATCAATGAAACTAACGAAGTAAAGATAGTTTCCAAAAGAGGTTGTCTACATAGGACCACAGACATCACTGTGAACAAGTTGCAATTTCTAAGTAGGTGGAACTGAACTATCTTTTGGGAATAAGGAACGCTGCATTTTGCCCAAAATACAGCCTTCATAGACATGTTTACCATGTGCCTCAAGTTTGGACAAAGAGGACACCATTTCAAATTTCTCCAAGCATAACAAACTAGAAAAATTCAGATGACCAAAGCATACATGCCAGCTTTGAATCTGACATAGCCTAAGAATCATGTACTGCACATGTTGAATCATTCACAAATTTTTCATAGTCTATGAGCTTATACAACCTACGACATAAGAAGAACTAATAATCACATCACCATTTGATAGATCATGAACTGTACATCTGTCATCAATAAATTTCACAACTAATCCGATCTTGGCTAATGCTAAAAGTAATAATAGATTTTTCTTGATCCCTAGCACAAATAAGGCATCCGATAATGTAAGAGAACTACCATCACTAGTAGACAAAATGATCTTACCAACTTCCATGATAGGATAGGAGGATTTGGTGGTGCACGTGAAAGTATTCCTTGTAGGGGCAGGCTCGAGTGAAGTGAAGAAACTGCACTGCGAGGTAATATGTTTGGTTGCCCCATTATCAAAGTACCAAACATTTGAGTCTACTATAGACATACATTGCTCATGACAATATGGTTCAAAATGGAAAATAGTAGTAAACACCCATTCTTCATTCTGCAAAATATTAGCATACTCTGTTTTTAGTGTAGAGGCCTCTGCAACAACCATTCCAGCCTCTCTCTTCTTTGCCTCTTTTGCTGCCAGTTTTGAGTATTTGCAAAACAATTTCTGCTTTTTTATTTTCTTCTCGTCTCTGTCATCCTTCTTTGATTGTGAAAAATTAGCAGATTTCTGCTTACTAATAGAAGAGCTCCATTTACCTTTTCCCTTCAAACTAGCTAGGAAAGCTTGATCTGCAACACACATAATGAACCTGTTTTGCCTAGATTGATCTTTTTGCAACAAAGCAGAGACTAAAACTCCTCAAATTTTAAGGCATTTGGATTTCCATTTATCATCAAACAAAGAGTAGAAGCAAAAATCTAATATGAATTGGGAAGACCATTTAGAACAATCTGCACAAGTGAACTATCAGGCAAAACTTCATCAACAAAAAATCAAGTGTTCCTTCAAATCTTTGATCTTTGTAAAAACATTGTTCATGGAATCTCCTTCATTCATGCGCTCACTCTCCAATTGTTTTTAAAGGTAAGCAACACGAGCCTCATTTCTTGCCTAGTATAAAGTGGTAAGTGTATCCCAAGCATCCTTTGTTGTTCTACAAGAGTTAATGTGAGGAATAATGGCACGTTTGACAGACAAGGCTATCAATGCATGTGCTTGAGCATCTCTGCCATCCCAATGAATTTGCTCTACAATAAGTCCAATAGGAACCATAAAATGAATAGGAACATGAAGAATATCATCATCTTCAATGTTGTCTGCATCACCTTTAGTAACTGTGTTTGCAAGTGTAATAGGACATTTTTCAACATGCTACATAATATTCCACAGTCCTTTTGCAACCAATACATGATGCATCATATAGGCCCATAATGGATAATTGATACCATCCAACTTATCCTGAACAACCATCTATAGAATACATCACTGCCTTCAGCCATGGCCACTGACTAAAATACCCTAATGCAGAAAAATGATTGTATCTAAAAAAGTTGATCATAACTACCCTGATAAGTTATGCTAAACTTGTAGCATATTTTGAGATGCTTATACTGGAAAACCAAAACTGGTATATATCTTTGGCACAAAAAGACAAAATTGCATGCAAAAGCGCTTTGATAGTGCATTTGAAGGCCAAAAGGAGCTCAGATCAGGATTTTGTCACCACAAAGCAAAGCATTTTTGAACTCCTAATCACCCTGAGTATGCTCACAAAAATTCATGCTATTTTGAGACTCGGAATAGAGAGGTGTCGACGATGCTCTAGATGAAGCAATGAACTACTCTGATACTAATTGTTGGAGCTGGAGGTCTACATAAGCATGCAAACAACACAGGGAAGAAGAAGAAGCTTGGAGCACAACACAATACTGAATGTATTACCACTAGAATGTACAAAGATAAGTGACCCATTAGGGTTATATGCATATATACAATCCGGGGGGGAAAAACCTCCTAAAGAGGGAAAAAAGTGCCCCAGTGGTCCTAGTGTGTTCACAATCACTACCTAAATATATGAACAATTAATGTGATAGGCATTGTGCACACTTTGAATGGATCCACACCAACCTATGTACCTATCCAAACTATGACAAGAGCCTAGGCATTGCTACAAAATCAACAACCAAACCTTGATAAGATAGAAAAAATAAGTGAAGTTAGAGAGTTGAAGAGAAAAAAAAAACTAGATCTTGGAAAGATTCATGAGAACAAATTAAGAGAAAATGGAGTAAGAGAATAACTGATTTAGAGGGGAGCTTGAAGGAGATGAGAGCCAAAATCTTGGAGTTAGCTTCCTAAGAGTTAATTCACGTAAACCAGACACCAAGAGCAAGATCGATTCTAGCTCAACCTATCCCTAAGGATCTAGATATGATGTTCAAATCATTCCAAGCAAGACTAAGAGAAGGACCCCAAGTGGGAGAATTAACTAGGAACTCTCCTAGAGTAGACCTAGAGATTGAGAGAACTAAGCTCTACATGAAAATGGTAGAATTGCCTTAGACCATGTTTGAAGCCTCTTAGTATGTCAATTGGAGCAACCTACTGAAACTAGAGCTACACTTTCAAGGCTTAGTAGAGAGATTAGAACACTTTATTTCCAACATAGAGAAGAATGATCCGAAGAAGACCCCTTTTGTCTCAAAAGCATGGGAAGATACTACACCTTCCCTATCACAAGTGCCTAATACTACGAATTGGAAGAGTCTTTCCTTGATAGACAATTACTCCCAAGGATTTTTGAGAGAAATTCAAGAAGGGAAATGGAAGTTGGAACAAGAAACTCACCCACTGATTCAAGAGATAGACAACCTACAAGAACAATTCCCACATGACATACCCTCTATATTGAACAAGAGGAGGAACAACCTAGTGAACACAAAAATTTTGAGTCTAATTCTTTGCAAGAATTGCCTTAGTTTACTGGTCCTTGGAAAGCAAAGTTCATCAGTATGAGAGCACCCACCATACTAGTAAGAAATGAGGAGTCAGTAATTCCTAGAAATGCATATGTAATAAAGAACACTAATGTGAAATGTCATCTCACTTTAGAAGAGTTGTTGAAGATTAAGCCTGAGTTGTGGAAGCATGTAGCAAAATAGCTACTAGAGACGGCTACTACCTGCTCTCAGGAAGATTCACACAAGCGAGTGCCATAACTACCCATTGAAAGGATTGGAGATATGAGTGACGGAGAAGAAGGAAATAAATATTTGCCTATCTCCTACCAAGGCTACACCACCAAAGCAATCCTCAACTCAAGTGTAGGAGTGGCTATTGCCACCACTTCACTATGGAAGCGATGAGATAAGTCGACCCTAAGACCCATGAGAATGAAGCTACAAATGGCATATGGTCATATCAAGAAACTCTTAGCTTATTCAAAGGAATCACTCTCACCACTTATGGTGTACAATTTGAGCACACCTTTGCCATTTGTGAGTTTGGAAAGAAGCACACATATGAGATGATTTTGGGACATCGTTTCATGCGAAAATTGCAAATGGTAAAGGATTGGGGAACCAACTCTTTGTACTTGCAACATCTTGGAGTGACTACCAAAATCTACCTCAAAGACTATTCCCATCATGATGTACCCCCACTACCATGGAATACCATCCATAAAGCACCTGAAGAAACTGAGTCAGTTCAATCTTTAGAGTCACAGCCTTCATGGTTGCACAAGGACACTCATTTATGGATGTGTAAGATAGCTAAAAAAGAAGAGGAGCAATCAAAATCTGGAACTTTAGGCTCCGAGTGACACCCATGTATCCTCCAAGATCCTGCCTATGTGCTGATGGTATTTCCACATGAGGAATTTGAGCCCCACAGTTGGGCAGAGATCTTAGTCACCATGGACATAGGGGTAAACAAAGAACAATTTACTCCTCACTATGATGAGGATGGCTATGACATATCTATCTTTATGATAGAATCCATAGAAGATGAGCTTGTTTTAGAAAAGTGTACTAAAAGAACCCTAGAGTGAGATGAGGCAAGTGATGAAGATCTAGAGTCCATAATCATGGAACCCTTCTGTTCGTCAAAAGAGGAATACCTTTATTTTGTAGAAGTCACCACCCCCAATGTAACGGAGGGAGATCAAGATAAGGAACTCACTTCACTCCCAGAGAGCAAGGAGAATACGCAGAAGAGGGAAAGAAAGAAATCTTCTAGACTAGAAGAAGAAGAACCCCTAATGGACGTACTAGAGATCTTTAAGAAATATGAAATAGAAGATTGAAGAATAATGGTAAGAATGCCTAAGAGGGAGACAAGCACAAGAGAAGCATACACCAATTGAGAGAAGACAAAAAACATTGTAGTGACACCCCAAGAAGGAGAAGAAAAATGCACATACATCTGGCATGATTTGAAAGAAGAAGAAGAATTGATTGCCCTGTTGAGAGAATATAGAGAAGTGTTTTCATGGAGCTAAAAGAATATAGAATATAGAGAATATAGAGATGTGTTGAGAGAACATAGAGATGTGTTTTCATAGAGAATTCCCATGATTCAAGAATCCAAGCCTTCCAAATAAAAACCATACACGTATAATGATAATTATGCTACTAAGATTAAGGAAGAGATAGATCGTTTAATAGAAGCTCGATTTATCTATGAGATTGAGCATACAAAATGGGTGTCACCCATTGTAGTAGTGCCCAAAAATAATGGAAAGCTACACATGTGCATTAACTTGAAAAAATTCAATGCAACCACTATTAGAGATAGGTATCTGCTTCCTATCACTGAACACCTACTAGAATGAGTAGCAGCCAAGGAAGTCTATAGTTTACTTGATGGATTCTCTAGCTACAATCAGGTAGCCATTGCTCTCTAAAGATCAGCATAAGATGTCTTTTGCAATAGAATGGGGCATATTTGCATTTTGCATGATGCCATTTGGGCTACCAAATGCACCTGCTACGTTCCAACAGTTAATGTGTCATGTCTTTAATAAGGTGTTCTTATGAAAGAACTTGGAAGTCTATGTGGATGATTTATGTGCTCATTCCAACATTAGGCAAACCCACATTCTTGAACTGAATCAAGCTTTTGACAGATGTCAAAAATATCAGGTCTATTTGAACCCAGAAAAGTGTGTTTTCATGGTCAAGCAAGGCAAAATTCTAGGACACATTGTCAAAGAAGAAAAAGTTAAAGTGATTGCAAAACTACATAGCCTAAAGAATGTCGAGAAAGTACAAGATTTCATGGTGCATTATGGTTACTATCGACACTTTATACACATGTATGCAATCATTGCAAAGCCTCTGTATGCCCTTCTAACTAAGTTCAAGTGGACAGATGAATGTGAGAATTCATTTAACAAACTTAAACAATGCTTGTGTTCAACACCAATTCTAACAACACTAGATTGGAGTAATCCATTCCATGTACATGTGGATGCATCCAATTATGCTATTGGATGTGTGCTAGTACAACCTACTGGTGAGGGAAATATAGACCTTCCCGTAGTATATGCAAGCAAAACAACATCAATGAAAGCTAGAAAAATGTGGTTATGGACCTATGATTATAAATAAGCCTTCAATGAGTGGAGCAGTACAATTACCAACACTAGAAGGGGAGATAATGCCTAATTATATTAGTGGTTGTAGGGTCAAGCTTTATCAAGAACCTCTCACTAAGGATATGCTAAGACGACTCATGTTGGCAAGGAAGCACAAGGAGGAAGAGCAAAGAATAACAGAGGAAGCTCATATAGAGGCTTTAGAATGCATTAAACATATGAAATTAAGAATACAAGGACTAAGGAAGGGAACATGATAATCAATTAGAAGACCTCCTCGTTTCCCCAGTACTAGTAGAGAAGCCCCCAGATATCTGATGGCAAAGTGTCAAACAAAGTCAACTTCCTACCCTCGAATAGTGGATAGGAGACCATTCATTATGGTTATGCTAAGGAGACGCAACACTCTTAAGAAGATTAGGGTGCTAATTGATTGAGGTGTTGCAACTAGTGCAATTAGTGTTGGGAAAGATGGATGGATGATCCAAGAGATTGAGTAGGTACTGCTAAAACCTGCTTTATACTAGCCCTCTTTAGCTTCAGACTTGATTAGTAGACTTGCTTAGCTTTCCAATGACACCAAGAAATAGCCTATGTCCTTTGGAAATGAAGTGTGTAATGATTGAATCAAAACAGATAACTTTGGAAGTCACAAAGTTAAGAAAACCTTCTATTTTGGTCTTGACACTTGCTCAATGTTTTGTTCAGTGTGACCAGCACAGTAACAATTGATAAAATTCCTCCTAGGGGTATTCAATTAGCTCAGTAAGCTACCATTTGCAAGTGGAATGATGTAAAATGACAAACTATACTCAGAGAAATTGATTTAGCAAAATTAACTATACCCCCAACTTTTTAGGACTGTAGCAGAGATAGACTAGTGAGCACCTCGACAACGATTTCTCTGAATTGGCTGAATGAAATCACTTTAAACTTTGTCAGCATGTAGATGACATTGCACTGAATTCAACAAGCTTTGAATCACTAAATGTGGTGGAGTATTGGATGAGATATGCCCTTGACAATTTAATAGACTTTGGAGTAGACAAGCAGTGAATACAGAGATGAATGATGTAAATGTTGCTATTAATTAACACTTGTATACAATCCCATTGGCATGACTAGCATTGTCTAATGGTTTAGAGAGGTGTAGGCTATGGTATAGTCCTTACACACACTCAAACTCAACAGAATGAGCCTCGGGAATGGAGTGATCTACCCGCGACTTTTTCACATCCAATTTTATAGGAAATGACTTAGGATTTGAATTCAAATTCAAATCTTTGGCTTCCTATGATCAAGCATCTAAAAGTTTGGAGATATTCTCTCAATTAAGTGATCTACTTTTCCATGAATCACTTAGGTAGGTGATTACAAAAGATTCTAAGTCAAATTAGACTTTAACAATGAGGTAAAGTGGTAATAAACCACTAGCATATGTTCCTATGGTTCTTCATACATGTGGAGTCTTCATGATGTCTTCCAAGCCAAATGTGTAGGCTTGTGATTTACACCAACAGCTCCCCCTCAAGCCAAACATTTTGGCTTAAGTCTTCATCTTCAATCTTCAAGTATATCCTGCAATCCAATCATAGATTTGAACCTGCAAAGTTTGGTCCCATCCAAAGCTTTAGTCAGCAAATCTGCACATTGCATGTTGGTTGACACATAGGTCAGCTGAATGTCCTTGCTTAGCAACTTCTCTCTCACATAATGATAATGAACTTCTATGTGTTTGGTCCTGGCATGATAGATAGGATTAGCTGCAAGGTGAAGAGAACTTGTATTATCTCCAAAGATAATTGGAGGCCTAGTATATAAGCCTAATTCTGAATACAAAAGCTTAATCCAAATTGCTTCTTGAGTGGCATTAGCTAGCCCTCTATACTCTGCTCTGTAGAAGACAATGCAACAGTTGGTTGCTTCTTTGCAGACCATGAAATTGGTTTGTCACCTGCAAAAGAAATGTATCCAGAAGTGCTTCTCCTATCATCCTTGCATCCTGCCCAATCTGCATCTGAATAAACTTTTATATCAATATCTGAAGTGGAAGGAAAGTCCAAACCATGGTTCTGTGTACCCTTGAGATACTTCAAGATTCTTTTGGCAGCCTATAAGTGAGGTATCCTTGGCTTGTGCATAAATTGACTTAGCACACTAACTCCATATGCAATGTCAATTCTAGTTAGAGTAGCATAGTTCAAGCTACCCACCATACTTTGATAACCTGTAATGTCTTGGACTTCATCACCTTCATGGGCACTTAGCTTTAGGTTCATCTCCATTGGAGTACTAGCTGCTTTAGTTCATCTCCATTGGAGTACTAGCTGCTTTAGCATCCTGCAATTGAAATTTCTTCAACATATCTTGTACATACTTCTTCTGAGTAATGTATATTCCTGAATTAGTGTAAACTAATTCAAGCCCTAAAAAATACTTCAATAATCCAAGATCATTGATCTTGAATTCCTTCATCATCTGGCTTTTGATGCTTCTGATTCCATTCTGATGTCATCAACATAAACACAAAGATAGATTACCTCTGAATTACTTCTCTTAATGAATAGAGAAGTGTCAGCCTTACTCATGACAAAACCTTGGTCTTGGAGGTATGTAGTTAGCCTGTAATTCCATGCCCTAGGTGCCTGCTTCAATCCATATAAATCCTTCTTCAATTTGCAAACATAAGTTACCTTCTTAGGGTCTTCATAGCCAGGAGGTTGTGACATATAAAACTCTTCTGAAATCCATCCATTCAAGAAAGCATTCTTGACATCCAATCGGTACATGTTCCAATTCTTTGATGCAGCCACACTCACCAACACTTTGATTGTTGGCATCTTGGCCACAGGAGAAATGTTTCTTCATAGTCAATGCCTTGAGTTTGTGCAAAACCCTTGGCTACCAATCTGGCCTTGTACCTGTTAATTGTGCCATCAGAATTTCTTTTCAATTTATAGATCCATCTGGATCCTATTACCTTCATGGAGTCCTTCTTGGGTACTAACTCCCATGCATCACTCTCCTTGAGTGCTTCAATCTCCTCATCCATAGCTTCTTTCCATTCTGATTTTGTGATTGCTTCTTCATATGATCCTAGTTCTTCATTTAGCAAATCCTTTGCAAGATAAATTGAATGTTTAGTAACAAGAGATGTATCATACCCATATCTGATAGGTTTTTTGCTTTCTCTTTGAGACCTTCTGATTGATTGAGTTGAAGATTCTGGTATGTCCTCAAGCTTCTTCATCTTCATTTTGCCTTTCGACTTCCATGCCTTGAACTCTTCAAGGTTGATTGTATCTTCATCATCTAAACTTGACTCTCCATCCTGAGTAGGTTCTTCCTTTGTAAGTTTTGGAAATTCTTCTTCCAAATCATAGGGTAGTTTGACCTTCTTGCATTCATTCTCATACCAAGAATCATTCTCATCAAAGATCACATCTCTGCTTACCATAAATCCCTTATTGGTAGGGTCATAAAACCTGTAACCTTTTTTATTTCAATCATATCCAATGAAAATACATTTTTCAGCCTTTGGATCTAGCTTACCTCTAATCTGTGAAGGTATGTGTACATATGCTACACACCCAAAAATTTTGCAGTGATCCAATGATGGTCTCTTACCATGCCATGCTTCATATGGTGTCATACCATCAAGTGACTTTGATGGTAACCTGTTTATGAGATAGGTGGCAGTAGAAACACTCTCTGCCCATAGGTAGTTAGGTAATTTCTTCTCATTAAGCATAGATCTAGTTGTCTCAACAATTAACCTATTTCTTCTTTCAGCTACCCCATTCTGTTCAGGAGAGTACCTTGTGGTTATTTCCCTTTTGATACCTTTGTCTTGCAAGAAGTCCTCAAATTCATTAACTCATCTCCTCCATCTGACCTTAGCCTCTTCAAATTCCTTCCTGTCTGATTTTCAACTAATGCAAGATATTTCTTAAAACAATTAAATACCTCATCCTTGTGCTTCATAAATTATAATACAGTCCATCTGCTATAGTCATCAATAAAAGACACATAGTACCTTGAACCTGAAACTGAGGGGTCTTTGCTAGGTCCCCATACATCTGTGTGTACAAGCTCTAGATAGTCTTCATGCATATATCCTTTCTTGGAGAAGGGTAACCTGTGAGACTTACCAAATTGACAAGCACCACACTTGTAAATCATATGTTGCTTGGATACATTAGGTCTCCCAAGCACACATTGGTCCCTGCACATTTGCTTCAAGGTCCTTTCTCCTATGTGCCCTAATCTCTTGTGCCAAATCTCAAGCTCTGAAAGTGTCTGATGCTTATAACTGTATAATGCAATATTTTTTGTATCTTCCAACTCAAAAGTGAAAAGTCTACCTGATTTTTCTCCTTTAGCTATCCTTTTGAATCCATGTCTTGGGTCCTCCACAAATGCTCCATACTAATTGAATCTGACCTGCAACCCTTTCTCTACAATCTGACCAACACTCATTAAGTTCTTTGTAATGGTTGGTACATAGAGTACCCTGCTTAACAAATTCTGATTACCATCACAAGTTTTCACATTTCCAACTTTAACTACAGAATGCTTTGTATCATCACTTGTTTGGACTTGGTGTTTACCTTTTGGTTGCTCAAGATCAGAGAGTAGTGCAACATTAACAGACACATGATTTGAACACCCTGAATCAATATAAAATAAGTGATCATCATTTGTACCTGACTTTGAAGTCATGTTCATGACCAAGAGAGAGTCATCTTGCTCCTCTGTGTAGTTGTTGTAGTCCTTTCTATTTTTGAATCCTCCTTGGTAGTTGCCATTGTAATTGTTGTTGTAGTTGTTGTTATAATTGTTGTTGTGGCCTTGGTGATGGTTGAACCTTCCTCTAGACTGAGAGTATCCACCTCTTTGGTAGCCTCTTCCTCTCTGATTTTTGTAATTCCTGTAACACTCATCTGTGGTGTGGTTTGACAAACCACAAATGTTACATGGTGATGAGTTATAGGGTCTCCCCCTACCTTGCTTACCTCCTTTGCCCCTACCTCTTGAAGATCTACCTCTCCGTGCATAGTTGGCTTGGGAGGTAGAGCATTCATCTTCCACCTTCTTACTCTTGCCTTTATCCTTAGATTTCTTATCAGTGTATAGGGCAGAAGAGTTGTTACCTTTGGTAGTATCTCCACTCTTGGTAAGCTTTGCTTCATGTGTGAATAGTTGACCCATGAGAGTTGTAAGATCTGGAGTGTGCATGTCCATGTAGAGATCCATTGCAGTGGTGAAGCTTTCCCACTTGTCATCAGCCTTGATTCCATTAATTACCTACCTTACAATTCGTTCTTCTTCAATTTCTTCTCCTATGCTTGCTAACTGATCTGCAACATCGTTGATCTTGGTCACAAATTCTGAAACAACTTGCTTAGGTTGCTTCCTTAGTGTTGTGAATTCAATCCACAACTGGTTTTTCCTAGCCCTTGTATTGGAGGAAATATGATGACAAGGTTTCCCAAGTCTCTTGGGAAGTCTTACAATTTCTGATATGAGGTAAAAGAAAGTCAGATATAGAGTTGAGTAAATAAGACCTTGCCAATGCATCCCTTGCACACTAGGTGTTGAGTTTTTCTTGTTCTTCCTTGGTTGGCAATCCATAGAGACTCCTTCCTTGTAAGTAGGTCTTCATCCTTAGAGACCAAGCTTGATAGTTTTTCTTGTCCAATTTATCAATGAATGAAGGAAAACCATCTCCCATTTTACCTTATTTGCTCTGATACCACTGTTGGGAAAGATGGATGGATGATCCAAGAGATTGAGTAGGTACTGCTAAAACCTGCTTTGTACCAGCCGTCTTTAGCTTCAGACTTGATTAGTAGACTCCCTTAGCTTTCCAATGACACCAAGAAATACCCTATGTCCTTTGGAAATGAAGTGTGTAATGATTGAATCAAAACAGATAACTTTGGAAGTCACAAAGTTAAGAAAACCTTCTATTTTGGTCTTGGCACCTGCTCAATGTTTTGTTCAGTGTGACCAGCACAGTAACAATTGATAAAATTCCTCCTAGGGGTATTCAATTAACTTAGTAAGCTACCATTTGCAAGTGGAATGATGTAAAATGACAAACTATACTCAGAGAAATTGATTTAGCAAAATTAACTATACCCCCGACTTTTTAGGACTGTAGTAGAGATAGACCAGTGAGCACCTCGATGACGATTTCTCTGAATTGGCTGCATGAAATCACTTAAAACTTTGTCAGCATGTAGATGACGCTAAGCTGAATTCAACAAGCTTTGAATCACTGAATTTGGTGGAGTATTGGCTGAGATATGCCCTTGACAAGTTAACAGACTTTGGAGTAGACAAGCAGTGAATACAGAGATGAATGATGTAAATGTTGCTATTAATTAACACTTGTATACAATCCCATTGGCATGACTAGCATTGCCTAATGGTTTAGAGAGGTGTAGGCTATGGTATAGTCCTTACACACACTCAAACTCAACAGAATGAGCCTCGGGAATGGAGTGATCTACCCGCGACTTTTTCACATCCAATTTTATAGGAAATGACTTAGGATTTGAATTCAAAATCAAATCTTTGGCTTCCTATGATCAAGCATCTAAAAGTTTGGAGATATTCTCTCAATTAAGTGATCTAATTTTCCACGAATCACTTAGGTAGGTGATTACAAAAGATTCTAAGTCAAATTAGACTTTTACAATGAGGTAAAGTGGTAATAAACCACTAGCATATGTTCCTATGGTTCTTCATACATGTGGAGTCTTCATGATGTCTTCCAAGCCAAATGTGTAGGCTTGTGCTTTACACCAACAATTAGGTGGTCTCATTGTCAAGATTTGGGACTAGAAATGCATCTTATAGAGGCTTACCTCATAGGGCTAGGAGGCATGGAAACCCCTTGCATGGGTGAGGTGGACCTTCCTATCCTTATAGAAGATGTCACCTTGATAGTGAAGCTCCTAGTTTTTCAAGACGATGACATCATGAAACCACTAATTCTCAGCCAAAATTGGTTATATGACCATCGTGTGGATTTAAATTTGAGAAAATGCTCCCTTCAACTTGGGATACTAGGCTAGCAAAGAGTAGTACTGCTTGAGTTCCCTAACCATGCCCACTTAGAGGGAAGTAACCTCATGTATCTTAGTGATGAGTAGCACCTCCTTTAATGTCAATCTGGCAAGACATGAGGATGGTATGAAGACCTCGAGCAAGTGATGGCACAAGTGCGTGAGTGAGAAGCACACTAGCATGCACGCACATACACACACATGTGCACACATAACAAGAACAAAGAGAGGAACAAAGGAGTAACTTCCATTACAAAAGAGTTCTCATAAAAGTTCAAATCTACAACAAGCTAACCCCAAAAATGAGCTCTCTAGATCTTTTTATAGTTTTTTACTAGCTTTGGTCCTCTCCAGACCTAGTGACCGGCCTAGTTAAAAATTAGGTTCCTAGGCTATTTTGGAGGCTCAAACGAGCTCTAAAAATTATGAAAATTGGTACGTTAATACTACTAATACTCCTCAAGCTCAAGGACTCCTTGGCTTGGAAAAAATGGAGTCGAATCTATCAGAAATGGAAATTACAATGTTCATGAAGTGATGAAAATCATTGTTACAAAGAGATTAAGTCAGGAAAAAACTAAATGGCCTACTTGTTGGATCTTCGTTGACTGCCTTGCCTACTTGTTCCTTCTCTTTGCTGTGACTCCCTTCATTGGATTCCCTATTGTGTAGGTCTTTGAGTGCCCTCACGACTACCAACACCCCCCTCTCTCGCGTCTGTCATCTCTGACACCTTGGTGGGCCGAATGTTTGACACATTAGGAAAAAAGGTGAACCCTAGATGGGCCTTTTAGCTTAAGGAGTGATTAGTGATGGACCAATCAGAAGAGGGTGGTGGCCACAGTCTATACCCTATAAAATACTAGGCTGAAGGGGGAAGAGGGGACAAGATTCCTCTATGTTCAGGGTTGTCTTCTAGAGAGAGAAGAAATCTCGTAATCAGGCTGGGCCCAAAAATTCAAAATTTTTTAAAAGTTGTAAAACTCATCATAATACCATTAAATGACCTTCATATCACTTTTCAGGGTCAAAAGTGCTATTTTTGACTTCTAATTCAAAATCCGTGCATGTTTGTGAACTATAAAAGTGACTTTTTTCAAAATAACTCAAAAAACTCTATTTTCCCTCTCCAAACTCCCATTTTCATACCCAAAACCCAAAAAGTCATATTTTTCACCTCTATTCCCTCCATACCATACAACAGAAGTGTTGTTTCTCCTCCTACCATTCTCCCAACTTCTGCAGCAATGACAACAACTCTTACTCCCATGGAAAGCTCCAGAGCTCGTAGGATACCAAAAGCCGAAGTTCACACAATGACGTGCCACAACCTCAAAACAATGGAAGGAAGTTGGCTACCACAAGAGTTTTGAAAAGGTGCATGGGTGTACATGCAGCCATCTAGACTTGGTCCTCATCGTGTTCGAGATCGTGGAAATTTGGGTCTTCATTGGAAAGGTAAGCTCTTAGGCTTCAAGCAGCAAACACATGGTGAGATGGTTGCTATTGTACAACGTCTTCACAGTTTCAACCATGAAGTTAGAAAACTCCAATAGAATTAGATATCCAATCCATTGTGAGTATTTCTATTTTTTCAATGCTTCATGGTGTTAAATGTCTTAATTACTCATCTCATATGTTTTTCATTGCTACAGTCATATTTCCTTCTAGTTTAGTGGAAGAGCAACCACTTCATAGTCTTACGGGAACTTTCAAAGCATTACATGCAGACATTGGGGCATTAGTGTTTCCAGATGTACCTCCTACTAAACTTATTCGTGAAAAGATCTTCTTTTACACTCACAAGTACATTGTTCCTTCCACAAATGGTGAATATGGAAGGTTCGAGATTATCAAAGTTGACTCTCTTCTTAGTTTAGAGTGGCCAAAATCTGATTTTTGGTCCATATCATCTTTCAAGCATAAGATGGGGATGGACATACATAACTCTTTGAAATTCACACGTGTCTAGATCAATAGGTCTTCATTGGACTCTACCAATCCATTGCTTTTTTTTCATATTTCAAGGCATTCCTTTTGTAGAAACTCCTATAATGTTCCTATGTAAAGATATTACATACGAAGCAGTAGAAGGATTGTTAGGGGAAACTGGGGTTATGTAGAAGGATTGTCAAAAGGGGATAGATATCGTTGTAGAATTGGTGACACAGGTATAGGGTTTTTCTATTTAAAACATCGCACCTCATTGTACATCAGATTTTATTATGATCGTTGGATGTGTAAACTAGGAGAGTGGATATCTTTGCAAAGCTCGGAGGGATCTTTAGCTTCATTTGAAATTAATGTGAAGTTACCAAACAATGATATGGAGGTGGTTTTAGTTAATCAACATTGGAACTTGGCCAACTTGAGAGAGCACTTACTTATCATGGGATATGATGATCTTCATGATTTCAAATTTTGAATACGAGGGAACAAGGTAAGAGTTGTATTCCATATACACATATATATATATATATATATATATATATATATATATATATATATATATATATATATATATATATATATATATATATATATATATATATATATATATATATATATATCTTATTCTATCACTATTGTTCCTGATTTGAAAATGTTTTACTCTTTTATGAATTGTCCACAGATTGGAAAGATATTGGAAGACAAAATCAAGGTTCTTGCAGATTGGAGCATGGATGGAACTGAAATTTCATTGTCATAACTCTTTTTTGTAAAGATACTATGAAACCTGTAAACAAAACTATTTTTGCAATGAAAAATTTTTCACATTTGCTTCAAGGATATTTTGGCCACATTCTACTTGTATATGTACATTATCAAGGTTTTTCTTGAAAGAGCATTCTTATTGATTATTTTCTTTGATGTGATCTCAAATGTCAAAGTTTTCCTTTCCAAGACTCTTATGTTTTAATTTAAGGAAAAGTCACTTCTATGAAAAAGTGGGACCCATCAATTAAAAATTCTAGAAAAGTTATAAATAGGAGTCCTCTCTCCTCATTTCTCACTTTTGCAACTACATTGAGTGTTAGAGCAATCTGCATTTGCAAGCTATGGCTTCCACCTCTATACCTACTAAGAGTGCACGCCACAAGTTTCTAGAATTTTTGGAGGATTCAGATTATAAAGGTCAACATGACCTATATGATCTTCTCTCCAAGGTTCCTGACCTCCATGGAACCATGCAAATGAATGCCGATGCTTTGGAGGAGCTACTTCAATATATGCAAGTTCATATATTGCGTTTCTCCATCGAAATACCACCATATGATGGAACTTGGGTTCCATGTGACCTTCTCACCTACATTCACAAAGGTGATGAGGCATTTGCAAAATGATTGAAACGGTTCCAGGTAATTGCAGAGGAAGCAGGGCACCTTCTTGATGAAACTGTGCCACTTATAAGGAAATTGAATAGGAAACGCAAGATGGGTGCAAAATATCTTTCATTCATTACTGCCACAATTTTCTTTGTGAATGAGGAACCAGAACCAATTCCTCATGAGATCCCTCATCTTCTTACAGGTGGTTTTGTCGAGGATAAAAAGGAACCACCTCAAGAACCCTTGAATCTCCTATTAGAGAGAGAAGCTATTGAGAAAACTTATCATCTTGGTGTGGATGATAAGTTGAAAGAAGTGCCTAAGCCATCCACCTCTTCAGAGCCAGAAGCAACTATTCCAGAGGTGGAGATTGAAACTTTTTCAGTGGTTCTTGTCGATGTTGGAGCAAGTCTATGACAAGCCTAAGTATTGGCTTGAGTCCCACAAATTCTTAGAAGAAGCTTTAAAAAGAAGACTATGTAAAGTTCACTTGTGAACTACCTCTTGTAATTTTTTGAAGAGTTTACTTAATGTAAAAGTAAGAGAATCTTAAGTGGTTGAGTCCACATGATCAAAAAGGGAAAGAGGAGCCACAAATTTGTGATTTGTGGTAGGTAGAGAATCAAATCAATCACTGATTGATTGGAGAGTGATTGAGGGAAGTTAGCCTCCCAAACTAAACTATAAATAGATGGCGGTTTTAGTCGTGGTTAGAGAGACCTATGCGAAGACCTCCAAGAGCTGAGCTTTATGCCATATCAAGGTGTGATTACAAGGCACACATATGTATCAGTAAGTCATTGTATTGTACAAGCAATATACTTTCATTTTCATGATCATTTGGGTTCATATTTCCATGTTCTTGTGAAGTGTACTACTCACTGCCATTACTCTCAGTTTTCTCAGTCAGATTGCAGAGATGTTTTCTCTGAGCTTGGTGCATCATTTTCAGTAATTTAACTTGATAAAGTTTGCTCTATAAGTCTAATATATGCTCACAATTTTTCATGTCATTTGGATCTTGCAATCTTCAGTTATGTTCATTTGAAGTCAACAGGGTCTGTTCATCTTCACTTCTCTGTCAGGTACCCGATTTTTTCACTCACCTTGTCAGAGCCATTTCTCAGTGGTTACTTATCCAAATTCCCTGATTTAAAGCTTGTTGGATTTCGATTACTGTCTAGTATAACCATAAAAATTTTCATAATCATTGGATTCCTACATTTTGAGTTATGTTCATTTTTCTGCTCACTAGTCTCAAACTATAGCAGCCCATGAAAATCGGGATGATATCATCACTTGTTAAAACTCATTCTCAGTGTGTGGTTTATTATTTTTGATGAGATTACTCTTGAAAGTTAGCTCTTTAAGTTAAATAGACTTACCTAAGAGGAATTAAGCTAATTGATGCTGTGCTCAGAGAATTATGCAAAACACTGGACAGGTGTATGAACCAAGAATAGCAAGTTTTTCACCTCTGAGCTAACTCCAACTTATCTGTTTTGATTTATCTTTTTGAGAGTGATCTTCCAAGGTACATAGAGTGTCTAATACATCCATTGGCAAGCTAAAAGGGCCCACTATATACTCCTGGAGTTCATTGGCTGGTGTAGATCAAGGATTTTGCAACACCTCTTCATCTTCAAGCACATACCTATCCATCTCTTCACAGTGGTATCAGAGCAAGGTTGGACAACATGGCAGATGGATTTCCTTCATCAATTGACAAATTGGACAGAGGTAACTACTCAGCTTGGTCATTAAGAATGGAAGCTTATGTTCAAGGTAGAAGTTTATATGGTTATGTGGCTGGAGATGAAGTTATGCCAAGTTTCAGGAACAAAAGTCAACCAACACAAGAAGAGCAAGAAAGATTGAGCACATGGTGCTCCAAGGATGCACTTGCAAGGTCTTATCTCCTCAACTCTATCTCAGATTTTTTGTTGCCTCACATTAGAAGTTGTAAGACATCTCAGGAAGTGTGGGATGCACTTGAAGCTTTCTTTTCTTCAAGTACTAAAGCTAGGAAGCATCAACTATGGCTTGATTTCACAACTCTCAAGAAGGCTCCCAAACAAAATGTGACTGATTTTGTCACAAAGCTCAAGGACATAGCGGATCAGTTGGGAAGCATTGGAGAGGTAATAGATGAAGAACAAATTGTAAGGCAGGTCATCAATGGCTTGAAGGTAGATGACAAGTGGGAAGCATTCACCACAGCTATGGATTTGTACATGGACATGCATGTACCCGATTTCAATACACTCATTGGACAACTACTTACCCAAGAGGCAAAGCTTATCAAAAATGGAGAAAGCTCTAAATGTAATCAATCTTCAGCTTTATACACTGATAAAAGCAAGTCCAAAGATAACAAAGGAAAGGCAAAGAAAGTGGATGATGAAGCAGGTACATATCAAGCTAACTATGCAGGTAGAGGAAGACATGGCAGAGGTAGAGGAAGAGGAGGTAGACAAGGCAGGGGGAGATCCCAAGACTCCAACCCATGTTCTATTTGTGGATTAACTAATCATACAACTGAAAATTGCTTTAGGAATTCCAAGAATCAAAGAGGAAGAGGGTACAATAGAGGAAGTTATGGCTACTCAAGAGGAAGGTTACAACTACAATCATTCAAACTACAATCATTCAAACTACAATCATTCAAACTACAATCATTCAAACTATCAAGGAGGCTACAAAGGAAGGAGAGACTACAATAACTACACAGAAGACTCAAACAAAGAGGATTCATTATTGATCATGAACATGGCTATGCCACAAGGTAAATCTGATGAGCATGTTTTCTACATAGATTCAGGTTGTTCAAATCATGTGGCAGGAAATGTGGCACTCCTATCAGATTTAGAAGATCCAAGGAATAAGCATGAGGTACAAATAGGAGATGATACAAAACATCCTGTGGAGAAAATAGGCAATGTCAAAGCACCTGATGGAAACATCAACCTACTCAGTAAGGTACTCTATGTCCCTACCATTACAAAGAATTTGATAAGTGTTGGGCAGATAGTAGAGAAAGGGTTGCAAGTCAGGTTCACAAAGGCAGGAGCATTCGTTGAAGATCCAAGTCAACGATTCAGAAAAATTGCAAAAGGTGAACAGACAGGTAGATTGTTCACATTTGAATTACAGGACACTAGAAACATTGCTCTCTTTAATTATGGTAGTCAGACACTCACAGAATTGGAAGTATGGCATAAAAGGTTAGCACATATTGGTGAAAGGTCATTAAAGCAAATTTGCAGGGACCAAAGTGTACTTGGACTCCCTAATTTGTCAAAACAACATATGATTTATAAGTGTAGTGCATGTCAATTTGGAAAGTCTCATAGGTTACCATTCATGAAGAAAGGTTATATGCATGAAGATCTCTTGGATTTGGTTCATACAGATGTATGGGGACCTAGCAAGGAAGCTTCAATATCTGGATCAAGGTATTATGTCTCCTTTATTGATGATTGCAGCAGATGGACTATCCTATTCTTTATGAAACACAAAGATGAAGTTTTTTCATGTTTCAAAAGATATTTGGCTCTTGTGGAGAACCAAACAGCTAAATCACTAAAAAGGCTAAGGTCAGATGGAGGGGGAGAATACTTCTCCCATGAGTTTGATTCCTGTCTTCAAGAAAGAGGAATCAAAAGAGAGGTAACTACAAGGTACACTCCTGAGCAAAATGGAGTGGCAGAAAGGAGGAATAGGACAATTGTTGAAGCTGCAAGGTCTATGTTAAATGAAAAGCATTTACCTAATTACTTATGGGCTGAGGCTGTTTCTACAGCCACTTACTTGATTAACAGGTTGCCTTCAAAATCCCTTGATGGGATGACTCCATATGAGGCTTGGAATGGAAGAAGACCAAGCTTAGATCATTGTAAAATTTTTGGATGTATTGCTTTTGCTCATGTTCCTTCACAGGTTAGAGGCAAGATGGATCCAAAGGCAGAAAGGTGTGTATTTATTGGATATGACAACAATCAAAAGGGCTACAGGTTATACAACCCTACCAACAAAGGATTCTTGGTAAGCAGAGATGTAGTTTTTCATGAAAACAATTCATGGTATGAAGATTCATGTAGGAAGGTCAATTTACCATACAATCTTGAAGAAGATTTTCCAAAGCTTGGTAGAGAACAACCAAAGATTGAAGAACAAGACACCTCAGAGGATGATGAAGAATCTCAGATGGAAAAGATCAAAGCATGGAAGTCTAAAGGTAAAGCCAAATTGCAGGAACTTGGACATGAGGCAGAATCATCACATCATGGCCTAAGAAGATCTATGAGGGAAAAGAAAAAACCAGAAAGGTATGGGTTTGACACCTCATTAGTAACTAAACATTCTATCTACATAGCACAGGACATAAACCAAGAGGAGCCATTATCCTTTGAAGAGGCCAAAGCAAAATCAGAATGGAAGCATGCAATGAAGGAAGAGATTGAAGCACTTGAGGAAAACAACACTTGGGATTTGGTGCCCAAGACTTCATCCATGAAGGTAATAGGCTCAAGATGGGTCTATAGATGTACTTCCTAGGTTTGGAAGTTGTCTACAAAGATCATGGTTTGTTTCTCACTCAAAGGAAGTACATTAAGGACATGTTGGCAAAATTCAAGATGCAAGATTGTAAGATTGCAGGTACTCCAATGGAGGTCAATCACAAATTGAGCTCACATGAAGGTGAACTCATGGAGGACATCACATCATATCAAAGTCTAGTGGGTAGTCTCAACTATGCCACATTGACAAGAGTAGATATATGTTACAGTGTGAGTGTGCTAAGCCAATTTATGCACACACCAAGGAAACCACATATGGATGCTGCCAAAAGGATTCTCAAGTATCTCAAAGGAACCATAAATGAAGGACTTTATTATCCTTATGTATCTGATTTAGGTTTGAAGCTATTTTCTGATGCAGATTGGGCTGGCTCCAAGGAAGATAGAAGGAGCACTTCAGGTTATCTACTTTTGTAGGTTCAAAGCTTATTTCATGGTCATCCAAGAAGCAACCCATAGTTGCTCTCTCTTCTACTGAACCTGAATATAGAGGTCTTGCCATAGCTACTCAGGAAGCTATGTGGATGAAGACATTATTCAAAGATCTTGGATTGGAGTTTGGAACTCCAACTATTTTTGGTGACAATATGAGTTCTATTCATTTGGCTGCTAATCCTATTTTTCATGCAAGGACTAAACATATTGAAGTTCATTATCACTATGTACGAGAAAAGGTTCTAAGCAAAGAGATTCAAATATCATATGTGTCCACTCATCAACAATGTGCAGATATTCTAACCAGAGCATTGGATGGTACAAAGCTTTGCAAATTCAAGGCTATGATTGGTTTGCAGGTAATCTTGGAAGATTGAAGACCTCAAGCATACTTGGCTTGAGGGGGAGCTGTTGGAGCAAGTCTATGACAAGCCTAAGTATTGGCTTGAGTCCCACAAAGTCTTAGAAGAAGCTTTAAAAAGAAGACTATGTAAAGTTCACTTGTGAACTACCTCTTGTAATTTTTTGAAGAGTTTACTTAATGTAAAAGTAAGAGAATCTTAAGTGGTTGAGTCCACATGATCAAAAAGGGAAAGAGGAGCCACGAATTCGTGATTTGTGGTAGGTAGAGAATCAAATCAATCTCTGATTGATTGGAGAGTGATTGAGGGAAGTTAGCCTCCCAAACTCAACTATAAATAGATGGCAGTTTTAGTCGTGGTTAGAGAGACCTATGTGAAGACCTCCAAGAGCTGAGTTTTATGCCATATCAAGGTGTGATTACAAGGCACACATATGTATCAGTAAGTCATTGTATTGTACAAGCAATATACTTTCATTTTCATGATCATTTGGGTTCATATTTCCATGTTCTTGTGAAGTGTACTACTCACTGCCATTACTCTCAGTTTTTGCAATCAGATTGCAGAGATGTTTTCTCTGAGCTTGGTGCATCATTTTCAGTAATTTAACTTGATAAAGTTATCTCTATAAGTCTACTATATGCTCACAAATTTTCATGTCATTTGGATGTTGCAATCTTCAGTTATGTTCATTTGAAGTCAACAAGGTCTATTCATCTTCACTTCTCTGTCAGGTACCCCGATTTTTTCACTCACCTTGTGAGAGCCATTTCTCAGTGGTTACTTATCCAAATTCAGTGATTTAAAGATTTGTGGATTCCGCTTACTGTCTAGTATAACCATACAAATTTTCATAATCATTGGATTCCTAAATTTTGAGTTATGTTCATTTTTCTGCTCACTGGTCGCAAACTGTAGCAGCCCGTGAAAATCGGGATGATGTCATCACTTGTTAAAACTCATTCTCAGTGTGTGGTTTATTATTTTTGATGAGATTACTCTTTAAAGTTAGCTCTTTAAGTTAACTAGACTTACCTAAGAGGAATTAAGTTAATTGCTGCTGTGCTCAGAGAATTATGCAAAACACTGGACAGGTGTATGAACCAAGAATAGCAAGTTTTTCACCTCTGAGCTAACTCCAACTTATCTGTTTTGATTTATCTTTTTGAGAGTGATCTTCCAAGGTACATAGGGTGTCTAATACATCCATTCGCAAGCTAAAAAGGCCCACCATATACTCCTGGAGTTCATTTGGCTGGTGTAGATCAAGGATTTTGCAACACCTCTTCATCTTCAAGCACATACCTATCCATCTCTTCACAGTCGAGGGACATGAATATTTGTTTTTACATGATGTAGAGAAGGCATTTGGGCTACAGCTAGATGAATGCCTAAGTTTGTTTTGTACTTTGTCAGAGTGTCCTTTGGATAGTACCTCTGACTTGTTGGAGAAAAAGTGTTTGCCATTTGGTGACTCAGTGGCCGACACAATAAAATTGGTTTGCAATGACATACTCATAAGTGAACATCAACATATCACAGAAGAACAATTTAGTAATGCACAAGAAAGGATATTGGAATCAAAAGTTCCCGCCTCACCAGTAATCGAGCAGAGTGGGATGTCCCACTCCAGCATTAATTTACAACTTCAAGAGAGAGGAGAAGAAGAAGATAGAGTTCAAGATGTAAGTACCTTCAATTCATGTCATTCATTCTTACAAACACATGCAGCTACTAATCATAAAACTTTGTGCAGGAGGTGATTGAAGTCGACAAGTTTGCAGCAAGGAGTGGAGGTGATCGAGTGGCTCGTGGAGGTGGCTCATCCCTTGCAAACTACATTGGGAAACTTCCCAAAGAACATTTTGTAATTATCCATAAAGAGTTCAGTCCTCAGGGCCACTTCATGACATGGTGTCTAAAGGCCTTAAGTAAATTGCTTTGTTTATCAACCATTACACAGGGAAGTAATTGTATCTTTTTAGTTAAGAAATCCCTTGTAAGTACAACCTTAGGTTCCAACTTCCATGGAAAGGTCTTAGGTCAAATAGGTATATCTCTAGGTCTAGGAGTTAGAAATGTTGATGACATAGCAAACTCAATTTTGACTTACACCCTACCCATGGCTTTGGAGCATCGAAAGAGAGTCATTGAGAAACTCAAAGCCAATTGATGTAAACAATTGAATTAATATCAAATTTTCACTTTACTTTATTTACAATTGTCTCAAGTATTTCTTTTTTAGTATATTATCTAAAATTCTTTTGGACATGCATGTGATGTATTGAGGTCATGTAGGGCATTGGGAGGATCTTTAGTTTCATTCTTTTGGACCTTCTTTATCTCATTTAAGGTCTTGTAGGGCATTGGGAGGCCTGTTGGTGTAAATCACAAGCCTACACATTTGGCTTGAAAGATATCATGAAGACTCTACATATGTGAAGAAGCATAGGAACCATTGCTAGTGGTTAATTACCACTTTATCTCATTGTAAAAGTCAAATTGACTTAGAATCTTTTTGTAATCACCTACCAAAGTGATCGTGAAAAAGTAACTCATTTTATTGAAAGAATATCTCCAAGCATTTAGAGATTGATCATAGGGAGCCAAAAGTTTGAATTTGAATTCAAACTTTTACTCATTTCCTATAAAAATGGACATGGAAAAGTCGCGGGTAGAACTCATCACTCCCGAGCTTCTCATTTCTGATTTTGAGTGTGTGTGAGGACTACACTATAGCCTACACCTCTCTACACCATTAGGCAATGTTATACATGCCAATGGAGATGTACACAAGTGTTCATTAATAGATACATTTACAACATTCATCTCTGAGTTCTCTGTTAGTCTACTCAAAAGTCTGTCAACTTGTCAAGGGCATATCTCGGTCAATACTCCACCAATATCAGTGATTCAAAGCTTGTTGGATTCAACTTGACGTCATCTACATATTGACAAAGTTTGAAGATATTCTATTCAGCCATTTTGAAGGAATCTGTGTCGAGGTGATCTCTGGTCATTTTCTGCTACAGTCCTAAAAAGTCGGGGGTATAGCTAAACTTGCTAAATTGATTTCTCTTAGCATAGTTTATCTTTTTACTTAATTTAACTTGGTTTAGTTATCTTACTAAGCTAATTAAATACCCCTAGAAGGAATTTTATCAATTGCAACTGTGCTGGTCATACTGAGCAAAACATCCAGCATGTGTCAAGACATAATTAGAAGGTTTTCTTGAGTTTGTGACTTCTAAAGTTATCTGTTTTGATTCAATCATTGCACACATCATTTCCAAAGGACATAGGACATTTTTTGGTGTTATTGGAAAGCTAAAGAGGTCTACTTATCAAGTCTGAAGCAAAAGAGGGCTGGTATAAAGCACGCTTTAGCAGTACCTACTCAGTCTCTTGGTGCATCCATCCATCTTTCCAACAGTGGTATCAGAGCAAATTAAGGTAAAATGCTAGATGGTTTTCCTTCATTTATTGATAAATTGGACATGAACAACTATCAAGCTTGGTCTCTGAGGATGAAGACCTACTTAGAAGGAAGGAGTCTATATGGATACATCTCAGGAGATGAGGAATTAATTGCCCTCATTCAAAGCAAGAGGATTGCCAACCAAGGAAGAACAAGAAAAGCTCAACACATGGTGTGCTAAGGATGCATTGGCAAGGTCTTACTTACTCAACTCTATCTCTGACTTTCTTTTGCCACATATCAGAAATTGTAAGACATCCCAAGAAACTTGGGAAACCTTGTCATCATATTTTTCCTCCAATACAAGGGCTAGGAAAAATCAGTTGTGGATTGAATTCACAACACTAAAGAAGCAACCTAAGCAAGCTGTTTCAGAATTTGTAACCAAGATTAAAGATGTAGCAGATCAGTTAGCAAGCATAGGAGAAGAGATTGAAGAAGAGCAGATTGTGAGGCAAGTGATCAATGGGATCAAGGTTGATGACAAATGGGAAAGCTTCACCACTGCCATGGATCTTTACAAGGATATGCACACTCCAGATCTTACAACTCTCATGGGACAACTATTTACACATGAAGCAAAGCTCACCAAGAATGGAGATACATCCAAAGGTAATAACTCTTCTGCCCTATACACTGATAAGAAATCTAAGGATAAAGGCAAGAGCAAGAAGGTGGAAGATGAAGGCTCTACCTCCCAAGCCAACTATGCAAGGAGAGGTAGATCTTCAAGAGGAAGGGGCAGAGGAGGTAAGCAAGGTAGGGGGAGACCCTATAACTCATCACCATGCAACATTTGTGGTTTATCAAATCATACTACAAATGAGTGTTTCAGGAATTACAAAAATTGGAGAGGAAGAGGAAACCAAAGAGGTGGATACTCACAGTCAAGAGGTAGGTTCAACCATCACCAAGGCTACAATAACAACTACAACAACAATTACAACAATAATTACAATGGCAACTACCAAGGAGGATACAAATCCAGAAAGGACTACAACAACTACACAGAGGAGCAGGATGACTCTCTTCTGATCATGAACATGACTTCAAAGCCAGGTACAAATGATGACCACCTATTTTACATTGACTCAGGGTGCTCAAATCATGTGGCTGGCAATTTAGCACTACTCTCTGATCTTGAGGAACCAAAAGGTAAGCATCAGGTCCAAATAGGTGATGACACAAAGCATTCAGTAGTTAAAGTTGGAAATGTTAAGACTTGTGATGGTAATCAGAATTTGTTGAGCAGGGTACTCTATGTACCAACCATTACCAAAACCTTGATGAGTGTTGGTCATATTGTGGAGAAAGGTTTGTAGGTTAGATTCAATCAATATGGAGCATTTGTGGAGGATCCAAGACATGGATTCAAGAGGATTGCTAAAGGAGAAAAATCAGGTAGACTTTTCACTTTTGAGTTAGAAGACACAAAGAATATTGCACTATACAGTTATAAGGATCAAACACTTTGAGAGCTTGAGATTTGGCACAAAAGATTAGGACATATAGGAGAAAGAACCTTGAAGCAAATGTGTAGGGACCAATGTGTGCTTGGGATACCTAATGTATCCAAGCAACATATGATTTACAAGTGTGGTGCTTGTCAATTTGGGAAGTCTCACAGGTTACCCTTCTCAAGGAAAGGATATATGCATGAAGACTATCTAGAGCTTGTCCACATAGATGTATGGGGACCAAGCAAAGACCCCTCAGTCTCAGGTTCAAGGTACTATGTGTCTTTTATTGATGATTATAGCAGATGGACTGTATTATACTTATGAAGCACAAGGATGAGGTATTTAATTGCTTTAAAAAATATCTTGCATTAGTTGAAAATCAGACAGGAAGGAATTTGAAGAGGCTAAGGTCAGATGCAGAAGGTGAGTACTTCTCCAATGAGTTTGAAAACTTCTTGCAGGACAGAGGCATCAAAATAGAAATAACCACAAGGTATTCTCCTTAATAGAATGGGGTAGCTGAAAGAAGAAATAGGTTAATTGTTGAGACAGCTAGATCTATGCTTAATGAGAAGAAGTTACCTAACTATCTATGGGCATAGAGTGTCTCTTCTGCCACTTACCTCATAAACAGGTTACCATCAAAGTCTCTTGATGGTATGACACCCTATGAAGCATGGCATGGTAAGAGACCCTCACTTGACCATTGCAAAGTATTTGGATGTGTAGCATATGTGCACATTCCTTCTCAGATAAGAGGTAAGCTAGATCCAAAGGTTGAAAAATGCATCTTTATTGGGTATGACTTAAATAAAAAAGGTTACAGGTTTTATAACCCTACCAATAAGGGATTTATGGTAAGCAGAGATGTTGTCTTTGATGAAAATGATTCTTGGTATGAGAATGAATGCAGGAAGGTTAAACTACCCTATGATTTGGAAGAGGAATTTCCAAAACTTGCAAAGGAGGAACCTACTCAGAATGAAGACTCGAGTTTAGATGATGAAGACACTATCAACCTTGAAGAGTTCAAGGCATGGAAGTCCAAGGGCAAAATGAAGATGAAGAAGCTTGAAGACATACCTGAATCTTCAGCTCAACCATTTAGAAGATCACAAAGAGAAAGAAAAAAACCTATCAGATATGGGTATGATACATCTCTTGTTACTAAACATTCAGTTTATCTTGCCAAAGATTTGTCAAATGAAGAACCAGGATCATATGAAGAAGCCATAACCAAATCAGAATGGAAAGAAGCTATGGATGAGGAGATTGAAGCACTCAAGGAGAGTGATACATGGGAATTAGTACCCAAGAAGGACTCCATGAAGGTAATAGGATCCAGATGGATTTATAAATTGAAAAGAAATTCTGATGGCACAATTAATAGGTACAAAGCCAGATTGGTAGCCAAAGGTTTTGCACAAACCCAAGGCATTGACTATGAAGAGACATTTTCTCATGTGGCCAAGATGCCAACAATCAGAGTGTTGGTTAGTGTGGCTGCATCAAAGAATTGGAACATGTACCAATTGGATGTCAAGAATGCTTTCTTGAATGGATGCATCTCAGAAGAGGTATATATGTCACAACCTCCTGGCTATGAGGACCCTAAGAAGGTAACATTTGTTTGCAAATTAAAGAAGGCTTTATATGGATTGAAGCAGGCACCTAGGGCATGGAATTACAGGTTAACTACATACCTCCAAGACCAAGGTTTTGTCATGAGCAAGGCAGATACTTCTCTATTCATTAAGAGAAGTAATTCAGAGGTAATATATCTTTGTGTTTATGTTGATGACATCATCATTATAGGTAATGATGTCAATGGAATCAGATATATCAAAAGCCAGATGATGAAGGAGTTCAAGATCAATTATCTTGGTCTATTGAAGTATTTTTTGGGGCTTGAATTAGTCTACACTAATTCAGGAATATACATTACTCAAAAAAAGTATATTCAGGATATGTTGAAGAAGTTCCACTTGCAGGATGCCAAAGTAGCAAGCACTCCAATGGAGGTAAACCTAAAACTAAGTGCCCATGAAGGTGATGAAGTCAATGACATTATAGGTTATCAAAGTATGGTGGGTAGCTTGAACTATGCTACTCTAACAAGAATTGATATTGCATATGGAGTTAGTGTGCTAAGTCAATTTATGCACAAACCAAGGATACCTCACTTAGAGGCTACCAAGAGAATCTTGAAGTATCTCAAGGGTACACAGAACCATGGTTTGTATTTTCCTTACACTTCAGATATTGATATAAAAGTTTATTCAGATGCAGATTGGGCAGGATGCAAAGATGATAGGAGAAGCACTTCTGGATACATTTCTTTTGCAGGTGACAAACCAATTTCATGGTCTTCTAAAAAGAAACCCACTGTTGCTTGTCTTCCACAGAGGCAGACTATAGAGGACTAGCTAATGCTACACAAGAAGCAATTTGGATTAAGAATTGGGTTTATATAGTAGGTCTCCAATAATCTTTGGAGATAATACAAGTTCTCTTCACCTTGCAGCTAATCCTATCTATCATGCCAGGACAAAACACATAGAAGTTCATTATCATTATGTGAGAGAGAAGTTGATAAGCAAGGATATTCAGCTGACCTATGTGTCAACCAACATGCAATGCGCAGATTTGTTGATTAAAGCTCTGGATGGAACCAAACTTTGCAGGCTCAAATCTATGATTGGATTGCAGGATATACTTGAAGATTGAAGATGAAGACTTAAGCCAAAATGTTTGGCTTGAGAGGGAGCTGTTGGTGTAAAGCACAAGCCTACACATTCGGCTTGAAAGATATCATGAAGACTCTACATATGTGAAGAAGCATAGGAACCATTGCTAGTGGTTAATTACCACTTTATCTCATTGTAAAAGTCAAATTGACTTAGAATCTTTTTGTAATCACCTACCAAAGTGAGTCATGGAAAAAGTAACTCATTTGATTGAAAGAATATCTTCAAGCATTTAGGAGATTGATCATAGGGAGCCAAAAGTTTGAATTTGAATTCAAACTTTTACTCATTTCCTATAAAAATGGACATGGAAAAGTTGCGGGTAGAACTCATCACTCCCGAGCTTCTCATTTCTGATTTTGAGTGTGTGTGAGGACTACAATATAGCCTACACCTCTCTACACCATTAGGCAATGTTATACATGCCAATGGAGATGTACACAAGTGTTCATTAATAGATACATTTACAACATTCATCTCTGAGTTCTCTGTTAGTCTACTCAAAAGTCTGTCAACTTGTCAAGGGCATATCTCGGTCAATACTCCACCAAATTCAGTGATTCAAAGCTTGTTGGATTCAGCTTGAAGTCATCTACATACTGAAATAGTTTGAAGATATTCTATTCAGCCAGTTTGGAGGAATCTGTGTCGAGGTGATCTCTGGTCATTTTCTACTACAGTCCTAAAAAGTCGGGAGTATAGCTAAACTTGCTAAATTGATTTCTCTTAGCAAAACATCCAGCAGGTGTCAAGACGTAATTAGAAGGTTTTCTTGAGTTTGTGACTTCCAAAGTTATCTATTTTGATTCAATCATTGCACACATCATTTCCAAAGGACATAGGAAATTTTTTGGTGTTATTGGAAAGCTAAAGAGGTCTACTTATCAAGTCTGAAGCAAAAGAGGGCTGGTACAAAGCAGGATTTGGCAGTACCTACTCAGTCTCTTGGTGCATCCATCCATCGTTTCAACAAGGCCAAATAAAGCCTTGCCACAGAAACGCGGGAGAAGGCCCTGCAAAACGTTTGCAGGGCCTTTTCTCGCGTTTCTGTGGCAGGGCTTTATTTGGCCTCCCAAAGCTTTACATGACCTTAAATGAGAGAAATTTCACTAGATGGATATTATCAAGAATGCAAATGCCCTAGGTGACCTTACATGAGACTGAAACTTCACTAAATGGATATTTTCAAGAATGCAAATGTGCTAAATTTCAAAATGCTCTGCTCATATGTTTCAAAGGTATAAGGAGGTCAAAATTTGTTCATATTAGCTACTCATGAACTAGTTTTTTACTCATGATCCTTCTTTCATATTTCAAAGGTCTTGTAGGGCATTGGGAGGCCAAATAAAGCCCTACCACAGAAACGCGGGAGAAGTCCCTACAAACGTTTTGCAGGGCCTTCTCCCGTGTTTCTGTGGTAGGGCTTTATTTGGCCTCCCAATGCCCTACATGCCCTACGTGACCTTAAATGAGAAAGATATTTCAGTAGATGGATATTATCACTAGATCAAAATGACAAGATAAGAAAACAATCACTGATATATGACAGATTATCACAAGAAAACACATGGAAATGTAAAATGATTGCTCATGTTTCATTCTAAATAATGAGATTATAAATGGAATAGAGGAAAAGTGCTAATGTTTCATTGAAAATGGCAATATTTACAAAAAATCTCTTGTCCGTAGAGATCAGTTACAAAACTTAGCTACGATCACCCCTAATTCTCCTAGCTAATTGTATGTCCTTCGGTTGTATAGTGACTCGCTTAGCATGGATGGTGCACAGGTTGGAATCCTCTAGCATTGATATAAAAAATGCTTCAGCTGCCTCTTGTAAAGCTTCTAAAGCTAGAGCTTGGATCCTTAATCCTGCACAATACCTTTGTAACTCTTCTTCGACCACCCTTGCAAAGGGTCTTCTAGGTATGAGAAGCTCAGCTGTCTTTTGATAGTGCCTTATCTCTGCAAATGCCTTCGTATATCTTCTTCTTCGTTGTGGTACTCTAGCTTGTGGTGGTGGTCTTCGTTGGACATTTTCTTGTGGTCTTGGTTCGAGTGGTCTACGACGAGGTTGAAAGACTTTCTTCTTCCGTTGCACGCATCTTGAGCTTTCTCCTTGTTCAGGATGTTGTTCCTGGCTTTGCTCCCTCTCTTGATCATTGGGTATGGCCCCCTGATTTGATGGTAGTGTCTTTCTCGCTACAGTAGCCCTATGATTTGTAGGTATTTCTTCGTTACCCCATGGTGGCAATGTTTGAATCTCATCACTTGATTGTGAACGTTGTTGAGACACATTCTCATGCGATTCATCAAAATCATCATCAGAAACTACCTGTCTATGAGCACGCTCCTTCACCCTTGTCTTTGTTGGTCTCTTTGGTGATGGAGGCTCATCATATTGATGATGGTGGTGATTGGGGTTAATTTATGGCCTCTTCCCTGGATTGCCCATGTTCCACTTGTTCATGCAACTGTTCACTCCTAGAGGTATGGCCACCACCTGTTTCGCGATGGGATGCAGAGCGCGAGACACTATGTCGCCTTTTGTGGTGATTCATCCATGGTGGCTTCTGAGTGCCTTGCACATAGGTAGGAAAGTTAATGGGATCCTTCCTTGCAGTTTTCTTTGTTTGTGCCATCCTCTATAGTGCTAGAATGTTGAAATGAGACAATGAGTCTCCTTTTATAATCTTTCACTTAAAAAGGTTCTATTCACATCTGAATGGACAAAAAATAGTTTAAAAATTAAAAATTACCTTAAAAAATTACAAACAAGAGATTAGTGTGTAGCAAACCTTATGAATTATTCAGAAAATGCCATGAATGTATTAAATGACTTCACTTCCATGATGAACCTTGTCGTGCTCTTGTAGCCCGCCATTGAGCATGATGTAAAGGTCCCAATGATGACTTCCATTTTTCACTAGCTAAGTTGTGTTGATTAAACCTTGCAAGTTTTGCAACTTTCGACTCCTTGGCTCGTTCCATTGCATATGTCCTTGAAAATGCAGTACGATAAAACCAATTAATCATCTCTTCCATATAGTTTGATTGCATTGCACCACCACCATGTCGTGTGTTCTTGAAGTAAACACCTCTAGCCTTGTAATGTGACTTCTCCATTCCTTATGTACTAAAAATCTCCAATGAACCATATCGATGCATAAAAAATGCTCCATGTGCAAATAAAATATGTTGAAATGATATAAGTACATATAACACAATCTTATCAACAAGAAAATTGAAAAAATAAGAAAACTTACAATGTAATGTGTAATATTCTCCCCAAGATAGGACGAAACACTTTGCAAACTCCATTAATGTATCTTGAAACAACTGACGGTCATTTTTGTTGGAGCTATTAAGACTCATTAAGCCTACCAACTTATCTAAGCATGACCAAACCTTCTTTCGCCTATTACTAAGGTCAATTTGAGAATCATTATCAGTCGTGATCATGCACAAGTCTTTCCATAGCTCCCTGCATTCATTTTTCTTAGGGCTTACACCTCTTCTGAAAAATTTTATTGCCTTCTTCCGTGTCATTGACACTTGTTGCACACTATTTTGTGATTCACCAGGTTTTTTGACAACTAGAGTTACATTACCACCATGACAACCAAACGAATTAAGCAACTCTTCTAATTTTTTGATTGCTTGTACAGATTTATCAATTGGCTTCATGGAAAATGCATATTCTATGTGGAGCTTCAATAATCTATCAAATATTCTCATGAAAGCATGCAATGTGCAAAAGTGAACATTAACTAATGGAAATGGAATAATGGGATTCCAATCTTTATCTAATGTGTCACAGTTAGGTATTTCTAACATTGGACACCTTAACAAAGGTCTATCCCATTCCGTGGAAGTAGGTGCATCTATGTATTCATCTAAGCTAGATAGTACTTTTTGTTGTCCCTTTGTTACTTTGTAGCCTCGAGTACAAAATGGACATGGATAACGAGCAGATGCACCTTGCTTGCAACCTAACATGCATTTGATAGTTTTTAAATCCCCACCCAAGTGCCAATCTATCTCAAAATCACCAAAGTTTTCTATGTGGAGCTTTGCACCATGAATTTTAGAAACGATTACTTTAGTGATCCATGGGGTCCTACTAAAAATCCATGAAAGAACATCATTGGATTCTTTAGGTACTTCAATAGCACCTAACCACCATATTTCTTTCTCGGATTGAACACTATATGTAGACTTAGAGCTAGAGTTACTAGTTTCATCAGATATGGCATTTCTCATTGCTTCATTCATGAGTGTCAAACTCAATCTCTCCATTCGTCGTCCCTTTATGATCTGGCATTCATCTAACTTCAATATAAACTGTAATTTGGTATTACAATCTGCATAAATTAGCAAAATTTTTATAACATCAAAATACAATTTATATCGAGGTAACAATAGTGCACATACCTAGTATAGTAGATTTGTAAAATCGAACCATTGCTTGTTGAAGCCTCTCCAAATCCACGAATATGTTGTTGTACTTTGTGTAAGGAAATCCATTTCCAACTGTGCTTTTCAACTCTTTTTTGGATAAATGATAAATAGACATAGGCATAATATCCTCTATATATAAGTAGTTTCCAAGAATACTAGTTATATCTTCATTGGACATTGACTTCTTTAGCGATACCTTGTAAGGATATGGAAACATATTCTGTAAAATACCTTATCTTTCTAATGAATGCTTCAAAAGGTTGTACAATGCACTGTATCCTTTAGGACTAATTCCTGCTTCATCACATACCATCTGCACGTCTCTAGGAGTGATAATATCTTGTAACTTTTTTGTGAAATCTTTAATCACTTGCTTCTTGATAAGGTTTCCTATCCGTGACTCCAAAATACTAACCACCTGCTTGTTGGTCAAACAAGAATTTAATAACTTAAATTGATCCTCTGTTGTTGATGACGCACTAACATCTTCAACGAATGACCTACATAACAATATATATATATATATATATATATATATATATATATATATATATATATATATATATATATATATATATATATATATATATATATATATATATATATATATATATATATATATATAAGTCTTCCAAAAAGAGAAACAAATACAAGCCAAACCTTATCGCAAAGACTCGTCGTTTGCATGCTCCACCACCAATTGAAAGAGAGTCAAAGGATGTTAATGATCGTCTCCTACGTCGCATCCCAAGTGGAGTCTCTCTCAAGTGTTGGATAGTGTTTTTTAATTTCTCAATTGTTCTCTCCTTTTCTTCCATATGCTGTTCAAGCTCTGCAAGCTTTTCTTGTAAAGATATGATTGTGCTTTCAAAAGTGACCAACCTTGTATGATTTAGTTGATATTGTTGAATCCAATACTTAGTAATGATAGTTGAATGTGTAGATAATCGTTGACAATAACCTAAGAGCCGAGCTTTACTGCCACCGATGAACTGAAGTAAAGTTGAGAGGTTATGGAATGTTGGATGGTAAGAAGACATTGGATCAGAAGCGTATAATGAACCATGAGTCCAAAGATCAATATTCTTTTCTCCAGCTTCATGACGCTCATTTTGAGAGTTCACATCATTCTTGCACTGTGTATTTGGAGCAAACTCTCTAGGCACACGAACATGGATACTTGTTGATGCTGGGGCATGAGGACATCCTAATGTGTAATAGCTGTCAACACCATCTTTTCCAACAATTAAACAATATTGAGAAAGAGACCAAAAATTTGTTTGGAAGAGATGCTAGATATTACTTTAGTGATCCATGGGGTCCAACTAAAAATCCATGAAAGAACATCATTGGATTCTTTAGGTACTTCAATAGCACCTAACCACCATATTTCTTTCTCGGATTGAACACTATATGTAGACTTAGAGCTAGAGTTACTAGTTTCATCAGATATGGCATTTCTCATTGCTTCATTCATGAGTGTCAAACTCAATCTCTCCATTCGTCGTCCCTTTATGATATGGCATTCATCTAACTTCAATATAAACTGTAATTTGGTATTACAATCTGCATAAATTAGCAAAATTTTTATAACATCAAAATACAATGTATATCAAGGTAAGTGCACATACCTAGTATAGTAGATTTGTAAAATTGAACCATTGCTTGTTGAAGCCTCTCCAAATCCACGAATATGTTGTTGTACTTTGTGTAAGGAAATCCATTTCCAACTATGCTTTTCAACTCTTTTTTGGATAAATGATAATTAGACATAGGCATAATATCCTCTATATATAAGTAGTTTCCAAGAATACTAGTTATATCTTCATTGGACATTGACTTCTTTAGCGATACCTTGTAAGGAGATGGAAACATATTCTGCAAAATACCTTCTCTTTCTAATGAATGCTTCAAAAGGTTGTACAATGCATTGTATCCTTTAGTACTAATTCTTGCTTCATCACATACCATCTGCACGTCTCTAGGAGTGATAATATCTTGTAACTTTTTTGTGAAATCTTTAATCACTTGCTTCTTGATAAGGTTTCCTATCCGTGACTCCAAAATACTAACCACCTGCTTGTTGGTCAAACAAGAATTTAATAACTTGAATTGATCCTCTGTTGTTGATGACGCACTAACATCTTCAACGAATGACCTACATAACAATATATATATATATATATATATATATATATATATATATATATATATATATATATATATATATATATATATATATATATATATATATATATATATATATATATATATATATATATATATATATATAAGTCTTCCAAAAAGAGAAACAAATACAAGCCAAACCTTATCGCAAAAACTCGTCGTTTGCATGCTCCACCACCAATTGAAAGAGAGTCAAAGGATGTTAATGATCGTCTCCTACGTCGCATCCCAAGTGGAGTCTCTCTCAAGTGTTGGACAGTGTTTTTTAATTTCTCAATTGTTCTCTCCTTTTCTTCCATATGCTTTTCAAGCTCTGCAAGATTTTCTTGTAAAGATATGATTGTGCTTTCAAAAGTGACCAACCTTGTATTATTTAGTTGATATTGTTGAATCCAATACTTAGTAATGATAGTTGAATGTGTAGATAATCGTTGACAATAACCTAAGAGCCCAGCTTTACCGGCACCGATGAACTGAAGTAAAGTTGAGAGCTTATGGAATGTTGGATGGTAAGAAGACATTGGATGAGGAGGGTATAATGAACCATGAGTCCAAAGATCAATATTCTTTTCTCCAGCTTCACGACGCTCATTTTGAGAGTTCACATCATTGTTGCACTGTGTATTTGGAGCAAACTCTCTGGGCACACGAACATGGATACTTGTTGATGCTGGGGCATGAGGACGTCCTAATGTGAGGTTTGTAATAGGTGTCAACACCATCTTTTCCAACAATTAAACAATACTGAGAAAGAGACCAAAAATTTATTTGGAAGAGATGCTAGAGCATGATTTTCTCAGGAAAAGTTTGTTTTCTTGGATGTGGATGGGTCATAGTGTGTTTTCCCACTGAGAATAGCAAAAAATGTTGAAATTTTGAAAAATTCATTTTTTGGGTGAAGAGTAGTTACGAATTTGATGATGTGGCACTCTACTTTTGGAGGGATTTTAAGAATATTACTTTTTCAAAAGCAAAATTAAAAACTAAACTAAAAAAAAGTCACTTCTAACATATATATTAAAAAATGAGCCCTTTCAAGTAAATAAACACTGAAATTGAGACTTAAAAAAAAAAATCATTTTTTTATTCCCATACATGCTCGAGTTTGATGATGTGGAAAGTAGATTCCCTTTCTCTCTCTCTAATAGAAGAGGGAGAGGAGCCTAGTAAGCCTTAAAAAAAGCCTACTCCAACCTACTAAAAAGTGCCCTATTAAATGCACTTTGTCCCCTTAGACAACAACAAAATTAGACTTAATCCCTAAAAATTAGGAATCCTTACAAGGCCCATGCAGGGTTGACCTTTTTTCCTAATGATAATATTGGAGGACATCGATAGCCAGGTGATGCTCTTCTAGCCGCAATCCCCTTGCTAAATCTGTTAGTAAGGCATCCCAATCGACTGGCCCTGGAACGTCTGGATGTGGCAGACACAATTGTTCTGAGTGTAAGGTTCTCTCCACAGCAAAAGGTTGGAGGAGATGTGAGGGTCTGGGGATGAATATTTTAGAATGGTACTCCCAGAACCTTGTAATGAACATCTCCTCAAAAGTTTGTTTGTAGCATTCTAGGAGGTATTTGATTCTTGTGTGCCATGCATATATCACATTAATGGAGGGTGTTGTGCTCATGTAATATACTAAGTCGAGATTGCCTGCAGTGAAATCGTCTTCTGAGAAATGCGGATCTTTAATGTTCTTGAAGGTTCGGAAGGTGACGAGCATTAATTCGAATATTTTAATACACATTTGTGCCATCACATCAGGAACGTTCCGTAGTCTGACTCCCCAATGGCAGATGGTGGATGTCATGTATGCTACTATGGTTGGTGCTCGTGGTGGTGCTAGGTACACGTAATTTAGCCATTTTGCACAGCCTTTAACATTCTTCACAGTAATGGCAAAGTCACGCCATGTGCATCTTCTGAGTACTCGGATGTAACATGGATTGTACTTGATGAAGAGTGGCATATTTTTCCATGTACGAACCATTTTTGGATAAGTTTCTAGGAGACGAGGCCTCCAAGTGGGTTGGAAGATGGACCCTTGTTTAGCACTTTCAGGTATGTCATCTGGACCAAATTAGGTGGCAAAAATTGGGGCCTTGCCACATCGTTGTTGAATTTTTGCATTATAATCTACTAGGAGGGGAGCACAAAGGTACTATCTCCTCCTTTGGCTCTGCTAGGGGTGATAGTGTTGATCAGGTAGGAACAACGTAGAAAATCAGGTTTAGGTAATTGTGCTCTAAAGTAGCTGTCCAAGCCAGCTTTGGTCCATACTAACCTCATTACTTCTGCATCTTGATACTTTTCAAACTTGCGAGTAAAGAAATGGTACCTTCCCCACTTTCCATTAAATTCTATTTCACCTTCCCAGAAGTATGTGCCCTCTCCTCATGGAACTGCGACGTCACTTAACCAATGTGCATGTTTGCCGACTTGTGATGTGTGCCCCTGTGGAGGGTCTTGAATTGGAAGGACATGCACTGCCCTGAGTTCCTGAGGCCTCTCGGTTAGTTGTGGTTCGTAGAGGAGAGTTTCAATGTCCACTATTTGGGTGTTGGATCCCGCCTGGGAACTGGTTCCTATTGCTTCTGCCATGTTACTTCTTGCTTGCCAATTCTGTGAGAATATAGAAGCACATGTTAACACTGTAGTGGACAAGATATGACAGTTTGTCCTCGTTACAATATTAACATTAGGCACCATGACAAGTTAGTGAGTCAGTTAGTGCTCGATGATTGTGTGTAGTTAGTGAATGAATAGTCCTATGAGCTAAGTGGAATGATGCAATGTGAGGATGATGAAGTTAGTAGGTGGAGGTGAATTTACAAATTGGGATCGAGGGGTTTGTTGCAAGCTTTTTGTCACCAAATGTAATGCGTGGTTTTACAATGTGACCGTCGGTGGGCTATGGGAGAGTTTACTTGGGTATGTATTTGAAAACGAGGCTTTTTAGGGACCCATTTACAAGAGATCCTATTAGTGCCTATTGATGCATGTGTGAGTGTGTGTGAATGGAGCCCTGTCTTGTGAAGCTTATGGGTGTCTACTTGAGCCCGCAAGCAAGCCTTAGGCACCCAAATTTGTCTTGATTGTGGGTCAGCCATCATCGACTTCTTGGGTACCCACATAGATAGTCTTTTCGTGGGTGATTGTCGGAGAAACATTTTATTAGGCACCCTATGCCGATCACTAGAGTAGGGTTTGGTTGGGACTTCCACTAGAGTTGATTGGGGAAGTTCATCCTTCCGTACACATATCTACTTCAATGGTCGAGATGCCTTGGTTGCGGTGATCTTTGGTTTAGAGTCGTTACTTCTTTGCTTCCTTCTGATCTCCAAGACTTCACATTTCTAGTCCGAGACTTCCTTTGGACAGACATGGAGTTCCACTTGCACGACCGTGTCTCATGAGAGGATTTTCTGCATCACAGAGTGTTGAACAAGAAAAGCATATTTTTCCATGATAGTGCTCCTAGAGGGACGAGGAGTTGGTGCATTTTCTACTTTCTTGAGTGCTTGATTTTCTAACTCGATGGTAATGCGATTTGGACCTTCCCATACGTGAAGAAGTCCACTTCTTAGGTTCAGGTTGACTTCATGATCATATATCCAGTCTTGACCCAAGACAAGAGGTTCAGTGAGATCCTCATCTTGACACACTAGTACCTTAATTGTCATCGGAACATCTTGAATGTAGAGGGGAAGCTCCAACCTCGCCCATGCAAGGGGTTTCCACACCTCCCAATCCTATAAGGTATTCTTCTATAGGATTGACACTTAATTTCAACTCTTGACAGTAAGAAACTCTAACTGCACTAGTGGCTGCACCTGAGTCAATCAAGGCCCAAACAGTCTTTGCACTATTTCCTTGTCCTATCTCTAAGGTCACAAAAGGACATCCTTCAATTATTCTATGGGAGCTTACACTTGAGGCCTCACACATAGCCATAGATACCTTAGAGCTGCATAGGCATTTGTCCTAGGCTGATCTCTACCCTATCTTCTCAATTTCATTCTTCGGATCTGTTCCAATGCTTCTACTTGCACTTCTTCTCAAATTCGCTTTTCTTCTTCTTTGCGTTTCTTGGCCGTATTGAGTCAGTTAAGCATTTCCTCAGTGAGGGGTTCTTGATATAGTTTGACTCTGCATCCACTAAAATAACTAGGGAGGACATCACCTTCTAAGGTGGCTAATTGGACTGCCCCACTTGTTGATATTCTGTTAATAATCATGGGTCCATAGCCACGCTTCTCTAGCTTTCTTGCATGTTGTTTCAGGGTGTACACTAAAACTAAGTCTCCTTCTTTCAAGCCTTTATCCTTCACGTGGGCATCGAAGTATGCCTTCTATCTTTTTTTAGCTGAATAAATCCCTGCGGCAGCTTTCAATCTCCTGTGCTACTTTTAGTGTGGGTATAAGGAAGTCTAATGGTAGCACTGGACTTTGGCCAAATACCATCTGAAAGCGTGTGGCTTGGAGTACTATTTTATAGGCAACTCTATATGCCCAAACAACATGGTGTAGTTGTTTATCCCAATCAGAGCATTTATTATTCATTAATTTGGTCAGCACATTGCATAGAATCTTATTGGTGCTTTCCGCTTGCCCATTAGCTTATGGGTGATAGGGGGAAGACTTCTTATGTATCACCAAGAACTCTGGTAAAAGATTTCCAATGACTTCATTCAAGAAGTGAGTGCCTCTATCACTTACTAGCTCTATCGGTAGCCCACATCTAGTGAACACGTTCTCAAATAAAAACATAGCTATCATTTGAGCATCGTTTTTCGTCGTGGCTTTCACCTCTACCCACTTGGTTAGATAATATGTGGCCACAATGATGTATTCAGCATGTCAACTCTTAACTGGGGGGTTAATAGGACCTACAAAGTCTATTCCCCACTTAGAGAATGCACATCCACCCATCATAGGTTTCAATGGCATCTCATCTTTTCGTATGGGATATTGAGTTCCCTGACAAACATCACATCGCTTCACATAGGTATGTGCATCCATCTGAAGGGTGGGCCACCACAAGCTTGCAAATAGGATTGCCTTAATCACATGGTTTGGACCAAAGTGTCCTCCTACTACATCTTGATGAGCAGTTTCCATGATCTTAAGATATTCACTCTCATGAACACATAGTCTCAGATATCCATCTTTCCACACTTGTATAGATTATCACCAACGAGTGTGTAATCGAGGGATTCTTGTTCTAATTTTCTTCGCCTAGCTAGGGTCATATCTTGAGGGAATGTTTTCATCCTCAAGAAGGCTACCAATGGTTCACTCCAATCTGGTATTAGAGACATTTGGTACAGTGTAGCATGCTCCACAGGTGGTCTAATACGACAAACTGGGCATTCCTTACACAACTTATGGACATCAGCTTCCATAGTCGGCTAGTGCACTCCGAGTCTCCTTAGTGTCTATAAAGTTCTTTGCCTTGAATAGTGTTGCTCTAATGCACCTACATGTGCTAATTGCAACCATTTCGCGTACTCATCCTTTTCTAGATAACAAGCTAATATTCCTTGATATGTATGTTTGTACATACTCCGTGCCATGATATTGTACTTTTGGGCTTTTACTACCTCTTTATCTTGAGTGTTCATTACTGGGTGTTTGGGTCCGTATGTCAATACTGTCACTAATGTCTTGGCCCACTATGGTACAACTTCCAAATTAAACAAGTAAGCATCACGAAGATCATCCGATAATCCTTGTGGGGCCTCTCCAGATGTGAGCCTCAAGAGATGATCTGCTCTCAAGTGAGTCTTGCCTTTCCTCACCACTACCGCAAAGTCATATTCCATTAGTAAGAGGAACCATCTTACTAATATGCCTATATTGCAAGGCTTGTTCACTAGATACAACAATGCTTGATGATCTGTAAAAAATTTAAACTTATTTGCAAGCAAATAGTGTCTAAAATTTTTAACCACATATACCATGCCTAATCCTTCTCGTTCGGTGGTGGTATAGTTTTGTTCAGCTGCATTCAATTGTCTACTAGCATAGGCAATCGGAAGATCCATATTACATTTGCCAGTAGGTTGTGCAAGTACACACCCAATAGCATAATTGGATGCATCCACATGAACATGAAAGGGTTTGTTCCAATCTGGTGTGGTCAAGATTGGTGCTGAACATAATCGCTTCTTCAGCTCGTTAAAGGAGTTCTCACATTCTTTAGTCCACTCGAAGTAAGTCAAACGGGATTACAGTGGCTTTGCAATGATTGCATACATATGAATGAATCGGCAATAGTAGCCACAATGCCCCATGAAAGCCTGTACTTCCTTGACATTCCTTGGCCTAGGTAGCTCTACAATAGCTCTCACTTTCTCCTCATCCATGGATATGCCATTCTTTGACACTATGTGTCCTAGAATCTTGCCTTGTCTGACCATGAAAACACACTTTTCTAGGTTTAGGCAGACTTTCTATTCTCTACATTTGTCAAAGATTTGCCTCAGTTCAGGTATATGTGTTTGTCTAATGTTGGAATGAGCACAGAGATCATCAACATAGACTTCCAAATTCTTCCTCAAGAACTCTTTAAACACATGGCACATGAGCCTGAAATGTGGCTGGCACATTGGTAAGACCAAATGGCATTACTCGAAAGGCAAATATGCCCCACTCTATGGCAAAAGTCGTCTTATGCTGATCTTCCAGAGCAATGGCTACTTGATTGTAGCCAGAAAATCCATCAAGGAAGCTGTACACTTCCTTGCCTGCTACTCTTTCTAAGAGATGCTCAGTGATAGGAAGCGAATAACTATCTCTAATAGTGGCTGCACTAACTATCTTTAAGTTAATGCATACACATAACTTTCCAATCTTCTTGGGCACCACTACAATGGGGGATACCCACTCTGTGTGCTCAATTTCATAGATGAATCCAGATTCAACCAAACGATCTATCTCTTCCTTGATTTTGGCCACATAATTATCATTGTATGTGTATGGCTTCTGCTTAGATGGTTTGGCCTCCGAGGTCATGGGTATCGTGTGTGAGCATATGTTAGGATCTACACCTTTCAAGTCCTTGTAACTCCAACAGAATACATCTATGTATTCCCTTAGCAAGGTTACTAGCTCGTGCTCTTCTTCCTCTGTTAGGTCATGTCCTATGTACATACATCTTTCTTCTCCTTCTTCTATGGCTACAACAATCTTCTTGGTGGTCTCCTTGTTATCATAGGCCTCTCCTGCTTGTGTAGCACATTTAGGCATTCTCATCATGACTCTCCTATATTCTATCTCATACTTTTTAAAGTTTTTTGCGACCTCAAACAAGGATTCTCCCTCCTTTGGTGTGAATTCTCTCTTCTTCCTTTTCTTGCCTTCATCCTTGTTGGTCACTTGTGTGGTTAACCTCATCATTTGTAGGCTCTTCATGTCTCTGAGGGTGAACTTCTACTTCGTAGACATATTCCTCATCTAATGCAAAGGTGGTTCCATAATGATTGACTCTAGATTGGAGTCACTTGCATTCTCGAATGCATCAGTGCTAGGTTCACATTCCTCTATAACCGAATCATACATAATTGGCTCTATGGTGAAGACTGAAATGTCATAGCCATCCTCGTCACAGTGGGGTGTCCATTGTTCTTCATTGATGGCTACATCCATTGTTGATAAAATTTTTGCCCAACCATGAGGTTCAAATTCTTTGTCAGGAAGTACTACAGGCGCATAGGTTGGGTCTTGAATTGATCTATGATTTTCCTTCACACCTACCTCTCTGGCTTTTTCTCTCTTCTCTTCTTCTATAGCTACTTTGCACATCCATAAGTGGGTGTCTTCATGCATCCATGAGGATCCTGATCCTATGGAATGCACTGACTCCGTATCATCTTTAGCTCTATGGATGGGGTTCCATTGAATGGGGGTATGTCTTTATGAGACTAATCCTTGACATTGACTTTGGTTGTAACACCTAAGTGTTGCAAATACAAAGAATTGGTTCCCCAATCTTGTACCACTTGCAACTACCACAAAAATGGTCTTCCCAAAATCATCTCATAGGCATGATTCTTGCTAAAGTCACATATGGCAAAAGTATGCTCAAATTCTACACCACATGTAGTGAGATTTATTCCTTCTAGCAGTCCTAAGGGTCTCTCGATGTGACCATCGGCCATTTTCGATTTCATTCTCATTGGCCTGAGTGCTCGCTTGCCCAAACACTTCCATAGGGAAGTGGTAGCGATTGCAACTCCTGCGCGTGAGTCCAAAATTACCTTTGTTGTGTATCCTTGATGGGTAATGGGAAGGTAGGTGTTTCCTTCTTCTCCTTCACTCATGTCTCCTATCTTGTCCAAGGGTATCTCTGGCACTGTTCTATGAGATCCTACCTGAGAACGAGACTTAGCTATTTCAGGCACTTGGTTGGCTACATGTTTCCATCGTTCCGGCCTAACCTTGAGTAGCTCTTATAAACTGATATTGCACTGCACTTGAGTGTTTTTCACTACCTCTGTGTCCCTAGGTATGAATGAGTCTTCATTCCTTACCATCACTGTAGGTGCTCTCATGCAAGTAGACTAGCCTCCCATGGGCTGGTGAAATGGGGTAGCTCATGTAAGGAATTAGAAGCAAAGTCTAATCTCTCTTGAGATTGGATGATCTCTTGTTCTCCATAAATGGATGGAATTTCTTGTGGGAATTGATCATGCGCTTAATCCACAAGTTCAATGGGAGGAGGATCTTCACTTTCCTTAGCCCATTTCTCTTCTTGAATCTCTCTTAGAAATTCTCGGGAATACCGATTCATAGAAGAAGATGTGTCTGGTTTGGTGGAGTTAGGCACATAAGCTTCCTAGGTGGGAATGCTTATTCTTTCACTTGCTATAGCTCAGGGATGAGTATCACCTCCTTTAATGTCAATCCGGGAAGACATGAGGATGGTATGAAGACCTCAAACAAGTGATGGCACAAATGTGTGAGTGAGAAGCACACAAACATGCACACACATACACACACACGCACACACAAGGCAAGAACAAAGAGAGACACAATGGAATAACTTCTATTGCAAGAGAGTTCTCATACAACTTCAAATCTACAACAAGCGAGCCCAAAAATGAGCTCTCTAGCTCTATTTATAGTTTTTTACTAGCTTTGGTCCTGTTCAGACCTAGTGTCCGGCCTAGTTAAAAATTAGTTCCCTAAGCTAGTTTGGAGGCTCAAACAAGCTCTGAAAATTATGAACCATGGTACGCCATTACTTCTAAAGCTCCTCAAGCTCGAGGACTCCTCGGCTTGCACAAAATGGAACTACAAAAAGGGGAAACGATATTTACAATGGTTTTCAGTGATGAGAATCACTTTTAAAATAATGTAAGGATTGAAAAAATTTGATGGGTTGCCTCAGTGCTAGATCTACGTGTATGCCCATACTTGCTTCTTCCCATTTGATGCCAACACTCTCCCCCCCTAGCGTCTGTCGTCTCTGACAGACCTTTGCTCCATGGGGTGATCAATGTAGTTTTGGACTATGTCTGTAGCTAGCTCCTGTTCTCTGATCCTTAATCCCCTGACTAGATCTCTTTGAAGAGCATCCCAATTCACTGTGCCCGGAATGTCAGGTTGTGGTGTTGTATATGTTGGTGCATTTTACCCAAGCCTACATGCTTGATATGCTTGATATTATCCTCATTTGTAAGTCACATGAGTAGTCATGTGAACACCTCTTGTAAAAGAGTTCATTTTCATCTCTTGTAATTGAAAAAAGAAAAAAGAAAAGGATGGCTTACCTCATGCATGATGTAAAAGCAATTTTGTGGCTATAACTACCAAAATCATGAATTTTTGAGCTGAGGGAATCTCTCCTAACTTTGGGGATCACTTTTAGGTGGAGCCATTCGAATTCAAATTCAAAAGTCCCTCCAAGAATAGCTATAAAAGGAGCAAGAAGGAAGAGGCGATTAGCAAGCCTTGTACGTGACCACTTGATGTCATTTTGTAGAGATTGAAGAGCTTACTCCATAGCTCTACCATTCTACTCCCATTGTGCAAAGATTCATTGCCAATGTGGTTGTAATCATATATGAATTTATACATTTATCATCATTCACTTCTCTGTTTTGTTCTCTGCTATACTCACTCAGAGCAGTACCTTCAGAAGGTCATATCTCAAGTTCTACTGATCCTTTTTCCGTGATTTAACGTGCGTTGGATAGCTCTTACTGTCTAGTTTTTTTACATCCATTTTCAAGGTCATTGGATGTATAGTTTTGGAGATATGTGCATTTTACTGCTCACTAGTCTATCTCTGTAGAGCCCCGAGAATGGTGGGCATGTTCCAGAAATTGATGAAACTTGTTCTCAGTGCTCAGTCCGTCATTTGAAGTGTTTTAACTTGGATTGGGAAGCTTGCTAAGTATATCTGCTATGCCCAAAAGGAATTTGTCTAATTCTTACCAGGTTGAGAGCACTGTTCATTTTTTCCAGCAGGTGTATGTCCAAAAATAGCAAGTTTTGGGAGCTAGTCATTTCGCAACTAGTCTGTCTTGACTTAAACTTTTGGGATACATGTTCCAAAGTACTTGGCTGATATTTTGGTGGATTTAGGAAGCTTAAAGGGTCTACTAATCAAATCTGAAGTCTCAGTTGGCTGGTGTGAAGCTGGTTGTAGCAGCACCTACTCATCTTTGGATTGCATCCACCATCTCTCTTCACAATGGTATCAGAGCATAGTCAAGCAACATGGGAGATGGATTTCCATCAACAATTGACAAATTGGATCGAAACAACTACCCGGCATGGTCTCTAAGGATGGAGGCTTACCTTCAAGGGAGGAATCTATATGGATTCATATCTGGAGATGAAGCAATGCCAACCATGAGGAACAAAGGGCAACCATCACATGAAGAAGTGGAAGGACTTTCGAATTGGTGTTCGAAGGATGCACTCGCAAGGTCCTATATTCTAAACTCAATCTCTGATTTTCTTTTACCTCATGTCAAGGGATGCAAGACATCAAGAGAGACCTGGAATGCACTTGCTTCTTTCTTCTCTTCCAACACTCGAGCAAGGAAGAACCAATTGTGGATGGAGTTCACAACAATGAAGAAAAGCCCGAAGCAAAATGTGACTGATTATGTCACAAAGATGAAGGAGATTTCCGACCAACTTGGAAGCATTGGAGAGGTAATTGAAGAGGAGCAAATCATAAGACAAATCATGAATGGAATCAAAGCAGACGACAAGTGGGAGTCATTCACAACAGCCATGGATTTATACATGGATATGCATGTACCCGACCTCAACACACTCATGGGCCAACTCTTCACTCATGAAGCAAAGATTAGCAAAGGTGGTGAGTCCTCAAGAGGTAATCAAACTTCTACCTTATATTCTGATAAAGCTAAGGTCAAGGACAAGTCAAAGAATAGGAAGAATGAAGATGAAGGAAGCTCTTTCCAAGCAAACTTTGCAGGTAGAGGAGGAGCTAGAGGAAGAGGCAGTGGTGGAAAGCAAGGCAGGGGGAGATTCCAATCATCTCAACCTTGCAACATATGTGGCTTATCTAACCATACTACTGAAAAATGTTTCAGGAACCCGAGGAACTCAAGAGGAAGAGGATTCAATAGAGGTGGCTATGGATCAAATAGAGGTAGATACAATGGAGTCTACAACAACAATAACTACTACAACAACAATTACAACAACAACAACAACAACTATCAAAGTGGCCATAGAGGAAGAAGAGATTACAATAACTATGCAGAGGACCAAAGTCAAGAAGATTCATTATTGATTATGAATCTATCAGCGAAGAAGGGTAAGGATGATGATCACATATTTTACATTGATTCGGGATGCTCGAACCATGTAGCAGGAAATGTGGCTTTACTTTCTGATTTGGAAGATCCTCATAACAAGCATGAAGTGCAGACAGGAGATGACACAAAGCACTCAGTGGAGAAGATAGGTAATGTGAAGACATCAGATGGGAATATGAACCTCTTAAGCAAAGTCTTGTATGTCCCTACAATTACCAAAAATTTAATAAGTGTTGGACAGATTGTTGAAAAAGGATTGCAGGTTAGATTCAATCGATTTGGAGCATATGTTGAAGACCCAAGGCAAGGCTTTCGAAGGATTGCCAAAGGAGAAAAGACAGGAAGGCTTTTCACTTTTGAAGTGGAAGATACAAAGAACATAGCTTTGTTTAGCTATGGATCTCAAACTCTAACAAAGTTGGAGATATAGCACAAAAGGCTTGCTCACATTGGTGAGAGGACACTCAAACAGATTTGCAAGGACCAAAGTGTACTTGGTTTGTCTAATATCACAAGGCAACACATGATTTATAAGTGTGAAGCTTGTCAACTCGGCAAGGCTCATAGACAACCTTTCAATAAGAAAGGATATATGTATCAAAATCCTTTGGATCTAGTGCACACGGATGTGTGGGGTCCAAGTAAGGAGCCATCTATATCAGGCTCAAGATATTATGTGTCTTTCATAGATGATTGTAGCAGGTGGACCATTCTGTTTTTCATGAAGCACAAGGATGAAGTGTTTAATTGCTTTAAGAAGTATATTGCTCTTGTTGAAAACCAAACAGGTAGGACTTTGAAACGACTCAGATCAGATGGTGGAGGAGAATACTTCTCTTCTGAATTTGATGCCTTCTTGCATGAAAGAGGCATTAAAAGGGAAGTCACTACAAGGTATACACCCGAACTCAATGGTGTAGCAGAGAGGAGGATCAGAGCTATTGTTGAAGCAGCAAGGTCCATGCTCAACGAAAAGGGATTGCCAAACTACCTATGGGCAGAGGCTGTGTCTACAGCCACATATCTCATAAATAGACTTCCATCTAAGTCACTAGATGGAACCACTCCATATGAAGTGTGGAATGGAAGAAGACCTAGTCTAGAGCATTGCAAAATCTTTGGATGCTTAGCCTATGCTCACATTCCTTCTCAAGTAAGAGGGAAATTGGATCCCAAGGCAGAGAAGTGCGTATTTATTGGTTATGACCAAAACCAAAAAGGATATAGATTGTACAATCCAACCAATAAAGGATTTTCTGTGAGTAGAGATGTAATTTTTGATGAAAACAAATCATGGTTTGATGATGACAGGAAAGTGAAGCCGCCATATGACTTGGATGAAGATTTTCCATCACTTCAACCAAAGGAGCCAAAGCAGATTGAAGAAAGTGATTCGGAGATTGACCTAGAAGACTTGGAAAGACTAAAGCTATGGAAGAACAAAGGTAAAGCAAAGATGCAGGATGCTACATATGGACCCGAGAGCTCACATCAACCACTTAGAAGGTCTTCAAGGGAGAAGAAGAAACCAGAGAGGTTTGGTTATGATACTTCTTTGGTCACCAAGCACTCAATCTACATTGCAAAGGATTCAACCAATGAAGAACCTACCACATTTGAAGAAGCACAAAGCAAGAAAGCTTGGAGAGATGCAATGGATGAAGAAATGGAAGCCTTGAAGGAGAATGACACTTGGGAGCTTGTACCTAACAAGCCATCTATGAAGATAATCGGATCTCGATGGATATACAAAATCAAGAGGAATCCAGATGGAAGTATAAATAGACACAAAGCAAGGTTAGTTGCTAAAGGGTTTGCTCAAACCCATGGTATTGATTATGAGGAGACTTTCTCTCCTGTTGCAAAAATGCCTACAATTAGGGTTTTCATTAGTCTTGCTGCATCTAGAAATTGGAATCTTTATCAACTTGATGTAAAGAATGCTTTCTTGAATGGATGGATTTCTGAGGAAGTGTATATGGCACAACCTCCTCGATATGAGGATGCACATCATCCTAACTATGTATGCAAACTAAAGAAAGCTTTGTATGGATTGAAGCAAGCTCCAACAGCTTGGAATTTTAGATTGGTGACTTATTTGCAGGACCAAGGATTCAAAGCTAGCAAGGCGGATACCTCTTTGTTCATAAAGAGGAATGGATCTGAAGTGATCTATTTATGTGTGTATGTTGATGATATTATTATCACAGGCAATGATCTTGAAGGAATCAAACAAGTAAAGGCTCAAATGAAGGAGGAGTTCAAAATAAGTGACCTCGGACCACTCACTTATTTTCTTGGATTGGAGTTGATCTACACAGATTCAGGTATATACATCACACAAAGGAAGTATGTCCATGACATGCTCGTCAAGTTCAAGATGGAAAATACCAAGTGTGCAGGTACACCTATGGAGCAAAATCATAAGTTTAGTGCTTATGAAGGAGAGCCAATTGAAGACATCACAAGCTATCAAAGCTTGGTTGGAAGTATGAACTATGCAACACTCACAAGGGTGGATATATGCTATAGTGTTAGCATATTGAGTCAGTTTATGCATAAGCCGACAAGACCACATATGGAAGCGGCCAAGAGAGTCTCAAGTACCTAAAGGGGACCATGAATGAAGGTTTGTTTTATTCATATACTTCAGATATTGAGCCAAAGGTCTACTCAGATGCAGATTGGGCCGGATCTAAAGATGATAGAAGAAGCACATCAGGGTATATATCATTTGCAGGTTCAAAAATCATTTCTTGGTCATCGAAGAAGCAACCAACCGTGGCATTATCTTCTACTGAAGCTGAATATAGAGGTTTGGCTAATGCAACTCAAGAAATCATGTGGTTAAATTCTTTGTACACAGATCTTGGACTTCATTCTTCAACACCTCACATTTTTGGTGACAACACAAGCTCACTACATCTAGCAGCTAATCCGGTATACCATGCTAGAACCAAGCATATTGAAGTCCACTACCATTATGTAAGGGAGAAGCTAATGAGCAAGGATATTCAATTATCCTATGTCTCTACAGATATGCAATGTGCAGACATGTTAACTAAAGCTCTTGATGGTACAAAGTTAAGTAGATTCAAGTTGATGATTGGCTTGCAGGAAATCAAGGACAATTGAAGACTTATTTGGAGGCCAAGCATGTTAGGCTTGAGGGGGAGCTGTTGGTGCATTTTACCCAAGCCTACATGCTTGATATGCTTGATATTATCCTCATTTGTAAGTCACATGAGTAGTCATGTGAACACCTCTTGTAAAAGAGTTCATTTTTATCTCTTGTAATTGAAAAAAGAAAAAAGAAAAGGATGGATTACCTCATGCATGATGTAAAAGCAATTTCGTGGCTATAACTACCAAAATCATGAATTTTTGAGCTGAGGGAATCTCTCCTAACTTTGGGGATCACTTTTAGGTGGAGCCATTCGAATTCAAATTCAAAACTCCCTCCAAGAATAGCTATAAAAGGAGCAAGAAGGAAGAGGCGATTAGCAAGCCTTGTATGTGACCACTTGATGTCATTTTGTAGAGATTGAAGAGCTTACTCCATAGCTCTATCATTCTACTCCCATTGTACAAAGATTCATTGCCAATGTGGTTGTAATCATATATAAATTTATACATTTATCATCATTCACTTCTCTGTTTTGTTCTCTGCTATACTCACTCAGAGCAGTACCTTCAAAAGGTCATATCTCAAATTCTACTGATCTTTTTTCAGTGATTTAACGTGCGTTGGATAGCTCTTACTGTCTAGTGTCTGCATATCAGATTTCAAGGTCATTGAATTTATATTTTTGGAGATATCGGCATTTTACTGCTCATTGGTCTATCTCTGCAGAGCCCCGAGAATGGTGGGCATGTTCCAGAAATTGATGAAACTTGTTCTCAGTGCTCAGTCCATCATTTGAAGTGTTTTAACTTGGATTGGGAAGCTTGCTAAGTCTATTTGCTATGACCAAAAGGAATTTTTCTAATTCTTACCAGGTTGAGAGCACTGTTCATTTTTTCCAGTAGGTGTATGTCCAAAAATAGCAAGTTTTGGGAGCTAGTCATTTCGCAACTAGTCTGTCTTGACTTAAACTTTTGGGATACATGTTCCAAAGTAGTTGGCTGATATTTTGGTGGATTTAGGAAGCTTAAAGGGTCTACTAATCAAATCTGAAGTCTCAGTTGGCTGGTGTGAAGCTGGTTGTAGCAGCACCTACTCATCTTTGGATTGCATCCACCATCTCTCTTCACAGTATATAGTTCCAAATGCATAGTCTGTTCACATGCAAATAGTTATAGAAGATGGGTTGGTCGTGGCATGAACACTTCAGGGTGAGATTCCCAGAACTCGATGGTAAACATATCATCAAATGTTTGTTTATAGCAGGTTGGGAGATATCTGATCCTCGCATGCCAAGCATAAGAAACCTGAATACTAGGGGTTGTGCTCATATCATAGAGTAAGTCATAATTACCATTTATAAAGTCCGGGATCAAAGGCTGGATGTTATGTACATTGCGGAAAGTTTTCATTACTATTTGCATCATGTCTAGGATCTTGAGCATCAATTGAGCAGCGATTATGGTTCTATTGTCCTAGGGAACCCACTCTGGAGTGATTATTCTCGTCAGGACCGACTTGCCTTGTGGGGTTTTTGGCTCTTTTCCTAAGTTTCCTTGCTCTATGTCACCCATATCAGCCTCCGCGGTCACATTGCCAAACTCATTTGTCCTATCTGGAAGGGTAGTGACCACATAAATCGTTCCTTCTTTATCTAGATATGATCCATTTTCGAACTTGACTACCGGATGTTCTAGTCCATGGGGTTGATGTGGATTCTTAATTTGAACCACAGATCTTCTCAGGCCGTCTTCGTAGATGCAAGCACCCAGATGATTGGTCTTGATATATTCCAATTGAGTCTTTTAAGGTCCTTCTCGCTTTTCTAGGTCTCTCCATGTTATAGGACATCTCACAGTCACTAGTTTCTGATTCTAGAGCATAGGTGTAATCACTCAGCTAGTGGGCCCAAGACCTAGCCATATAATTGACACTAGCTTTAGAGGATCTGAGGCTTTTTCTATCTCGGCCTAAGTGTCTTCCTGACCTAAGGTTCATATGCCTAATTTCTCTACCCCTTAGTCCCAAGTACAATCTCATTGCAGGTTAGCTCGTATCAATCACTTTGTTCTTTTTAGTTGATTATTGTGTTAAGCTCTTGTTTGGAATCACATCGTCAGGAATACTTAAGTGAAACTCGCACTTGATAATTGATCGATTCAAGTTTACTTTTGTCCCTTAGGGTTTTCATACTTAAGACCTACTTAATGCTTGCACTTAGTTGATTAGTTTTCTTTGACTTGATTCGTGCCTAGCGTCGCTCTAATTTCTTGCCACACCTAAGTCGCACTTAGACTAAGCTAGGAAATGACAAAGGGGGTTGAGAGAAATTCCAACCTCCAATCACTTGTTGCTTTGGTCGCTACACAAGCCCAGGAAGCCTTCTCCCAAGCTTGGTATTCTTCCTTGCTAGCTTGCTTTGGATGCCTTGACTGCGCACAATGTTCTTGCAAGGGTTCACAAGTTAATATTGCCCTTGATCACAATGAATTGATAGACACACATCAAAAAATATAAGCCTCCCTTGGGATAGCTCACTATAACCCCAAAATCCTATGGCCACCTAATCCCACCTAATGGCCAACTTAAAAATACATGTTCTAAAACTCCGCATATGCTTCTTGCAAAAACCAGTCAAGATCCACGTAGGATTCTCAACAAGCTTTCCAATGAGACCAAAATCTCATCAATCCGAGTTCGTATGGTGAAGTTATGAACATTCAGGCTCTCAAGGTTCAGGAAATTCATCTAAGGTTTTCTAGGTATTTTGCCCACTTCTAAGGCTCTAACGTAGTCCCAATTTGTCAAAAATCAAGCCCAAAATTACCACAATTCAATTAATTATTACACCCCAAAAAATTATGCATAAAGCCGGTGTATCACGATAGCTCAGGTCAATGTGTCGCGATAGATGGGAGTGTCGCGTTAAATGGGTGTGTCGCGATACCTCGGTGTGTCGTGATACCTCGGTGTGTCGCAATAGATGGGAGTGTCGCAATAGATGAGAGTGTCGCGATACCTCGATGTGTCGCAATAGATGGGAGTGTCGCGATACATGGGAGTGTCGCGATAGATGGGAGTGTCACAATACCTCGGAGTGTCAAAATAGACGGGAGTCTCGCGATACCTCGCAGTGTCGCAATAGATGGGAGTGTCATGTTACCTCGGAGTGTTGCGATAGACGGGAGTGTTGCGATACCTCGGTGTGTCGTGATAGACTGGAATATGGTGAATTCTATTGATCAACCTGTGAAGAGATGGATAGGTATGTGCTTGAAGATGAAGAGGTGTTACAAAATCCTTGATCTACACCAGCCAAATGAACTCCAGGAGTATATGGTGGGCCCTTTTAGCCTGCCAATGGATGTATTAGACACCCTATGTACCTTGGAAGATCACTCTCAAAAAGATAGATCAAAACAGATAAGTTGGAGTTAGCTCAAAGGTGAAGAACTTGCTATTCTTGGTTCATACACATGTCCAGTGTTTTGCATAATTCTATAAGCACAGCAGCAATTAGCTTAATTCATCTTGGGGAATTCTAGTTAACTTAAAGAGCTAACTTTCAAGAGTAATCTCATAAAAAATAATGAACCACACACTGAGAATGATGTTTAACAACTGATGACATCATCCTGATTTTCACGGGCTGCTACAGTAATGAGAATAGTGCCTAGAAAAATGCACATAACTCAACATTTACGAATCCAATGATTATGCAAATTTTTATGCTTATACTAGACAGTATGCTGAATCCACAAAGTTTTAAATCATTGAATTTGGATAAGTAACCACTGAGAAATGGCTCTGAAAAGATGCGTAAAAAAGTCGGGTACCTGACAGAGAAGTGAAAATGAACGGATAGTGTTCACTTCAACTGAACATAACTGAAGATTGCAACATCCAAATGAAATGAAAATTGGTCAGCATACAGTAGACATATAGAGCTAACGTTATCAAGTTAAATCACTGAAAATGATGCACCAAGCTTAGAGAAACCATCTCTGCAATCTGACTGAGAAAGCTGAGAGATATGGGAGTGAGTAGTACACTTCACAAGAACATCGAAATATGAACTCAAATGATCATGAAAATGAAAGTATATTTCTTGTACAATACAATGGACTTATTGATACATATGTGTGCCTTAGAATCACACCTTGATATGGCATAAAGCTCAGCTCTTGGAGGTCTTCACATAGGTCTCTCTAACCACGACTAAAACTGCCATCTATTTATAGTTGAGTTTGGGAGGCTAACTTCCCTCAATCACTCTCCAATCAATTTGTGATTTGTTTGATTCTCTATCTACCACAAATCATGAATTCATGGCTCCTCTTTCCGTTTTTGATCAAGTGGACTCAACCACTTAAGATTCTTTCACTTTTACATTAAGTAAACTCTTCAAAAGTTACAAGAGGTAGTTCACAAGTGAACTTTACATTGAATTCATTTTAAGGCTTCTTCTATGACTTTGTGGGACTCAAGCCAATACTTAGGCTTGTCATACACTTGCTCCAACAGCTCCCCCGCAAGCCAAGGATGCTTGAAGTCTTCAATCTTCCAAGATTACCTGTAAACCAATCATAGCCTTGAATTTGCAAAGCTTTGTACCATCCAATGCTTTGGTTAGAATATATGCACATTGTTGATGAGTGAACACATATGATATTTGAATTTCTTTGCTTAGAACGTTCTCTCGTACATAGTGATAATCAACTTCAATATGTTTAGTCCTTGCATGAAAAATAGGATTAGCAGCTAAGTGAATAGAACTTATATTGTCGCCAAAAATAGTTGGAGTTCCAAACTCCAATCCAAGATCTTTGAATAATGTCTTCATCCACATAGCTTCCTGAGTAGCTATGGCAAGACCTCTGTATTCAGCTTCAGTAGAAGAGAGAGCAACTATGGGTTCCTTCTTGGATGACCATGAAATAAGCTTTGAGCCTGCAAAGGTAAAATAACCTGAAGTGCTCCTTCTATCTTCTTTGGAGCCAGCCCAATCTGCATCAGAAAATAGCTTCAAACCTAAATCAGATACATAAGGATAATAAAGTCCTTCATTTATGGTTCCTTTGAGATACTTGAGAATCCTTTTGGCACCATCCATATGTGGTTTCCTTGGTGTGTGCATAAATTGGCTTAGCACACTCACATTGTAACATATATCTACTCTTGTCAATGTGGCATAGTTGAGACTACCCACTAGACTTTGATATGATGTGATGTCCTCTATGAGTTCACCTTCATGTGAGCTCAATTTGTGATTGACCTCCATTGGAGTACCTACAATCTTACAATCTTGCATCTTGAATTTTTCCAACATGTCCTTAATGTACTTTCTTTGAGTGAGAAACAAACCATGATCTTTGTAGACAACTTCCAAGCCTAGGAAGTAGGTAAGTGAACCCAAATCACTTATCTTGAACTCTTCTCTCATCTGATCTTTGATCTTCTTCATACCATCTGCATCATTCCCTATCAATATAATCTCATCTACATATACACATAGGTAGATGATCTCAGAATTACTCTTTTTAATAAAGAGTGAAGGATCTGCCTTGCTTGGTTGAAAGTCTTTGTCCTGCAAGAATGAAACAAGCCTGAAATTCCAAGCTCTTGGAGCTTGCTTGAAACCATACAATGCTTTGTTAAGTTTACACACATAATAAGGATAAACTTGATTCTCAAAACCAGGTGGTTGTGCCATATATACCTCTTTTGTTATCCAACCATTCAAGAATGCATTCTTTACATCTAGTTGAAGTATCTTCCAATCTTGGAAGAGGCAACACTAAGCGAAACCCTAATAGTAGGCATCTTTGCCACAGGAAAGAAGGTCTCCTCATAATCAATCCCCTGAGTTTGTGCAAAGCCTTTTGCTACAAGCCTTGCCTTATACCTGTTAATGGAACCATCAGAATTCTTCTTGAGTTTATAGACCCATCTTGAGCCTATTACCTTCATGGATGAAGTCTTGGGCACCAAATCCCAAGTGTTGTTTTCCTCAAGTGCTTCAATCTCTTCCTTCATTGCATGCTTCCATTTTGTTTTTGCTTTGACCTCTTCAAATGATGATGCCTCCTCTCGGTTTATGTCCTGTGCTATGTAGATAGAATGTTTAGTTACTAATGAGGTGTCAAACCCATACCTTTCTGGTTTTTTCTCTTCCCTCATAGATCTTCTCAGGCCATGATGTGATGATTTTCTACCTCATGCCCAAGTTTGTGCAATTTTGCTTTACCTTTAGACTTCCATGCTTTGATCTTTTCCATCTGAGATTCTTCATCATCCTCTGAGGTGTCTTGTTCTTCAATCTTTGGTTGTTCTCTACCAAGCTTTGGAAAATCTTCTTCAAGATCATATGGTAAATTGACCTTCCTGCATGAATCTTCATACCATGAATTGTTCTCATCAAAAACTACATCTCTGCTTACCAAGAATCCTTTGTTGGTAGGGTTGTATAACCTGTAGCCCTTTTGATTGTTGTCATATCCAATAAATACACACCTTTCTGCCTTTTGATCCATCTTGCCTCTAACATGTGAAGGAACATGAGCAAAAGCAATACATCCAAAAATTTTACAATGATCTAAGCTTGGTCTTCTTCCATTCCAAGCCTCATATGGAGTCATCCCATCAAGGGATTTTGAAGGCAACCTGTTAATCAAGTAAGTGGTTGTAGATACAGCCTCAGCCCAGAAGTAATTAGGTAAATGCTTTTCATTTAACATAGACCTTGCAGCTTCAACAATTGTCCTATTCCTCCTTTCTGCCACTCCATTTTGCTCAGGAGTGTACCTTGTAGTTACCTCTCTTTTGATTCCTCTTTCTTGAAGAAAAGAATCAAACTCATGGGAGAAGTATTCTCCCCCTCCATCTAACCTTAGCCTTTTTAGTGATTTACCTGTTTGAATCTCCACAAGAGCCAAATATCTTTTGAAAATGAAAAAACTTCATCTTTGTGTTTCATAAAGAATAGGATGGTCCATCTGCTGCAATCATCAATAAAGGAGACATAATACCTTGATCCAGATATTGAAGCTTCCTTGCTAGGTCCTCATACATCTGTATGAACCAACTCCAATAGATCTCCATGCATATAACCTTTCTTCATGAATGGTAACCTGTGAGACTTTCCAACTTGCATGCACTCACTTATAAATATATGTTTTTTTGACAAATTAGGGAGTCCAAGTACACTTTGGTCCCTGCAAATTTTCTTTAATGACCTTTCACCAATATGTGCTAACCTTTTGTGCCATACTTCCAATTCTGTGAGTGTTTGACTACCATAATTAAAGAGAGCAATATTTCTAGTGTCTTGTAATTCAAATGTGAACAACTACCTGCCTTTTCACCTTTTGCAATTCTTCTGAATCCTTGACTTGGATCTTCAACACATGCTCCTACTTTTGTGAACCTGACTTGCAACCCTTTCTGTACTTTGTGCCCAACACTTATCAAATTCTTTGTAATGGTAGGGACATAGAGTACCTTACTGAGTAGGTTGATGTTTCCATCAGGTGCTTTGACATTGCCTATTTTCTCCACAAGGTGTCTTGTGTCATCTCTTGTTTGTACCTCATGCTTATTCCTTGGATCTTCTAAATCTGATAGGAGTGCCACATTTCCTGCCACATGATTTGAACAACCTGAATCTATGTAGAAAACATGCTCATCAAATTTACCTTGTGGCATAGACATGTTCATGATCAATAATGAATCCTCTTTGTTTGAGTATTCTGTGTAGTTATTGTAATCTCTCCTTCCTTTGTAGCCTCCTTGATAGTTTGAATGATTGTAGTTGTTGTAGGTGCCATGATAATTGTTGAACCTTCCTCTTGCGTAGCCATAACTTCCTCTATTGTATCCTCTTCCTCTTTGATTTCTGGAATTCCTAAAGAAATTTTCAGTTGTATGATTAGTTAGTCCACAAATAGAACATGGGTTGGAGACTTGGGATCTCCCCCTACCTTGTCTACCTCCTCTTCCTCTACCTCTGCCATGTCTTCCTCTACCTACATAGTTAGCTTAATATGTACCTGCTTCATCATCCACTTTCTTTGCCTTTCCTTTGTTATCTTTGGACTTTCTTTAATCAGTGTATAAAGCTGAAGATTGATTACCTTTAGAGCTTCCTCCATTTTTTATAAGCTTTGCTTCTTGAGTAAGTAGTTGTCCAATGAGTGTATTGAAATCAGGTACATGCATGTCCATGTACAAATCCATAGCTGTGGTGAATGCTTCCCACTTGTCATCTGCATTCAAGCCATTGATGACCTTCCTTACAATTTGCTCTTCATCTATTACCTCTCCAATGCTTCCCAACTGATCTGCTATGTCCTTGAGCTTTGTGACAAAATCAGTCACATTTTGTTTGGGAGCCTTCTTGAGAGTTGTGAAATCCAGCCATAGTTGATGCTTCCTAGCTTTGGTACTTGAAGAAAAGAAAGCTTCAAGTGCATCCCACACTTCCTGAGATGTCTTAAAACTTCTAATGTGAGGCAACAAAAAATCTGAGATAGAGTTGAGGAGATAAGACCTTGCAAGTGCATCCTTGGAGCACCATGTGCTCAATCTTTCTTGCTCTTCTTGTGTTGGTTGACTTTTGTTCCTGAAACTTGCCATAACTTCATCTCCAGCCACATAACCATATAAACTTCTACCTTAGAGATAAGCTTCCATCCTTAATGACCAAGCTGAGTAATTAACTCTATCCAATTTGTCAATTGATGAAGGAAATCCATCTGCCATGTTGTCCAACCTTGATCTGATACCACAGTGAAGAGATGGATAGGTATGTGCTTGAAGATGAAGAGGTGTTGCAAAATCCTTGATCTACACCAGCCAAATGAACTCCAGGAGTATATGGTGGGCCCTCTTAGCTTGCCAATGGATGTATTAGACACCCTATGTACCTTGGAAGATCACTCTCAAAAAGATAGATCAAAACAGATAAGTTGGAGTTAGCTCAGAGGTGAAGAACTTGCTATTCTTGGTTCATACACCTGTCGAGTGTTTTGCATAATTCTCTGAGCACAGTAGCAATTAGCTTAATTCCTCTTGGGGAAGTCTAGTTAACGTAAAGATCTAACTTTCAAGAGTAATCTCATAAAAAATAATGAACCACACACTGAGAATAATGTTTAACAACTGATGACATTATCCCGATTTTCAAGGGCTACTATAGTAATGAGACCAGTGAGTCGAAAAATACATAACTCAACATTTAAGAATCCAATGATTATGAACATTTGTATGCCTATAGTAGACAGTATGCTGAATCTAACAAGTTGTAAATCAATGAATTTGGATAAGTAACCACTGAGCAATGGCTCTGACAAGATGAGTAAAAAAGTCGAGTACCTGACAGAGAAGTAAAAATGAACAGAGAGTATTGACTTCAATTGAACATAACTGAAGACTGCAACATCCAAATTAAATGAAAATTGGTGAGCATATAGTAGACTTATAGAGCTAACTGTACCAAGTTAAATCACTCAAAATGATGCACCAAGCTTAGAGAAACCGTCTCTGCAATCTGACTGAGAAAACTGAGAGATATGGCAGTGAGTAGTACACTTCACAAGAACATGGAAATATGAACTCAAATGATCATGAAAATGAAAGTATATTGCTTTTACAATACAATGGACTTACTGATACATATGTGTGCCTTGGAATCACACCTTGATATGGCATAAAGCTCAGCTCTTGGAGGTCTTCACATAGGTCTCTCTAACCACGACTAAAACTGCCATCTATTTATAGTTGAGTTTAGGAGGCTAACTTCCCTCAATCACTCTCCAATCAATTTGTGATTGATTTGATTCTCTATCTACCACAAATCATGAATTTGTGGCTCCTCTTTACCTTTTTGATCAAGTGGACTCAACCACTTAAGATTCTTTCACTTTTACATTAAGTAAACTCTTCAAAAGTTACAAGAGGTAGTTCACAAGTGAACTTTACATTGACTTCATTTTAAAGCTTCTTCTATGACTTTGTGGGACTCAAGCCAATACTTAGGCTTGTTATAGACTTGCTCCAACACAACCTAGTGATCCTTAGAGCTATCAGGCTTTGTTGTGCCGTGGTGCACTCAGAATCGCGATAGGGTCGACTTTTTGGTGTGTCACGATAGCTCAAGGTCGGCGCCTCGGGGCTTGCACAGAGAATTTCAATACCTGTAGAGCTTGCTGGAGATGGTGAGGATGCTGAAACCTGCAAGACCATGCAAGAAAACACACAAAAACAGCAAAGCACTCTCGCTCTCTCTCAAACTCGCACTATGCAAATGAGGTGAATGAAATGGGAGTGGGAATATGAAAGAAAGATGGAGATGGAGATGGAGATGGAGATCGAGATGGAGATGGAGATGGAGATGGAGATGGAGATGGAGATGGAGATGGAGATGGAGATGGAGATGGAGATGGAGATGGAGATGGAGATGGAGATGGAGATGGAGATGGAGATGGAGATGGAGATGGAGATGGAGATGGAGATGGAGATGGAGATGGAGATGGAGATGAAGATGGAGATGGAGATGGAGATGGAGATGGAGATGGAGATGGAGATGGAGATGGAGATGGAGATGGAGAAAATGGTGAAAAACAAGAAAATTACCTACTACTTACCATTCCAATGCGTCCTCTCTACGTCTTACCATCACACGCTCGTCCTCAAAGCTTGATCCTCGACAACGGTGCCAAAATTTGGTGTAGCTCAGTGATGAGTAGCAGCTCCTTTAATGTCTATCCGGGAAGACATGAGGATGGTATGAAGGCCTCGAACAAGTGATGGCACAAATGTGTGAGTGAGAAGCACACAAACATGCACACACATACACACACACGTGCACACAAGGCAAGAACAAAGAGAGACACAATGGAATAACTTCTATTGCAACAGAGTTCTCATACAACTTCAAATCTACAACAAGCTAGTCCAAAAATGAGCTCTCTAGCTCTATTTATAGTTTTTTATTAGCTTTGGTCCTGTTCAAACCTTGTGTCTGGCCTAGTTAAAAATTAGGTCCCTAAGCTAGTTTGGAGGCTCAAACGAGCTCTAAAAATTATGAAACTTGGTAGGCCATTACTTCTAAAGCTCCTCAAGCTCAAGAACTCCTCGACTTGCACAAAATGGAACTAGAAAAAGTTGAAACGGTATTTACAATGGTTTTCAGTGATGAGAATCACTTTTAAAATAATGTAAGGATTGACAAACTTTGATGGGTTGCCTCAGTGCTAGATCTATGTGTATGCCCCTACTTGCTTCTTCCCAGATGATGCCAACACTTGCCTTGTCCCTCTCTTGAGAGGTGGCTTCCTTGCCGAATCTTGCAATTAGGCTCTCTAATTTCTCCAACAGTCCATCAAAGTGCAACTATCTCTTAGTTGAGCAAGAGTAGTTGAAGAGATGGCTGGCTTCAAACATGGTCTAAGCCAATGCTACCAGTCTAGCACAAAGCTTGGTTCTTTCTATCTCTAGATCAGCTCTAGGGTAACATTTTTCATGATCGATTATGTTTGGCCCATCTTGGATTCTGGCCTGATATGCCTTAAGCATCATGTCTATGTCCTCAGGAGTGGGGTCAGCTAAAACCGATCCCACTCTAGGGGATGGTGGAATTGTATGAGGTGGGTTGGAAGGTGGCAGATTAGGTGGTGATAGGGATGAAGGTGGTGGTGGTATGTGAGAGTGTGTTTGAGAGGTGAGTTCAACAATTTTGGCTCTTATGCTCTCTTCTAATTCGCTAACTTACATTATCTCCAAATATGTGAGGTTTTGAACTCACAAGTCCCAAATCTGTATACAATGCCTTTAACCATATTGCCTCTTAAGTTGCTATGGTCAAATCTCTATACTCTACTTCAGTCAAGGATAAAGCAACTGTTGGTTGCTTCTTGGAACTCCATGACACTAGCTTTGAATCTGCAAATGCTAAGTAACCGGAAGTACTTCTTTTGTCATCCTTAGCTCCTACCCAATGTGCATCTGAATAGATTTTGATATCCAAATTTAAAGAGTAAGGATAGAATATACCTTCATTGATTGTACCTTTGAGATACTTAAGTACTCTCTTAGCTGCATCCATGTGTGGTATTCTCGATGAGTGCATCAACTAGCTAAGCACTCTGACACTATATGAGATGGCTGCCCGTGTATGAGTAGCATATATCAAGCTACCTACCAATTTTTCATATTCTTTAATGTCTTCAATTTTCTCACCTTCATAAACACTAAGTTAATGATTCATCTCCAAAGGTGTACCTACAGGTTTTGTGTCAGTCTCCATTTTGAACTTGAGAAGTAGATCCTGAATGTATCTTCTCTGAGTCAATACATTCCCTCATCTATGTATATCACATGCATACCTAGGAAATATGTGAGCTCACCTAAGTCATTGATTTTGAACTCCTCTTGCATGTGTTTCTTGATCCTTTGAATGCCATTAAATCAACAACTGCCACAATAATATCATCCACATATACACATTGATAGATAACCTCATTGTGATCCCTTTTGATGAATAGAGAAGGATCTAAGTTGCTAGGTCCGAATCCTTGATCTTGAAGGTATGTAACCAACTTGTAATTCCAAGCTCTAGGAGCTTGTTTCAATCCATACAATGCTTTCTTAAGTCTACAAACATAAGATGGATGATTAAGGTTTTCAAAACCTAGTGGTTGTGACATGTATACCTCTTCACTTATCTAAACATTTAGAAATGAATTTTTTACATCAAGTTGGAGGATTCTCCAATTCCTTGCAGCAGCTACACTTATCAATGTCCTGATTGTAGTCATCTTTGCAACCGATGAGAATGTTTCCTCATAGTCTATACCATGAGTTTGTGAGCATCCTTTGGCAACTAATCTTACCTTGTACCTACAAACTAATCCGTTTGAATTTCTTTTAACTTTATATACCCATCTCCAACCAATTACCTTTTGATTTGGCAACATTGGAACCAAATCCCAAGTGTCCATCTCCTTCAATGCATCTACTACTTCTTTCATGGACTTTTCCCAATTAGGGTTTCCCTTTGCCTCTTCATAGATTGATGGTTCTTCTAAAATTTAATTTTTTGCCAAGTAAATTGAATGCTTCGTAACAAATGTGGAATCATATCCATACCTTGCTGGTTGTTTCTTTTGTCTTGTTGATCTTCTAGGTGCTTGTTGCCTCGTGACTTCCCTAGTTTTTAGTCCTTTTCTCTTTCATCTTGGTTATTGTCTATATCACTTCTTGGATCCAAGACTTGTGTATCATGCTTGTTTCCTAATTGATGAGAATTAGAATCAAGATCATATGGTAGAGTTAACTTTTGTTTGTCTTCATCATACCCAGACGTGTGTTCTTCAAACACAATATCTCTACTTGTAATGAATTGCTTGGTTGAAGGATTATAGAACGTGTAACGCATCTGAGTTGAATCATATCCAATAAACATTGCCTTTGTTGCCCTTTCATCTGGCTTACCTCTTATTTGTGATGGTACATGAACATAAGCTAAACAACCAAACAACTTGCAATGTCCAAGACAAGGTTTTCTTCCATGCCATGCTTCATAAGGAGTCATGTCTTGAAGTGATTTGGATGGTAGTCTATTGACAGGGTAACACAACAGTTGAAATAGTCTCTGCGCATAGATAATGTGGCAACTTCTTCTCTTCAACCATTGTTCTGGCTGATCTTTTCCTGTAATAAATCATCAAACTCTTTGGAGAAATACTCTCCCCCTCCATCATATCTAAGCTTCTTGAGTGATCTACCTCTATGATTCTCCACATGTGCTAGATACTTTTTGAAGCAATCAAACACTTCATTCTTACTCCTGATAAATGTTGGTGCATGACAACCATCAATTGATGTGTTGGACAAAGATTTGAAGTCAAAAAAAGAAGAAAAGATCAATACATGAAGATTGGAGTTAGAACATAATCAGAGAACAAAGGCTTGTATATATGTGTACATTAAACATGCTTATATTTTTGTAATGGTCACTAGTTTGTACATAACACCTATATATAAAAGTAGAAAAGACGTGGCAAAGAAGAGAGATGATGAATTAGAAGTTGTAACATCCATTAGACACTTTAAAAGTGAAGTGAACATCTCTCATCATTCAGATGTACATTTTTTGAGTAAATGAAAAACTTGTGCACGATAATTTGTTGAGTCCTCCTTCTGTGCTTGATCATTTTATATAGGTTAACATGTAAAGCTTTGCAAGGTATGACACCATATGAAGCTTGGTGGGGTAAGAGACCTACCTTAGATCATTGCAAAGTGTTTGGATGTTTGGCTTATGCATATGTGCCATCTCAGTTGAGGCATAAATTGGAACCTAAAGCTGAAAAGTATGTGTTCATTGGATATGATGATAAACAGATGGGTTATAGGTTGTGGGGCCCATCCACAAAACAATTCCTTGTATCAAAGGATGTTACATTTGATGAGCAAGGTACTTGGTATGTAGGAACAATCAATAATCATGCAGGTGATGAAGAAGTTTTGAATCAGAAGAAAGGTAAATCAAAGGTTCACATATTTGATGAAGAAGAGAACAAAGAAGTACAAGTTGAAGTTGAAGAAGTGCCAAGGTTTGATCCAAAATGTGATGAACCAAAAACTTCAAGAAGTGGAGAATTGAGAAGGTCATCAAGACACAAATGGCAACCTACAAGGTATAGCTATGACACTTCTTTTTTGACTACTAAAGACTATGCTTACATGGTGAAAGCAGATGAAGACCCTTCTACATATAAAGAGGCAAAAGGTAAGGAAAATTGGAACAAAGCTATGCAAGAAGAGTATGATGCATTGCTGGAGAATGAGACATGGAATTTGGTTCCTAAACCAAATAGTCAGAAGATCATTGGATGCAAGTGGGTCTACAAGAGAAAGAGGTATGCAAATGGAAGTGTGTCTAGGTATAAAGCTAGACTTGTTGTGAAAGGGTATGCTCAGACATATGGTATAGATTATGATGAGACCTATAGTCCTGTGGCAAAGATGACAACCATCAGGACACTCATAGCCATTGTTGCATGTAAAGGTTGGAGATTATGTCAATTAGATCTGAAGAATGCTTTTCTTAATGGTTATATTTCAGATGATGTCTTCATGGAGCAACCACAAGGGTTTAGAGATAAAAGGTATTCAGAATATGTATGTAAGCTCAAGAGAGCTTTGTATGGTTTGAAGCAAGCCCCAAGGACATGGAACTATAGAATTGTTAAGTTCTTAAAGGAACTTGGTTTCCAAGTATCTAAAGCAGATAGTAGCTTTCTTGTCAAAGCAAGTGATGATGGGTTCATTTACATGTGCATATATGTTGATGACGTAATTCTTACAGGTACGAATGAGAAGGGCATACAAAGTCTCAAGAAGAAAATGGAGAAAGAGTTTAGGATCAGTGACTTGGGAGACTTATCACATTTCTTGGGCATGGAAATCTCATATACTCAACATGGAGTATATGTAACTCAAGAAAGGTACTTGAAGATCTTGTTAATCAAGTTTAAAATGGAAGATTGCAGGGTGGCACCTACTCCAATGGAGGTGAGTCACAAATTGAGCAGATATGGAGGAGAAGAATTCAAGGATATGAAACTCTATCAAATTTTGGATGGTAGTCTAATCTATGCTACATTAACTAGGCCTGATTTGTCATATGCAATTGGAGTGTTGTCTCAATTCATGCATTGTCCTAGGAAAGAACATTGGGTTGCAGGACAAAGAGTGTTGAGATACATTAAGGGTACACTCAAGGAAGGTTTGTATTATGGTTTTACATCAGATAGAAACAACAAGATATATAGTGATATAGATTGGGCAGGTAATCCTGATGATACAAGATCAACATATGGATACTTGTGTTATGTGGGAGATAAGCTAATCTCGTAGTGTTCTAAGAAGCAACATACAGTTGCTTTATCATCTACAGAAGCAGAATACAAAGGTATGGTAGAAGCTGCAAAGGAGGTCATATGGTTAAAGACTCTTATGAAGAGTTTTGACATCACTCAGAGTACACCCACTATTCATGGAGATAACATGAGCTCATTGTATCTAGCTGCTAATCCTATTTTTCATGCTAGGACCAAACATATTGAGACTCAGTATCATTTTTTGAGACAGAAGATGATTGATAAGGACATTGAAGTCATACATACTTCAAGAAAAGATCAGATTGCAGATATGCTAACCAAAAGCTTGGATGGACCAAAGCTATAGAGATTCAAAGACATGGCAGGTATAAAGAAGATGGAGAAAAACTCAATTGATGATTGAGGGGGGAGCTATTGGTGCATGGCAACCATCAATTATTGATGTGTTGGACAAAGATTTGAAGTCAAAATAAGGAGCAAAGATCAATACATGAAGATTGGAGTTAGAACATAATCAAAGAATAAAGGCTTGTATATATATGTACATTAAACATGCTTATATTTTTGTAATGGTCACGAGTTTGTACATAACACCTATATATACAAGTAGAAAATTATGGGCAAAGAAGAGAGATGATGAATTAGAAGTTGTAAGAGCCATTAGAAACTTTAGAAGTGAAGTGAACATCTCTCATCATTCAGATGTAAATTTTCTGAGTAAATGAAAAAATTGCACCCGATAATTTGTTGAGCCCTCCTTTTGTGCTTGATCATCTTAGGAATCCTTTTGTAATGTCTAATTCCATAATTAATGCTTATATGGTTAAGATTTGAGATCCTAATTGTAAACAGATTGGGGGAATTATGTGTAGGAACATTTGTATGTAAAGAAGTGATGAGTGTCTTCTGAAACAAGCGCAATCTCGATGGTCAAAGAATTGATTAGTACTCAGTGTACAGTGTAAAGTTTTGCACAAATGAGGAGTGAAAATCTAAATTGGAAGATAATCCATAGATGGATAAAAGCATTTGATTAAGCGGGTTCTAGTTTGGGAGAAGCATGTATTAGAAGTTGTAGGTGTCAAAGTCGACAATACAGGAGGACAGCTTCAGACATAGGTTGATTGTTTGGATTATTTCTCAAGATGTATTGAATCATTTGAGATGTTCTAACTTGGACAGGATGAGAAATCTTTAGATGACACCTTGTACAAAGTTTCATGAGAAACTTTACACATTTGATTAGTCAATAAGTGAGTTATGTGCAACAGACTTCTCTATGTAGTGACTTTCTTCACAGTTAGCTAAAGTCTTGATAGTCTCACACTTGTCTTCCAAATTGGTTGGAGTTTTTGAGTTATTCTTGATCTAGAAGTGTTCTAAAATCAAGGATAGCTTGTCTTTTGGACATTAATACTCTCCATCAATAAATTATAGAATAGTCCATCTACTATGGTCGTCAATAAATGAGACATAATATCTTGATCCTGCCAATGAAGGTTCTTGACTTGGTCCCTAGACATATTTATGTACTAAGTCCATTAAGTTGTTGTGGATGTAGCCTTTGTGGTTGAATGGTTGTCTTTGTGCCTTCCCAATCTGACATGTATCACACCTGTTGATCATGTGTTGCTTTGATATGTTCTGCAGTCCTAGAACACTTTGATTGCTACATATATCCTTCAAGGTTCTTTTATTCACATGAGCAAGTCTCTTATGCCACACTTCAAGTTCACTTAAGTTTTGCGACCCAAAAGTGAATAGATTTATGTTCCTCGTTTCTACTACTTCAAAAGTAAAGTGCCTACCATGCTTCTCACCTCTAGCTATCTTCTTGAAGCCTTGGCATGGATCTTCCACAAAAGCCTCATGGTGGGTGAACCTAACTTGCAAGCCTTTTTTGACTATTTGACCTACACTTATTAGGTGTTTAGTGATAGTGGGTACATAGAGAACCTCATAATCTTTCTCCTGCCATTGGAAGCTTTGGCATTACCAATTTTCTCCACATTGTGCTTTGTGTCATCCCCTGTTTGAACTTCATGTCTATGCTTTGGACTTTCCAAGTCAGATAGAAGAGCAATGTTGCCTGCAACATGATTTGAACATCTTGAATCTATGTAGACCAAATGATCATCTTCTTTACCTTCTTTGTGGCTTAGATTCATAAGAAGCAATGAGTCTTCATGTGGTTGATCTTCTGAATAATTGTCGAAATCCTTTCTATTATAGACTCTATTGTTATTGTTGAAATTGTGTCCACCTATACTTATTGTTGAAATTGTGTCCACCTATACCTCTATTGTTGCCATATCCACCTCTTTCACTTCCTTTTTGGGTCTTCCCATTGAACTAGCAATTTTGAGTGGTGTGCTTGGCCTTATTGCAAATGGAGCAAGGTTGAACATTGTGACCTTTGGCTTTGTCATGCTTTGGTCCTTTCTTCTTCCCTTTCCACTTGATCTTTCTTGCAAAGTTGGCTTGGGAGGTCTCCTCTTCATCTTCTTGCAAATAAGCCTCCATTCTGATTTGCCAAGCCACGTAGTTGTGTTGATCAAGCTTCTTGAACATTAAGGGAAAGTTGTCAACCATCTTGATCTAGCTCTGATACCACTGAACAAACTTTTAGAAGCTTGTAGGAGGTAGAAAAGCGAGTTGCGAAGTGACAAAGTTTGGTCCAACCAACCGGCATAAGACCAGACCTTCAGCTTATGGAGACTCAAATAGACCTTATGGAATTCGATAAGTGCAATAAGATTCATTATGTACTCCAGAGCATCAAGGAGAAAGAGTCCATACAAAACAGATAGGTTTGCCCATCGACTAGCTCAAAAACCTTACTACTCTATGGAAGAGACAATGAACTTCAAATGCTCATAGCGACCAGCGTGATTACAATTAGAAAATCTTTTTATGGGAGTGATACACATAGAGTTGAGTGTATAAAATGCACAAAACTATAAGGAATAAGCAAAATATGCTATAGGAATGAATCAGACAGAGATAGACAAACTACGATTTTCTGAGACAGACAAGCTACAATTTTCTCCCAATCTATTGAACTAAATGCTATGAACATTTACAAGCGTAAACTAGACACTAATATCTTTCCAATGATCTATCTCTCATCCAATTTGAAGCCCTGTAGAGAGAGGGGCAGCCTCTGCAAGCTTACTGTTGATGAAGAAGATGATGCAGAGAAATGAAGGAGCAAGACAATGATTGTCACAAGTGTATGTATATTGCTTCCATGTATTGAACAAGTGATTTGAAGTCTTTATATAGACTCTAGAAGTGATACACAACTTCTACAAGTGGATTTTGAATTCAAATGAAGGCAGTTAGAGTTTTTGGAGGGAATCAATTCACTTTCCTACAATCTAGGAAAAGTGAAGATCTAGTTTGATCTACTTTTAGGTGATTGATTGATTGATTGAATGCAACTCAACCACCATAAATTCTTGGAATTTGGGTCTCTCTTTCTACTTTTACATGTGTAAAGCTCTAGGCTTTTACAATGGTAAATGAACCATCAAAAATCTCTCAAAAAAATCCAATAATGAGCATAGGTAAAAGAACTCTCCAACGGATATTCTTTCAATGTAATCCAAGCGATAGCTTTTGATGTAGATCAAATCCACCTCAAGCATAGTGTAATCTTAATGTTCCAACAACAACCAGGGTAGTCAAGGCCTTATGAGATAGGGAAGCCACCAAAGGGAGTCAGAACCAAGGGAGAGCCAAGCACAAATAAGCAGGCAAAGTAGCAGACATAGATCCGACAAGTAGGCCACCTAATTTTTCATGGAGAAATATTTCCTAAACAGTGATTTTAGTCACTTCACACCATTGTAAATACCATTTTTATTATTCCTACTCCATTTTATGCAAGCCAATGAGTCCTTGATCTTGAGGACTATTAAAATTATCTACGTACCAATTTTCATCATTTTTAGATCTCATTTGAGCCTCCAAAATAGCCTAGGAACCTAATTTGTAACTAGGTCAGACACTAGGTCTGGATAGGACCAAAATCTAGTCTAAAACTATAAAGGAGCTAGAGAGCTCATTTTTGAGGTTACCAAGTTGGGAGTTGAAGTGAAAAAGAGCTTGTAATGTTTTTTTGTGATAATTAAAGATTCCATTGCTCCATCTCTTTGTCTTGCCATGTGTGCATGTGTGTGCATGTGCATGCATGTTAGTGTGCTTCTCACTCAGGCACTCGTGCCATCACTTGCTCATGGTCATCATACGGTCCTCATGTCTCGACGGATTGACATTTATGAGGTGGATCTCCCCATGTTGGTACTTGGCATTATGCTAGAGTGACATATGATCACATAGACCACTCATCACCAAGCCCTTTGAATATTCTTCATCCTTTGTAATTTTATGTGGCCAGTTCTCTTATGCCACAAGTCAATCTCTACAATCTCTTCATTTCCAATTGACAAGTAGATAGGGTGAGGGATTGATGGCTTAAGGTCCATGGTGAAGAGTCTTCATTACTTCTTGAATTTGGCTATGAGCTTTTAGGCATGCATGGGGTCTTCAAAAAAGCATCCTTGATTATTGAATCTCACTTTATAACCTCTTTTAATAGTTTGACCTATTGAAACCAAGTTCTTGGTGATGGTTGGCACATGCAACACATCCTTCAACACCTTTGAGCTTTGAGATCCATTCAATGCAACATCTCCCATATGTGTAAACTTGTGCTCATCAAGGTTCCCTATGTCATAGATGTCCTTGAGTGGTGGGTGAGTGTAAATCAAATAAAACATCTTTATTGCAACTCATATGATTGCTTTAACCACTATCTATGTACCATGTAAAATCTAAATTGACTCTTTCACTTGAACCATACATCATACGCAAGTTCTTATTTTCTGAATTTGTTGAAGTACTATTATGATTACCTTTGTTTGTTTTGTATTTTTTATTACATGCTCCTTTGAACCAACAATCTCTTGCATACTAGCTGAGTTTTCCACAATTGTAGCATTCTCCATTTCTCCTTTCATGTGATCTTCCCCTTCTTCCTTTTTCCCCTCCTCTTCCTCCTGATCCATAGCTTTGGTTGCGGGCCTTTTTTGTTGCTTCAGCTTAGTTTGACCTTTCTCACCCTCTAACTTGGGGGTTTTTTCGAGCTCTTTTTCCTTTGCCTCTACCTGCATAGAAAATGTGGGCTTGGTTACCCTTTGGTTGTGAACCTCCTTGGTTCCTCTCCTCAATCACCATCAATGTGAGTAATTGATCAAATTTTGGTAGAAAAATCCTCACATACACTGATGTGGTGAATGCTTTCCACCTTTCATCCTCTCTCAAGCCATTGGGAGTGTGAGCAAAAAGATCTTCATATTTGATTGGGCTCCCATTTGAGACTAGGGCATTCGGAAGCTCAACCTTTAAAATGTACTCATTAATGTTGGTGTTGGGTGAATTCCTAATATTATTTAGCTCATTCTTGAGATGAATCTTCTTTGACTTGATTGATGAAGAATATAATCACTCCAAGGTCTTCCAAACCTTCTTGGATGTGTCCAAGTCTTACATGTACCTTATCATGCTATTACTATGTGTTAGGATAGAATGAATATGACTCTCCTATCCCTTATGGATTCATGGAGTGCCTTGACATGTCCTTCAAGTGGTGGATCCTTTGCCCATAAGGTAGTTCTCAACTCTAAGTTTCCATGGTTGATAGTTACCTTTCTCTAACTTCTCTATTTGTGCACTACACTTAGGCATATTGAGCTCTAAGGTGCTCCTCTAGCTTTTCTTCACATTTATGTATGCTTTAGAATGTGTTTATGTTATCGTTTGATAGCTTCTCTCCTTCTAACCTTGGATTAGCTGAGTTCTTGAATAATGTCGCCCCCTTTTGATGTCTTCTTGAATTGATAAGGTGCTTCCACGCATTATCTTTATCGTTCCAAGTCTTCAATATGATGTCCATAGATGTCTCCATGCCTTCAAAATGTTTTGATATCACTAATGGGGGATGATTCTAACATCCCCATGCAGCTATGGAAGGTGGATGCCCCTTCACTAGGTCTGTTGGACGATAAACACACCTATGTGCACTCCTAGGATACTCAATTCTTTTAGACATAGGCTCTATGTTTTCTACATTGCTCTATTTAAATGCAGACAATGAGAGTAAAATTTGCACACTACAACTAGACTTAAAGATCTTTCAAAGGAGACTCAGATCACTCCATTTAGACACTATATGATGCCTCAATGAGTTGCATTGGAACAAAGCACTTGATCTCTTCATAGAGTATTAGCTAACTACATAGACAATGTTCTGGGTATTTCTCTCAACTTGTGCAGGTACTCATTGTGAGACTTAAGCCACTCCTAGTAGAGTTTATATGCTTTCTAATGAAACAAAATTAACTAGAAATGGATTCAGAATGAACGAGAAACAACAACCACAATAAAAAGGAGGTCTACCAAGATCATCTAGAGAGATAGAGTGTATGGAATACAATCTCTATGAAATATGCAAAGAACAACAAGTAGGGGGTGTGCTTAAGCAAGGAGGCAGCTTGGGCATGTATTCCCATGACTCTAAGTCATAATACAACTCATTAGAGGCTTTAAAAAGCACATTCTAACCTCTTTAACCAATCAAAAGCATATACATGTCAAAAGGTGAGGTCCAGTCACATCAAGCGGTGGCCTATTTCTTCTCTAATAATTTTTTTTCCATTATAGATATGATTTGATGCCTCCAACTTGTGGAAATCATCCTCCTTTGATTGCGGATGATATGGAAGGTGAAATCTGGGGCATGTTCCCACTCTCTTGAGCTTGAAATGCAACTTAACTTCCAACACTCCCCCTCAAGTGCAATTCATTTTCCTTCATTGATTCATCCTCTCTCTTATGTTGATTGCTTCTTTGAATCCTCCAAGATTTGTGCCTTCAAGAAACTTTGTCATCATGTCTGCAACCTACACTTTAGTGTTCACATACCTTATATCTAGCTCATTTGCCATTAGTTGAGCAAGGTTGGCCAAGGCAATCCTAAGGTGGAAAAAAAGTCAGGAGAAGCATCCAAAAGTTGTAAAAGGAGGTGAAGAGACACCAAATGTATGGAAGTCGTGTAGGTCATTGAAGACTAGGAGACATGTAGTAAAGGAGGCTCAAGGAGAGAATCATCCAAGGCTCAAGGAGCTGAAAGGCAGCATGCCAATGTAGAAACAACATAGAGGAGGGTGTTACATGCACAAAGGAGGAGCAAGGAGGAGGTATCAAGCCCACACCCCCTCTAGTCTCTTGTAGGTATAGACATAGTCTGCTTATAACACTTGTAACTCTTTGTGTAGATATCCAATTCAAGAGATTTAATGTGTATTTTGTAGCCTACGTCTTACTTACCTAAGAGGGCTTCTTCAAATCAGATTTATGTGCAGAGAAATTGTTGTATCTATGTAACCCTAATTTTTGCATATCCTACAACTCTGCATAGTCTATTTTATAGAGTTGTTTATTGAACTAATTAGCTTTTTGGAATGCTTATGGAACATAATAAATGTGGCTAAAATATTGGGTGATTTGGACCAGCGTAAGGCAGGTGGATCAGAGTTGTTATGTAGGGTTGCAAAAAAGGTGTACGAAGGGAACTAGGTATTGGGTTCATTTCACTTCTAGTGTGAAAATCTAAGGGATTAGTTTCCATCAGTTGGTAGTAGAGCAGGAAACATCCTTTGAAGACTTTAGGAGAAGGACACAAAAGCTTGTACATCAAGGTTAAGAGGTAAATTTCAATGTAACCCTAATTTCCCATTTATTATGGCATATCTAAGTCAAAAATTGGAGCTGCTTGAAAAAGACAGCTATCAACTATGGAGGTTTAGAGTGATGGAATACCTCATGAGCAAAGGTTTATGGCCTATTGTGAGTGGAGATGAAGATGAGCTTGATGTGGATCCCAAAGATCCAAAGGTCACCTATCAAGAATTTAAGATGTTGAAGGATTGGGAGGAAAGGAATAGGAGAGCTATCTTCTATATTTCAGACGTAATCTCTAACACAATGATTGGTCATATATCAGAGTTTGATCATGTAAGAGATGTTTGGGAGGCCTTAGAGAAGATATATTTCACTTCCACAAGAAGCAAGAAGATGTAGCTTAAGAATGAACATTATTTGAAGAAGGGTAGTGTTCCATCTATTGTTGACTACACCTTGAGGGTGAAGGAGTTGAGGGAGCAATTGACATCCATTGGCTGTAAAGTAGATGAGGAAGTCCTTGTGCAAATTACTCTCAATGGGTTGAAAGGGGGAGACAAGTGGAAACTCCTCACTACTACCATCTTGTATAGAGATCTTCTACCAACTCAACTCTTGAGGAGTTGATCCCATGCCTAGTGGTAGAAGAGGTTATCATACGAGACACATACAAGAATGATGTTCAGTCATGGGTCCTATATGCTAGCAAAGGCAAACGAAAGATTAGCAAGAAGGGGAAAGGAGGAAAAAGCAAGTGGAAGCAATCCAAGGAAGAAGATTCAGATTCAAAAGGAGATAGAAAGACATCATCTTCAAGGAAGTGCAAGAATGGCAAAGGGAAGAACAAGCCCCATCAAGGTAAAACTTGTTTTATATGTTGTAAGTAGAATCATATTTCTTCACTGGTTCAAGGATGGCAAAGGCAAGAAGAAGAAGGAGCAAGGGAACTATTCTAACAACTCTAAGCACGATGAGGAGGAGGAGACCCTCCTAGCTATGATACATGGCTACACTAGTGATCCCAAGGACACAATGCGGTACATAGACTCTGGATGCTCTAATCACATGTCATGTATGGAGGAATATTTTCTTCATATGCAGCTCTCAATCTTAAAAGCTTGTGTGGAGACAAGAGATAACACCCATTAGACATGTGGGAGATGTGAAGCTAGGTGAAGGTAAATCTGTCAAGACTCTTAAGATGTTATATTTGATGCAAAAGGATGCATGGTGAAGCAAGGAGGCAAGGCCATTGCCAAGGGAAGAAAAGAAGGTAGAGTGTTCAAACTAGATGTTGCTCCTACACACAACGAGGTATGTTATGTAATGATTGGTAACAAAAGGATTGCAAAGATTGACCTTTGACACAAGAGGATAGGACATATTAATATTCCCAAGTTAAAAAGCATGTGCAAAGTAGGTTTAGTGCAGGGACTACCAATCTTGAAGGCCAAGGTCTACATGAGTTTTGTGATGCTTGTCAGCCAGGTTAACAAGCAAGGAAGCCATTTCCAAAGAGTGAGTACATGCTACATATCCTCTAAGCTCTTGGAGCTTATATACTTAGATGTATGTGGCACTAGCAAAGAGGCTTCATTGGGGGGCGTTACGTACTTTGTCACTTTCATTGATGACCACTCAAGAAAGGTATGGCTATATGTTATCAAGGAAAAATCAGATGTGTTTTCATGCTTTCAAAAGTTTAGGTCCCTTGTTGAGAAAGAATGTAATGCACAGATCAAGACACTGAGGTCAGATGGAGGGGGAGAGTATTTCTCCAAGAAATTCACAAAATACTTGTAGGAAAATGGCATAAAGAGGCAGTTTACATGCAAGTACACCCCTCAAAAAAATGGTGTTGCACAAAGGAAGAATACACATTTTATTGAGACAGCTAGATGTCTCATATATGAAGGTATGTTACCATTCTCTTATTGGGTTGAGGCTATGAATAAAACTTGTTACTTGATAAATAGGGTTCCAATAGTTGGTGTGCACAACTTGACTCCACACAAAGTCTATTATGGCAAGAAACCAAATATGGAGCACCTCAAGGTATTTGGATGTGTTTTCTTTGTTCATGTTCCTAGTCAAGTGAGAACAAAGTTAGAGCCCAGGAGTGAGAAATGTGTGTTCATCGGCTACTCAAATGAGAAAAAATGTAGAGGTTCTACAACCCTCTGTCAAAGAAGCTATATGTGTCAAGAGATATTGTGTTTGATGAGTCAAGGTCATGGTATGGAGACAAGGGCAAGCTGCCAAAGTTGGATGAAGAGGATCAAGAGGAGTATGTAGACCTTGCTGTGCAAATTCAACCTCAAGAATCAATCACAATCAATGAACTAGAGGCGTCTACATAAAAGACACTCATATGATCACTCTTACACTTATGATTATGAAAGATCATTCCCTACTTAAAAGTATAGAAGGTTGCAAGAGACAGACTATGACACTAGGGAAGCTCAAGAGAAGTAAGAAGAGGAAGAGCTTGAGGAGGTCATTACTCCTAATGTAAAGCTAAATAGACTCAAGAACCAATATCCCAAAGATCAAGAGAGGAGGTCTACAAGGAAGAAGACACCCTCACAAAGGTATACATATGGTTCTTTCATGGCAAAACACTATGCATAAATGATGAATGTCATTGCAGATCAGAGCGAGATTCTTATGAGGAGGCAAAGACCAAACCAGAATAGAGGAAGAGTATGTATGAAGAGTTCAAAGCTCTTAAGGATAACAACACTTGGGAACTAGCAACCAAGAAGGAAGGCATGAAGATAGTCCAAAACAGGTGGATGTACAAGACCAAGAGGAATGTAGATGGTACTTCGCTTTGATGGCTTTAATATTCTAACGTGATCCATAATTGGGGGCATGATTTCATGTGGTTTCATGATCAGGATGTGCTCAAATAGTTGCATGTGGAGACAGAAATGGAGCTAGATTCCCTAGGTCTCAGGGGCATCTATGAAAAAAAAAGACTTGCTCAATTGGATGAGAGTTGAGTCCCTTCCATGTTACACTACAATTGTTAATGTAAATTCACTTCATGAGGACAAGGAAAACACCAGAGTAGAAGTCTTAGGGCTAGATAAGCCCATAAGTGAAAAAGGGGAGGAAAGAAGAGCCCATCAAAAGGGGAGCATGATGGCAATACAGAAGGATGGAAGTTGTTGAAGGAGAAGGATTTGGATCACCTACCTATTGAAGAGATACCCCGAGGTTGGATGCAAAACAGAACTTGGGATACCAAAATCAAAGAGAGTTGTACCTATTCCAAAGAATTGTTTGAGGACAAAAACCTTAGCAACAAAGACAATGAAAACAACGAGTCAAAACAAACAGTGCAAGAAGTGAATTTAGGAGAGTGGGGTGAAGCAAAGCCAGTCCTGTTAGCATCTTGGTTAGAGCAAGAACCAATCCTCTTACAGACGGAAATCACTTTTCTACAACTTCTTAAAGATATTTTTGCATGGAATTACAAGGAACTGGCAGGCATTTCCCACAAACTTGGGACTTCACACAAATTATAAAGAAAATGAAGCATCAGATAAAAAAGTTACCACATAATGAGTTATGTTCTATTCCATCCATGCTTCTATCATAGCATGCCCATATGTTTTGAGGTGATTCTTGGTTCATAGGATATGTTTTTCTGAAAACCTTTTTTCATTGCAATATCTAAACACAATTTTGAACGACTCCCAGACCTCTACCTTTGACACCTTCGAAAGTCCATTACTTTCATGGTCCTTTATTGCATTGTGTATTTCTCTCCATAGTGAGTATGTAACAGAAGATGTAGCTCTTTTAGAAGTAGTAGATGACTTCCAAGGAATGTCTCTAACGTTGGTGGATAGTTTTTTATCCTTCATGATTTTAAAAATTCCTCCATGCACTCCAATTTTCCTTAAAACTCTCTCTAATTTAGAGATAGCAACGTTTCTACAAGTTTCATGGTTGAAGTTCCACACAAAGCAACGTTTCTACAACGTTTCATGGTTGAAGCAAAGTTTCTACAAGATTCTCTACAATTTGACAAAGTGCATGTAATATAAAAATGTGAATGTATGTCAAAGCGATATGCAGGATGGGTTTAAATTCGAGATCTCTTAATTCCCTTTCCGGCCGCTGCACACTTCCACCACTTTACATCTAATTTATTTACGGGTTCCATGCGATATATACAAGGAAAATTTATGGCTTTGGTATTCCTTCTAAATGTGGAAGTAGTTGCCTGCATACTCTAGAATTTCATCATTTAGAGATGCTCTAAGCCTCCAAACTTCTCCTGTACTTCATAGAGGAACTCACTTAAATTCTTGAGCTATGAGATGCAAGGAGACTCCCTTCTAAATTGAAATATATCCTCTCCTACTCAACATTTCAACATCCATTACATCTTGGATCTCATCAACATGGACCTTAGAATTCTCAAGACAATCTTACACAACATGTAGTCTGAGTCCCTTGAATCTCTCAGGCTTGAGTAAATCATCCATAGATGAATTATTGAGAAGAGACTTTTGATGTTCTACAAAAAGCAAAGAAGATGATGGAGTAGGATCTCTTCTAGGCAAAAGGATGGATGTCACTCTAGACATGGATGAGTACCACATCAAAGAGCTTCACCTCCTAATTGTCAATCCGTGGAGATGCGAGGATGATATGTGTAAAGAACTTTCCAATCATAACATAAAGAAGAAAGAATTTTGGCATGCCAATTGGGAGAATACATCCAATAAAAATAGTGATGAAGCTAATGTTGCTCAAGATGTTCAGGCATGTGTTGTTACATGTTCAGGCATGATTCATCCTCACATTATACATGTATGATTGTGAATGAGGCCGATCTAGATTTTTTTTTTTTGATAGTGGTGCTTCAAAGCATATCACATGATGCAAAATATCTTTTATAACTTTTAAAGATATGCATAAGGGAAGATATTATCCATCCAAAGAATGATTCTTATCCTATTATTGGGGTTGGAGAAACTTAGCTTACGGCTAAAATGGAGATATTGCTACTCTAAAGAATGGATTTTGTGGAACCGATTTCAAGGAAAGCTTGATTTCAATTCCTACTATTGTTGGTGCAAGATTTCATGTAAACTTTTTTATAACAAATTTATGGTTCATCATTTCAACAATGGTGGTTTTATTGTGACGTTGGGTATGCGATGCATGTTGAAATGACAAAGGACAACTCCTATTTTACTCACATACACACATCTAACAAATTATGGAGAAAGCAACAAAAGATAATAAACATGGTGAATTGAATAGAATGGATGACTTACATAAGATGTTCTTTGAGCATGGTGACTCCATGAGGAGAGTGAGGGCACTCTTGCCAAGAGCTAGGGTGAATGAGTTATGTGGATTGAAGGGAGGCCTTGATTATATGGACTTTGGAAGAACTCCCTTGTATGTGGAATAAATGGACTTGCATGAAAATGAAAGAGGATTTGGACAAAAGGGTGGAGCATGGAACTTTGAACACACCCCCTCCATGTGATATTGATCCTTTTGTTTTTAATGTGGGAAACTAGTGACATATGGGATCACTTAGTGCATTGGGTTTTAGGGTCTAAGGACATATGGGATCCTTAGACATTGGCATATGTGATCCAAGTTTGGGACATATGGAATCCCTTGGTTTTTAGTTCCATGGACATATGGGATCCATGGTGTGCGGAACATATGGTATCTCTGAGATCTTGGGCAAGACATATACTTGGACATTTGAGATTCAAGTGGTTTATGGGGATCTAGTGACATATGTGATCCCTAGACATGTAGGAGGGTTTACATCATGGGGTAGGTGGTGCCTTGGATCCATTTTCCACTTTTGATCTTGATTTGATGAGGTCCTTTGAGATTTAGTCCTTTGATCGTCTTGGTCATTTTTGGTGTTGCATTATTCTTTGGGTCCGTTGATAGTATTTTTGGGTGTCAACCACTTTGTGTTATAGAAGACTTTGACCTTCTTCTTTGCTTCTAGATGTGGATGCCTTGGTGCTCTTCTTAGCATGTCTTATACAATGCCTTCGATGTGTAGAGCGTGATCCTCCTTGCCATATGCTTAAAAGACTATGTATGTGCAAGCCATAAGGAATGCCTTACCACTTCTTTTGGTGGTAGTGTCTATTCCCTTTACAACGAGATGCCATGTATGCGAAATGTCCTTGAGATAGGCTATGTGCATGCTTAAAATATTTAGATTTTAAGTGACGTCCCTCTAGAGTACTTCTCCTATCTATCTATGGATATTTTGAGTACATGCGATATTTGAAGAATCATGATCCAACTGATCTTGTACAAGTTGCCAATGATGGGGCATCATCACACGCATTTTCTTAGTTCTTTCACTTTTTTTTTTACTTTTTCTTTTCGAGAGTACAATGAATTGGAAACATGCTCACACACCCGACCTCTCAGGGTAGAGGAACCCATCTTATGTCCAGCCAACATTTGAACTCAAGACTTCCTCCCAAAGATGCAAGGCATCAAACCACTAGGTTACATGGGCTCGGACACACTTTTTTTTTTCAATGAATGGACAGCAATGAAACATATTGAATATCGCACCATTGGTAACTACATTCTAACAAAGACAAAGGAAATAGTCCCAAGCCGCTTGGTTGGGTGGTTGGGCCTTTCGTCTCTTGAGGCGGGGGCGAGGGTTCAACCCCCACTGCAACATGTAAGGGACATGTTATCATGGAAAGCCTTGTATCTTGTGGCTGATGTGCAACCGTTTGCCCTACATCGTGGTAGTTGTGACCGCAGTCTAACCAAGCTATGTAAACCCCTATTCTTGTGGAATAAGGGGGATCCCATGGGTACTATGCCCTTCCTTGTAGAGTTGCAATTTCAAAGTTAAGGCCTGGAGGAGTAGGCCTCAGCTTAACCTCCATTGAAAAACAAAAAAAAAAGGGACAAAGGGAATGGCGTTAGTGCTTACGCACATGAGACTAGTGCTATGTCATTCTACCGTCAAGAACAGTGTCGCATCAGACTTGCGTGCTTCACTTAATATCCATTGCATCTGGTCGCTGGAGGTGATTGTAGCTGTGCACCCATCAACCATTCATTGGATTTGGTGTATTCTTTAGCGAAGGTCAGATATTGTCTCCGTTTTGAAAGGTCCGCCAAATAAGACAGAAATATGCTCTTCACGAGACTTGAGCCGCTCTGCATCGTCACTTTCATGCTCCCTCTCCCACTCTGTCTTCGATGCATATGCTTTTCTCGCACAATGTAGAGAAGCACTACTGTGCAACTGACCATCCATGTTTTCTTCTTGCAGCTTTGGAACTCGTGATCAGCGATGTCTCTCTCCTTCTTTTCTAGTTGTCTAGTACTATTTGCAGCTTTTCTTCTTCTGGTAGACGTTAAAGCTGCTTCAAAAGGAAAACCATAAGACACTGCGAACATGAAGAAAGACCATCAGACAATATCGACATGTCGTCAATATCCTGTAGAGGATTTGAAATCAGCTTTAGAGTGTGTGTGTGTGTGTGTGACCATCAGCTGCACAATGCATGCATACACAATATCAACATGTCAATATCCTGTAGAGGATTTGAAATGAGCTTGAGAGTGTGTGTGACCATCAGCTGCACAATCCATGCATACACAGTAGGCGGAGATGTTTGCCGCAAGAGACTGTAGCTGGGAACGACAAACGTAGAGTGCCGTACCCAATTTTCTATAGTTTCCGTCAGCGTATGCGTTTTTTTTTTTTTTTTTTTTTTTAATAAATAAATTTAAGAGTATAATGAATTGAAAACACACTCACACACTTTACCTGGTAAGGTAGAGGCACTCATCTTTGAAGAACTCATAGATATGTCCAGCCAGTCAAGATATGTTCCTCAACGTTTTTTAGTTGTTTCTAAATCACAAAAGAGTGAATTTATTGCAAAGCGAGATACCTCCCAAAGTGTCGCACTTTATTACAAAGCAAAATACCTCCCAAAGTGTCGTACTTTATGTGAGCATCGTACTTCATTCTTGCAGCACCGAGTGGTAAATCCGACGCCAGCTTTTGTTTTTTTCTGAACACCATTGCATACTTGTCTTGATTGAAGTTATATCGTCCCTCAAGTAATCGTGCTTTTCACTCACATTCATAGGAACTACATTGACCTGGTTCCAACCATTGGATGCACAAACATTTAGAGATGTTTTCAAACAACATAATGAAGAGATTGTGAGACTTGTCGCTTGTAGACTTAAACAATATGTGGATAGAGGTCCACCTAAGGCAACTTCCTTCTCAAGGAAAATGGATTTCCCTTTTTTTGGATGGATTTCCCTCTTTTCTTATGTAGATTTAAACAATATGTGGATAGATGTACAACGAGGAGGTTCCTTCTCAAAGAAAATGGATTTCTCTCTTTTCTATGTCATGCTTTTGAAAACATTAGATGCATGCTTGAAGAAATGCATAGACTTGGACAAACATTTGAACATGTACAAATTAAAATAATGAACTTGTCCACATCATAGCTAAGAAGTTGGGAACTCAATAGACATCATGAAACCGAGTATACCAAAGTGCACCTCAGTGTGTGGATATTGTCCCTCAAGTAATGCTGCTTTTAACATTTACCTATTACATCTTTGAAGAACAAATGTATAGCTCTATATCTCAATTAAATGATAATATATTACCAATTTAACCGAAAAACTTGGGAGTTTCGCATCTATTTCAAATAGAAAAACTTATTGGATTGAACGCGCTTTCAATCAAATATGCTTTTTTTTTTAATGTTCGGGAAATTTCAACAAATGCTTATTTGTTTTATGAAATCATGGGTATGCCACTTTCTTATCGGTTTGTATTTTATTTTCTTTGGTCATTTTAAAATTTTGGAGAGAGAAAATCTATTATTTGTTAATATTTTGATCTAATATTTTTTTATTTAACAATATATTTTGATCTAACTTTTTTTATCAAAACAATATACTACTAAATTTTTGCTGCTCAAAACTTAGTGAATTGAAAGCGCTTTCAATCAAATATGTTTTTCTTTTATATTTCCAAAATTTCAAGAAATGCTTATTTGTATGAAATCATGGGTATGCCTCTTTCTTATTGGTTTGTATTTTAAATTATTTGAAACATACATATGTACACACATCCACACATGCACTCTCTCTCTCTCACACACACACACAGATATGTGTGTGTGTGTGTTTGCTAGTTCTTTAACTTCTTTAGCAACTAAGCATTCGGGGAATCAGAGTTACTAGAATGAATCCAGTGTGTTTCTATTCCTTTAATACACAGATTACACTACCATCTACCAAGAAGTAAAATGGTACATAGTATATCAAATTTAGAGATAAATACACAAAGAATATGATAGAAGAACAACAAGATACAAACTGGTTACAAAATATATGTTATATCTTTCAATGCTTACTCTACATCTCTATCTCTAGCTTCTCGAGAGACTCATAGAATACCCAATTGAAAACTCTTTAACTTCCTTAATTAGTTACAAATGAACACATTGCTTGGGAGTTGGTATTCTTGGGAAATTCTAAGGATACTAAAATTACAAAATTACAGTATTTGTATGATTTACAAAATTGGATGTTCTACGGATGGCAACCTAAGATTGGCATGCACGGTGGACTTGAACCCACTGAATTGTAGTTCATTAGTATCTAAAGATGGATTTTGTATTCTACCTAAATCATACAAAATGTCATCAAAAACTTCACAGACTTGAACTACTATGGACTCTATTATTTCTCAAAAAATGATCTTCTTTAGGAGCATTATTCAACCGTGCTTTGCAGGTTACTACTTCTCTCTAAGCCTCTAAAAATCATTAAAAAAATGTTTCCAAAAAGGCTTGAGTAGCCGCATTCATTT